>JAGFBS010000015.1:600000-1198086 GCA_018397855.1 Boletus reticuloceps
GGGGACCGATATCATGGAGGGTGCTGATAATGTCCGAATTCGGGGCTACGCGTAGTAAACGCCTCGCGCCCATACAGTCGTCCTCAAACGTTTCAATGACGAACGAGACCTTACATTTTCATTTTCACCCCAGTGAGTGGATTAATGGTTGAGATCGAGGAACGACTCTGATCAAGGGCCCACACGGACAAACGGACGTCACTGGGCGAATGACGCGAGATTTAAGGAGACGAGAGAAATGGAATGGAGGAAAGAGTGACCTTTTGCACGACGGGGCACACGCGGGTCCATCGTTGACACTGATATTTTGATTTTGCCGATAGAATTTTCTAAAGGGCTAATAAGCTGTGCGTTTCGCACTAGCCAAGCAGAACACGGCGAGGAAATCTGAATTGGGTTGGACAACTTGTCATCACAAACGGGAGACCGAAGTTGACTAGGATGAAGTTGGCGTTGACCGATCAAAGGGTATGGCCAGACCGTCAATTTGGAGGAGAACAGAGCGCAGAGATGGCCTTCTAGGAAATCCGGTATCTCACCTACGCGGATGTACAGGTGGAAAAAAAAGATAGTCATGCGCGAATATGGTGGTTGATCCTGAGGGGGTGGCTACATGTCTGGTATGTATGGGAGAAATGCGTGGAGATAGACTGACTCATCGGGAGTGACATCGCTCTAATAACCTGCTCGCGAACGGGGCAAGGAAGGCACGATATACAGGCCGAACACAGCGATTGGGTGCCATGCCCGCTTCGTGGAGCGAGACATATCTTTATCTTGAATTCGACCTTGCTTTGGCGTAGAAACGACTGTTCGTTGAAAACTCAAAAAGCGCCGAAAACACGAGGCGATTGTGAGCGTGGGCACTGAACTGTATCGCGTATAGGGTGCGAAAAAGGACAACAAACCACAACCTGTTCGTTGATTTCCATCACTACTTGGCTACATGTCGTCGCTGGTGGCGTCGTTGTTGAAGATGACCGGTGTGTACTGGTAAGATGGTGTTGCCTGTATGCTGAGCATTGGACTAGATCATCCCCAGCCGATCGAAACCGACGCCGAGGACGGGTTGCTCGCAGTGGCATTCTCAGCGAACGGCGAGTATGTGGTGAGCGGCCATGTCAGAGAGGCTCGAATGTGGCGAGTGGAGGACGGGAAACAAATGGCAACCATGAGCACAGGAAGCGGCGATTGTTGTTGTCTCACTGTGTCGAATGATGGCAAGTGGATCGCAGCAGGGACATGGTCAGACGGGGACGCCCTCTCCGTTTGGGACGCAAAGACATACGAGCGAGTCTTCAAGGACGAGGATATCTGCTTCATCTGCGCCGTCGATTTCTCGCCCGACTCAAAGAGACTCGTCATGGCGTCGTACCACGGCGAAGTCATTGTTTGGGACGTCGCATCCAACAAACAAGTGCAAATGGTCCACCACCAGTTCGTGAGAGTAGCGAAATACTCGCCGACAGGGGATCACATCGCGACAGCTACTGCCTCCTCTGTTAAAGTCTGGGACAGCAACGATGGCCGCTTGCTCGTCAGCATCAATGTAAAAGTAACCGCCTACAACGCTGGTCTCGTCTGGTTCAACAACCACCTCCTTGTCGTATCCAATAATACAATCAAGCAATTCGATACAGCCACCGGATCAGCAGTCGCAAAATGGCCTGTCCTCGGTAGCGATGACTCGTGCATTGCCCTGCCAAAGCATGGGAAGTTCATTGCTCACTCTACAAAGAATACTATTACGTTTTGGGACACGTCGACTCACGCCCAAGTCAGTCTCATTCAACATCCTCAAGACATAAAGTCCATCGCATTCTCTCCCGACGACCAATCTCTCGCATTTGGTGGAAAGGATGGGAAAATCAGCATCATACGTGTTTCTCGTATCATTGTAAGTGTCGTCTCATTGGATTAGGACGTATCTCAGTAACTTTCTTGTTCATCGTTCCGCATAGGATTCAACCCCATCGTCTCCTCTACACCCGACTCTCCAGGAACCTGACATTCAGATCGACGACGCTGTGTTGGACTTATGGAAGCACGATCAGCTTGAAAATGCAGAGGCCCTATTGACTGCAGCTATCTCCGAGTCTCAGAATCCTACTCATCATCTATTCGCCAGTCGAGCTCTCGTACGGACTCGTCGGGGAAAGTGGGTCTCAGCGCTCGAAGACGCCGAAAAGGTGCTTATCGCTTTACCTTTACATTCACTGACGCTAACGTCACTTCATGATAGGCCATCGATGACCAGCCATCCGCCATTGGCTTCATTGCAAAAAGTGTAGCCCACGTTGGCAAGGGGGAAAAGCACAAGGCCTATCGGACCTGTGACATCGCATTCGAGCGCTTCCATTCTTCTCACGTTACCTTTCTCCTCCTCATCAAGGTCGGTATCTTCAGCATTCGGTTCTCTTTCGATTGCTCATAGCCCTTAGGCTATCATCGTCTTTATGGCTGGGGAACATCTCGATGCGATATCACGCGTAGACGACCTCATTGCTACGGTTTCCTTCAACTCTATATGCTACGTGGTTCAGGCACGTACACAACACGCCACCACGCGGCGAACATTGCCACTGACAGTTTCAGAAGGCCTACATGCATCTTCTCCTTGGGAGCTCGCAGATGGAGCGCAGTGACCCCCAAGGTGCAGTACAGTCGTTCGAGCGTGCTCGAGCTCAAATGCAAGATTACGTCGGGCCTCCCCTCTTTGCGATCTCACTGGTCGGTTTTCCAATGGATATGTTCGTATGGAAAATTGCTCACTGTTTCTGACAGATATCTGGATGGAAATTTGATAATCTAGACCTCAGGATCCGACAGCAACTTTGTGAAGCCCTGTATGCAGCAGGTCACACAAACGATGCAGCCAAGTGTTTCTACGAATTGAAGACTGAATTGGGAGGGCATGACGAATGGGCTCATCGTAAGTGGCCGCTGCGCCATCCTGTATAGTGTATGTGCTTATTTGACGTTTTTTGGCAGCGTTCGGGCAGCATTCCTCAGAGGAACTGGTGGGTCTTGGAGATACTGCAGTAGACGCCTTGCGACATGACGAAGCTATCTCTCACTATACGACCGCATTATATCTCGTTTCTTCCTCTCCGCAAGCAATTCTGATCAAGCGAAGCAAGGCATGGTTGGCAATCGGATCGTGGAAAGAGGCTCTAGATGATGCAAACGAGGTACTTCAATTTCACCCCATGCGGGTCAATCCTGTTGACGTATCATAATCAGGTGATTGCACTCGATCCGTCGTCTCCATGGGGCTATGAGATAAAGCACGCCGCTCTACACAAGGGAGGAGACTACGACAATGCAGCCGATGCGTTCGAGACGATGCTCACAAAGATGGCGGAGTCACCTGATCCGGACGTTCAACGTGAGTTGTACCCTTGTTACCATGATAAAGATGTTCACATTATTTGGCAGGACACGGTGATCAGTACATAAACCCATCGAGCACACGAGCGACGATCCGCAATATTGTTCATCGGACTCTACGTTATTCGCCGCGCGTGCTCATCAACACAACCACGGGTCATCTCCACAATAGGGCCGAGCAAACTTCTGCGTTTGAATCCCTTCCGATTTTCAAAGAGCTTGTGTCATCCACAACGACACGCATCGACTACGTCCGGATCAAGCGTGAAGTGCGAGAGTACTTCCGATACGTCATGCTGTCGCACAAATGGGAAGACAACGAACCGCTGTTCCAGTACGTGATGCATATAGCTGTGTATGACCTGGAGGAGTCTCCGACCCACGATAAGCTACAAACATTCTGCAAAATCGTTCGGGATGCCGGATTCGATTGGGCATGGAGTGACACATGCTGTATTGATAAATCGGATCACTTCATTCTCCAAGAAGCTCTGGTGGCCATGTTCAAGTGGTACCAGGGTTCGGCCATGATGATCGTCTTCCTTCGTGGTGTTCGCCCTTCATCCCCGCACGGGGCTCTTGCAGGGAGTCTCTGGAACACTCGTGCGTGGACGCTTCAAGAATACATTGCTGCCAAGGTCATCCGCTTCTATACGGAGGATTGGACTCTTTATCGAGATCTCGAGTTGCCAAATCATAAAGAGTCTCTGGAAGTCATCTCAGAGATGGAGCGAGCCACCAGGGTTTCTGCCGAGCAGCTGATAGCCCTTCGTCCAGGCTTAAGCAGCATTCGGGAAAAATTGCATCTCGCTTCGACTCGGAGGACGACGTGGGTGGAAGATGCTGCCTACTCATTGCTCGGCATTTTCTCAGCTATCGGTATACCTGCAATATACGGAGAAGGCGAGGCCTCTTTAGGGCGTCTATTGGCGAATGTTCTCACGAGATCCGGGGATGCGAGTATCCTTGCATGGATTGGGGAGTCCAGCCCCTTCAACAGTTGTCTGCCTGCCCGCATCACTGTATTCAACGGACCAGCAACAACGCACCTTCCTCTTCCTATCCCGGACTCCGAGATGGACCGTATCATCGCGCAGTTGCGTACTTCCTCAGGCTCGTTCGACCTCAGTGTGGCCTTGAGGTTATATGACCGTCTCAACAAGCTTCCTACGCCTCGGTTTGCAGAGAGTCGAATGACACTTCCATGCATCGCTTTCCAACTCCCGCGTTTTTCTTCATCTCGGACTCGTTCAGGCCGTGTTTATCGTGCAGACACCATTGCCTTTGGGATGGTAGAAATCAGGACGAGATATGACCTATCTCGGATGAGGTCTCTGTATCTCATTCACCCTTGGTTGGACAGTCTCGTAGAGCACGGAGATACTATGCACGGTGGCGCATTTACAGAAGTTCTGCCACCACCGTCACCAAGCACGGACGATGAAGACATTTCTGGCGATGAACTAGACAACGAAGACATTGATGATGATTCGTCATCGCTTTCTGAACCTGAGTTGCCATCCATCCCTACCCCCGCCCAAAGAGCACCAGTGGACAGAGAGACTAGAGCACGGGAGCTCGTTGCTCGTCTTCGACAGCCGTTTGGGGCACTGTTGCTCACCGTGGATTCGACGGGTCGACGTGATGGTGCGGTGGACTACAAGCGAGTTGCGGCAGACAGTTTGATCACTGTACAGTTACAGGAGAGCGTCTCGCTGGCTGATGTTCTGGATAATGTACGTGTGCTCGATGTTTTGTAACACCGGTACTGTGTCATTTCATCTTTGTCGAAACGTTTGAATTAACCGTCAATGTTGAACCCGAACGTTGGCTAGCCTGGGTACTCGACGGGAGTAGACAGTTGGCTTTTCGTTAAGTTCACGATATTCATGCTTGTCGCGGTTTCACCTGCCCGGGCCTTGCCAATGACTTGCATGTCTGACAGTTAGTGACTCGTCAGTATGTGATCGGACGTAGGAACGGGGGTAGACCTGGTGTGCTCGACGCGGCTCGAACGGCGGTTGGCCCAATCTAGCACATTTCAAAGGGTTAGTACGCAGATCGCGTAGCCAACCCCGCTGTCCCCAAGGGGCAATTGCCCGCCCGCACCACCGTATCCAACGGACTAGCAATGTCACAACTCCCTCTAGTACCTATTCCACTCTGAGATTAGGCGCATGATTACTGGATTGCGTACTCCTTCATTCGACCTCGACGTGGCCTTGAAGTTACATGACTCGGAACGGAGTCTCAACGGGCTCCTCACGCCTCGGTTCGCAGTGAGTCGTCGGATGACACTCCCATGCATTGCCTTCAAACTCGCGTCCTTTTCGACATATCGAACCAGTTCAGGTCGTGTTTATGGCGCGGATGCCGCTGCCTTTGGGGTAGTGAAAGTCAGGACGAGACATGATGTATGACCTTTCTCGGATGAGGAGCATGACGAAGATATCCGCGGTGGAGCATTTGTAGAGGACGATGTCATGCCACAACTCTCGGGGGACTCTGACGATGAAGAGATCTCTGATGAAGAAATAGACTATAAGGAAATGGACGACGATTCGTCTCCGCCTTCCCGGATCCCCACCACTCCCCTCTCCCGTTGAAATAGAACCGGCCCTGGACAAGTTGACCCTTCTTCGTTCTCGATGTTCATGCTTACAAGTCCATCTACTCGAATGTAGCCGATAACTTGCACGTCTGATTAAATTGGACCGCCTTTGGGACGATGGAGATCAATACGAAACAAGATCTCTCGCGAATGAATTCACTGTATGTCCCTGGTTGGATACACTGCTAGGGCGCGAAGAGATGCACAGCGGTGCATTCGTAGAGGATGACGTTGCGCCGTCACCACCGAATGCAGACGATGAAGAGTGTTTTGACAATCAAATCGATGGCAGAGGATTGGACGATATTTGCTCGTTGCTTCCCGGACCTGAACTGCGGCCTCACCCTGTTCCCATTCGAATGGCACCAATGGACAGACAGACGCAAGCACGACGGCTCGTTTCCCGTCTCAGACAGCCATTTGGCGCCCTCTTGCTCACCCTGGCATCGATGGGTGGACGCGCTGTGGAGTAGCGGCGGATAGCCTGATCACTGTGCAGCTTCAGGAGAACGTTTCGCTAGCTGATATTCTGGACAATGTATGCGTACTTGATGTTTTGTAACCACGCATAGCATCTCGAACTACAAATGAATATTTCAACTATACCACTGCCTCGGGCTATGTTAGTTATCGAATCTATTCCATCAGTTGAATATACCGTACGAAAAACGATGATAATCCCTATCACTCAAGCACGACCCTCGTGTCGGTGTACAACTCGTGGGCAACATGGTTCGCCTTCCCTCGTGGACCAACGGTCCCTCTGACGAAGAAACACAACTGCATTCTCTCCCACGGGTATGACCGCTGACGATATGCCTCGCCTGCTTCACCATGCCGATTACGCTCAACGCCCGCTTCCACGTCCCCACCAGTCAATACCACGTGCCTTTGATCCAGCTCGATTTTCGCGGGGCTCTTCAAGTTTCGCAACTACGTCCCCGCCAGGCTAGACGACGATTCCTGAAAGAACGACTCTGTGCACGTAGGGTACGACGGATGGTTCAGTGTTGTTGATGACCATTGCGGCGAGTACACCGAGCTCGCCGCCAACAATGGCCACGGGGCCGTCTTCACTCGCGCCAGCGCCGGAGTCTAAGTCGCGCTGGCGTATGGAAATCCGTGGACAAAGAGCAATGTGCGAGTGCGCAGTAGCTCATGAGAGGTAGGGCTTCTCCGGTCAGGTTTTTTTTCGTTGACACTTATCATCGCAAAGCGTTTTTATATAGCTACGACGTTTTTTTGGGGTGACAGGAGTCTTGATTTGATGACGTGTATAATTGGTGTTGACATGGACTTGAGTACCTGCAGTATACGATGCAGGGGGCCAAACTTGGCCAGGTTCCAAATCGCCACGATCGCGAGTATGGCCGCGATTTGGAGTCGAATCTTGGGCTTCAACGTCGAGACGGGAGGATCGTAAAGTAGATGGCGGAGAGGTATGACGTAGGTGCAGTTGGCAGAATGGGTGCGAATGTGTCCCGAACCTGTATTGAGACATTTTGAGCAGTTCAGAAGAATAGAAGCATGAATTGACCTTTTACGTTGGTGTGACATGCGCACGTCCACCGTTAAACCCAGGCTTTTGTGCATAGTAATTTCCGAACGGTTAACGAGGTGCACAAGGTATTACTAACGGGACACGCAGTGATCATCGGAAGTAACAGGAAAAGATAACCATTTCGCGCAGGTGAAGCATAGCCGGGAATCTAAGTTGTATTGGGTCACGCTGAAGGGTTGATTAAAAGTTGGGCAGGCCGGATCAGCGGCTTGCTCGCGAACAGGGGGTAATGTGGATTCAGAGGTGGACGTGTCAACATCCCATTCCTAAGAGGACGAGTATACTTGCGTCTATGGCCGGTGCTGAGAGAGTTGAGGAGACGAGACAAATAGAATGGAGGAAAGAGTGACCTTTTGCACCGACGGGGCATACGCGGGTCCATCGTTGACACTGAGATTTTGCTGATAGAAATTTCCGAACGGCCAATAAGCCGTGCGTTTCGCACGGGCGAAGCAGAATACGGCGAGGAATTATGAATTGGGTTGGACAACTTGTCATCACAAACGGGAGACCGAAGCTTTGACTAGGATGGAGTTGGCGTCGGTCGATCGTCGGGTATGGCCAGACCGTCAATTTTGAGGAGAACAGAGTGGAGAGATGGCCGTCTAGGAAATCCGGTTTCTCACCTACGCAGATGTACAGGCGGAAAAAAATAGATAGTCATG
The DNA here is from genome assembly GCA_018397855.1 of Boletus reticuloceps. NCBI lineage: Eukaryota > Fungi > Basidiomycota > Agaricomycetes > Boletales > Boletaceae > Boletus > Boletus reticuloceps. Next base: position 608,228 of record JAGFBS010000015.1, read on the forward strand.
CGCGAATATAATGGTTAATCCTGGGGGGGGTGGCTACATGTCTGGTATGTATGCCGGGAGAGATGCGTAGAGATAGACTGACTCATCGGGAGTGACATCGCTCTAATAACCTGCTCGCAAACGGGGCCGGCGAACCGTTGGGTGCCATGCCAGCTTCGTGGAGCGAGACATATCTTTATCTTGAATTCTTGAATTGGTTCTGATACAGTGCTTTGGCGTTAGAAAACTCAGCCAGCAAAAGCGCCGAAAACACGAGGCGATTATGAGCGTGGGCACTGATCTATATCGCAGATTAAAGGACAACAAACCACAACTTGTTCGTTGATTTCCATCACTACTTGGCTACATGGAACCGCTGATGACGCCGTCGTTGACGATGACTGGTGTGTACTCAGTACTGGTAATATGGCGTTGCCTGTATGCTGAGCATTGGACTAGATCATCCCCAGCCGATCGAAATCGCCATCGGTAGTGAGGTATTGGCAGTGGCACTCTCAGCGAACGGCGAGTATATCGTGAGCGGCCATGACAGCGATGTTCGAGCGTGGCGAGTGGAGGACGGCAAGCAAATTGGAACAATGAGCACAGGAAGCAGCTGTTGTTGTCTCGCTGTGTCGAAGGATGGCAAGTGGATCGCAGCGGGGACCAGGGACGGCCTCTTCATTTGGGACGCAAAGACATACAAGCGAGTCTTCAAGGACGAGGATATCTGCTTCATCTGCGCCGTCGATTTCTCGCCCGACTCAAAGAGACTCGTCATGGCGTCGTACTTCGGCGAAGTCACTGTTTGGGATGTCGCATCCAACAAACAAGTGCAGATAGTCCACCACCAACGCGTGATCGCAGCGAAATACTCGCCGACAGGGGATCGCATCGCGACAGCTACTGAGAAATCTGTTCGCGTCTGGGACAGCAACGATTGCCGCTTGCTCGTCGACATCGATGTAGAAGTAACCCCCCGCTTCAACACTGGTCTCGTCTGGTTCAACAACCACCTCTTTGTCGTATCCAATAATACAATCAAGCAATTCGATGCAGCCACCGGGTCACCAGTCGCAGAATGGCCTGTCCTCGGTAGCGACGGCTTCTCGTGCATTGTCCTACCAAAACATGGGAAATTCATTGCTCACTCTACAACGAATACTATCACGTTTTGGGACACGTCGACGCACACCCAAGTCAGTCTCATTCAACATCCTCAAGACATAAAGTCCATCGCATTCTCTTCCGACGACCAATCTCTCGCATTTGGTGGAAAGGATGGGAAAATCAGCATCATACGTGTTTCTCGTATCATTGTAAGTGTCGTCTCATTGGATTAGGACGTACCTCAGTAACTTTCTTGTTCATCGTTCCGCATAGGATTCAACCCCATCGTCTCCTCTACACCCCACACCCCATGAGCCCGTCATCGAGGTCGACGACTCTGTGATAGCCTCATCGATCCCGTCGTCTCCTCTACACCCGACTCTCCAGGAACCTGACATTCAGATCGACGACGCTGTGTTGGACTCATGGAAGCACGATCAGCTTGAAAATGCAGAGGCCCTATTGACTGCAGCTATCTCCGAGTCTCAGAATCCTACTCATCATCTATTCGCCAGTCGAGCTCTCGTGCGGACTCGTCGGAGAAAGTGGGACGTAGCGCTCGAAGACGCCGAAAGAGTGCTTATTGCTTTACTCCCACATTCGCTGACGTTGACGCCACTTCATGATAGGCCATCGATGACCAGCCATCCGCCATTGGCTTCATTGCAAAAAGTGTAGCCCACGTTGGCAAGGGGGAAAAGCACAAGGCCTATCGGACCTGTGACATCGCGTTTGAGCGCTTCCATTCTTCTCACGTTACCTTTCTCCTCCTCATCAAGGTCGGTATCTTCAGCATTCGGTTTTCTTTCGATTGCTCATAGCCCTTAGGCTATCATCGTCTTTATGGCTGGGGAACATCTCGATGCGATATCACGCGTAGACGACATCATTGCTACGGTTTCCTTCAACTCTATATGCTACGTGGTTCAGGCACGTACACAACACGCCACCACGCAGCGAACATTGCCACTGACAGTTTCAGAAGGCGTACATGCATCTTCTCCTAGGGAGCTCGCAGATGGAACGCAGTGACCACCAAGGTGCAGTACAGTCGTTCGAGCGTGCTCGAGCTCAAATGCAAGATTACGTCGGGCCTCCCCTCTTTGCGATCTCACTGGTCGGTTTTCCAATGGATATGTTCGTATGGAAAATTGCTCACTGTTTCTGACAGATATCTGGATGGAAATTTGATAATCTAGACATCAGGATCCGACAGCAACTTTGTGAAGCCCTGTATGCAGCAGGTCGCACAAACGATGCAGCCAAGTGTTTCCACGAATTGAAGACTGAATTGGGAGGGCATGAGGCATGGGCTCATCGTAAGTGGCCGCTGCGCCATCCTGTATAGTGTATTTTGCTTATTTGACGTTTTTTGTCAGCGTTCGGGCAGTGCTCGAAGGAACTGGAGCGTCTCGGAGATACAGCAGCGGATGCCTTGCGACATGACGAGGCTATCTCTCACTATACGACCGCATTATATCTCGTTTCTTCCTCTCCGCAAGCAATTCTGATCAAGCGAAGCAAAGCACGGTTAGCATCTGGATTGTGGAAAGAGGCGCTAGATGATGCAAACGAAGTACTTGATTTTTGCCTGATGCACGTCAATCTTGTTGAAGTATCATCATCAGGTGATTACACTCGATTCGTCGTCTCCATGGGGCTATGAGATAAAGCACGCCGCTCTACACAAGGGAGGAGACTACGACAATGCAGCCGATGCGTTCGAGACGATGCTCACAAAGATGGCGGAGTCGCCTGATCTGGACGTTCAACGTGAGTTGTACCCTTGTTACCATGACAAAGACGTTTACATTATTTGGCAGGACACGGTGATCAGTACATAAGCCCATCGAGCACACGAGCGACGATCCGCAATCTTGTTCATCGGACTCTACGTCATTCACCGCGCGTGCTCATCGACACAACCACGGGTCATCTCCACAATAGGGCCGAGCAAGCATCTGCGTTTGAATCCCTTCCGATTTTCAAAGAGCTTGTGTCATCCACAACGACACGCATCGACTACGTCCGGATCAAGCGTGAAGTGCGAGAGTACTTCCGATACGTCATGCTGTCGCACAAATGGGAAGACAACGAACCGCTGTTCCAGTACGTGATGCATATAGCTGTGTATGACCTGGAGGAGTCTCCGACCCACGATAAGCTACAAACATTCTGCAAGATCGTTCGGGATGCCGGATTCGATTGGGCATGGAGTGACACATGCTGTATTGATAAATCGGATAACTTCATTCTCCAAGAAGCTCTGGTGGCCATGTTTAAGTGGTACCAGGGTTCGGCCATGATGATCGTCTTCCTTCGTGGTGTTCGCCCTTCATCCCCGCACGGGGCTCTTGCAGGGAGTCTCTGGAACACTCGTGCGTGGACGCTTCAAGAATACATTGCTGCCAAGGTCATCCGCTTCTATACGGAGGATTGGACTCTTTATCGAGATCTCGAGTTGCCAAATCATAAAGAGTCTCTGGAAGTCATCTCAGAGATGGAGCGAGCCACCAGGGTTTCTGCCGAGCAGCTGATAGCCCTTCGTCCAGGCTTAAGCAGCATTCGGGAAAAATTGCATCTTGCTTCGACTCGGAGGACGACGTGGGTGGAAGATGCTGCCTACTCATTGCTCGGCATTTTCTCAGCTATCGGTATACCTGCAATATACGGTGAAGGGGAGGCCTCTCTAGGGCGTCTATTGGCGAATGTTCTCACGAGATCCGGGGATGCGAGTATCCTTGCATGGACTGGGGAGTCCAGCCCCTTCAACAGTTGTCTGCCTGCCCGCATCACTGTATTCAACGGACCAGCAACAACGCACCTTCCTCTTCCTATCCCGGACTCCGAGATGGACCGTATCATCGCTCAGTTGCGTACTTCCTCAGGCTCATTCGACCTCAGTGTGGCCTTGAGGTTATATGACCGTCTCAACAAGCTTCCTACGCCTCGGTTTGCAGAGAGTCGGATGACACTTCCATGCATCGCTTTCCAACTGCCGCGTTTTGCTTCATCTCGGACTCGTTCAGGCCGTGTTTATCGCGCAGACACCATTGCCTTTGGGATGGTAGAAATCAGGACGAGATATGACCTATCTCGGATGAGGTCTCTGTATCTCATTCACCCTTGGTTGGACAGTCTCATAGAGCACGGTGGCGCATTCACAGAAGACGATGTTCTGCCACCACCGTCACCAAGCACGGACGATGAAGACATTTCTGGCGATGAACTAGACAACGAAGACATCGATGATGATTCGTCATCGCTTTCTGAACCTGAGTTACCATCCATCCCTACCCCCGCCCAAAGAGCACCAGTGGACAGAGAGACTAGAGCTCGGGAGCTCGTTGCCCGTCTTCGACAGCCGTTTGGGGCACTGTTGCTCACCGTGGATTCGACGGGTCGACGCGATGGTGCGGTGGACTACAAGCGAGTTGCGGCAGACAGTTTGATCACTGTACAGTTACAGGAGAGCGTCTCGCTGGCTGATATTCTGGACAATGTACGTGTGCTCGAAGTTTTGTAACACCGGTACTGTGCCATTTCATCTTGGACGACGGATGAATATATCATCACTCCGAAATTGTTGAAACTGTTTGATTGAATTAACCGTCGATGTTGAACCCGAACGCTGGCTAGCCTGGGTACTCGACGGGAGTAGACAGTTGCCTTTTCGTTCAAGTTCATGACATTCATGCTTGTCACGGTTTCACCTGCCCGGGCCTTGCCAATGACTTGCATATCTGACAGCTTGCGTGACGTAAGAACGGGGGTAGAGAAAACGACGATCTTGCCCGGTGTGCTCGACGCGGCTCGAATGGCGGTTGGCCTAATCTAGCGCATTCGGGCTAGCACGCGAGCCCATCGCTATCTGTCGTGGCCCCTGTCCGTTCACCAGATCTCAGAACGCATCACTGTTCCGATGAAGTTTGGGAAGGACTTGAATAAAATGAACGGTGAATTGGACACTCGATATTCATACTTTCATCATCGCCGGTTCCGGACGCATCGTACTGCACACCAGCCTCCACGGGATGATGAGAGCGAGCAGAAAGTTGCTGGCCTGGACCGTCTGTCAAAGGCCGGGATCAGAAGGGTATGGGCAGTGGCATTTATCAATGTCACAAACGCCAGTGTAGAAGTAGGATAGCTTGACCTCACAGATACCCTCTCGTGTCTTACATTACCGCAATGAATGGTATATGCCGCATAACTATACAATGTCTGCATCAGACAGTACCAGATGTCCCTTCTCTGGGTCGTCGTTCGTCTTTGTTTCTGGCGTCAGTGTCTGAGGAAAGGATGAAATGAGATTTCAAAATGGCAGTTGTTTGATACCTACCGAAGAAGATGATGACCAAATGAGATTACCTAAGTGGGTGTCTGGATTGTCTTGCATCGGATGTACTTCCTCTTCCTGAGCGTCAGGCCCACCACTTTCCAGTGCCTCCAAGGTGACATTGATGTAGAGCGTGTCAAGAAAAATGGCGACAAGTAACACGCAGATAACAGCGATGGTCGTGAAGCCGATGAATGGAGCCGAACGACGATCTTGGATATAATAGACTACTCCATGTCAGTGTGATGCCGGCATGAATAAAGCTCATAATGACGTACTGTACTTGTGGTCCAGGGCAATGCAGATCAAGAGCAGCTGTCCTGGCCAGGTAATAGCAAGCAGTGCCAGGCGGCACAGCAAGACCCATCTGCAATCACCACATGCTGAGGCTGTTCCCCAGAGGAACACGAGACACGTTGCCCCTGTCAATGCCCCCCAACAAACGAGCATCCGATGGAGGTACCGAGTGGAGCCGAGGAAGAAGGCCGTGAGGATCAAGACGACAGCATATGTGACTGTGATGATGATGGATGGTATCACCAACGAAACTGGGAGATTCTTTGGCGGTCGGCGCCGTGGTGGCTGATTTCGTGAAGGGGTGCTCGCAATGACGTGTTCGATGGATTGATTGAACATTGTGGTTTGAGAATAAGTGGCTAACTTCCTCCTAAAAATTATAGTGACCGTGACATGTGATCTATATTGTTGGAGTTCAAACGTTGTACGTAGTCACACGTAATTACTTATCATATTTGTTCGCTCGTCCTTTATACACCTGAGACACAGACGAGAATGTACATAGAACATACTGGGAACATAGTTGCTCATGTCTGGGGTGTTAGACACACTGAGTCGTTACAATCAACTGAAGCCCATTGTAGTGACGTCAGTGACGCGATGCGACGAACTACGCGATTATGTAATATGGATGTAGCCGAGTCCGTTTGTCAGTTCATATCGCCGTATTCAACGGACTAGCGACTTCATACCTCCCTCTACCTATTCCAGACTCTGACATTGGGCGCACGATTACTGGGTTGCGTAGACGCAGTGGCCCATTGAAGTTCCATGACTCAGAACGTCTCCACGGGCTCCTCACACCTCGGTTCGCACCGGAGAGTCGGATGACACTCCCATGCACTCCCGTTCTTTTCAGCATCTCGAACCAGTTTATCGCGCGGATACCGCTGCCTTTGGGGTGGTGGAAGTCAGAGAGTTCATCCGAGAAAGGTCCTGTCTCGTCCAGAGAGTCTGTGTCTCGTTCATCCCTGGACCCTGGTTGGATACTAGCCCACCTACTTGAATGTGACCGATATCGATAACTTGCACGGATGCCAGATAGATAGCTAATCTCCGGTCATGTCATGGGGGTGCGCGACGCACCCAAGCGAGTAGAAAAGACGATCTTGCTCGAGTCTACTGCGCTCGACGACTCGCACGACGGTTGACCCAGTCTAAGAGCGCGTTCGAGGCTTAGGCGGATCGCTCTCGTGTGGCCTCCCTTCGGAGGCCTTGAGGGGCCGCTGTCCGTTGACCAGATATTCAGAACCCTATCGCTGTTCCGGTGACGAAGTTTAGCAAGGAGTAAATGAATGGTGAATTGGACGCTCGGTTCACATCCTGCAGACCCAAACATCGTGCGGCTGCGATCCCGCACAGGTATTACCCAACCAACACCTTAAACTTTCAACAACTCTCCCCGTACGCAATCTATATATCCATGTCCATTTCCAAAGCCCCTCTAACTAGTAGAATTAGACAAATTACACTGTACAGAAAAGCGATCATGTCAAGCGTCACTCGGCCACGTCCCTCGCCTCGGGGTACAACTCGTGCGCAGCCTGGTCCGCCAACGCCTCCTCGTGGTCCAACGGTCCCTCTGGCCGCTCACCGGTACCCGCCACAACTCCAGCTTCATTGACATCCGCAGGCACGTTCCCCGACGACGACGCCTCGCCCGTCCTCGCGCTACCCTCTTCGTTCCCAGACGTACCACTCGCGTCCACCCCGACCACGCTCATGTCTCGGTCAAGATCCCCAGGAGACGGCGACGCGTCATTATGATCCGTTTCGAACCTGGCCGAACTCTTCGCCTTTTTGTCGCCGGTTGCAAAGATATCCTTGCCAGGCTCGGCGACGATCCCCTCTGGAACGGCCGTGCTTGCCTGAGGTGCGACGGGTGGTTCCGCGTCGTCGACGACCACCGCGGCGCGTCCGCCGGGCTCGCCGCCAATGACGGCCATAGGAGCTGGTTTATCCTGTTCTGGCGACGGGATCGCGTTGTAATGCGAATACTACAAGGGAACGAAAGTCCATGTCAACGCCGATTCAACTCTTCATTAAGATCAAGACTCACGTCAACGAACAATTCATTGCTGTATATAAAAACCGTTTGACGACAATCAGCGTCGCTGAGAAGATCAAGACGAGGTAACCCACCAAGCAAAGTCCCATGTCTTTACCCACCGCGCACTCGTACATTGTTTCTGTGTCCACGGATTCCCATACGCTAGGGGGCTAAACTTGGAAAAGTTCCAAATCGCCATGATCGCGAGTACGGCTGCAATTTGTAGTCGAATCTTGGGCTTTAACGTCGACGTCGCAAAGTCAAAGATGGCGCAAGACAAGAGAATCGCAAGGTAGAGTGCAGGGAAATAGTGGTGTAAGAATAGTTGACGGCTCATCAAGAAGAATGGGAAGTAATGGAGGAAGTAACCGGTAAAGAGGAAACCACACAGCGAGTCGTACTTGACCACTTTGGCTAGAAATCCGGTCGAGTCAACGTCAATGACAGTGGCACGAGGCTAACCACAGTGCTTACTATTTTCAAAATCTTTGTACCCTCGCTTCGCACGTAAAATAAGGAATGCGCGAACGAGGGCATAAGCGATGACCGATCCAGTGCTTAACCACCAAACGAATGGATTGCCGATCAAATAGATCTGACGATGATCCTTCACCCAAAAGTTCTGAGATAAAGTGAGCTATCTGGCAAACCGCCCAGTGTTGAGGCCACTTACGATGCCACGAATGAGGCGAGGCCAAGTCTGCGGACGAGAGTCAAACGCATGTCTGTCCGTCAGGCCAGCGTTTGTCGTCCACATCACCTTCTGCAATTCCCAAAACTTGGACAAAAACCCTGGAATCTTGTAGTTGACCTTTTCCGCATCGGCAGGTACTTCACACCATCACCCCATTCAGCCCCCGGGAATGAGAGAAGATGCAAACCACGTACATTGGGGGTGCTGGTTGGCGATCTCGACATACCACAACGAGTTTACCCTGACCGCATTCTTGTTGCAAGTCACTTCCTGTTGCTCGTAGCCCCACTCCGGTAACTTCACTTTGTGCGAAAAGAGATAACACCCGGTATTCAAGTGTCTCAACCGGAAGTGTGTTCGCAACGTCTTTACGCGCTTGCTCGACTCCCTGTCCCTCTTGTCCCCTTCGTCAATCACGACCACCCAGTCGTCGTTGACATCACCCGCATACCCGGTCATGCCGTATGCCGATACTTCGTTCTGGAAATCGACGTCGGAGACGGGTGGACGGACTTCGTGCGAGTGGAGAGCCTTGTCCGTGGAGATGTGCCGCAGTTTAATGCGCGATCCGTCTTTAATGTACTCGATGGGTTGCGTTTCGTAGTCGTATTCGGGATAGTTGTCGGTAGTGGCATTGAGAATCAGCCATACGTTGTTCTCATCTCGGTGAGGGTAAAGGGTGATCTGTTGTTCTGAATGGAATGTCAGCCTAGATTTCGTTCACCAACGGGAATTGACGTACGTCCGCTTCCACCGGGATAATTGTGGGAATGTGAGTGAAGGTAGCCACCTTGTGTGTTCAGATGACGGATGGCCACCTGGGAACCAAGGGCGACGTCTGAGGGCGATATCAACTACACCGACCCTGATAATAAACGTGAACGCACCCGCGTATGTATCATGCATGCCATGCCCCAACGTCTGTCGAAACTCGGAGCTCATAAAGGCATCACCTTCGCCCGAACTTCCAAGGATCATGAAATGCAGCTCAAACATGGTCATGTAAAACAGGATGGGGATGGCGATGAGGCACCATGCTCTTGCGAGAAAATGCCTTGCCCATGTGCGAGGGTTGACGCGCGTATCGCCGAGGAGTAGCCAGAGCTGCAGTATGGTGCACACGCCGACAGTCGCAACGGTGAACAGGCCGACCCACTTGCAAGACAGGACTGCGCCGAGTGAAAGACCGGTAAGAACGAGCCACGTCCACCATTGTTCGGTAAAAGGCTCCTTTTTATCCTCGTTCGAAAATCCAACAAACAGGAATATTGTGAGGGCAGTGAAGAACACCAACGGTGAATCAAGAAGGATGTGTCGTGATTGGGTGATGAGGCCATTTTCAAAAGTCAAAAGGAGAGTAGCGAGTAAGGCGGTGGTGGCTCTGCAATCGAGAGCGCGCATTGTAAGGTAGGCGACTGGAACGGTGGCGATACCAAGTGTAGCAGGAACCATACGCATGGCGACGTACGGGGTATTCTCGAATATCCTTTTAAATCGGTCAAGTGACAGCTACCTCGGGACGTGCAATGATACCCACTTTCCAATGTCCTTGAAGTCGAACTCGCCGTCGAATCCGGATAGAAATGCCGCGGCCGTTATCAATAGCTTGGCCAAGGGTGGGTGGACATCTACGAAATAACGCGTCTTGATGTAGCGCGCCGTAAATTTGCCAAAGTGAACTTCGTCGAACCTACACGCACAGGGACATTAGCATGGCCCATGAAAATCGAGCTCAATGCGCACACAACACTGTCCGGTTTTGATATACGAAAGAGGCGAACGAATGCCGCGACTGCAAGGACGACGAGGAGGAGTTTCCACTCTCCAGGTGTTATTTTCAGCCCGCCGGGAGAATGCGATTTTCGAGAGGGACCGTATCCTTTTGTGGCTGCTTGCCGTCGCTCGTCCGCGTCCAGGTCATCTTTTCGTGAGGATATTGGAGGGTATTTGTGTGCTGAAGGAATGACGTGTGGAAAACCAGGGGGTGGAGAAGCTGGTCTCCTTGCTCGTACGTTGCCAGACATGGCTGGAGGCTGAATGGACAATACCGGACTGTACAAAACTATGGAAATCCTAGGAAGGCGTGAATGCCTGTCCACCGTGTACCGATACTTAGTAGAGCGGAGACGTTCCCCACTATGTTTGTTTGGTCTTGTTGTATACCACGTCATAGCGACACTGAGGTGGTCTCTAGCGTTATCGCTTCCAGTTCTTACGATGCATCGAATAGACCTGCCAGAGATCTGTCACTTCTGTGGTGTATTCATATGGTGGCAGTCGCAGTGGCTCTCTGGACCATGTCATCAGGCTATGGAGTGCTATACCCTGGTTGGTAATAAGAATGGCTCTGGAAGTAGCTCTCAATGCTGTTGTCGTGCACCAATCAGTGTTGGCATTCTTTAACCTAATGATGTTGTCAGTGAACCAATGTGGCTGCCATCAGGTGGATACGCAACTGTGGTGACTACATCACGCTGACGATGACAGCCGCATTGCACCGTCGACGAACCTACATGTAGAGTCAAGCTTGGTCTACGTCAACATCTCGCGGTCCACCCATATGCTGCTTGTAGACACTCATATTTCCCAGCTGTGAATTTAATGAAAGGTTACGATTAGTGAGGGCATCTGCCGTATCACAAGCGTCGACTGAGTCTGCCTCATCGAGCGCTGGTCCTTATCCTCCGTCCGTCTATGGCCATGAGCACATGGGGAATCTCGTGAGAAACGGGTGGGCCTCGTGGACTTGGAGCTTGTCCGAGCTCGCCAAAGCAGTGGACCAAGAGTAAGTTGGCTCTTTCGTTATCCCCGCCAACACTCACAGCAACCATGTCCAGTCCGAGACAATGTCCATCCAAATCGACCGCGTTCATACCCTCGCCGCAACCAGACCCCTAGTCAAGCCTCAACAATCTTTTCTCCAGGCGCGTGCCCACGCAGTCAAGCCGCCCTCGCCAGAGTGCCATCCCCACGATGACCGCCAGTCCCAGATGGAACAGGCTCTCAAACGCTCCGTCACCCTCGTCATCTGGTACAGGGTACATCGCCACCTCGATCCATCTCACTCGCCCTGACGCTTTTCCACAGTCCAGCTGCGATCCCATTCGGCTCACCCACGAAATATCCACCTTTCCTCTCTTCTCGCTCTCCCACTACCCCTCGGTCATGTCCGACCTCGAGCTGACGCCCACCTCGTACGTCGATACCTACAACAGTGCGACGGGACACTGGGAGCAACACATGATCACCACCGTCCGCACGATCGAGTCTGAGCAGCGTCTCCTATACAAGCTCCGAAAAAGCCTCCTCACTGGCCTCTCCGACGAGGAATGCACAGGTCTCGCCGAGGAACTGGCCTTGCAGGTCAAGAAGAAGCAAGCGTCCCCCACCATCGCCTCACAGCCCACTCCCTCCCCTACGTCCACCGCACAGCTCAAGCGACCCCTCGCAGAGAGCGCCGAGGTGCCCTCCGCCAAGCGATTCTACTTTCCCGACAATTACCCCGCCCACGTGTATATCCCACCCCCAATGAGCTACATGTTGCCCACCCAGACGATACCCTATGCCCCTTCTCTCACGAGTCCCTCACTCAACACCCACCCACCTGCTCGAAACGGGGTCGAGGCGGGGGAGATGGCGGCGCCGTTCCATGGGCCAGGCATGAACCTGCAATCCCCCGTGATACCTGCAACCCCATTGTACGGTCCCAACACGCCCAACACCGCCACACGCACCTTCTTTCCCCAGCACCCCCACCCACCGCTCAAGCGCTGGCCCAACGACTACACCGTGTCCGAGATCGCGGCTGGTTTCCGCGCGATGGACGTACTGGTGGCACAATCACCCACCGCAACGCAAAAAGTGGCATTTGAGCGCGTGTTTGGCTGTCGGTATGTCAAGAGCACCGTGTGTCGACATCGTGGAGTGTATCGCAAGGCGGATCCGAGCGTGAGGAACTTGTTTGAGGCGATGGGGAATGACGAGCGTGCGGTGTGGGGTGAGTTTGTGAGGCGGGTGGAGGGACGGCCGGGGATGGGCAAGGGGAGCGGGTCGGGCGATGAAAAGGGGCTGCAGGACGAGACGTCGGGTGGGGCGGGACAGCCGCAGGGCGCACAGAGTCCTGGGATGGGGCAGGATCAGCAGGGTCAGACAGGCACTGATCCGATGATCGCCCAGATGAGCCACTTGGGGATGCAGTCTGGCAAGTGAGGCGGTGTGCGTCGCAGTCGGTGAGAGAGAGGCTCTGACAGTGTCACAAACTGCAACGGTCCACGGACGGTGCGTTGTATGCGTGTATGGATGGACGGTGACGCTGATTCTGCGCAGGACATGCACAATCTGAACTGGTGCGGGTCTGCCAGACGTAGTCCGGACGATCATTTATTGATGGCTCGCCTCTGGTAAATTATATCAGTCAGAAAACGGGGAGGCTTGTTCATGTAGTAGTTTGCACGCGCAGTACACGTAATGAATAATACTCTTTGTCTCTTACCATGACAGACTCCGAGTCGACTCGGAGCCGTCTGCTGCAAACGCGGCAATTCAAGGACAGCGTGCACGACTATGGCAAGTACAAGGTTCGATATTGGTCTGAATGATTCGCATTGACGTCGCCTAGTCTCGTTTTCGCCATGGATTTGCTCGTTTATCGACACGTACGTATGGGCGCTCTTCTACGTGCGTCCCAGGACCTCACCGGAACGAGTCTAGAAAGCATTTTCAACGTCTGAGGTCCATCAAACAGCTCGGCCTCTCGTACTATGTCTTTCCCGGCGCCTCCCATAACCGGTTCGAGCACTGTCTCGGTGCGTCTTCAGATTCGCCACCCGACCGGCCCTGTGACTGATACTCGTCAGGCGTTGGTTACCTCGCTCGACTCATGGCGACCCACCTGAGAGACATGGACGACTCGCTCGGCATCACCGACCAACACATCGAGTGCGTCGAGTTGGCAGGGCTGTGTCACGACCTCGGACACGGTCCATGGTCCCACGTCTGGGACGGCATCTTTATCCCCGCGGCACTGTACGTATATGCTTGCTTCTACCCCCTTTTTCTTCTTCTTCTCACACCTCTCTTGTTCCGAACGCGTGTTTGGGCATCCGGTACGGTAGACCAGGCAAGAAAAAATGGAAGCACGAACATGCGAGCGAGATGATGTTTGACGATATGGTGCAGACGTATCAGCTCGATATCACACCCGAGGAGGTGATCATCGTCAAGGCGCTCATTTCTGGGAAAGCGTCGCGTTGTCCGTGGGTTGCCCTTTTGGATTGCTCGTTGTCGGTCGTGTGGTGCTGAAGCGGATGACAGGCTCGGCGAGACGATGCCATTCTTGTTCGAGATCGTGGCGAACGAGCGGAATGGACTTGACGTGGACAAGTGAGTCGTCTTGATGGTGCCCATGCGTGCGTGTTGATCAGATCCGATACGCATAGATTCGACTATATCCTGAGGGACTGTCATGCCGTTGGCGATAAGGGCAACATTTCTATTTCCAGGTGCGTGCGCATACATGCTCTAGGTCTTCCTCGGTCATGCGGATACCTCGTGTCCCGTGTCTTTCCCAGGATTATCCATTCTGCACGCGTCGTCGAAGGCAAGATATGCTACGATATCAAGGACGCGAACCAGATATACGAATTGTTTTATACCCGGTTCTCCCTCCACAAGCGGATCTATAATCACAAAACCAGTGCGTCTTTACGTGGTGATCTATCGTGCGCATATACTCATGCACACGACATACAGCGAAAGCGATCGAGTACATGGTTATCGATGCACTCCTCGAGGCGGAGCCGTTTCTCAAGATTGCAGACCTCGTCGAGAACCCGAAACGTTATGTCTTTCTTACAGATAATCTCCTCAACAGAATCGAAGAGTCGACGGAAGAGGTCAGCTTTGTCTCTCTTCCTCATGACATACACCTCATCGTCCCCAACGTAACGTATCAGGAACTCGGACCTGCCCGTGCCATCATTGAACGTATCCGCACACGCGACCTCTACAAGGTCGTCGACTTCAAGGTCTTTTCGCACGAGGACAAGCAGATGGTCGAGGAAAACGTGACCGCCGATGCGATCGTCAAGGTCGCAAAATCGGGCGTGTTGACGGGCGTCGACGAGGAGCTGGTGGCGCAGCTCAAGCCGAGCCACGTCGTCGTGACGTGTTCGATGTTGCACTATGGCAAGGGGAAGGATAATCCGCTGGACCAGGTGACGTTTTATTCCAAGAAGAAGCCCAAAGGTGCGTCATGTGTCCCTTTTGAGAAGGCCTCAATTGGACTCGCGTTGACGTGCTCGTCGATAGAGTGCGCCAAGGCAGATTACAGCGATATATCGCTCTTGATGCCGTCTTCGTTTGCAGAGGCGTGGTTGCGGGTGTATACCAAGGACGAGGCGTTTCATGGGCTCATCCAAGCGGCGTATCGCCACATCTTGAAGAGCCTTGCTCCATCGGGACCGCATGGCTTGCCTGCCTCGACAGAGGAGGCGCAGGAAGAAGAAGAGAGCGGTCCTGGTAGTACTGTAGCGGCGGAGGGAGGCGACAGCGACGTGGACGTACACCCGATCACTTTGAAGGTGTGGCGCCCGGGATCCCCGACGCTCGGCGATAGTCCATCGACGCCGCGCATGTTTGCGCGCAACGTGAGCACGGGCTCGATCGGGTCTGTGTCGGGGTTGGGAGTAGGCGCTGCAGGCGTTGGTGCGGCCGGTCGTTCGCGAACCATGGCCCGGAATTCGAGTTTTTCAGAGAACCAGTTTACGGCGGTGCCGCCCAACTTTCGGGGCGAGTCACCGTCGCGCAAGCCGAGGAGCAAACGGGGGCGGAACGTGAGCGATACCTTTGAGGGTGGGCGGCCGAGGAAGAGCGCGAGGCTATCCGAGAAAGATGCGGATGCCTCTTGAGTTTCTGCGCGTAGTGGGTTTGCGGATAGATTTTTCTTTTTGTCGCCTTTATACAGTCGTTTGCTAATCGTTTCATCGTTTGTCGCATGTACGACTAGCAAGCATTCCGTTACATGGATTTCGTATCGTTACACACTCATTTTCATGGGTATCGCTGGATGTGGATCATATCCCTCCACTATAATATCATCGTACTCAAACTTGTCAATATGATCAATGTCTCGTGCAAAGCGGATCGTGGGGAACGGTTTTGGCTCTCGTTGGAGCTGTGTTTCGAGCGCGGTGATGTGGTCCTTGTAGACGTGCGCGTCTCCGAGTTGGATGATGAGCTCGCGCGGCTCGGTATGGGTGACGTGTGCGACCATGTGTGTGAGAAGGGCGTAGGACGCAATGTTGAATGGAATACCGAGACCGAGATCTGCAGAACGTTGGTACATGAGACACGATAGCCCATTCTTGCCATCCGGGGTCGACGCCATGTGCACGTAAAACTGGCACATCATATGGCACGGCGGTAACGCCATCTCTGGAATCGCTGTTCATGCATCGCACCTCGATCAATCCCACGTGCACAGAACAGACGCCAACGCCAACGCATCGCTCACCCGCTGGATTCCAAGCACTCAAAATGATCCGTCGATCCGTAGGGTTGTGGATAATCTTGTCCATACATTCCTGCAGCTGGTCGACGCCCTGCCCCGTATAATCCGTCTCGCAATCCACATACGGCGCGCCGAAATGGCGCCATTGGAACCCATACACGGGGCCAAGGTCGCCTTCGCGGCGGTGTCCGAGCCCGCGCGATGCGAGGAACGCCTTGGAGCCGTTGCCGTCCCAGATCTTGACGCCGCGTTGCGAGAGGCGCTTGGCATCTGTGTTGCCACGGATGAACCAGAGTAATTCTTCGATGATGCCTTTGAGGTAGGTACGTTTGGTGGTGAGGAGGGGGAACGTGCCGTGGGTGAGGGTGAAGCGGAGGGCGGGGGGTGCAAAGAGGGCGTGTGTGCCGGTGCCCGTACGGTCGTTGCGGGGTTCGCCGTCGGTGATGGCGCGTTGGACGAGAGCGAGGTATTGGTGTTCTTCGTGCGTGCTCATTTTTTTGGGGGGAGATGGTAGGAAAGAGACGCGCTGATAATGTGGACGCGTGTGTCACGGACAGCACGTGATCCGTGTCACGTCACACCGAATATTAGGAGGAGGACCGGTATACAAATGAAATGCTTTTGTCAGTTGGACGTGTCGCTTCGTGTCGACCTGTCGTCTTGTCGCGCATCTGGATACGTCTCAGCCATGAACTCATCAAACCTGCACAAGAAACCACGCAGAAAATACACCGAGCGAGGGTCAACACCCTTCTCTTTGGCGCAGACAGACTGTTGCTCACCCCGCGCGCCGACACGCTCGAATCCTATCTCATGACCAAACTCTCCGACGACAAGTTTTACAATACGTACCGTTCTACTGCATTCATGCGTTTGATTCGGTTTTGCTTGGAAAGACATTTATTCGACGTCGCGCTCGCCCTGCATGACCGCATGCTCAAAGAAGGCTTCTTGGCCGTCCATGCCCTCTCTCTCCGCATGGCTGCGCTCAACGTCGTCCGCAAGGCGACGAACCTCGAGGTGATCGTTCCCTCGTTGAAAACACTCTTGGAGAAAAAGGCGTACGACGTTCCTGCATTCATGGACCTCGTCCATTATCTGACTGGCGACAAGCGCGCGCCGGGTACACTCGCAGATGATCTGGCCCACGCCTTCGTGTCCATACGCCAGATCAAACTGAGCGAGTACCCAGACCTAGTCGGCTTGCTCGCTAGCGTCAACATGCGCGCCAACCGTCTGGACGCCGCTCAAAGGTGGATTCAGGCTTTTGAAGATGCGTGTGGCGCGCAAGGCATCCTCCCAGACGTGGCTCCATATTCAGAAATCATCAGCACTATCCATGACATCGACCCCAAGAACGGCGATGCGATTCAGGACGTGCTCGTTCGCATGAAATCCGCTGGCGTTTCTCCTGACGCGAACGTGTTCAATGCCCTTATTCGTGTTAACCTCGTTCAACAACGGTATCAGGAAGCGTTTGCGCTCTATCATGTTCTCATGGAGAAGCGATCTGACGAGTTGATGCCAAACGATGTCACCTACAAGATGCTCTTCCGTGCCATGAACGTGCTGAACAATCCCCGCTTATCCCGGAGACATAGACGCCCCGAGAATGCCGTTCCACCACGACGGCTCTTTCGAGAGATGCTCGCGTGCCATCAGGAACAGACAAAGGGCTCGCCATCGGGTCGGTCGACCGTCATCTCAGTTTCTGCATCCCATCTCGCGCTCCGCACGTTTATGGCACGCGAGGATTACGCCGCGGCATACATCGCCATCCGCGCCTTGCCTGCGTTCGATTTTCAGCCTAATCTACAGACCTACCTCATCGTCTTTGTCAACCTCCTCCATCGCATGAAACACGAGGCGAATCTCCCCTGCCCAGAAGGCTCCTACCGCCTCGTTGATTTCCTCACGCATCTCCGTCCCAACGAGGATCCAGATCTACATACCATCCTAGATCGTATTCGACATCACCATCTTGCACCCGAAAACACGAGCTCATCCTCCATCGGTATCGAAACCGTTTCCCATCTCCTCCGTCTCGGGGAGTGCGCGCGGTCCACAACCGACGATCTCCCCGACGCACGCACACTCCCCCGCTTCCCCTCGCAACGCGAACGAGACGTGCAGATACCGACCGCCGCGATGCTCACAGGTGCCTCGAACGTCCCCTCGAACCAACGCATCTTCTTCTCCCCCATTCCTCTAGCGCGGATCGTCCACAAGGCGCTCTTGGGTGAGCTATTCCGCAAGGTGGTACATAGGGGCGTCGACTGGGACTGGAAAGGCGCAGTGGGCCCGATCATCGAGGAGACTGAACGGGAGATGATTCCCGAGGGTGTTGCTCAGAGAACAGCAGCGCTGGAGATGCGGGATCTGGGGGAGAAGCGAGAAGAACAGGGCGTGTTGCCGTTTGCGGCGGCGAGGATGAGGCGGCGGAGACGGAGTGCAAGGAGTGGGCGGGAGGTTGCGTTTGATTTTGAGAGCTAGGCTAGGGAACAACGGTGGGCCAGGAGGGAGAGGGCGAGGACCGCGATATTGCGTACTCGACGTCAGGATTGATGGGTTGAGTTGTTATTCGTAGCATCCATCATACCTACGACGTCTCAGTAGGTACCATGACGCGGAAATACCGACTGACCATGATCTTTGTTCCGGCTTACCCAGTTACTACTCTCATTTTGCTTCAACTATAGCTTGTCGTTTGACAAGTGCGTTAACGAATGTGCCCACCAGTTCCCCCCTGCGGAATACGTTCGCAGACAAGCTTTCGCCTTTTGGTAAAACTAATGTCCTCTCCCAAAATTTCCTCAGGTATACATTCTCCAAGACAGCCCTTTTGTATACATTTTCCAAACTCTGATGATACAGCACAATGCTTTTTTAGTACCAATGCACGTAGTACATATTCCTTTACCTAGTCATGCGTCATACATGGACGCGACATCTTCTCCCCTGGAAACTGCACGAAGGAGCACCGCTACGCCAAGTGCCCATTACGAATGCTCACTGGCACGCACGTTCGTCTCCACTCCCAATCCACTTGCCATTCCTTGGAAACACTCGACTGCATCCTCGGTGCGACCCACAACATTCAAGGCTTCACAAAGACGTTGTTGAATCATGATTCCGAGATGATCAAAATTCCATCCAGAGATCTGTCAGAGACGGACAGTGAGCGATGTTGATATGCTGCAATCCACCCACATGAAGTAAGTAAGAAACTGACCAGTGAAATCGCGACGAGGGGAGACCCCACGTAGTTTTGCATTTGGGCTCGCGCCCGCTCGAACGACTGTATTGCATGGTCGTAGTCACCGCGCTCCATCTGCGAGTTTCCAAGAAGAAGATGCATATGGGACTGATGAGAATGTCAGTGGCGATACTCGCTGCATGGTGGCGTGTTGTACACGTGCCTGAACCATATAACATATTGAGTTGAAGGTGACTGTAGCGATAAGGTCGTCTACGCGCGATATCGCATCAATGTGCTCTCCGGCCATAAACGTGATGACAGCCTAGTAAGAGGGATGAGTTACAAGGCAGCCAAGTTTGGAAATTGCAGACCTTGATCAAGAGGAGAAAGCTAACGTGAGATGAACGGAAGCGCTGCAAGCCTGATACCCCTTCTCCTTTTCTCCCTTGCCGACATGCGCTACACTCTTTGCAACGAAACCAATGACGGACGGACGAATATTGATGGCCTTGGTACGAACACAGATTAGCGTCTTTGCATGTAAGAGAAAAGTAATAAGAACCGTTTCGGCGTCGAAAAGCGCTTCATCCCACAGTCGTAAACGAGTTCGCAAGAGAGCTCGATTAGCGAGTAGATGATGAGCTGGATTCTGAGACATGGTGATTGCTGTGGTCAACAACGCCTCTGCATCTTCGGGCCGATTGTGCTTCCATAAGTCCAGTACAGCGTCGCCGATCTTCATGTCAGGTTCCTGGGACACAGGAAGTTGTCCAGATACGCCCTAATCCAACAAGATACGATACTTACAATGATTCGAGATAGACTTTTGGTGCTGATTTTCCCATTGTACCCACCAATTACGAGAAACCGATTACATGGAGAAATTGCAATTGAACGTATGTCTTGAGGGTACTGGATGAGACCGAGTTGGGTGTGTGTCGACATGTCCCAGAATGTGACGGTACTCTCTGTAGAGCATGCGATAAATTCCCTATGCTTTGGCAGGGCATCGCACGATGAACCTCTGACACCGTTGACAGGCCATTCCGCGACTACTGACCCGGTAGATGTGTCGAGTTCCTTAATCCTTCCGCCCCTGTCATTTGATACAACGAAGAGGTGGTCGTTGAACCAGAGTAGACCCGTGTTGTACTGGGTGAGTACTCGTACTTTGATCTGCACGAGCAAGCAACTACCGTTGCTGTCCCAGACTTGAATGAGCGATTCCGTAGCCGTCGCGATACGATCGCCTTCTGGCGAGTATTTCGCTGCGACCACCCAATCTTCGTGACGGAGTATTTTTATTCGTTTGCGGGTTGGG
This sequence comes from Boletus reticuloceps, assembly GCA_018397855.1. Lineage (NCBI taxonomy): Eukaryota > Fungi > Basidiomycota > Agaricomycetes > Boletales > Boletaceae > Boletus > Boletus reticuloceps. The sequence goes on from JAGFBS010000015.1 coordinate 628,727, forward strand.
ATGTCCCAGATGATGGCCCTGTTACCCTTTGACCCGGAGATGACACGAGTCGAGTCGGGCGAGAAATCGACTGCGAGGATGGTGTGGTCCTCCTTGAACGCAAAGACATGTTCGTATGTCTTTGCGTCCCACAAGGACACTTCTTTTCCATCTTTGACGCCATTCCAGTATGTCCCGGCTGCGATCCACTTGCATTCTTTTGACACAGCGAGACAGTTGACACCCCCTGTGCTCATTGTCGCCGTTTGTTTTCCGTCTTCCACTTGCCACACTCGGAGCTCATTTCCGTCGCCGCTTATGACATACTCGCCATTCTTTGTAAATGCCATTACCCGTAGCCCGCTACCAACGTCGATCTCGACGGGCTGAGAATCCTCTTCAAGTGTCGCAATTCGGATAAGCATGAAGGCAACTTCGTCTTATCAGCACGCACCGGTCATTGTTGACGACGCCGTCAGCGGAACAATGATGCAGCCGAGGATTAAAGATGGAAGTTAAGAACAAGCTGTAACTTACTGTCCTTTTCACTGCTCGCTTTTCACGCCACCATGTGGGAAAGTTGCACTCTTTGCTATATCTCTACAACTACCTACTGGAAAGTAGATTAAAAAAATATACTGCTGAGCACCGACAGACCTAGAGAATGTATTCCGTGTTATGACGGACCAGGCCGGACAGAGGGTTTTTTTGAGATTGGTTGGCTGGATAAATGTTCGGCGATTTGATTTGCATTTGTTTTCGCCTTTTCGACTTTTCACTGTTTCGTTTTTTCGTTTTCGTGTTGGTTTTTCACTTTCCTTTTCTGCATATATTTTCAATGTTCAATGTTTGATCTTTCTCTTTCGTTTTTTGCATTACATATTTGTTTTCGTGCTTTCGTTTTTTCGTTTTGGGAAAGTCACGTGATAGTATTTGTCAGCACCATCCTCGCGCACTGACCGAAACGCAGACTTCGTGCCAGTGATCGATGGGTCGCAAATAAGATGCCAGACTCCTTGACGGTAAGTCATCTCCTCTCAAGTTGCCTGATGATGACGATTAGGTTTAGCCCGCTACCCATGTGCCCACCTCGACGTGCCGAAAGTCATTGGCAACTTCAGGAGACGTCCCAGCGGAGCTCATCGTCATCACCGCCTGCGGCGTCCTCTGAGGCCCTCCCTCAACGTTCCATCTCTGAACGAGTCTGTAAGCCTGGACGGCAACAATTCCGGGGACGATCCGTGTGCACTGGCAGATCACCACGAGTACGTGTACGCAGCATCCAACATGATCAAGACTATTAGGAATGCGCTGCTTACTGGAAACAATGAGGATGGGTCGAAAGCTAGGGAATTGAATCCATCCGCTGCGTTGGACCTCGATGACTGAACATAGACCCTAGAGTTGTTGAAGTGCCTAGACCAGCACTCTTCCCTACTGGCTGGTAATGCCCCACTTTCGAATTCAATGAGCTCCGACAGTCTCACTCAACTCTCCACTGGCTGTGCTTCGCTCTCAGCCGCCTGACCCCATGCTGGCTGTGCACCAGACAACGCGTTCTTCCCTGTTGGCGGTCAAGATAGAACACAGGTTGGTCATACTGGTTCCTGCCTTGTGTAGCGCACGCATTTACCAGAGACGATCGCAGTAAAATCATTCTTCCGTAGGTCATTTTAAGCTAATGGTTGAGTAAGTGCCACTGCAATGTCTAGCCCCTGAATCCAAAGCAGGCGACGAGACTCCATGTCTGCTTGTGTGCGTTCGAGGAGTTGTGGGAGATGGCGGCAAAACTCCCGCAGTTGCACTTGATTGAAGGGACAAGACGTGTCGGGAACTTCAATATGAGAGAGTTGATCAGGTTGATTCAAGACAAATGGATTGTTGTCGTGATGATCGTGGATTGGGGAGTTGTTGGTGTCATGGTGAAAGCGGATGTGGTGATTTTCGAGGTCTTGCCAGTCAATCCCATACTCGTTGACGTCGTCGATATCGTTGTTGTCAGATAGTTGGATACTCCGTTGTCCATGTTCAATGACACCCTCCAGAAACATGGCTTGGGGAGAGAGATGGTGCTTGCCTCGCTGCTGGATGACATGGCAATTCCATGTAGCGGCCCACTGCTCTGCTTCCTCATTGATCATGGGTAGAAAGAGCTCATGTAACAACCAAACGTGGGCTTGGTTATTGATATCAAGGCCATCTGAAGCTTCGAGAGTATGAAAAAATTGCTTCCATTTGAGGCCCAGCCCCCTTGTGACGTCCACCCACAACCGCTCGATTCGAATGTTGTGAACACTCCTGTGGCGTGAATTAGATTTGTTAGCGAAATATTAGCATGCGTGCCTACCGGCCCCAGATGTAGGAACCCCGTTCCACACCTCTAACCTCTTCCATTCGAGCTGCTACCAGCAAATTCTCAGTGCCGTGGTCACCACGCACACGACTTGGATAGCCATGAACAGCTGAAATATCTTCAAACAGTTCAAGGACTGTCTCAGCCCGGTTGTTGTTCGAGGCACGAATTCCAAGCACAAAGCGTGAAAAGCCGTCGATGAATGCATGAATAACTATCCTCCACCTAATAAGACCTAGGTTTAGCAACCAAAATTCCAATAAGTTGATACGTGAATCTAAGGGATTAATGTCTGCATACCGTGCTGTCCGTCATGGTGAACAAGTGCCATGGGTCCAGCCACCCTATACACTCGTCTTTGAATGCGACGTGGTCCGAATGCAGCCGGAGGTGGTCCGATGGTGCGAGTGTAAGATGCTTCCAGTCTACTCCTGGGAACTCGGTGGCCCAGCTGTAAGAGATAACCATCGACCATCCTGCGGCCAAATGATGGAAATTGCTGGTATATGGATAAGATAAGAGCATCGAGCTGGTCACCAGGCAGTGTGGAAATGTCTGACGAGGATCCAGGCCGGTAAATGCGAGTGGCAGTACCACTGTCATCGAGTTCGGTGGTGAATACTGGTGGTCCAGGCTCAGATAATCCGAATTCAAGAAGGCGGCGACGGATTGTTCGTGGGTGACAACCATACAACTCAGCAAGACGTGTGCGGGTGACACGTCGACCAGATGTTAGAGCAGCGAGGTCGTCGGAAATCCATTCCACAAGTGCATGGCAAGGCATAGATGACTACTGCCCTGCCCTTCTAAGGGGCCGACAACAAGGTTACGGCCAGTGGGCACTAGAAAACAAGAGATTAGGGAAAACGTCAAGACATATGTAGCAAGACATACAGATAAAGAGAAGAAGAAATTCTTGATACGGTGATGGAGGACGAGGTACTCGAGACCCAATCTTATCCAGCTCGAAAAAAGTTATCTCCCTCGCCGGCTTGTGGGATGAGGTTAACTTGGCTCCAATCGCCTCTTTACGTTGACCCTTGTGAGAAGTGAGAAAATTCCACTCGTAATCACCCTCAGATGAGCCGGATGGTGTATGGTCACCGACTAGAGGGGTTGAGCTTGCCGATGGAATGGATCGCGTCAACGATCTAGGAAACTCTACCGACTCGGCACCATCCAAGGGGAGGGCTTGAGAGAACTTGAAACCATAGCGAGAGAGATGAGAACGTATTGCAAAATCAAGCTGGGGTCCAGCTGGAGTCTCATCTTCAGCGTAACAGTCGAATGTGAACACGAGATTAAGTGAGATAGCCTGGTCAAGAAATGCCATCATTTTTTGCGGAACAGGTGCCCGGAGAACATTAAAAGCACTGCCGCTTTGCGTGAATATCGTTCCATATGCCTGCGAAGCTTTGCTTGAGTAATGGCACAGATTGCTCGTGCAACAATGACTTACAGGTTCTGAGTGAATAACAACAACATATTTGCGTGCAGAAAGACCATGGGGGAGACGAGAAGATGACAAGGAGCGACGTGACTGCACTCGTTGCACAGAGCCCTGGCGATGTTGCCCAGACGTAAGCGACTGGAATGGTGAGGCCGCAACTCCGCGAGTGCGTGCAGCAGCAGCACGATTGAGACGGCGATCGTTGGTTGAACCAGCAGAAGGAGGGCCAGGGGGGTTCCAAGAAGGGAAAGGAGCAAGTCGTTGAGTTAATGGAGGTAAAGTAGCTGATGCAGACATTAACGGAGAACCGATGGGATGAAGATATGCTTGCAAGGACATATTAGCGGAGCTAGTCGATGACCCCCCAGATGCTGTAAGTGGGGAAAGGGGAGAGTTGCCAGATGGCGCCGGCAGCAATCTATTATTGGCACGGGTGGCAGGTGCGCTGATGGACAAAAGAGTACTAGTAGGAACGCCGCGACTGAGAGTCTGAGTTGTTGCAGGGAGATTGGATTCGGTTGGGTCATTAGGGTGCACGAAGTATGGCTGGTTACAAAATGTACAGTTCGAACGAACAGTCGGTGGATTATCAGACTACAAGACAATTTGACAGTGAGGCAAGGGCGCGGGATTACGCACAGAGAAGCTTACCGTTGCAAAAAGCTGGCGGTTGCCATGACAGAAACGAGGAGGAATCTCGGGGACGCGATGGTCCCTTTCAGGGTGGCTGCAAGCACATTCATCTTGCCCAAGCTATATGAACGTCACATCCTGAACGGATCTGCATTCGACGTAATTGGCAGATTGTACATACCCCCATAGGAAGAAAGCCAGTGCAGGGACAAGTTCGACAACGAGTGAGCTGAGACATGGCGATTACAATTAAAAAGGACTGGGGTTATAATCAGTGGTCGTCGTAGTGTTGGTTCAAGAGGCCTCTGAAAATTTACCAGCTGGGTTTTCCATGTGACATGGCCCGTGCACGCCAGCTCCCAAAGTTCAATCGAAGCCTCAGCCAGCCCTATCTGGGTGTGTTGAACCCAAAAGAGTCACCGACAGTACAAAAAGAGCACTCTAACCACTAAACGAAACGTGAAAGCAAATGGATAAACGAAAAAACGAAAGGACATACAGTAACCATGATGAATGAGGCGCCTTGAGGTGTGAATGAGGAAAGGAGTGTGTGACTATGAAGCCTCTCACGGCAAAGAAACTTTTGTCCGCTCCCGCCCCTCATACCGTGTGGGCCGATCGAGAAAAAACGAAGTTTTACTTTTTCGATTTTCGGCGATGATCTGAGGCCTAGGGTGGATCATGGAATGAAGCGCCGAGGGTCGGTAGAAACCTTGTTCACGATAATCTTAGCGTTTGAGAAATTCGCATAGCTTATCGCATGTTCGTTTTCTCGGTTATAGACACTTAGTATTGTGGACATGTACATGTCGGATAATGTGATTCATTTGTAACGTTTTCGTGCTCCTTGAACTTTAGTCCAGTGCATCTTACCAGTACGCACCGGTCATTGCGTATCTCTCCTAGCTATACTCTGCTTGGCCCTGTGCGAAACGCACAGCTTGTCGACCGCTCCGAAATTTTCACCGGCAATTTTTTGGTGTCAACGATGGATCCGTATATATGCCCCACCGGTACACACGTCATTCCCTCCCTGTCCAATTTGTCTCGTCTCTCAACCTAACCCAGGCCATAAATACAAGTGGACTCATCTCTCAGGGGGTGGGATGTTGGCTCGTCCACGTATGCATTTCGTCACCCAAGTCAGGCGCTCTCGTGAAAGCAACGCGTCATTCGCCGAGTGACGTCCGTCTACTCTTGTAGGTCAATGGTCAATGGTCAGGCCTCAGGCTCGTCGCTCGTCTAAGACTACCGTTTGGTGTACTGTTGCTCAAAATGTGGCCGAGTACAGGAGGGTTGCTTCGGAGAGTCTTATCACTATCCGGGTGCAAGACGACATGCCGTTAAACGTGCTGATAGCCAGCGCACAGATGCTGGACGTGCTCTAATTATCTAATTCCACGACACCTATATTTCGCGTTCGTTTCCCCATGCTTGTGCCATACGTCGCGACATAATCCCTTGTTATTGTTGACCAGCCCTTTGAAAATTCGATCCTTTAGCCTGGGTTTCTCGAACATCTCAACACGGATCATTATACAAGTCGATTTGTCCTTATAGGAATGGGATGTTGGCACGTCCGTGTAGTGTACGCACTTCATCACGCGAGTCAGACGCTCTCATGGAAGCAACGTGCCATTCGGCAACACACGTCCGTTTTCCTGCCCGTGTAGGGCTTTGATCAGGTATAACATAACATTGGCGGTGTGGTTTCTGCGACCCACTGGCACTTCATGAACAGCGAGTGTCACATACTAAATATTGCGTCCCATCTTTTCCCCTTGACGGATGGTCCATGTATACGAACGTCTCAACGATCTTTCCCCACCTTGGTTTGCAGCGAGTCGGATGAAACTCAGCAGCCCATGCATGTTGCGGCGGGGAAGCAGTCTCGTGACGAATCTCTGCCATGCAAAGAGACCTAGGCCTCGCTTTCTGCTCGCTCTCGTCACCCAATCCTCCCGCGGAGGCTGGTGTAAGACTGCAGTACGAGGTGTCCAGGACCAGCGTTCAAGTTGATGCAAGGTATTCGAGTGTCCAATTTACCATTCATTTTATTCAAGTGCTTGCCAAACTTCGCCATCGGAACAGTGATGCGTTCTGAGATCTGATGAACGGACAGGGGCCACCTACCGTCGTTCGAGCATCGAGCACAGGCTGCACAGCAGAGCAAGTTCATTGTTTCCTCTATCCACTTTTCTGCGTCACCATAATGATGAGCCAGTTGGCTCGTCAGCGTGAACAGGACAACAGTGACACGTGTCGCACTCCCCAAGGATGTTCAAATGTCGACGGCCAAAAGGTTCCACTGCAACGGCATAGTCAACTTGAAAGATCCATTGGTCGGCTAAGATGCTATAGTAGCACAGTTACAACACATCGAGCATGCGTACATTGTCCAGAATATCAGCCAGTGATACGCTCTCCTGGAATCGTACCGTAATCAAGCAATCCGCCGCAACCCGCCTATACTCCATCGCTCGTCGACCCGTCACTGCCTGTTGGAGCAACAGTGCACCAAATGGCTGTCTGAGGCGGGCGGCGAGCCGTCGTGCTCCCGTCTCTCTGTCGACTGGTTCCGTTTCAACGGGAGAGGGGAGTGGTGGGAATCCAGGAGGCGGGGACGAATCGTCGTCCATTTCTTCATAGTCTACTTCATAAGAGGTCTCTTCATCGTCTGAGTCCCCCGAGAGTTGTGGCATAACATCGTCCTCTACAAATGCTCCACCGCGGATATCCTCGTGCTCCAGGAGTGTATCCAACCAGGGATGGACGAGATACAGAGACCTCATCCGAGAAAGGTCATGTCTCGTCCTGACTTCCACCACCCCAAAGGCAGCGGTATCCGCGCGATAAACACGACCTGAACTGGTTCGATATGCCGAAAAGGACGGGAGTTTGAAGGCAATGCATGGGAGTGTCATCCGACTCTCTGCGAACCGAGGTGTGAGGAGTCCGTTGAGACGTTCATGTAACTTCAAGGCCACGTCGAGGTCGAATGAAGGAGTACGCAATCCAGTAATCATGCGCCCAATCTCAGAATCTGGAATAGGTAGAGGGAGGTATGACGTCGCTAGTCCGTTGAATACGGTGATACGGGCGGGCAGACAACTGTTGAAGGGGCTGGACTCCCCAGTCCATGCGAGGATACTCGCATCCCCAGATCTCGTGAGAACATTCGCCAATAGACGCCCTAGAGAGGCCTCCCCTTCACCGTATATTGCAGGTATACCAATAGCTGAGAAAATGCCGAGCAATGAGTAGGCAGCATCTTCCACCCACGTCGTCCTCCGAGTCGAAGCAAGATGCAATTTTTCCCTAATGGTGCTTAAGCCTGGACGAAGGGCTATCAGCTGCTCGGCAGAAACCCTGGTGGCTTGCTCCATCTCCGAGATGACTTCCAGCGACTCTTTGTGATTTGGCAACTCGAGATCTCGATAAAGAGTCCAATCCTCCGTATAGAAGCGGATGACCTTGGCAGCAATGTATTCTTGAAGTGTCCACGCACGAGTGTTCCAGAGACTCCCTGCAAGAGCCCCGTGCGGGGATGAAGGGCGAACACCACGAAGGAAGACAATCATCATGGCCGAACCCTGGTACCACTTGAACATGGCCACCAGAGCTTCTTGGAGAATGAAGTGATCCGATTTATCAATACAGCATGTGTCGCTCCATGCCCAATCGAATCCGGCATCCCGAACGATCTTGCAGAATATTTGTAGCTTATCGTGGGTCGGAGACTCCTCCAGGTCATAGACCGCTATATGGACCACCTGCTGGAACAGCGGTTCGTTGTCTTCCCATTTGTGCGACAGCATGACGTATCGGAAGTACTCTCGCACTTCACGCTTGATCCGGACGTAGTCGAATGCGTGTCGTTGTGGATGACACAAGCTCTTTGAAAATCGGAAGGGACTCGAATGCAGATGCCTGCTCGGCTTTATTGTGGAGATGACCAGTGGTTGTGTTGATGAGCACACGTGGTAAATGACGTAGAGTCCGATGAACAGTTTTGTGAATCGTCGCTCGTGTGCTCGATGGGCTTATGTACTGATCACCGTGTCCTGCCAAATAATATAAACACGTCATCACTAGTAAGGATACGACTCACGTTGAATGTCTGGATCAGGTGACTCCGCCATCTTCGCGAGCATAGTCTCGAACGCATCAGCTGCGTTGTCGTAGTCACCGCCCTTGTGTAGAGCGGCATGTTTCATCTCGTAGCCCCATGGAGACAACGGATCGAGTGCAATCACCTGATGATACTACTTCAACAAGATTTATGTGGATGAGGCAAAAATGGGGACCTCGTTTGCGTCATCTAGAGCCTGTTTCCACGATCCAGTTGCCAACCATGCCTTGCTTCGCTTAATCAGAATTGCTTGCGGATAGGAAGAAACAAGATATAATGCGGTCGTATAGTGAGAGATAGCTTCGTCATGTCGCAAGGCATCCGCTGCTGTATCTCCGAGACGCTCCAGTGTCTTTGAGTGCTGCCCGAACGCTGACAAAAAATGTTAAATAAGCAAATACACTTACAGGATGGCGCAGCGGCTACTTACCACGAGCCCATTCCAGATGCTCGTCATGCCCTCCCAATTCAGTCTTCAATTCGTGGAAACACTTGGCTGCATCGTTGGTGCGACCTGCTGCATACAGGGCCTCACAAAGTTGCTGTCGGATCGTGATGCCTAGATTATCGAATTTCCATCCGGTTATCTGTCAGGGACGATGAGCAATTTTCGATACGTTGCAATACGTCCAAAACACACCAGCGATATCGCAAAGAGGGGAGGCCCAATGTAATCTCGCTTTTGAGCTTGGGCACGCTCGAACGATTGTATCGCACCATCGTGGTTACCGCACTCCATCTGCGAGTTTCCGAGGAGAAGATACATGTACGCCTTCTGAAACTGTCAGTGACAATATTCGCCGCGTGGTGGCATTTTGTGTACGTACCTGAACCATGTAACATGTAGAGTTGAAGGAAACCGTAGCAATGAGGTCGTCTACACGTGATATCGCATCGGGATGTTCCCCGGCCATGAATACGATAATAGCCTAAGAAATATGAAGCAGTTGAATGGTAACCGAACGTTGAAGATACAGACCTTGATAAGGAGGAGAAAAGTAACATGAGATGAATGGAAGTGCTCGAACGCAATGTCGCAGGCCCGATAGGCCTTGTCCTTCTCCCCTTTTCCGACATGGGCTACACTTTTTGCAAGAAAGGCGATGACGGACGGCTGAATATCGAGGGCCTTGGTATAAATTGACGTTAGCGACAGTGTATGAGAGCAGAAGGATAAGCACCTTTTCGGCATCTTCGAGGGCTGCGTCCCACCTTCGGAGACGAGCACGCATGAGAGCACGACTAGCGAATACGGGATGAGCTGGATTCAAAGATTCGGAGATCGCTGTAGTCAATAGGGCCTCCGCATTTTCGAGCTGATCGTGTTTCCACGCGTGCAGTACAGCGTCGTCAATCTGAATATCTGGTTCCTGGAGAGTGGGGTGTGGGCGAGATAATGGAACTGACGGGATTGAATTCTATGCCGAACGAACGAGAAAGTTGTCCAGATACGCTCCAATCCAATGGGACGACACTTACAATGATACGAGACACAGGTATGATGCTGATTTTCCCATCCTTTCCACCAAATGCGAGAGATTGGTTGTCGGGGGAGAATGCGATGGACTGTATGTCTAGAGGATGTTGAATGAGACCGAGTTGGGCGTGGGTCGACGTGTCCCAGAATGTGATAGTACTCTTCGTAGAGTGAGCAATGAATTTCCCATGTTTTGGCAGGGCAATGCACCAGAAGCCGTCGCTACCGAGGACAGGCCATTCTGCGACTGCTGATCCGGTGGCTGCATCGAATTGCTTGATTGTATTATTGAATACGACAAAGAAGTGGTTGTTGAACCAGACGAGACCAGTGTGGAAGTAGGGAGTTATTCCTACCTTGATGCCGATGAGCAAGCGGCCATCGTTGCTGTCCCAGACTTTAACAGAGTAGGGAGTAGCTGTCGCGATGCGATCCCCTGTCGGCGAGTATTTCACTGCTCTCACGTCCCTATGGTGGAATGTTTGCACTTGTGTGTTGGATGCGACGCCCCAAACAGTGACTTCGTCGTAGTTCGCCGCCATGACGAGTCTCTTGAGTCGGGCGAGAAATCGACAGCGGAGATGTAGCGGATGTCCTCGTGCTTGAAGACTTGCTTGTATGTCTTTGCGTCCCAAACGGAGAGGGCATCTCTGGTCCCCGCTGCGATCCACTTGCCATCATTCGACACTGCAAGACAACAACACCGGCCGCTTCCTGTCCTCATTGTCCCCATTTGTTTGCCGTTCTCCACTCGCCACACCCGAGCATCGCTGGCATGGCCGCTCACCATATACTCGCCGTTCGCTGAGAATGCCACTGCCAATAACTCACTACCGGTGTCGATTTCGATCGGCTGGGGATGATCTACATAGTTCAATGCTCAGCATACAGGAAACACCATCTTACTAGTACACACCAGTCTTCGTCAACGACGGCGCCATCAGCGGTTCAATGTAGCCAAGTGGTAAGAATAAAGTGGTTCGTTGTCCTTCGCACATGCCCTTCATGATATAGATCAGTACCCACGCTCATGATCGCCTCGTGTTTTCGGTGCCTTTGTAAGCCGAGTTTCTAACGACAACCAAGGCACTGTGTCGCGAAAACTTGAACGTGCATGAGTGTCTGCGAGAGATCGTCACCACTTCGACGTTCCATCCTTCACTGTGGAGAGATACCTACTGGACGATCTCAAGATAAAGGAGACATGTTTCGCTCCAAGAAGCAGGCGTGTCTCCCGATCGTAGCGTTTGGTATGTATGTCATGCTCTTCGTTGCCTAGTTCGCGAGCAGGTTGTTGGACCGATTTCACCCTGAGTCGATGAGCCCGTCTACTTCCACCCATTTCTCCCATATTTGATACGCAGCCACCTCCGCAGGATCAGCCACCACGTCCACTCATGACTTTTATCTATTCTTTCAACCTGTGCATCTGCGTAGGTGAAAAATTGGATGTCCCGGAGGAGCATCTCTGCACTCCGTTCTCCAAATTGTCTGCTACTGCCCGATGATCCTCGATAACGAGCTCAGTTTCATCCTAGCCAAACATTTGTATTTGGTCTATCGTTTGCGATGAAAAGTTGTCCAATCCAATTCAGATTTCCTCGCTATACTATACTCTGCTTGGCCCGTGCGAAACGCACAGCTTGTCAACCTCTCGTAGATCTCTATCGGTAAAATCTTGGTGTCAACCCGCACATTCCCCACCGGTGCAAAAATTCTTTCCATTTGTCTCGTCTCCTCAAATATATCAACACAGGTCATAGACACAAGTGGACTCGAGTTACCATTATGGAGACAGCCAGTGGTCGTGCTGATGAGCACGCGTGGCAAATGACGGTTGGCCCGTTGAACAATGAGTGATATGAACATTTTCTCTATCGCGGTAACGAGGATACAACTCACGTTGAACGTCCGGTTCAAGTGAAACCACTATCTCCACTGGCAAGAGCATCACCTTGAACGCATCAACCGCATTGTCGTAGTCTCCTGGCTTGTGTAAAACTGCACGTTTCATCTGATCGCGCTCGATCCATCGTCTCCGTCGGGCTACGACCTGATTATGACACATCGATAGGATTGACTTGCATGAAGCAAAAATGGTGTACTTGGTTTGCATCACCCAAAGCACCTTTCCACAACCGGCTGCCATGTAGTATGCGTTATGAGCTGACGCTGTTGCTCGCCCTTCTCCTGTCACTTTTCTACACTGCCATCCTATATGCTCTTGGCACGCTTTCTGTCTACTTCACCATCGGATCACCAATAGCTGATGGCCATCTCTTCGTCTTTTGGATCGCGACAACAGGTTCCACTTATTCATTCGTCATCATCGGCTTCTTCGCGACCAGCAAACAACATGTCCAAGTGTGCCGCATTGTGCTTCACGTTCTCGTCGTGTTACAGATGTACAATGGGGCTGTCTTTTTACCAGAAGAGCTCTGTACGTCATCTGTCAGTGTTATCGTTTGGTGTACTGACGTTCCTGCGCAGGGGTACGTTTGCGTCAGGACATACTTATCGAAGCGTCCATTGCCATCATCCTCGTGATCTTCCAGTGTGCCATCGACTGCATATACATCTTTGTGACAACACAAGCGACAAGCAATGACGAAGGTTTGAGTAGCATCGTCACGATTTTTAGAAGGTGGATAGCCCACATGCCGACATCCGAGTGTTCTCGAAACGACAATGGCGGTTTGCCCGTGAGCTTCACAGAAGCTCTCCAATCGCAGAAGCCCCACGCGGAGACAGGCACAGGTAATCTTCAAACTCGTCTACTGCGTATGGTAGGTGTCTGTGACTCATGTAATAATACCACTTTATCTTTTTCCTAGGTCCAGAAGATGTATCATCGTCGACTGCTAGCGCAGACCAACACAGATCGGAAGGACCGTCTTCAAACTCGTCCATTGCATATGGTAGGTGTCTGCGGATAATGTAATAATACCACTTTATCTTTTTTTCTAGGTCCAGACAATGTATCGTCATCGACCGCTAGTGCAGATCGACCAAGAGAAGGGCCATCTTCCTGAAGATCCTGAGGTAATTTAAATGTCACATCCAGATACTACGTCATCCATCATCCATCACACATCATCACGTAGTTTCATCAACATGTATTTCGCAAGCCTGTAGCATTAGATAGCATACATTCTGAATCTATACCATTAGGTGGCTGCTGCTGCCTGAAGGGAGTGCACAAGAAGCGCGCAAGGAATCGGAACGAGAAGGCATAGGAGTGCCATCAGTGCTTGCGCTGAGATACCCGTTGCTTCCTCCGTCTCCGAGAGGATTTGCGGTGACTCCTTATGATTGGGAATATCGAGGTTCATGTACGGTGTCCAGTCCTCGTTGTAGAATCGAACTACCTTTGAAGCGTGATATTCTTGGAATGTCCACACGAGTGTTCCAGATGCTCCTGACGAGATCTCCACGTCGCGACGGAGAACAAACGCCACGGAATAAAACGAAAGTCAGAGCCGAACCCTGGTACCATCTGAACATGTCAACTAGAGCCTCTTGGAGTACGAAGTGATCGGGTAAGCGATTCCTCGAGATCGTAAAACACCGTCCGTATCACTTGATCGAACAAACGTTCATTGTCTTCCCAATTGTGCGAGAACATGGCATAACAATAGTACTGCCCAACGTCACGCACGACGCGGGTGTGGTCAATATTTGTCGTCGTGGAGGAGGTCAATTCGTTAAAGAGTGGGAGTGATTCGAATGCAGCAGCTTGTTCAGATTTGTCGAGAAGCCGTCCAGAGATGGTATTAATGAGCACGCGTGGCGAGCCACGGATGGCATCCTGAACAGCACTCCGTATTGCCATTCTCGTCTCTCCTGGGTTTGTGTACTGACGATAGCGCTCTGGGAAGGTAAGATCAGTAGGTGGCTTCAGTATGATGTTGACACTCTTACCGAGGATCTCAGGATCAGACGACTACGACATCTTTGAAAACATGGCTGCGAGTGCTTTTTCATACTCGCCTGCCTTGTGTAGCGCCACATGCTTCCTCTCATAACCCCATGGGAATAATGGAGCGAGTTCGATCTCCTGGTAATGATCCATCGACAACAGCTAACCTGTGCAGAGCCAAGAGACACACCCTGTTTGCGTCGTTTAATGCCGCCTCCCATCCCCCTTCCACATGTGCCTTTCTTCGCTTGATGAAGAGACCTTGTGGTGTGGTGGGATCGAGAGCCAGCGCAGCTGAATGCCTACAAGTGAGGATGCAACAAGCGAGAAGGAGGCGTTAGTTTACGACTCGAATAACAGTGATGGAAATGGGAATGAAAGAGGGACTGACCGGCGGCCTCGCTGAGACGAGAGTAGGTTGAGAATGGGCTGATGGGGGTAGGCGAGTTGGACGTCGCTTCCGAACTGGAGTGGATCATCTTGGAAGATCATCAATAACGTTTCGTGGGGCTGTCACGACGTCAGTCTGTGCCACTGGGGCCGCTAGACCGGGAATAGTAGTGATAACTTGTGGCGTTTGAGTTTGGGATGGATTCTAGTGAATATGTTAGACGTGAACTTGAGAGTGGTCGTGAACGTAGATACATTGAAGGGACAGCGTACTCAGTCACTCGGACAGTGCCTGTGGCGGTTTGCTGCACCATTGAACGCTTACACGTGACCTGCGTGTACTCGACGACCAAGTTAGATTGTTTGAAGGACTACGATCGAAGCAACATGAAAGGGTACGAGATAGCGAGGAATAATCTGCAAGTGTCCGGTGTTCGATACAAAATCTGATAGTGTGCGTGTGACGTGCGAGAGAGGTATTGATACAAATAAATGCCTTCCAGTTCCAGTTCAACGTGATATAACGGAGAAATTAGTAAACGGGGACGGCACGCTAGTACGGAGAGAACCTCCTGAAGCCGCTCGTCCCCGCATGTGTGGTGTGCAAGTAGCCTTGGGCGCTAGCTTGTGGGTAAGTGGCTTGGGAATAACCGTTCATGTTCGGGTTAGCGAACGATCCATTGGTCTGCTGGTGGGTGATTTGGGCACCAAATGACATTGCGTTGGTGTGGCCATGATTTCCGTGCGAGCCGTGGTTGGTGGGGTATCGGGCGTACGAGATGGAAGGAGGGAGCATATTCCCAACAGTGTGGCCATAAAATCCGTCCGAGGCATAGTCTATAGGATATTGGGCCCCGTACGAGGTGGAAGACGTAGACGCAGGAGGGAGCATATTCCCAACAGCGTGGCCATAAAATCCGTCCGAAGTGTAGTTGATAGGGTATTGGGCCCCGGACGAGGTGGAAGACGTAGACGCAGGAGGGAGCATACTCCCAACATTATATTGGTTCCCGTACGAAGTGGAAGACGTAGACGCAAGAGGGGGCATATTCCCAACATTGTATTGGTTACTGTACGAGGTGGAGGACGTAGACGCAGGAGGGAGCATACTCCCAACATTGAATTGGTTCCCGTACGAGGTGGAAGACATAGACGCAGGAGGGGGCATATTCCCAACATGGTATTGGTTCCCGTACCGAGGAATGGCTACGGGGGTGAGTGCCCCTACATTGCTGACCGAATACGAGGGGAGGGTCGTGGGTGCAGATACGAGCGAATTTCCAGCACCGTACGAAGTCGTGGGCATGGAGACAGATGGGGTGGCAGCGTACGATTCGTGAGACTCTGCAAGGCATTCGTTCCACACCTCTTCCGTCGTTGACCTGTCAATGGTGGGGAACAGTGGGGCGGCCGGGACCATGGCGTAGGGGTATCCCTGTTCGGGCACGGGGTGCTGTGTCATCGGTGTCTGCGATGCGGTCGACACGAAGTGTGAGTGGCCGACCTGTGCGGACCTGGTGGTCATGTTGTGGTGGTATATCATAGCACTGCCGACCGGTGCCACATGTTCGTCAGCGAGCAAAAGGGATGGAAGATATGGGTTCAATGATGACGACGAGCCGCTAGGTGACTGGGATTGGGGGGCGACCTGTGCGAAGTGGGTAACGGCATTGCTGCTGTGGGCGGTCTGGCTGCCCTGATAGTAGAAGTTGGGCGAAAGAGATGGAGGAGAGGGTATGTCCCATGGTGACTGTGTACTACCCGCGCATGCAAAATTGTTGATGATAGCCTCAGCAGAATAAGGAGACGCAGAGGCAAGCTGGTTGCTTTCAATAAGGTCACTGGCGGGCGAAAGAGATGCAGGAGAGTGTGTGTCCCATGACGACACGGAGCCGCCGCTAGACTGAGCATCGTATGTGGCAGAGGCGATATTGCTGCCCTGTTGTGCTTGCTCGTCTGTGAGCGACAGAGACGACGAAGGGGAAGGGATTGATGGCGACGACGCTGACTGAGGAGCAGGACGTGATGTATTCCTCCGAGTCCGGCGCTGGCGGCGCGGGCGGCGCGCTGGCTCAGGAACACCTTCCGACTCCTGGTCGTCAGAAGACCTTATTCTTGTCAGCGGCACATAGGCATGCTGTTCGATCCGGTGCCGAGTGAGAGAGCCAGGGTCTGGGGTAGTAAAAGGACAATTCTCTACAGGACATATGTTAGGACGCCTCCTCTCGCTAGCAAACGCGTCAGCGAGGCGCGTATTGCTTCTTCCATGCAACACTCACTGTCTATTCATGTGTGTTTTGAGACCTGACTCCTGGACTGCGCTGAACAAACACCCTTCCACTGGGCAATAATACCTGCTGTTGGACCCCGTCAGCGTCGCCTCACATAACGAAAATACTTGGAGGGTGCACGTACTCATCCTCGTTCTCAGAGTGTGTTTTCACATGACGGTCCAAGTCAGCCTTGCGGCTGATAGTCTTGCCACATGTTGGACACTGTACGGGATCCTGGATGGGATGGATGAGTGACGCATTCGTGCAGTATTAATTAGGGACGTACAGAAGCGCGAGTGCGATGTGGGGCCATGAGATTTAGTCTAATGAATTGAGGAAAGGGCGGGGAGAAGAGAGGGGCGGGGAGGGAATAATGATAGAGGGGGAGAAGATAAATCGTGTGTCTGGTGAGTGGGAGAACGAAGTTGGGGATAAACCAACACGTTCCCTCCACAGGGTCATTTATACCATTGAGCCGTTGAGAGGTCCACACCGCGACCATGGAACAGTATGATTGCGTCGGAGCAACTTTTCATAGCCACAAGGGAAATTACCCTGTAAGGTTATTTTGCAGAAAGCAATCACGTCGGGCGGTCCAAGCGTCAGGGGGTGCCACTCGCGTAGGGGGGTGAGCCACTCGGTTAGTGACCACGGAACGAATTTGGTTGATTGCGTCTGTACATGCTTCCAGACTTACCCAGTTTGGTAGTGTTGTGAAACGAGTGGCTCAGGTTGAAAATCGGCCGTTCGTCTTCGTTCCAACTGGAGAATGTTTTTATGATGATCAGCATCGACATTTCGATGGATGGGGAGGGGGAAGTCCAAGTTTTGCCCAACTGCTTCATTCTGAGACAATTTCGGTGCTTATAACATTGTCAACCGGAAAGGGAAGAACCCCCTGATTCCAAGCGCGAGTGGATGGTAAACGTGAACGATCAACATGTGCGAGGATCGAACCAAAGAGTCTTACGGATGTCAATATCCACGCGGCACGCACTTAATGTTTTTTTCAGCCGACCAAAAGGAAGTGGAGCCTGGTGACACGTTCCATCGGTTCGAAATTTCGAATGACTCTCGCATGAACAAAATCCAAGCCGATGAGGGGAACGCGTTCGACATTATCCCAGACGGAAAGCATGTAACTACGCGGGATGTCGCAAACCCGATGATGTCAAGGTTGTCGTGGAGTATGACGGAACTGGTCGGTAAACGTCCCTAGCATTTCTGTGGGGGTCATGTTCCATCTTACCACACTACCAGCCAAAAATCCTGTTGAAGAGCAAGGAGTATGCGTATCAGCACACAGAACTTATTTTCCAGTATGACAAGATTCAAAACGCTTGGGATTGCCACGGGGGAGAATACAGCGGGACTGCAAAGCCGACTCACCAACCCCAATGCCTGCCATCATCCTCTTTCCAAAGACGCTTCCTGGCGCTTGTGAACGCGCCATACGTAACGCGTACAAACCCGTCAAAGCGAGTGCGCCTGTCCCAACGACTTTACACGAAATGCAGTCCTTGTACTCCCACTGCTGCCCCTCTTCTGATGAAAGGGTAGACGGAGACGCTGACTTTGACGCACGCGGTGGTCCAGACATTCCGAGTGGGATCTGTGCGCAAGACGTTTGTGTCAGACATTCAACTCGTTGTGATCACACTTACAAGTATGCGGGCAACACCTTTTTTGAAACCCAGCACTCCGCCATGAACGTCCTCATCAATCACATAGACCACGTTTTGGCATCTCCAGGACCACTCGACAATGCGTCGCTACCTCGCGTACCAGTCATCCGTATATACGGCGCCGCCTCAACTGGTGACAAGGCTTGTGTACATGTCCACCAAGTCTACCCGTATTTCTTTGTCGACTATCCTGGAAACGTGTCCCCAGATGACGGTATGTCCGATCGCCCGCCTTCAACAGTCGACTCACTCGCTCGCCAGTCAACCATTACATTGCCCAGCTATCTCTATCCCTCAATCACGCTATTGCACTCTCCATCAAGCGCAATCCCACCTCTCCCAACTCCCAGTTTATCCGTGCTATTATCCTCGTCAAAGGCGTGCACTTTTATGGATTCCATTCATCCTACACGCCCTTCCTCAAAGTCCTCATCGCAGATCCCGCTTTTGTCAACCGAGCCGCGACCATATTGCAATCTGGCACAGTCATGCACACCAAATTTCGTGTCTACGAAAGTCACCTGAGCTATTACCTCCAATTCTTGTGCGACTTTGGTTTATACGGCTGTGGCTGGATCAATCTCCACCAGATCTGGAAGCGCGGTGCTGAGGAAGACGATCAGGCCTTGGATGAACCCACCGCGTTCAGGATGTCTCCCTACGTCCGACAATCGCGCATGCCGCTTGAGGTAGACGTGGCTGCGCACCAGATACTCAACCGACACAGACTTGCTGCACGTAGCGTACATCACAATTTGACCATTCCAGCACCGCAGATGCCATCCGACCCCGTCGTCCTGAGTGTCCGTGAACTTTGGGAAGACGAACGCCACCGCCGAGTTGCCAGAGGCTTGTCTCCATCCCCTCCCGTACCGATCGACTTGAGCAAATCTTCAAGAGGTAAAGGCGGGGACTGGGTCGCTGAGGCGCGATGGTGGGAAGAACTCCGCGCCAAAATACAACGCGAAAAGAATGTCAATCAGGTGATGGTTGAGAGCGAGGCGCGCTGGGAAAAGTGGGTCATGACGACGTTTGAAAGTGTGGAGGCCCTCTGGGAACCAGAGTGGCGGACTTGGAGGCCTGGGCGGACTGAGTCCAAGGACTTGCATGTCGCACCACCACGGACTGAAGCTGAGAAGGCGGAGAATCCTTTTTCACTGGTCAGTCAGGGCGAGTCGTGGCTGGGAAACGGTTCTCCAAAGAACATCGATGTGGATGTCGACGAGGAAATCTTGTCAAGCCAGAATATCGATCAGATGGCAGAACACGATTGGCAAAAAATGGCTGACGATGGGAAGAATGGTGCAGAAGATGTCCTTGAGGAAGACGGCGCACACCAGCCAGATCACCAGGTGGATGAGAAATGCGCAGATGTAAGCGCGAAGACAAGGTGAGTCTACGACAAGAGCTTTTTCGTGACACTAAAGCAATCGCAGGACACCTAATCCGTTGGAAGGGAAGGAAGACCCATCCCTTGCCAAGAACCCTTTCACGATTGCTTGGAATCGGCTTGTAGAGTCAAGGTATCGTACTTCTTTATTCATGAAATATTTGCTCACCTCATGTCACAGACAGAAACGATCACGGAGTCACTCCGTAATCATCGATGATACAGCTACACCCGCCAAGTGAGACTGAATCCCATTACACTTGTCCCAATCTTATTGATTTAATCAGACTACGAAAACATGCAGATCAGCAAATATCCGCTCATGATGTTTTCACAACACCAAAGTGAGTGCGCTAATTTGCGATTTACTGTTCTCTCACATAGTTTACAGGACCCTAATTCCTCAACAACCACCGGATATCATGTCAGTGAACAATGTTACGTCTACTCTCATGCGTGATCGCAGGTCAGTGAAACATGGTCAGATCAGTAATGACTAGTAACGTATGTCACCGTGAAGTCCAGATCTAAAAGCTCCGAACCATCCAGGTTTGGCCAACGAAGAAGAACCAGATTTTCTACCGTAAGATCCATATTCTATACCAAGGGATCGTTCGTTGACAACATTCCCAGAATCTTTGAACAAGACTCAATCGACATTACCCCACAACTTAACTCCTCGCCAGCACCGTCTTCCCAGCCCAGGGCGTCGTACAACTCCCAATCTCCATCTCAATCCTCGGTACGGCCATTAAATGGTAGGATGTTCAAATACGCCCCTCCTCCACCCTCTGCATCGGAACTCCTGAGCACCCTCGAGCAATTCGGGTTGCCACGGCGGATATACCGCGATCCATTTTATTCCAAGAAAGTTGACGTTCCTGATGGTCCGAGAGAGTATGCTGGGCTTGTCTATCGCCTCAAAGGCCGTGGATTGGACGCCCTCGGGGAATGGCAAGCAAGCGAGAGTCATATATCTTCCGCGCCCAAGGGCACGCGCCTTTCTGTATCATGTGGTGGATGGGAGTATGCGAGCACTCCCCCTAGTGTCCGAGAGGTCAAGAAGTGGCTGAAGTCAAATCCATTAAAACCGAGTAAACCTGCGAGAGACAATTCACAGGTAGCTCTTCCTTCTGCTGGAAATATGGTCGTTCTATTCACCTGCTTGGCTAGATCTCAGGGCGGACGCAAGCGAACATTTATGGATGGCAGTCCTTGCCAGCGAAGCGTTCCGAATTAAACGCACGCGAAGGCCAACACATGACGCTGTTCTCGATGGAAGTCTTTGGTACGGTGTTTCTCCTACATCCTTTCCACCTCGCTTGACAGTCTTGTATAGTACCTTCTAGAGGGGATCGTATGCCCAACGCAAACCAGGATGAAATTGTCGCCCTCTTCTATGCACTAGGAACTGACGATTTACATTCTGGATTGCTCGACCAAGGCATTCTTGTTGTTGACAGTCCACAACTGAACCCTCATCGTTTTCGTGATTATTCCCTCGAAGTGTTCTCAGACGAACTGGACCTCATCAACCGAATCATTGACATCATTGTGGGCGTTGATCCAGATATTCTTGTGGGTTGGGAGGTGCAAGCCGCGTCTTGGGGATATCTCAGTTTCCGTGGATCTCAATACGGTAGGACGCTCGCCGCTTGATGACGCCGATGCCGTGCTGACGTTCGCAGGACTCGATGTTGCCGAACTGATGGCACGCGCGCCGACCACCCTGGCGCGGAGTGGAACTGACCAATGGGGCGTCAAAACGACGACCACTTTCAAGGTCACTGGCCGACATGTGTTCAATGTCTGGAGAATTATGCGTAGCGAGCAGACGCTGGGTAGTTATACGTTTGAAAACGTGGCTTTCCATCTGTTGCGTAAAAGGTGAGTGATTGAACATACTGAAGCACGTTACTTATGAGCGACGACCGTGAACAGGGTCCCTCGTCATACGCCGGCAACGCTCACGACGTGGTATAACAGCGAGAGTCCTGTTCATACTGCCCGCGTCCTTGGATATTTCCGTGACCGCACTGTTATGACGCTTGACATTCTCGAAGAAGCAGAGACGACGACGAAAACTGCGCAAGTCCTCCATTACCGCTCCATATTGATAACGAATGACTGACAGGTCGACAACAGCGAATTTGCGCGCGTTTTTGGAGTCGATTTCTACTCCGTCATCAGCCGTGGTTCTCAGTTCAAAGTAGAGTCTTTCTTGTTTCGCATCGCCAAGCCGGAGAGCTTTGTGCTTCTTTCACCGAGTAAACAAGACGTACGTCGTTCATTTACGACATCGTTTAGCCAAGAATCCTGACTGGCGGAAATCGCAGGTTGGTAAACAAAACGCTGCAGAATGTATGCCTCTGATCATGGAACCGCTCTCCGCGTTCTATAACGGACCTCTCGTCGTACTGGACTTTCAATCTCTGTACCCATCTGTCATGATCGCATACAATTATTGCTACTCGACGTGTCTAGGTCGCGTGGCTGACTTTCAGGGCCGCAACAAGCTGGGCGTGACGGATCTCGACTTACCCCCTGGACTGTTGGAGAAACTACAAGACCACATTACGAGTCGGTCGGTTCACTCAATGCGTTCATACACGCTACTCACCCACTGTTCCCAGTCGCACCAAACGGCATCATGTACGTCAAGCCTAGCGTTCGACAAGGGCTTCTAGGTCGGATGTTGACTGAGCTGTTGGATACGCGCGTAATGGTGAAGCAGGCGATGAAGAGCGTCAAGAGCGACAAGGTGCGTCACGCGTGATTCTTTTTCCCTATTCCCGATGTCTGTCTGTAATCTCATTTCTCGTGTCTCGTTTTTTCGTCTCTCATTGGGTAGGCAATGAGCCGGATATTGGATGCGCGCCAGCTCGGGCTCAAGTATATTGCCAACGTGACGTATGGGTACACGAGCGCGACGTATTCGGGACGGATGCCTGCTGTAGAGATTGCGGACAGTATCGTCCAGACCGGTCGGGAAACGCTCGAAAAGGTGTGTGTGTGGTGGACGTGTCTTCCGAAGAACGTCAACCGATTCCTTGTGAAATTCAGGCCATCGCTGTCATCGACACGACAGAAAAGTGGGGCGCGCGAGTCGTGTATGGGGATACGGATTCGGTGTTTATCCATCTCAAGGGTAAGACCAAGGAACAGGCGTTCAAGATTGGCTACGACATTGCGGATGCGATCACGGCCATGAATCCAGCACCCATCAAGCTCAAATTCGAAAAGGTGAGTAGGAGGTGGAAAAGTGGATGTAAACGTTTCAGGAGACTCACGGCATCCAAGGTGTACTTGCCGTGCGTGCTCATGGCGAAGAAGAGATATGTGGGGTTCAAGTACGAGACGCCGGACGAGACTGAACCTACGTTTGATGCCAAGGGCATCGAAACTGTGCGACGTGATGGTGTACCGGCTCAGGCGAAAATGACCGAGACATGTTTAAAGTGCGTTATGCTCATAGCGCGTCTTTCTCGAGGTTCATGATCAATGTGTATAGGATCCTGTTCCGTACACAAGACCTGAGCGAGGTCAAGAACTACTGTTACAAAACGTGGTCGAAAATCTTGCGCAACAGGATTTCGTTGCAAGATTTCATCTTTGCCAAGGAAGTTAGGATGGGGACGTATAGGTGAGGCATCGCCTGCATCGCTATGCCGGGCAAGGTTCAAGCGACCCGTCTCATTAGCGACAAGGTGCCTCCGCCACCTGGAGTGGCAGTGGCTGCGCGGAGGATCTTGCAGGACGAAAACGACGAGCCCCAGTATGGAGAGCGTGTACCGTACGTCATCGTGCGTGGTGATCCACATACGCGGCTCGTGGAGAAAGCCATTACGCCAGAAGAGTTTTTGGCAAACCGGTACGTCTCGATGCAAACGCACCAAGATCAACCGAAACTGATGATCTACAACGTGAACCACCAGACAATTGCGCATCGACACGTCTTATTACATTACTAGGGTGCTGATACCCCCGCTGGAGCGCATCTTCAACCTCGTAGGCGCGGACGTCCGGGCGTGGTATGACGAGATGCCGAAAACGATCACCGTCGACGAACAAGATCCGCTTGCGCACTCGCCTAGGAAGCGTGCACCCGTTCATACAAACCGATTCAAGATTGACGAGCACTTTCAGAGTGCTCGCTGTTTGACGTGTAGCTGCACAGCTCGGGATGGTAAGTTGGACCTTGTGTGCTGGATCGACACCGACGTGCTGTTATAGGCATTTGCGAGGCGTGTCATGCCAACCTTCAAGTGACGATACCTACTCTCTTGCTTCGGCTGCGAAAAGGCGAACAGAGGCTGCTCGACGCGCAGCGTATATGCGCGTCTTGTACGTCTTGTGCGCCGAGCGAGCCGATCGCGTGTATGAATATCGATTGTCCGTGGTTGTACGAGCGAACAAAGGCGGAACAAAAGCTTGATTTTCTGGAGGGACTACGGACGCTGATAGAAGACTTGGACGTATCTTGAGTGATTTGGGAATGATCATCATATACACTTGACCATGCCCGTGGTGTGAGGCCCGTCAGCATATTCGATTCGATTATAAGTTAGGTCCATTTTGACGTGCCCGCGCAGCCTCCTGAACGACGACGAAATTTACCAGACCGACTTTAATTATCGACGGAGTGGTCGTGCTGATGAGCACGCGTGGCAAATGACGGTTGGCCCGTTGAACAATGTTGCAAATCGTCGCTCTCGTGGAGGATACAACTCACGTTGAACGTCCGGTTCAAGTGAAACCATTATCTCCGAGAGCATCGCATCGACCGGATTGTCGTAGTAGGCTCCTGGCTTGCAGTGTAAAGCTGCATGCACGTTTCATCTCGTAGCCCGACGGAGACGATGGATCGAGCGCGATCAGCTGATTATGACGCATCAATAGAGGCAAAAATGGTGCACGACCGTAGCTGCCATGTATTGCAAGCGGAGGCAGTAGTGTGGGGCGCGGAGAGTTTGTGTTTCACGGCCGGAATGACAGTTACAATATTATGTGCCAGTAAATAAAATGTTATGTAAACATAGATGGCCGTCCTTGGAATGAGTCGACGCCGTTCACGTAGTAACCCCTACAGACTCATCCGTTCTATCGTATTCACTATGAAGGGTCTCAGGAAATCTTTTGTGCGTATCCCAACTGGCGCAAGTCGTTCAATCTTGACTTTTCCTACACAGACTTCAAAAAAAAAGAACTTGAAGTCACAGCCTGCACCTGCACCCTCCTCTGAACACCCGCCTCCAAACACCGCTGACCCTCTCCCCCAGCCCATCTCTACTGTCCAAACTCCCCCGGGGCCATCCGTCAACAGCAGCGCCAACCATTCCCTCCACCCTCAAGCTCAGCCCTCCTACAACAACCCGCCACCCGCCCCACCCCAGTCATCCACCCCCGAGCGTGGATATAACTCAAATCAGTCCTCCCCGATCAATCCCAGCGTCCTCGTTCGCTCGGATTCCGTCACTGATCTCGCCCCGCGATCACAATTCGGCTCTCCGGAGCGCACTTCTTTGGGCATGGAGCTTCCTGGCTCTAATGCTACCCCCCGACGCGCCAATACCCTCAATCGTTGCCGCTCTGGCCCTCGCGACACTATCCCCGTTATAAGACCTCCTCAAAGACAACGGAGTAGTCGCTTCGTCGTCACAGAAACAGTCGAGATCGAGCGACTTGCGCCCTTTGCTGGTTTGTTTCTCAACACTTTGCGGTCTCATCATCTTTTCACCATACTCCGTCAGAGGTACCTCCTTCAGAAAAACCTCAGCTCTTCATCAGAAAGCTAAACCAATGTCTCGTATTGTTCGATTTCAACGATGTCAACGCGGACCTCGATGGTAAACAAATCAAAACCCAGACTTTCCACGAAATGCTCGAGTACATCGCCTACCCAACGTGGGGTGATCACCGAAAATATATATCCCGCGGTTGTGAATATGGTAAGTCTCTCGACTACTTGTCGGCGCCACCGTAATCGAGGTTCTATAGTATGCTGTCAACCTCTTTCGCTCTATACCCGCTCCCGTCAACCCTACTGGGGACGTATTCGATCCAGAGGATGATGTGCCTGTCTTCGAACTCGCCTGGCCTCATCTTCAACTTGTCTACGAATTTTTCCTTCGATTTATTGAAAGCCCCGACTTTAACACGAATCTCGCAAAACGATACATTGATCAGGCATTCGTGCTCCATCTTCTCGAGCTTTTTGACTCCGAGGACCCAAGGGAGCGCGATTTCGTCAAGACTACCCTTCATCGTATATACGGTAGATTCCTCAATCTTCGCCCATTCATTCGCCGATCGATAAGCAACATCTTCTACCATATCATCTACGAGACGGAGCGGTACAATGGGATCGCAGAGCTCCTAGAGATCCTCGGTTCGATCATCAATGGTTTTGCGTTGCCTCTCAAAGAGGAACACAAGACGTTTTTGACCCGAGTCCTTGTCCCACTTCACAAAGTCAAGCATCTAAAGCTGTACGAGTTTAACCTAGCTTACTGCGTGGTTCAGTTTTTGGGGAAGGACCCAACCCTTGCGGAAAACGTTATGCTAGGACTGCTCAAGTACTGGCCCAAGGTCAACGCGCGAAAGGAAGTCTGGTTTTTGAACGAAGTTGAGGAAGTCTTGGACGTCACCGATCCTACCGAATTCCAGAAAATCCAAGTTCCGTTGTTCCGGCAACTTGCGAGGTGCATCAACAGTCAACATTTCGAGGTGGCTGAGCGGGCATTATGGTATTGGAGCAACGAATATGTTGTCAAACTCCTGAGCGACAACTTGGCTGTTCTGTTACCAATCGTCTTCCCAGCGTTGTATACAAATTCAAAGTTCCACCGGCATCAGTAAGTTTGCCTTTCTTTTCTGGGACGGATGGACTTGACCGTACGCAGGACAATACACCAAATGGCAAGCAACGCTCTTAAATTATGCATGGAAATCAACCCAGAGATGCTTGATGCAACATTGCGGCAGTACAAGCAACGCAAAATCGAGTTGGTATTCTTCTTGACATTCCCGACTAGCCTACTCATCAGACTCTCAGTGAGCAACAGCATGCAGTTGACCGGTATGAACAATGGCAAAAAGTGCGCGAAAAGGCGATGCAAAATGCTGGCGGGAAACTGCCCAAGGGATTCAGAGAGTTCGAACGACTACCACCACCACTGTCCATCGGCGACGACTCGGATATTTCGGAGTTGTCATTGGAGTTGAATGCGGTGTCGATTGACGATGAAATGCTGGCAGAATTGGACGAGAGCGATATTGAAATAGTACCGATGGCAGACCCCGGTTTTGATGTCCGTGCATATAACATTGCAAGTGTGGAACGTATGCTTACAGACTTCACAGGTGGGGAGTGACCCTCCACCCGTTTCACAAAGTCCTCGTGTCCGGAGGACGAGCGTCTAGCCAAGTAATACGTTTTTGCTTTGGGGTGTGGCTCACGCTCTTAACCAACATTGTCAGTCGATCCGTCGGTTATTCGTGCTCACCAAGCCCATCGCAGTCTATCTGACACAATTGGCATCGGATCACATACCACGAACAGAGCAAACCTGGACTCGCGTTACTAACAGACATTTACCTTTTACATCTTGTTGCCAGCTATAGATGGCCAGCTTCCACTGACACTGATGACCTTTGACGACATTCTCCAGCCTATTTTTCCCTCTTTTCGTTTATTTTCACTTATGCTACCAAAGAATTATCCTACAGTTTTATTTTTATTTTTGCTTTTCTCGTCGGACCATCTATGATGACATTCTCCAGTATTTTCCCCTCGTATTGATGCTACCATAGAACCATACTGTATTTTATTTTATTTTTGCCTTTTTCTCTTTACCGTCGGAGCATGTTCATGTTGCTTCCAGTACGCGTGCAGGTCTACTAGGACTGTCTACTCGGCCTGATAACAATGTTTGATACATACATGGGTATAGTTCTGCCTCCTGGTAGCGACAGCACTCTCTTCCGTGTCGTGTTCCCCATGTCCTCAGGCTGAACATCATAAATGACCAAATCTGCTCGATGCCACCGCGCGATACACAGTGAAGACTCGAGCACCGACGTCCGAGAAGAAAAAAACACCTACGGGTTGTTAGTTGCTGGAAGATCACCGAAACCCAGGAAACTCGTGATCTGATAGTGTCGCTCATCGTCGACGCAACGCCCCAGTCCGCAACGATAAGTTGGAAGATATGGCCTTGGATTGGCAACACTATGCTATACTAGATACTACCGGACACTATACTGTAACCAAAAGAAAGGGGGACAAAGGTGCGAGCCGACGGGCCCTTTGCAAGCACCAACAAACGAGAAAAACACCGGAGACACGGACACTAGACTAAATTCAAGAAAAGACAGACGGTGCAGACCGACGGGCCCCTTGCAAGCACCAAGGAAAGAAAATGAAACCGAGACAAATACCGGAAACCAAGAAGAAAACGATGCAGATCTGGGACCACTGCATCAAGAAGAGCGGATGGAGATGACGTCCATGCCCATGGCTCCATATGAAGTAGAATTCTTCACCTTCGTCCGTGACTCGCGTTTCACCAAGAGAGTCCCGCTGGAGAGGACCGCAAGACCTTGCAACTGCTTGACTCCGACACCAACACCTAAAAGAGGTCAAAGAATTGAGAGACGATCACCCAAGACTCGTCCTGAACTCGACCTCGACCTCGACCTCGACCTCGACTTCGAACCGATCCTGAACACCCATCCAACTACTCACCCTGAGAGTCCCAATGACAGCCCACGACAAACAGAGCGTTGTCGCGTTGTCTGACCCCAATCACCACTCCTCGACGCAGCTGTAATGATTGCCCAATATTTCTCGAGCCGCTCGCACCACGAAGATTACCGTCGACCTTGTCTAACTCAGCGTCAGCTCCAACGTCCATGTCTCGATGTCGTCCAATACGACCGGCCTTGTCCTGTGTCATCGACCTTGCCCACCATGTCCGAGTTTCCAACCTTGAAATACAGTCAACCTTGGGTCAACACGTCACAATCATCGTTGTGCAGACTCGCACAACGCGTCCCGAGTCTCTAACATCGTTGTCGCGTCGTCCGTACCGAACCTTGTCGCAGAGTACAATGCTATCGGAGCCGCAAAAGATGAACAGACACCAGATCGGTCAAATTAGACCAGAGAGGGAACACAGCGTTGCCACCACCGCCCGCGACCTGTCTCCGCGCCCTAAGTGGGCGTGCTGGAGAGAAGGCATGTGCAGGCTGTCGGGATGTAGGAAAGGGAGAAGTTATCGTCATGAAGATAGAGGGGTGGAAGTGGTGGTGTAGCGGATGTTCGCGGCGCTGGTTGTTTCTACTAGATCTGAGTGGTTATGCGGCGATTGCAGAGGGCGAAAAGGTTGTCGGAGTAAAGTGACAACTGATGTGTTGCTTGGCTTCTTTGGGGAGATATCAGAGGTATTCGCGAATCTTGCACGAGATGGTATGAAGGCGTTGACGTTGGCAAAGGTTGAAGAGATGATCAGTATTTTAAAGGGTTGGAGAAAACGTGGCACTCGGAAAATAGATAGGATGGGGATGTCGTGAAGGGACATTGCTGCGTCGATTGGAATATCGGTTCGAACTTCGAGGCTGAGCATTCACTTGAAAGTCAAAGAATGAGTCGGAGCAATAATGGATGAGAATGGGTCATACCATGAGGTGTCCAAGGTCAATCGTCGGCGAGAGAATTGTCGGCGCGAGGAGAGCCAGGAGAACAAGTGGCATGATCAATTCGGGCAAACTTGGCAGTCGTTGGAGTGTCGCAGAGGGGTCTCGTAAAGAGCTTGGGAGGCACACAGACACGATAGAAGGCTTGTCGTCGTGTTCGACGTAGGGTGGCCATGGACGTAGGACAATCGTCTAAGGAACCAGTAGAGTTCTGAGGAGATGAAAGGTGGACCAGTTGGTGTTGATAGACGCAGGATAGTCGTCTAAAAACAGTCGGTAAAGTGCAGGACTTGACGGTCGAAGGAGATGAAAGCAGAGAGGAGGAAAGCGATGGAGTTGACGGTCGAAGGGGATGAAAGGTGGACGAGGGGACTGTGCTGACGGTGGGAGAAGACGAAAGCTGGGAAGAGGCAGAAAATAGAGAAAGAAAGCTCACACCACACAACCAGCTACCACCCCCGCTCCAAGGTGACTCGACGCTTCAAACCAGACTGGAACCGCTGGAACCTGACAGCTCCAACCTCTTCAAGGCGCTCGCCATAGGAGCAAGGGAACCAAGGCGATTTCGACGAGGATCAACCATCTCACCGCCCGTCACTTTCTTCTGCGCTCTAAGAATCTCAATCTCCGTCTGCATCGTCGGACTCATTGACCCTTTGGCGTTCGTGTCGAGCTTCGGAATGAACAGCTTACGAAGCTGTGACACATTGATACCCATGGTCTTGGGAGAAGTGGTCTTGGTACTAAGCTGGGATGGACTTCTGGAAGACGAAAGGAAGGTCCGGGTGATCTCCATGGCACGTCGGACCGTCATTCGGGATCTGTAACTATTCTCCGAAATGCCAGTGAGAGATGACAGCTGGCGGTCCATCAAGCTTGCGAGCATGGCCATTGAAGAGGTAGTTGCATCCTCAGGGGAGATGATCGTCGAAACGCCAGTCTTGTACGAAACCTCGGCGCATGTCCTGTTCGTCGGACTACTAATCTTGGAGGTGCCATCCAATCCAGCCGTAGCCTTTGCTGAACTCGGCGAAGGCTCGATAACTGTCGGGGGTGACGACTGTGTAGGGGAACTGGAACCGATCGTGGATGGCCCACATGAATCAGTAAGCGCGCTTGAGTCATTCGATCTCGGCGTAGCGGCCATGCTGGAGATGTTCTGGTCACCACAACCGATTGAAGGCGTCGCTGTCTGTTTAACTTCCACATTGGTAACGACCCTCCAGCTCTGCGATGGGTACGAGGACAGATCTGGGGACGGCGGTGGCAACCGAGACGGTGACATAACAGCCTGGCGATACGTGATCGGCATCGGTGGTGTGAGCCTCTGGTGCCAGGACAGCCTCCCAGTATAGTCGAGATACGTGATTGGCGTTGGCTGTGTCAGCCTCTGATTCTTCGTCGGCGTTTCAATACGGCAGATGATGGATGGCTTCTCATGAGAGATGGCGGAATTGTGGGGACTGGTGGCGGAAACCTTGATTGTAATATCTTGCTTTCTCTCACAGGCATTCGCGGTGTCGATGGAAGACCGATCCATGTGGAAGCGCGGAACACAGCTAGGTCGGGGCGGGAGTTCATTGGCATTGGCGTCCATGACCTGCGCTGAACCCCAAGTCACTGATCCTGCGGCCGGGTACCCACACACGAGCTTGCCCTTTTGAAGTCTCTGAACAACCTTCAACAGCTTCGGCACAAGCGTCTTTGGTCCTGGTAAGGGCATCGGATTGAACAAGAGGCGGCGCGGCTCTCCCATTAGAAAGACACTCAGTAAGAGACCAAGCAGGGACGCCTGCATCGTTGAAACTGTACGAGGGACCAACGGTTGCTTCTTGTGCGACGTTGTCGGCAGGATCAGTCGAAGCTTCTGCACCGGAATCTTCTTCGAGGGAGCATATTGTTTCATGGACAGGCTACAGACCACAAATAGTTTGGAGCTTGCCATTGGCTATGGTTCCAAGTTATTTCGTAAGTAAATGCTATCCAAAGAAACGTGAACACCTACGCGGCACTGAACCTGTCCATACTTGCACCTCATGACGGTGCTAGCAGCTACAGTCATAGATGTAGCTGCGTCATTGTCCGTCACCTTAGCGAGGACCATCGAGGCAGCGGCGTTCCCTGCAGGGAGGATGACCATCGAAACACCGGTCCTTTGCGAAGTATCGCCGGATGACCCCTTTGTCTGGATACTCATCCTGGAGGCGCCATCCGATTCGGCCGTAGCCTTTGCTGAACCCGGAGAGGGCTCGATAACCGTCAGGGATGACGACTGCGGAGGGGAGCTGGAATCGATCATAGATAGCCCACATGAATCAGTAGGCGTGCTTGGCACACCCGATCTCTGCGCATAGTCCATGCCGGAGAGGTCCTCGTCGCCACAGATCGTCACCGGCGTCTTGATTTGTTTGACATCGACGTTGGCAACAATGGTCCAGCTCTGTGAAGGGAACGAAAACGAAGACAAATCCGGGGACGGCGGTGGCGACCGAGATGGTGACATAACAGCCTCCTGGCGATACGTGATCGGCATCGGTGGTGTGAGCCTCCGGTGCAGGGTCAGCCTCCCAGTATAGTCGACAGCAACGACAGGTTTCTTGTCGTAGGAACTCGTAAGCTGGACGCGCGCTGCAGTCTCGGTGACGCTGGCGTTGACGGACGGCCTCTGGCGAGAGACCCCTGGATTGCGAGTACCGGCAGCGGAAACCTTGGTCTTTACATCTTGCCTCTCCCTAGAAGCATCCACAACGCCAACGGAAGACTGATAGTTGCGAGAGCACGCAAAGCAACTGGGTCGGGGACGGCGCGGCTCTGCCTTTGGAACAACACGAGGCAGAGAACCATGGCGGGATACGTGCTTCGTCGCAGCCCTCTTCGAAGGCGCATACCGCTTCGTAGACAGGCTGCAGACCACGAATGGCTTGGAAGTCGCCATTGGCTAAGATTCCAAATTATCTCTCTGTGAACAACGGCAGCATGGGAATGACATACGCAGCGGACGTGTCCTTTCTTGCAGGTCATCACGGCGTTGGCGATTTCGGTCATTGATGTAGGCATTGGAAGCGAAGGATAGAATGATGAAATAGCTGACCTGACATGTTCACGCCCGAAGGTCTTTATACCCTCGGTGTCAGAGGCTGACCCGTCGATTAGTACCCAAGCGGCTGGCCCAAATGCTTTTTTCTTACCACTGTATTGAAAATCGGCCTCGTTTGGACAGTGAAGGACACGTTCCAGCCTGAGACTGATACGGACGAAAGCGCGGTAAGTGTTCCGACAACGTGATGTGCGGGTAAGTATGAAGTGATACTAACCTCGCCTGACCATATGTCCACCGCGATGTTGTCTCTGCAACAATTCTGGTTCATCCGGCATTCATCTGGCCCCGTCGCTGCACTACAAATATGGCATATGACCCCATTTCCTCTGGTGGGGCGGTGCCATGAGTCCGACATTGGTGTTCCCGGACCCCATATTGGCAGCTCCTTCTCGGCAACCAACACCACGGCGTGGCAGCGGGGAAGTCTCCTGAAACCACTGTATGAGTCGAGTGAAGGTTTTGAGGCAACCAACCCAAACAAGTCCAATGATGCCGCACCGTTCAGGGCCATTGTCGGCTCCGACGACGCCAATTTCCATGCCCCTCCAAGTCGAGTAGACATGATCGAACACCTGCTCGTAGACCACTCGGTAAAGACACTTGGCGCAGGGCTGCAGCGACATACTCCACTAACCAGTACTAAATGATGGTAGTTGGCAGCTCCAGAATTGAGACAGCGTCGTTGAAACACACCCTCGTCATATCTGTCCGGATGGACTCCAACGTGGGCTGTTAGAATTGACAGAGCGCTTGGGAATTGTAGAACGTGCTTTGACTGATTAAACAGCCGTTCGTGACATCTGCTTCGAATATATGCAAGGCTTTGACGAGCTCTTCGTTCCGCCCATTACTTAAGACCCCACCCATACCTTTGTTCCACTTCATCGTATTAATCCCGAGAAGAATGACATGGTTCGCCGGGCCCAGCAAGGAGCAGATCGAGCGCAGCTGGTATGGGCTATGAAGGGTTTGTATGCGGCGAGGTGGATCCGGTGCGGTAATAAGGTAAATGAACGGTCTCGTGGCACCCGGAGGAGAGTTATGGTCTCCCGGTTTTGCATTCTCATCAGTGGTTTTGGCGGCGACTTGGAGTAATGGATGAAGAACTCGGGGAAAGGGAAGGTGTTCGAAGTAGCGCCACAATTTCGACAATCTCCCATTGACACAGGCCACTGCGGTGCACTGTTGGATGCGGGTGATCCACAGCTGGAACGTTACCTTGTTTCAACAAGGTCTTTGACCTAGTGATGGGTTCCGGACCAGGCCGGTGCAGATCGTACACATCACCAAATATGCCTTTTTGTCTGGCAATGCCCCATCCGAATGCACAATGACCATGCACGGAAAGACTCGACACTCTCAAGCGGAAGATGGACAAGGAACGAAGACGCCTTAGTGATGGTGCACAACACGGAGAAGCTTCGTCACGACCCAAATTCCATTGACCTAGCTAGTGAAATTGCCTCCAACGCACTGGACATTGAAGGCACACGGCACACCCGCCCCGTCACCAGTGACAGCACCTTGAACTGGACCGATCTCCGGACCGACACGTTGCTTGCTGTGGGGAACGGGAAATTCACGGACACTGTGAGTGACAGAAACTCTATTGTTCAAGACCTAAATCTGGACGTTTGTGTCTAGCTACTACTTGTATTCAAGTTATTCTTCCAACCTATAAACGGTACGACGTGACTCCGTCTCTTGACATGTCTCGTTCTAAAGCTGCCGGTGCTGTATGGCTGCCTGTATGTTACTCTCCTCCGTGGCCCAGACAGGATGGGGTATCCTGAATATATCGCCGAATCGGACGTATGATATATCTCCCAAGCGCGCAACAGGCTTGAATTTGATGGGGTCGACCGTCCCGCGTTCGGTTAGCATGTCATTGCGAACATGGATATAATTGACGTGCGCCAGTATGAGAGTGCTCGTGCATTCTCCAGTGGTGGGATGCACTATATCGATCGCTTGGAAGAGTTCGCATTCCTGGATGCTATGACGTGCACCTGTGATACGTGTGCATGGTTAGCCAAGCATTCAACATGAAATGGGTTTAAGCTGTCTCACACTGGGTGCTTTGGTCAGTCCGCTGATGGACCACTCGTCAAAGCCCGGGGGGGAGTCTATTGCCGTGACATCTGCGTTCTCTACGAATGGTTCACTGATGATATTCACTGTGAAACCCTTGCTGTTCTTGACATTATTTGTTGTATCTTTGATCCGGGCAGGTCCGTTCAAGCAAGAAAATGACACAAGAAGCGGCCAGTTGGCCACCTGAACACCAGGCGTGAGCAGGCGTACAGCGTGATCGTCAAAGATGGCGACTCACCATGTTAAACCAACTGCATGATTGGGAAAACACGACGATCAATATACCAAAAAGGATTGAGGCAATGATCAGTATGTACCTAAACGGTGCCAAGTTCTCGACGCCACCTTCGGAGATAGTGGAGACAAATGCAACGGGCCTAGGCACGATGCCACTAAGCATCAGCTTGTTCAGCACCCTGTCATACAAATGTTCAAACTAGGTTGATCAATGAGATAAACGTGAGATGCCTTACTTTTGATCGTATTCTTCTGTGTTGATAACTTGCCATCCCTGCTCCTCGCCTTCCAGCCATGCCCGGCCCGCAGGCGTACTGTCAAGCGGTTGACAATACGCCCACGTCGGGTTGGGTGCTTCGGTGAACTGGGTTTGAGTGGTGCGGTCGAAAGGTGGGAGCGACATCTTGGATGGTTGTGAGCCTCGACGAGCTTTAAGTATGGCTCACATCGTCTGCTGAGTGATCCTACCGACAGTGCTGAGTGATCACGAGCGAGTCGTTGACCAAAGGCTCTGCAGGTGTTCCAGTTCTGAAACCCGTGAACACCGAACATGAGGCCTCGGTCGTCCAAATCGTGACCAATTAACTTACTCGAAACACGATCACTTCTCGGTGAGCTGTATAGTCATCCACTGTCACTTGAAACACCGAAATCAGTGTGCAAGCTGTGTAGAATTCCCGACCCTCGGTTTTTTTAGGATCGTCTCCGTAGATGTCACTCTATTGTATCTGTCCTCGGAGCTGATGGCATTTGATAGGTGTTTGTATTCAAACAAATATGAAAAAAATGGTTCCATGGTTGTGTCTCATTATCATGACGTCCCAGGACTTGCCAAAAAGTGATATCTTAGTGTGTGAATAAGCGACGATAATCTAGGCGACGTTATCGGTTTATTGGTCACGTATCATATATCACTGATCGCTTCATCTCCGCTCCCACTGTCGGCCTGTTGTATCATCCCGTGCTTGAATTCTACATCTTTCTCAGGAGTTTGTTTAGATAAGAGCAAGAAAACATCAGTATCTTGATACGACCGTCGCGGCGTGATCGGGAACGGATCATGAGACATATTACGCTGATACGTAGCCGAAAGCGGCAGCGGACTTTGCCCAGGCTTATTCCCATCCAATGAGGAGAATCAATATGACTTCGAGTTGGAGTGCAGTGAGATTGTTCACTGGATGACCTTACAGGTTATCATCTCCCTCATTCCCGTCTACTCATGCGTTCTCACACGGAAACATTCTCCACGACGACGGGGAAATCAGAAGATTGGGTGATTTTGATTGGGAGAAAATCGCCCGAGGCCACTGCAGTGGCATTCCGAGTACGCAGTTTGGTCCAAGGAGAACCTGTGGCAAAGTAGCAAATTCTGGGAATATAAACGATACATAAATGGCGGTCATCTGAGCCACACTCATGGTATAATCTAATCTTCAGAAGCCCTCTTGATTGCCTCCTGAATCTTGCCTCATCTGCAGCCCAAGACGGCCTCGCCAATTTAAACGCATCACCAACTCGACCGTACGAATTATCGCCCAGCCGGGAAATCGGCTTAAACTTGGTGATATCGATCGTACCTCGCTGGTTCAGCATGTCCTTGCGCACATGGATGTATTTAACGTGTGCGAGGATCAGCGTGGTGGTGGTTTCACCCGAGGAGGGGTCGACGATGGGAGTGGTTTGGTACAGCTCGCATTCCATACTGAATGCGCTCTCTTTGACGCGAGACGCTTTCACATGGATCTATGCACAAACGTCAGTCGACCCCGTGACAAGAAAATGAGGAAAAGAAACGGGGTGCATACGCTGGGAACCTTTGTGAGTCCGCTCAGGGACCATTCGCTCACCTCTGGCGGGGCATCGATGGAGGATGCATTGGCGAGCTCGACAAAAGGTTCGCTGATGATGCTAATGACGAAACCGCCCTTGCTATTCTTGACGTTGTTGGACGTGTCTTTGAGTCGGCCCGGTGCTGCATCGTGATTGAGGCAGGAAACGGCGACGACGGGTGGCCAATTGCTTATCTTGACGTTCAAGGGCACACGGAACACCATCGATTCATTGATTATTTCGCCTGGGTCATCGGAACAAGGAGGTGCATTGACTCACCATTCCAAACCAGCTATTCACGAAGAATAACGCCGACGATCAATAACGTGCCACATCAACCGCAAGACGCAAAGACGTTATCGCACCTGAACGGGGCCAAGTTCTCGATGCCCTCTTCCGATATGGTCGAGACCAAGGCAATAGGCCTAGGAACGATCCCAGTAATCATGAGCGCGTACAGCTTCCTATGGAACACGGTGCATATGCCAGGTCGTCATCGCGATGGCGGGGATGGACGGCGACGTTCTTACTTGGGATCTTCTTCTGCGGTGGCAATGGTTTCCCATCCCAGTTTCTCCCCCTCCATCCATTCCCGACCATCAGGCGTACTGTCGATTTTCTGGCACCATGACCAGGCTGCGTTGGGTGGGCCCGTGTACTTGCTACCGAGGCTGCGATCAAAGGGCGGCAAGGACATCTTCTTGACCTGCGGTGTCGATAGAGACCGTGACGTGCGATCTGTCCATCACATTGAGGCGGTTTAAGTCTCAGGCTCAGCCACATGGCGCTCAACGGCGACGAACGTGGATTTACCTGGGATGGTCTTGATAGTGACCGGCCGAGTCGGACAGTACTCGGGAAACCGCCGTTTCTGACTAGTCCACTGGCTGCGTGCAGAATGCGACCAGCGATGCCGACCATGTCCGAGCCAGCGCTGTCGTTGCATTTTCTCCGTCACGACCCGAGTTCCAGTGACCCTGGCGAAATTGCTCCCAACGCATAGGACAAAGGCACACCCGCCTGAACTGGACGGATCTCCGGACCGACACGTTGAACGGGAAATTCGCGGACACCGTGGGTGACAGAAACTCTATCGTTCAAGATTTAGGTCTACTACATACTTGTATGATTCTTCCAACTTATAAACAGTACGACGTGCCTCCGTTTCCTCACATGTCTCGTTCTAAAGCCGCTGTGTGGCTGTCTGTATGTTACTCTCCTCCGTGGCCCAGACAGGACGGGGTATCCTAAATATATCGCCGAGTCGGGCGTAGGATATATCTCCCAAGCGCGCAACAGGCTTGAATTTGATGGGGTCGACCGTCCCGCGTTCGGTCAGCATGTCATTGCGAACATGGATATACTTGACGTGCGCCAGTATGAGAGTGCTTGTGCACTCTCCAGTGGTGGGATGTATGATATCGATCGCTTGGAAGAGTTCGCATTCCATGCTGAATGCGCTCTCCTTGACTCTGGATGCCTTGACGTGCACCTGTGATGCATGTGCATGGTTAGGTATTCTACATGAGACGGACGAGACTATCTTACACTGGGTGCTTTGGTCAGTCCGCTGATGGACCACTCGTCAAAGCCCGGGGGCGAGTCTATCGACGTGACATTTGCGTTCTCTACGAATGGTTCACTGATGATGTTCACTGTGAAACCCTTGCTGTTCTTGACATTATTTGTTGTATCTTTGATCCGGGCAGGTCCGTTCGAGCAACAAAATGACACGAGGGGCGGCCAGCTGGTCACCTGAACACCAGGCGTGAGCAGGCGTACAGCGTGATCGTCAAAGATGGCGACTCACCATGTTAAACCAACTGCATGATTGGGAAAACACGACGATCAATATACCATAAAGGATTGAGGCAATGATCCAGTATGTACCTAAACGGTGCCAAGTTCTCGACGCCACCTTCAGAGATAGTGGAGACAAAACCAATGGGCCTAGGTACGATGCCACTGATCATCAGTTTGTACAGCATCCTGTCATACAAATGTTCAAATTACGTTGATCAACGAGATAGAGACGTGAGGTGCCTTACATTCGATCGTACTCGGCGGTGTTGATAACTTGCCATCCCTGCTCCTCGCCTTCCAGCCATGCCCGGCCCGCAGGCGTACTGTCAAGCGGTTGACAATACGCCCACGTCGAGTTGGGTGCTTCGGTGAACTGGGTTTGATCGGTGCGGTCAAAAGGTGGGAGCGACATCTTGGATGGTCACGGTTCTGAGCCTCGACGAGCTTTAAGTATGGCTCACATCGTCTGCTGAGTGATCCTACCGACGGTGCTGAGTGATCACAAGTGAATCGCTGACCCGGGCCGAAGGCTGAAAGGGTCGGGTACCCGTATGGTCCGTGGGAGCTGGCGCCTTGCCGATAAGAAGCGCTCCCTTCAAGTACCCCACCCACCATCTCCCTACTAGCCACCACCCCTCATGCCTCATGGTATATCCTGACGAGAGCTTTCGCAGGCTCGAAACTGCACCTCCCGACTCTCTACTCGCCTCTACGCTACCGTACAGACCCCGATCCTCGGAGGGGCGTCCTCTCCCTCACACACGAACACCTGGTTTGGCCAACTGTCCCATTACATCCCTCGCAATGGCCAGCAGCCGTCATCAAGGTTTCAGAAGCACATGACACGTGTGCCGCTTTCGGAGATGCAGGCTGACGTCCTGCCATGTTCTGGCGTGGCCATGCATGTATGACATTGATGGCGGTCAGTGTTGTATTGGTCCAGGTGCTCGCGCCTGATACGTACGAATATGTGCTACGAACCGACGGAATCGACCCCCTAGACAAATGGGTAGATGATCAAAGCAATCCTCAAGCCGAATTTGGTTCGAGGGAGCAACTTTACCTGACGGATCCACAGAAGAATTCAACGAGGATGCCTCATGGCCATTGCAAGATCTATCCATGGCAACAGAGAGATCAGAGCGAGATCGCCTATTTACCTACAACATTAACGACATCAACCGCATATCCCAAGAGCTCGACATCCCATGGGAATCCGCCAAGGACCAACCCTTCGGTCCCTCCACCGTCTACATACATAGGATCTCTACGGGACCTTGAGAACAAGGTAGTGAGGCTAACTCAAGCCAAAGCTGAGAAATATGAGAATGCCATCAGTCAATGGACCAATCCCCCCGACACTCCTTGAAACATGTACAGGAAGGTCATGGGCCGATGGGCGGGAGACGCCTTCACCGGATACCTTCGCGAGCACACCCTGATTCTCGCGCCTGTCTTACAAGCACAACCCGAAATACTCGCGGCCTTCAATTGAATTTGCTATGCCTCCAGTTCATTAGTGAGTACACCCCGCTCCTAGTGGATGGGAACCCGAGCTGCGCTGGTCGCGTCGCGGGCTCCTAAACTACGGGTTCACAGCTCACCTCGTTCCATCCATAGATCGGGCCTAGCCTCCGGCTAAAACCCTGCGAGTTTTGCCCAACCTTCTCGTCTCCTGACATTGTACTTAGTCTACGACTCTACGTACAATCACATTTCTTTGAAAGATAAGCCGTTGTGATATTGTATGTCACACATGTCACACACCGTTGAGTTGCATATCCATGGTGATGCATCGGTCCCGACGTTATGCGGCATTATCAGCATATCAACTGTATCGCTCTTTCCCCTCATTTCTTGTTTCCTTATCCCCTGTGACAACGTGCGACGATGGGTGACTCGGTCGTAACAGACAATTCCTCCGTCTGGTTTCCTACCATTGCGGCCATTCAACTGGCCAACTGGTGTGATGGTATGCATTGCTTCCTTTCCACGACCTGCTGAATGTTCCGTGTATTATTCTCATTTCATCGACTCTAGCCGCTGCAGTTGCACTCGTTTGCTACGACTCGAGTATGTTTCCTCAGCGTCACGATGTTATGTCTTCTGATCACGTGTCCTCGCCAGTCCTCATGTTTCAAAGAGAGGTGAGTCCTGCGACGTACGTATGCTCACAGAGTGATCCTCAGACCAACACAGGTAGAATACGTCTGGGTATGCCCTTGATTGATGACTGGATTCATGCCTTTGCACTAAAGACGCGCGTTTTGCCCTTGTCCAGCGAAGACGATGGTCGTTCATGTCAACATTTTACGTTATTGTGGGTTGCTTTCATTGATACTGCCTTGCGTTGCGCGCATATACCATTACTGACATATATGTGCTTACTGAAATTCATGACAGGTCCGTTATCTAGGGATAGCCCTTGCCTTGTAAGCATAGCCTGTATCTGAACTAGGTTGTCATCTGACTCACTTCGTTCAGGAACTTTTGGGCGTGTAAGTGTACCGCCTATCGAGAATGACATGCATGCCTGACGACCAACATATAGTCAATGCCAACATTTCAATGGCACCATCAGTAAGCCTCCGTTTCTCACACCGTGGATATGCGATCAATCTTTTTGTTTGTAGGCGTAGGTGGACACTCCTAATCGGTATACGATTTTGACTGAATGCACGGCATACTTCCCTACTCGCAGATGTAGGAACAACACTCTAGGCTAGCACCACCCCTTAGCGCTGAGATACTTGTGTAGGTGTCGCGGTCGACAGGTTCGCCAACTTTGGAGCCTTTGTGGACGAAGTTGTCGGGAATAGTCAGTCATTATGACCAAGACGTTGCCGTATTCTAATCCACATACCCAGTGATCATGGCCATGCGCGTGTATGCCATGTATCTGGGGTCAAAAATCATCCTGGTCATCCTGGTCGTGATGATATTAACAAGAATCGGTCTTGGGCTCGCGGTCGTCGTCGTTATTCTCGGTCCACAGAGCGGCATCTCTGGTTCGTCTCCCTTTCTTAAAATTTCATCCTATGCTCTCTAGTCACGCTCTCACGTCGATCGACACCCACAGCGACCGAACATATTGTCTCTGGAATTTATGTCTGCGGCATATACATCAACACGACGACCAGCTCACTTGCATTTGCATGGGACATTCTCACCATCGTCATCGACTCCCTCTTCTTCTTCCTCGCCGTGGGACGTTTCATCAAGCATGCCCTTGATATGCGACGGATGTTGCACGAGTGGAAGGTCAGCGACTTGATGGGCGTGCTCGTGAGAGACAGCATCGTCTATTTCTTTTTGTATGTCTTCTTTCCGTTCCATTTCCTCCCTGACGTTCGTTCGTCCGTTCGTTGGCGTATGTGTGTGTGGGAGGGCTTCGTTGACAATGTCCATTTAGAAACTTACTCGTGACGATCTTGTTGATGATCAGCGTCTGGGGCCCGGGAAACGTACGTCGCACTGCATCCCGCTTTTTTTTTTTTTGCGTTCACTGCTGACCTTGCCCCACACGAACCAGTCGAGCTACTTTGGCATCGTCACCGCGTACACGCAAAACGAAGCCTCGGTGCTCATTCCACGCTTGGTGATCAGTTTTCGGGAAAACTACGACGAGAACGGGCAGTCTAGTCGCCATGATGGGGATGGGGAGACGGCGCACTGGTCAGTTCGCAGTGAGAAAATGGTATTTGAGAGACATGCGATGACGGATGATTTCGAGGTGGAGACCGTCGATCACGCGTCGCCGCTGGCATGTGTAGAAGAGCTAACTTAAGGGAAACGAGGGACAAGGCAATTTCTACTTCTCAAGTAACGCAAGTGATGGGTGGATTGTATTCATCTCCTCGTACAGATCTTTTGTATTCTATCCGGTTGATTTTCCACCTTGTCCGTGAACGAGCGTACTCGGCGTCACCCCGCCGCCTGTGTCCGCTCCAACCGCTTGTCCACGACGACAGGTCGCCCACTCGCATGCGCAAGATCA
Source organism: Boletus reticuloceps (assembly GCA_018397855.1). Lineage (NCBI taxonomy): Eukaryota > Fungi > Basidiomycota > Agaricomycetes > Boletales > Boletaceae > Boletus > Boletus reticuloceps. The sequence goes on from JAGFBS010000015.1 coordinate 671,168, forward strand.
GACAGCCTGTTCTCGCGCATCCGCGTCAACAGCTGGATGAGCATCAACGGCGTCACCACGCCCACCCCGTCCATCCTCCTCGGCTCGTCCGCCCCTTCCGCAGGCGTCCCCACCCGACTATGACTCACACTCTGACTCTCCGAAAGCGTCCGTTTCAAACTCCCCCTCGCAGTCGTCGTCGTCGTGGACGACGAATACGGCGACCCCGCACCCTGAAACGCACCCCGCGCGGTACTAGCATCGCTCGCGTCCCCGTCTTCCCGGTAGCGCTCCCAAGCAGAGTAGAGCGAGATGATCTCTTGCGCGATCGTAGCGACGAGCGACATGGACACGTTCAAGCCTGCAAAAAACCCGACGATGTCCTGCGGTTTCTTGGATTCCATGGACGCGTTGGACGCTTGGCGGGAGGATCGCCGGAGTGGGTTGGCGTGGGCGTCGTTGGACGTGTTCGAGGATGATTTTTGTAGGACGAGGTCCCTCGTGGGGGCGTGTAGAACGAGGGTGAGGTAGAGGGCTGTGATGGCGAGGAGGTGTGGGGGATATAAGAGACATAAGTCAGATCGGTAGGTATCGTTGATGATGGACCTGAAAGTCGACTTTGAGTATTGACCGGGATACCCACACAACGACAAAAAAAAGGAGGAATGAGATGCCCGTACCATGCAATTTGGAGTGCATCGTCGCTCAGCTCTAGCCGTCCCTCACCCGTGCCCCAATACCGTGGCCCGTCGTCCACCTCTGCACCTACCTCCCCCGCCTCAGCCGTCGATTCACTCGCACTTTCCTTCTTGCACAGTGCCGTGAGCGTCCGGTAGGGATGAAATACGGTCAAGTCGCATTCCAAATCACCAACGAGGTAAAACTCCATCTCTGCCAGTTTTGAGTTGTCAGATGGGAACGACTTGACCCCAAAGGGTTGCTCTGCATCCATCAGTACTGTGAGACGAGTACGAAAACCACGCCTAGAAGACGAGACGCACGGCTAAAGAACAAACGGGCTTCCGCGACGACGTTCTTGATATGCATGGGCGACTCTTCTGCTTTCCCAGCAACATAACAGCAGGCGGCGATGACGATGAACGGATCAGTTTCGCAATAGGCGTTCTTGATGTAAAACCTGCGAAAGAAGACGATCGCCGTTGCGATCACGCGTTGTCGGAAATTCAGCTTCTTGCCCAGCTTTGTGATGACTGTTCAAAGTCCCAAACACATTAGATGACTGACGAGTGGAAAAGAGATGCTTGACGCACCATTGGCGAAGAAGATGGTAAAGTATGTAAAGTATTCGGGGTCGTCGACGTACTGGAGGTCGTCGGCGCGAGCTTGCTGGAGTGTTGCACGGTCAACGATCCATCGCTTGCTAACACGGGCGCCGTGAGATACGTTCTGCGTGAGGACTTGATCCAACCCGCGCACTATTGTGAACTTGCCCAGAAATCGGTGGCCATGGTGAAAATGGACAACCTTCAAGTTTGTTCAAGTCAAAGAAAAAGTTGGTAGGGTGAAGCTGCTGATTCCCACGGGCCTGTCTGACATGTCTACAAGAGCTAACATGCCATCTCGACTATACATTGACTGTGAAATCATGACACGACCCTCTCTCAGCAGTCCAGCATAACGTCGGTTAGAGCTTGCTTAAAGTGTTATTGGGTGTAAGCAGTCTGCTCCAGACATCAAGAAGAACCCGGCTCAATTCGGCCGGCATGTGTTGGGGGATCTGAAACCAAGTCGCGATGAGTGAGATAACCGTGACTAGACATGCCACCATTGGACAGACCAAGTGCCCCGCCCCTTCGATGCGCCTCACCGCCTGAATGCGTCGTCCCGAGGCTGGATCGACGAGAGCGTCTTGTACGCTGCGGGGTCTGTGGCTCGTTAGTACCTCTAAATTATGCCTTGACAAGCATACATACATGTAGTCGTTCTTGTCACCAAAAATCACCCCAACGGGTATCGTTGCGGACAACTGGTTCAACGACTCGATGCCTCTCTGGGGACCAGTCGGGTCCCGATACATGGTCTAGAAGTAATCCCACACGTCAGGTCTTGCAATACACAGAAACACATACCCACCATTTCCTCTTCTCGTGAGCATGCCAATGTCACCGCGTGATTCTCTGGTTCATGTCCGACCCGTTTGCACGTCCTCAGGCCATGTTTCTGTGCAAGAAAAGTCCATTTGTGCCCCCACATGACATGAAAGCAGACGAATTACTACGTAGTTGTCCAAGACGCTCGGGTCCCAACGTGTTCTTTCTCGAAAATACATCGACGCGCTCTGGCGATTAGGCCACACGTCGCGCCGTTCGTATGCGCCATGGATGAGATTCGCTTTGAGGTCCGCCAACTTGTCTATCCCTTCAGGACTAAGCAAAGGCTCGATCAAGATCAAGGCGCAGAAAGGAATTGTAGGCGCGAGCGTCGGCAAGATCGATCTAGAGTACCAGTTGAACAGATGAGCGTGCACGCATTGTGTCAAACGGACATGCCCACGCCTCCAAGCGAATGGCCGATCCCGACGAGTTTTTCGCGGCGAAAATCGAATGGGGTGGGAAACGTGGGGCCACGTAGCATGAAGCGATGTGCTGCTTCAGCATATTTTTCGCATCCGACTGGACACGATCAGAGGGGATGATCAGCGTGCCGAACAGCAAGTGAATTGAACACTCACAAGTACGGTAAAATGGGGGACGTTGGAGCGCGCGCTCGTTCAGTGTGGCGGATTCGCCGTGATTGGGACATTCGATGACCCATGCACACTTGATTTTTGGAGCGGCGGGGCGACACCGGCGCGTGAATATGCCATCAAAGAGGTGTCGTAAAGTAGGCTCCCAGGTTTCCTTGTGAAAGCTGGTAGAGTGTAAGAGGATGAGTGTAAATGCGTCTGGGTCATGCCAGTTTGCCTCTAATTCTTCGCGCCAGAACTGTTTGGCAGTGGTGTAGAGCGGGTGGTCTGTATCGGGTTCGAGGACGAAGCGACGCTGGAGCATTGCGAGTCCTAGTCAAGTGGCAGTGAGCGAGCCAAAGACAGCATGGCATTGAATCTCTGGGAGGCTGCGGAGATATGCGCCGGGTTGCTGAAATTAGCGCTCAGAAGTGAACCCGCGAAGTTTGAGGCTTTTGCCCCGCATCTGCTAACCTTTTCTGGGGGAACAGCCTTGAACGACTCTCATGAAGACGCTAAATGGAATCCTGTTGCTTCCATTCTTACCTGTTTTTCATTAGACCAGGCCGAGAATACATACTGTCGACCGATGCCAGTGGGACGTAGTCTGCCGTATTCGCGTCCGTCGGACTGGACTCACAGTCGCGCAAAGTGAGGTCGATGTTGCTCGCAAGACGGAATAGCAAGCTGTGCCAATCTAAACTCTGAAACAGATCCCGGCCCCAGTTGCTGCCCAGACTCCACTCCGACGAGGTTGTCGTCTCACTGGTGCGGTTGGCTGGGTTTTACATCTCCCGGCAAGACGTGTTATGATTCTCGATGGCTTTCAAATGCTACGGACTAGGTCCACCTTTTACAGTTCATGAATGCGTTTGTTGGTAATTGCAATCGACAAAGGGTTCGTCGAGGCCCTCGATCTTACTCCTCTTGAATTTGCTCAGGCGCTCTAAAACCGTGGCGTAAACTGAAACCGACAGGATGCCTACCCAGATCAGCCTCTTAGTGAGAACAACAGACTACCTTGGGACTGCAGATTCCAATAGATATGTAAACATATCTATTAGCAACGTCGTTAATCAATCATAGGTAACGCCTGCTTATGCTGCTTCTCGCTTCCGAGGGGTTGCGCGAAGAATGTCGTCCACCCTGCATTCGAATGAGTAACTGAGGATATTTGACACAAGTCATGACCAACCGAATGATCATTTCTGCAGCCTCGGTGGCACTGAGAACAACCTGCCGTTTCAGCTTGTAACTCTCCGTGATGCCAAGCGTCTTCATCGAGCCGATTGTACCCTGGTTCATGTCTGATGGGGTGTGAATCAGTCGAGGGGAAGGAACGCCGCAAAATACTACATACCAAGTCCAGCGTCTGGCTGACCCTCGTAGTGGGCCGCCCGCAACCGTGCTACAAGATCGCTCGAATCGTATCCCGCGTTGTCGGCCAAGATGGTAGGGATTTGCCTCAGCGCCCGCCCGAACGCCTCTGCTGCGATTGCTTTCTTGCCCTTGACCTTTCGTGCTGCCTCGTCAACCGCGCAGCTCATCAGCATCTCAGAACATCCACCTCCAAGGACAATCCGGGTTTCCTTCACTGTCTGCGATAACACTGAGAGCGCATCATGTAGGGAGCGTTCAGCTTCGTCGACCATCTGGTTCGTGGAACCCCGCAAGACAACAGTGCATGCTTCACCAGCAGCAACGCCGGAGAATTTGAGGAGCTACGACTTTAAATCAGGTAGAGGTCACGGCAAGGGTTGCTTCGTTACCTTATCCTCGCCAATAATGATCTCCTCGATCAACTCACATCTCCCAAGTGTCACGAGATCGGGTCGATCGAACGTACTTGCAATCTCACCGCCAGTCACGAGTGACAGACGCTCAACGCCCTCGAAATCTGCATGCTCGATGACCATGATGCCCTTCTCCGCAAGCAGGGATTCGGGGTAGTTGTATATGAGTTGCCGGTTGACGAAACAGTTTATGCCGTGGGCTGCAATCGCTTCCACTTTTGCCTTCATCTTTTCTCGTTCTGCACGTTCAAGTTCCGCAAGTTTACCCGCAGAGTCGACCTTTACACGAGCACCAAATACTTTGATCTTGTCGGTATCCATGGCTAAAATCGTTACTTATCAGTATGGTTCAAACTACGTAACATGGGAAACTTACATGTATTAGCGATCAAGATCTTGACGTTCTCCATTCGCTTCGGCGAGTTTACTGCGATTGATTTCTCAAGGATAAAGCCTGTCATATCGTTAGAGGGATGCTCCATGCACAATCAAGAAGCATTCGCACCTTCGTCTAGATATGAGTCGGTCAGCTTGCCGCCGACTTTTTTGATGATCTGAATGTGCTCAAGGTCCGTCGAACCCTACCATAATGGTGTTCAGGCAGAACACAGGGTCCAAAACAGCAATCGTCACTACCTTCAGCCGAAGGACGGCATCGACAGCAAGGTTCGCAAAGTAATCCTTGTCCTGGGAGAGGACTTTTGATGAGAGGGTCGTCCTGGCGATGTTGAACAAATCTTGACGAAACAACTCAATATCGGATCTGTGAAGCATACACAATCATGAGATCAAAAAAGCATGAGAAAACGCACGCGTGATCCACTGCCGCCTTTTCCAACGCGTCCAATGCTGCCCTGCTCGCGAGCCGATATCCCTCCACGATCGTTTGAGGATGGATTTTCATCCCGATCAACTTTTCGGCCTCTCTTAACAGCTCCGAGGCCAAAACACAAACAGACGTCGTCCCGTCTCCGATTTCGTCATCTTGGACTTTGGAGATGTTGACGAGGATCTTGGCTGCTGCATTGTCGAGTTGGATGGATTTGAGAATCGTGGCACCGTCGTTGGTCACGTTGATGTCTCCCGTTGACATGGATTGAAGGATCTTGTTCATGCCCTTGGGTCCAAGGGTGGACTTGACGAGGTCGCCGACAGCGAGGGCACCGACGAAAGAGGAGAGACGTGCATTTTCGGCTTTTTCTTCGGTTGCCTGGTAATAACGCGGTCAGCATCGTGCATTGAAGCTTGTTTTTTCGAAATTTGGTTACTTCTTCGCCGAAAATCTGCATCGACATTGTGGTGTATGTTCAACGCGGAGAATGGATGATCCTGAGTACTGAGGTACGTAATACCTCTGACCAAGCACACCAAGTTACCACGCTTGATTGACAGTCTGGCCTCCGCCCCAATCTCTCCGACTGCCCCGATAAACTAAGTGAGTTTCAGGTGTGCCAGGGCCCACCGGCCCAGGTCAATGTACTAGTGTCGGGGATGCCCCTAATAAACGGTTTAATTCCGACTCTGTGAGAAAATGGCTGCCAGCGGTAGACTATTGTGAGTCCAATTTCCCGCACGCGAAGTGATTCTTGGTATTTGCCAAATTTCTCATGCTCAGGTATGGCCCTTTGCCAACCGCTCTCGTCGTCTTTACCCCTCCGTGCATAACGATGGCTGCCAGGCATTCCACAGCACACATGTTGACGAGGTCATCCTGACTGACAACCTGTCAACTTGCCGACGATAACTCGATCATGATCTGCTCTTACAAGTGATGCATTGCTCTAAATTTAGTCCGTTTGGAACACCTCACGCGGTCAGTGAGACCGTCCGATAAAACCCACCGAGACTGCACAGAATGTGTCCAAACAATTCTCCGCTCTGTCCTACGCCCTTGCCATGCGTCTCATCTTCAGTAACTCCTACTACAAAAACACAGACATATCCGATGAACAAGGCAACAAGCTCTACACTATCTCTACCCCGCGAGGATGGAAGCAAGTGACCACCATCACCAAGTATCACAGCGGAAAAAGGAACAGAGCTCCCGAAGTTCTCTGTGTCATTGAATGGCACCGAGTGAAAAAGACCAAATTCTTGTTTGGCCAGCGGGAGATGACAGCAGACCGGATTCTGTATAGACGACCATATTCATGGTATGCCGAGCCAATTCGATTCCTCTCCAGGTTCACCGCCAACAACATGATATGCATGTAGGGGCCGATATTTTACCGGTCCAGATGGCCTGACATACAAGTGGAAAGTAGGCTTCAGGTACTGCTGGGTAATGTCAAGCCCTCCCCGTTATCTGGGCGCATCTGAATCCTCGTTCATGGGATCTTCTGACGCGTTATGCTTTGTTTTTGTTTTTTTACGCCAGCTCAAGCACGAAACGAAACATGCAAGAGCACATCTTGTCAAGTTTCACGGACGGAACCTTGGCATCAGAAAACCATCGCATCCTCCGTTTCTTGAGGTCGCACCCGAGGTAGCGCACATGCTAGATCACATCATTGTGACCTATATGTACATGGAGAGAATGCGCAGGGATGTTGAGGATGAAAAACATAATTTGTAAATTTAAGTATGGACAGACGACCTTCAATTTTGTCGGGTTGCGTGGACATTGTAGCTTGGCGATCCATGCTACCCATATATGTTTTTTCGCCAACCGAAAATCATTGGTCTGATGGCGTAGTTGGTTATCGCATCTGTCTAACACACAGAAGGTCTCCTGTTCGAGCCAGGGTCAGATCATACTTTTTTTTCAGCATCAGGCTTGTGTAAGGGCATCATCGTGTTGACAAGTTGGAAAGACTCCACGCTCGCTGGCCAAATGCAACATGAAGACAACTGTAATTGCATGCATAGTAGCTACAACGAACATCTAAAATATCTGCCTGGCAGTAGCGCCACAACAGCAAAGAATCCTGAAGCGAACAAGCAGCCGATATCGATAAGCACCTTCACTCAAACACGATGGCGAGATCAACCCCTTGTTCTCTAACAAACTTTGCCACATCTCACTGTATTTTGTCGTCGCCTTTGCTTTCCGAGTTCCTTTTCTTCTAGGCCAAACAGTTGTTCGTCTGGCAACAACCTCGGGATGCGCTGGATTTCGCGCAAGTCACCGTTTGGGTAGTACTTCATCTGCATCGCAGCATGCGCAAGCGTCAGATGATGATACTGCCAAGCCGCCAGACGATTGCAGGCCAACGCACACCTAGTCATGATCAGTTCAACAACGTCTACATGATCAGACCCAGACTGACCGCGTCCTGAAAGCCCATTCGGTGCCATTTTAAAAACGTTTTCCGACCCTCTTGGGCATCCATGTCCGTTTCTCTTGATGTGTGCTTGCCGCCACCCCGGCCGCGGTAGAGAAGGAGTACTAGGCGAGGGGTGGAGTATGTCACCAACGGGATGACCGTAACGCGATGCTGCAGATATTTTTGACGGTGCGGACAGGGCACTCTTACCACTATATACACGATGGCGATAGCGACACGCGACACGCGAATACCTTGCTTCGGCGTGTGGTATAGCATGAGTGTCATCACTCCGAGGTCGCCCAAGGCCACGGTTAAGCAACTGTCACCATTTGAATTGGCATCTTACATGGAACCGCACGCCGAGCCACACAGTATTGAGAGCATGAGTAAGGATGTTGACGAGGGGGTTTAGAAGAGGACCGCCGTCTGGGGTGCCTGATTTCGTGACAGCTTTCCAGAGTATTTTGGGAAGTGTTGGTACAGATGCCGACGAGGCGCGTGCGATGATTGGGATACCGGGGAAAACGGCGAGCGCAACGAGAAGCAGTACGGCAGGCCAAAAATGTGCAAAGTACTAAGAAGGGGTAGAACGGAGATTAAAACCTCGAGCGGTCGAAAATGGACTGACGGAGACGTGAAAGGGCTCACCTCCAGTTCGAGATGCATCGTTCCCTTGATGAGGGACCTAAGATTAGACATTCCAGAATGACCATGGTGATCAACTAGTTGGGGAGTTACACAAAAATAAAATCAGGGGGGGTGTCTGACCGCAGGGAAGACCAGTGTTGAGGTTAAGAAAATGATACTGTAGGTCACGCTCGCTGGGCGGAAGGGGGATTTGTAATGTTTCCCAATGCATTCCGCATGGTAGCCTCGAGCCATGTCAAACAGGTCGGCATGGTTGTCCCCAGAGCTTGAATAGGTCAATCACTTTCGAGGACCTGGTAGCTTGTGGGCAGAGGGTTTACTGCAGAGATTGTGCAGGACGCGAACAATGTGCCAAACGCGTGCTTGCCAGCTTTCATTTGAATCAGCTGCCATAAGGACAGATGGAGAGCGGGTGTTATCTTGATCAGCGTGCCAGTGGGAGGACTTGTGTGCGCTGTCTGGGTTTGCACCGCGGAGGGAAAGAGTGTATCAGTGAGAATTCAATGAAACCAAGAGCCCGTGAATATTAATGACTCGGACCTGTTACCAAATACATACAGAGATTTAGAGGTTATAACAATGAAGACCGCACCGTACAATTATGAGCAGGTCTTAAGCTCGTTCTAAACTGAGAAAATAGATTCCTGTTGGTCAAAAAAGTGCTTTACCGGTAAACTTGGCTGTAGCTAGCAAAGCCATATGCGTCGAGAATCGAGATCGCCAAGGCAACTTTGAAGTACAAATTGAGTACAGGGGTGCCCGGCGAGGCGACTCAATGCCACCTGCCACTGGTCTGGTACTGGTCAAATGGCACTGGTCCTCTCTTCACTTCAATTTTTGTAACGTGATCCTGCCAACTTGTTCACCGCCAACCAGTCTGTCTTTGATGCACATCAATCCGTTACGCCGTACTCAATAATTAAATATTCCGATGTTCGGGTTCGAATTCGGTAATGCTTACCTCACCGGCCCTCACTAGGCCTCACTCCTGGCCGGGACCACCGGGCTCTAGTTTCAGCTTCGCAAAACGCACTCAGCAAGGCTGCCAGTTGTCGGAATGACTATCTCTCAATCACAGCTTCCTGCAACTCATCAGAGAAATCGCCGTTTGAAACAAGACCCTGATGGTCTCTCTCGCTGGATCGGCTGATGGGTTGTTTCTCCACTGGCAGTGCTCTCTTGCTCTTCCTTACACGATTGCAATTTTCTTAACCATTCTGTTATTAGATGATCCTATCGTCCTGTGGGGTACGCGTCCATTGAACCTCGGATCTTGTAGTCAAGGCATTGCGTCGCTCACCGATCCGTTCGCTCCGCCCAATAAGACCGTCTTACTATTTTTGCCCTCAGCGCCACCAATCCCACACACACGTCTAGCCCAGGCTCTGCCGAAAGATATCATTAGAAACCAATGCTGGGACGGTGGGTGGGATTGGCTATCTGCTAAATGAAGCTCACTGACTGTTGCAGTATTGCGTAACTTGGACAAGGTAGATCTGGATGGACCTCCAAATCTCGGTGACTTTGCCTCCCGGTACCGTTACAAGTATTGGAAGGTTGGCAGACCACTGTTTGCTGTGCACTGATCTAATGGCGGGCGACTGATATATAAGCTGCGGGCCTCGATCTCTCTCTCATTTACGACTGTTTACCATCCTCTCTCACTTTGCATTACCCGAATTGTCCCGGATTCAGATCCACGATCATGGACACCACCACCTGCTATCGACATTCTTCTTTCTGTGCTAACACGACCTTGGTCAGTGTGAACTACACTGCTGCAGGTCTTTCCTCACTGTAACTTGTGTGCATAGGTCAACCAACGTTCAACTACGAGTTATCGCGATAAATACATCGCTCCCCTGATAGAGACTATGGCAAGTTCAGCACTTTGAGTAAAGCTAGTACTCACTCACGACTATGCTCTGGTCACCTAGTTGCCTGCCGACGCATTTTGGATCCTGCCCAATATGAGTGTGTTTCCACGGCCACTAATATGGGCTGTCTACTTCTTTGTGAGGGCAGTTTCTGCGTACACTGAGTGCTTCCTCTGACCCGTTGCAGTTTGGCCCTATGGTTTCGGACGTGATCTCGATGACTCGAATCATGTGCCAGTTAACCTTAATATGTTCGTATTTCATATTTACCACCATGTTTGTTATGCAACGGTGTCTTGGAAAGCTCACACCCATGCGACGTGGTTCGTTTCTCGAGAATGAATGATCCAACGTGCTCTATGCTGACATTTTGGGTAGTCTGTTGCTTTCCTAGCTCTCTCGCTTTGACGAGATGAAGCTTGCTTTCTGAGATTTCGCTGCGGACGCAAATACAGGTTAGTTTAGGTTCCAAGTAAATGGTATGCTCACCAACGTTTTCCCAGTATCATCGACTATAGTATGTTTTATACGAGTCAAGGCGCCTCTAATGACTGGGGAAGGTCAAGTCACCTTCCCTCACATATCCTCAGGTTTGCTACGGGATAGCAGCCCATCAACAGGACTCTTTGTTATCTAATTCAGTTTTCACCTCTTTAATTTCACTCCATAAACAAGTTCATACAGCTGACAAGATAGTAATTGGCATGCCACGCAAGTGCCTGGTGCAGTCCAATTGCCTGATTGATCGCCTCTATTAATCAAATGCTTCAATCAGCAGCACACCCCAGCGGTGTTCGTTGGCCAGAGTCACCCTGCCTGGGTTTGACCCGGCCCACACAGGATCAATCATTGTCCCCACAGCAAGCATAGCTTCGTACAGCAAGCAACGCCATGTGACATCGAGCTGTGGTTTTCGCATGTATTAAGTTACAACAAGAGCAGGGGGCGCGGTGTCTTCTGTGATCTTCATTCTATGCCTTGAATAGGTAGGTTTCCTCCGCCACCCCTTGATTTTGAGACCGCAGGAACGGATCAGCGAAGATATGGAACAAAGGTGTCTTGATGATTCGTCGAAAAGCCATCCGGGTGTCGTTTGAAGACCGTTGATCCGGGTATTCCCGCCTTCATATGCTCCCAGATCCGCCGCCGTCCGACGTGCATTGTTCGTAACCATGGTTTGCAAGTACACAGAGGGGGGCGCATCGATGTGCATAGATCATACTTGCAATCGCTGGACTGGACCTTTCCCCCATGCTTGTGCACGAATTCGTTATGAACTGGATCTCTTCGCGGAGCCGCTAGATCACCGTGCTCTGAAATAGACACCGGCATAATTGTCGGTGGGGATACGACCGACGTGCGGGACAGAGATTCACAGTAATATCGATATTTGCGGAGAAGATGACGTGTTACCGCTGCGGCATTTTCTTTCATGCCCACGATAGAAGCTACGTGGCTACTTTGAATTGCGCCGGCCGAGATATGCCTTGGGTGTGAATGGCTGTTACACGAGTCATGGGATTCCAACGGAATTATGAACATCCCGGTAGACCTACGCTTGGACCCGGCGCGGGTTTATTCGGGACAAACCTGGAAAGGGAAACTTGGTATGACTCGTGAGGCGTCCGACAAGAGTGCAAAACATCATTTGGTATAGTTTGTATGAGCAATCTAAAATCCGACGGTTCCAAGCAGTGTTATGGGATCCAGCTGAAATGGGGCCAGCCAGGTTGAACTGATTGCGATAGTATCACGTGACCTGTGAGATATGACGCCGGATCGATTTCCCGTCTTCCATCCCGAGTCGTAACTCTGAATTTCTCGGTAGGTTCGGGAAAAGTTTTTAAAGCATCGAATCGTTCATACCCGACACTTTTTTTCGCCTCGGTTTGCTCTTGACCAGCATCTCTCGTACGATCCTCAAACAGAAATATCGCCATGGGTGTCCTTGATATCGTTCCCGTACGTGCTGACTCACGCCCTGATGGTGGACTCGATCTAACGGAACAACCATCTAGGCCGGTGTTTTGACAGGAGACAACGTCCGCAAGTTGTTCGACTACGCAAAGGAACACCAGGTACAGTTTGACCATCCTGCTTCTCAGATGACCATCTGATGTGATCGCAGTTTGCTATTCCTGTGAGTGGTTCAGCTTTTATGAAGTTTCGAACAAATATCCGAGTGCATGCTTCTTGCTGTAGGCGATCGTGAGTTGCCGCCTAATTTCTCCGTGCGACCCAGTGTCATTGACCACATGCTACCAGAATGTTACTTCTTCCTCCACGGCAAACGCCGTTTTAGAGGCCGCAAGGTCAATACATCTGCCATACATGTATCTCATGACTGATCTCGTGTTTCTAGAGATGTCAAAGCGCCCATTATTCTCCAGGTTTCTCAGGGAGGAAGTGCATATTTTGCCGGAAAGGGGCTCAAGAATGACCAGCAGCAAGCTTCCATTCTCGGTGCGAAAGCAGCTGCCTTGCACATCAGAACGGTCGCCAAGGAATATGGCGTGTACGTCCTCTCTGTCTAGCCTATTGCTTGCGCTCATGACTCATCGCCGTTTGTAGTCCTGTCGTTCTCCACAGTGACCACTGTGCGCACAAACTTTTGCCTTGGTTCGATGGCATGCTCGCTGCCAACGAGGAATATTTCAAGGCCCACCAAGAACCGCTTTTTTCCTCTCACATGCTTGATCTCTCCGAGGAACCCAAGGAGGAGAACATCAAGACGTGCGTCGAATACTTCAAGAAATTGGCTCCCCTCGGGATCTGGCTCGAGATGGAGATCGGTATCACAGGTGGAGAAGAGGATGGTGTAGACAACTCGGACGTTGACAACGCTGCGCTGTACACCCAGCCAGAGGATGTGTACGACGTGTACGAGGCGCTGAGCAAGATCGGTCCCAACTTCAGCATCGCGGCTGCGTTTGGCAACGTACACGGTGTGTACAAGCCAGGGAACGTCAAGCTGCACCCTGAGCTCCTGGAAAAGCACCAAGCATACACGAGCGCGAAGCTGGATGGAAAGAAGACGCCTCTGTGAGCACGTTTCGTTGTATGCGATGCAACAACGGTGTACTGACGGCTTTCAGGTACCTTGTTTTCCACGGAGGCTCTGGCTCGACTAAAGAAGAAATCAACACCGCTGTTAAGAATGGTGTCGTCAAGATGAACGTCGACACTGGTAGGGGTTCGGCCATCACCGTAACCTGCATAATCTGATGATTGCATCCCGCAGACACCCAGTTCGCTTACTTGGCCGGTATCCGTGTATGTCCGATCGCTCGTCATCTTTTTCATTCCTGACCCGAATGTCTCTGTAGGACTTTGTCAACAAAAAGAAAGACTACCTTCAGACCCAAGTTGGAAACCCCGAGGGATCTGACAAGCCGAACAAGAAGGTATGCTCGTCGCCTAGAACATGATCGTACGCTTATCTCCCACCGCCAGTACTACGACCCTCGCGTCTGGGTCCGCGAAGGTGAGAAGACACTCGCTGAGCGCGTCAAAGAAGCATGCGCGGATTTGGGCAACGTTGGTGCGTCGACCTCTATCTGCCTATCCTGTTCCAGGTTATTGATGTGAATTTCGTCATCAAGACCGCCTGTGAATGCAAACGTCGTGAAGAAGACATGGATCGTCGAAGATGTATTGTTTATCCTAGAACCCTGTTCCTGAGCGAGGGTCAGATGAGCTGTACATGCACCATATTGCTCTGCATACATACTTTTTTCGAGCATCGAGTCTTCGACCGTTGCTGCAGTTTATCAGTCTTCCGAGTGATTTTGCTCTTGTACCCTGGGCAACTTGGAAGGGCTTCTATTTGTGGGTGTGCTTCTTGATAAGCGCCTGGGAGCTTGTTGAAACTTGAAAGAGGCTGCCAACGCTTTTCCTGAGCTCCATCCCCGTCTCCAAAATACGTCCAACTTCCACCCACCATATCGCGATCAACCCTGCAAGCACGACCCACCAGGTTTTTATTATCCTTCAATAAGCGACATGCAAATATTAACTAGTACCCGTGAGTCACTTCATTCTTCGCTTCATCTGTTCGTAACTCACGTGACATAACCGTTCAGTTGGGACCTTCGTCCCGCTCTTCCTTTTTGTTATCGTCGAATTTACCCGTGCAGTGCTCTGGGTTGCGCGTAGGATAGACGAGCCCGACCGCGACGGACCCCTCCTACGCTTGCTCTTTGCGTTTTTCATAGGGGTCCTCTCGGTTGTACCTCATCCATTGTGGACGCTCGTCATGTACGCCACATGGCTGGCGTGGTTACCCGCCCGAGCCATCTTGTGGTTCTGGGGAATCGGGCGGGAAAGCATGAAACGTGAGTGTGTCCGACTGTGTCGTGTCGTGTCGTGTCGTTCGCGACGCCGCGCCGTGTTTATCGGGCGCGGAGGAGCGGACGGCGTTTCAATGTTCCTTGCGTTGTTGAACCTATTCTCCTAGGGTCTCCAGAGGCCGTGACGCGCTGGTACGCCCATACTCGGAAGCGGCGCGCCAACATGCGACGACGACGAAAAGAAGAAGACGAATGAACAATGTCACAGGGTGTGTTTGCAATGTTGCGGTGTTCTCAGACGGTATTGACATAGAGCGATGTGTAGTTGGGGATCTTGAGAGCTTGGAGAATGTGGTCGAAATGTGTACGGGCAGGTGACGCTGTTGTGCTTGTATTTTTTGTGTTCTTATGCTTGGACTGTACGGTACTGATGTTGTACTAGACTAGTGCTAGAAGTTGTATCGATACTCGATGTGGGGTTTTGTATCCCCGCTTATTATCAACGTCGCTGGTTTCGGGTCTTTTTTTCAGCTCTACTATTGAATGCACGGTTGTCATTCTCGCAGACGGACACCACGCCGACAGTATTTGTCCAGACATCCACCTTCACTGCACTTTTCCGTGTCCTCGTGGCCCCCTATCGCTTGGTGGTAGCCTTGTGAGATGTGTGCATCGTCTTGCTGCAAGTCATGCAGTCGGCGATGCAACAAGCCAAACAAGAAGCGATGGCGCTGTTCTGATGCTCAGCCCAAACCGATCATGGTTTACTAGTTCAATGGTTGCGGCTCGTTACCATCAAGCATACATCTATCTTGCTGATCGGCTTGTGCTCGCAGAACGCGATCACGCCAACGATTCGACCTATTACAGCTTCGTACCAATCCCGATACATCTGGATCCGCGGACCCATGGCAAAATGTTGAAACCGTTGATCATGGCGCGACCAAGCATCGCATGCGTCAATCAAGATCAGATCGGCGCTTTGAGGCATTGTTTCTGGCATTCGCGGTGTGATCGTGGTCGTTTTGTACCCAGGGTCAGGCTGCCAAGGTGGAGGCAATCCAAGCAGTGGATTTGACACTGCACGTTCGACGGTTAGTGCTCAATGATTCGGCATGTCCGGTGGTAAGGTCACTAGCTTCTGTACGTGTTTTGCCTCAGTCAGTCCCGCTGATTTTATGCAACGTGTCTGCATCTGAAGAGAACGACGAAAGCCAGAGCCTGCCATCCCCACTCGATACTGCTGGACCCAGGTCAATTCAAATCGAATAGGGTGAGAGCGGACACGCATCTGATTCCAGTGCCGAGGTTGCACAACGTAGGCCATCAGTAGTTCATCGCCAGCTCGCAACAGACATACCAGTGCGATGTCGTTGGCGGGGGCCGTTTCGAGTCATCTTCTATTCTCTGGAGCTGTGATTGTTGTGGTCAGCAGGATCACACGACCCGAACAAGTATGTCATTCCCACCGTAATTTCGTACTGAAATCGTACTGAGGATGAAGATGAGGCACGTCGTTGTTACAAGTGCCCCCAGCACTCTATAGCTAACCCAGCAGCCAAGGAGTTTAGTCAGATACCTTGTTGACAGGAAAGCACTACGAGCAAGAGCCAAGACGGCTGGTTGCGACGCGGCGGCGACAGCTGGTTTCCATAACACTGCCAGAATGCTCTTTGGTACACCTCGATGCCTGTGGGGGCTAGTGATTGCGAAATGGGGCGTTGACGGAGATGTTGAATGGCATGGGTAGCATGGCATGTAGTGGTTTGAAAACAAGCGTGGCTAACTATTCTTCAGGTACATACTGATTGGTCGTACAGGACTGACTCACGCATGAGCTGGAGTGCTGAGCGAGAGAACGGGAAGCGAGTAGTACGTGGTCAGGGCGCCCCAGCCAGGCTTGTCTGATGTCCCTCGTCAGCGATGCAGGGTGAGTGTCTACCCTCTGTTGCCCCTCATTCCCAATGTCGCCTCGCAATTCGTCGATTGCTGTCGTCAACATGATGCGAAAGACGGGCTGCTATCGTGTGACGGCCACGTGCCACTCTCTCGCGGCGCTGCTGGCGGGATTAGGGCAGTGAGTACGTCGGGCGACGGCGGCGAGCGGCCAATCGCCGGACTCGAGATCGAGGGCTGGCATTCGCGCATCCAGAGCTCGCCGCGGAAACGGCGCTCACGCCGTTCGTGCCCTACCCCGGAGCCGCCCAACGACCCGTCCATGACGCGGACGTGTGGTATCTCCATTCGTCAGGGAGCACCGGGTTCCCTAAGCACATCCCTATCACGTTTATGACGGCCGTACACTGGTGCCTCACACGTAAGTGTGAGTTTATTGGCCACGTCGCATCCAATGACGTGCGAGACCAGCGTCCGTTCTGGAATACGTGAATGTCCCCATGGGTATCCGCATTAGCAGCGTCATTCCCGCCGTTCCACACCATTGGCATGTATATACAGCTGTTTTGTCCCGTCACGTCCCCCAAGAGTGTGTCCGTGTACGCCCCGACGTCCTACGACGGTCCCAAAATAGCCCCTGTCGTCCCGAACGCGTAAAACGCAATCGAAACCGTACAGCGAACCAACGTGAATACGCTCGTCGTCGTCCCTGCGCTCTTGGAAGAATGGGCGACTCGCCGGACGTCGTCCTGGTGCTGAGCGGGTTTGAATACGTGGTATGTCTTTTGTTATCTCGTTCCTCTTCTCCCCGCGTCTAAGTGAACATGAACGCCGTTTCTCAAAGGCATTTTCCGGAGGACCGCTCGCCAAAAACACGGGTGACACCCTGGTAGCTGCAGGTGTCAAGCCCTCGTCGCTCTATGGCGCAACCGAGGTTTCCGTGATCACATGTGCATTCAAGAGTCTGGCGGAGTTGGCGCTGTGGGATTGGGTGCGGTTTGGACCGAATCAGCGGGTACGATGGGTGGCGCAGGGGGATGGGACGTACGAGTGTCAAGCGCCGGTGCGTTTGTCTCAAAGGCGTCGATCGGTGACATGAGCGTCAAGTAAATCATGACGTTGGCTCTCTCTACAATGCGTGGGGTTACAAAGATATGTCCGACGCACCAAGTGTCTGGCGAGAACCCGCCCGACGTCAAAGGGTACGCGACCGCAGACGTGTTCATCAAACACTGTACCATCGAGGGATTGTATAAAGTGTAAGTTCGTACTCTGTGCGTGTGCGCGTGCAGGAGGTCTCCCGCGTGCTCAGTGCTCACCGGCTTGTGACAGCGTTGGCCGGTTGGATGACGTCCTGGTTCACTCGTCAGGCGAAAAGACGGTGCCAGCGCCGATGCAGACGATGATCGGCTTGAACCGGCTCTTGACAGGCGTGTGCATGTTTGGGCGGGGGAGGAATTAATCGTCGAACGGAGAGTATGCGATCGACGTTGGGGACGAGGAACATGTTGCTGCGTTTAGGTATAAGATTTGGTGGGTTGCCTGAGTCGTCGTCGGATGTCAAACGCGTTCGAGCTGATAGTATACCGTCGTGAAGTTATTGTGCATGGTGCACAGCAGAGACAAGCGACGGTGTTCATTGAGAATCACCTGATCGTCGACGGGGATGTTAAATGGTACATGGTATGTAGTTGGTTTGAGATGAAGCGTAGCTAACCTCCTAAACATGTCTCTCGATGCTGACGTCATCCGATCTAGGTAAAACTGAAACCATGGCGCACCTTAGTCAGTTGACATGGCTTGCGCTACTCCTACTCACCCCCCCACACACGGCTAACTCGTGCACAGTCTCCGTCTCTCCTACCTCCACAACATCGACTCATATTGAACTTTCGCATCATAACCCTCAGCCCATCCTACACTTCAGACCCCTACACCCTCGCTACTTCACTCGCCGACCCAAACCGCTGGCCAGTGCTCGAGCCTGCCCGTATCCGACGATGAAGACGACAAGGCTCCACGGCCCTCCCTGCCACTGGCCCATCAGACACCACCAAACCATCATGGCCAACTGCTCTGGCGTCCTAGGCATGCGTATCACCGGCCGCTGCGCTTCCACCTCCAGGCGTGCATCACAGATCGCCAACAGCAGTCTCGCCCAACCAGACCCCGATATCCCCCAGTCTCCTCTCCCCCGCATTGATCCCGTCGCCACCACGAACACCTACGGCATCCGTCCACGGTGGTCCAGTTCACCCCAAAGTTCAAACGGGGTCGCAGGAATGGAAGCCCGTAGAAAGCTCCGCATGCTCGCACGCCGCAGTCAGACATCCGTGAATCCGAAACACGCTTCTGACATGAACAAATATATCAATCCAGAAATATCTTCCTCGCTGCTGTTACCGTAAACAGGTCCTTGCAACAAGCGGGTTTCTAGCGACGTCATTCAGGATCGGGCAGATCACGGGTGGTGTATGGTCGAATACGGACTGGGTCCCCAACTTGGGTGCGTTTCCCGACGCCCACGGGTTAAGCCCATTATGGTTGTTCAAGTCTTGGCTGGCGTGCACACCAAGGTCGTGTTCTGGTTTCCTCCGCATGGTGTATCAGTCGCGATTCTCGACGTTGCGTTGCAGGCAAGGATCTGTCTCTTACCGTCATCTGGGTGGGCCCCCGGCCGGTTAGCTGGACGTCTCTGACACAGCCCATTGACGAGACGCTCCATCAAAAGCACCTGACGTCATCGGTGTTTAGCTCAAGCGTGTGGTGAAGATACGAGTGGCTTTTCATGCTTTGGCAAAGGGTCCACATTTTGATTTTGATTTCGACGATGTACCGTGCTGATAGCGAGTTACAGTCTGTAGCAACTTCACCCTGAGGCGACCCTCTCAACGTTCAACATGCAATGACTTATTAGGGGATGGGAGTGTTTCCACTTTTTGTTTCTATGGACCGCAATTTATGCTTGGGATTGAGGGCTACGCACTACTAGTAGGCACTATGAACCCCCACCCTCGAAACGACGCTGGGAAAGAGCGTGGGCCCTTTTCTTCCGGATAAGCGCAACCGTTGTCGCCAATGTGCCGCAGGAGCTACATAGATCAAGAGTCTCAAAATTGAAACCTTTGTCAGTCTTATGAGAATGTTCACACGGACGTGCTCAGGCTGTTCCCATCAACACCCACTGGTCCAGGTTGCCCCACGACGCCTTGAGAATAGGTATGTACTTAATTACCACACACACACACAAGAAGCAGCTTCAAATATACTACAGAGATTGCCATCAAGCCATCGTATCCCACCAAAACCAACAAGCTCAGGATGAATCAGTCGTCTTCTTGAACATACCAAACCGTTTACGATCTCGCTTGGCCTCGATGCGTCTTATCACCTCTTGCTCAATCTCCTCCTCGCTGTCCTTGGGCCCCATCATGTACCATCCCACAGTGATCATGCCAATAACAGCGGTGAGTACACACCTGTGTGATAACATAACACACCAGCCCATTAGGTTGCTGTATTTCCGGGAGAAAGGTCGCTTACCCTGTTATAGCCGCTATACCCTTTGGCTGCCAACCCAATGTCTGTGGCCAAGGTCCCAAAGGCAGTCCGGACAAATCTGTCGCAGATGCATGGCCAGCGGCGTTTCCTGACTGAGGAACGCCCAGCGCCGCACACTGTTCGTATAGGAACGACGGGACTCGTCCCACTGCTCTCTCCTGGATCTGAAGTGGTGCTTCAATGAACTGAACAGCAAGACCAGCCTCCAAGTGCCATTCGATGTGACCTGGCCGAGCATGATCACCTATCTGACGAGCATGACTCGACGAACGTACAGTGGAACAACCATGCGCCAGGATTATCTGCAACAACTCGAAGCGTGACGGATGAGCTACCTGGAATAGTGATTGTATCACGGCGCATCGGATTGGCTTGACCCTCGATCAGCGGAGGGTTCAATGTAGGATCCGTCGATTCGTACTGTTCGGCGCGATGGACGATCTGGAACTGGTGACCATGCAAGTGGCTGAGACACGGATCAGTGAACGAAGGCACACTCAAAAAAATTCAGGTCGCACAATGGGTGTGATCCCTTGTCACTATTGTTGACGACAATGTCAACGACATCGAGATGGTTAAGCATGATGCTGTACGGTCCGTATGCATTTTGAGATGTCGCATTGTCACCTAGAGTTAGAGCAGATATGATTGCGGGCACGATTGGGGAGTTGTAGACATAACCGTCGAGTGTGGCGTGGTTTGTGCCGTCGTTCATGGTCTGAAACGCGACTTCTAACTCGACTCTTTGTGAGGCTACAGGCTGGGGGATTGCGACGAGTGGGACCAGTGCGGTATCGTTGGTCATCTGATAGTTTTGTATAGGTCCAAGCTCAGTGATACTTTCCCAGCGGCATATGTGATCGACGAGGTGAGATCTGTTCCATGCCATCGGTTTGCTTCAGTCGGTGCATGCAAAAAAGCTGAGAGTGGTACGCACTCGTCTGCAGAGTCGGAGGCACCGAGTCAAACATTACGGTGTCCATGTTAGCATGGATCATCCAGTTGGAAGATGAATCGTTGCGAGCCTGAACGAGTACGGAGTAGCGTTGTGCAACAGAGATGCTCAGCATATCTGTTGGATATTCTTGTACGTCTGTCTATAAGGATGATGTTGGTGAGTTTGTCAAGATTATTGCGGGTGGAGTCGGCGCCTAGTTGGCAAACTTACACCGTCGGCTTCGATGATGTGCATGTCATGACCGTCGATCCAGAAGTAGAATGCGGCAAACGCCGCCGTATTGATGATTCTCAGCCGATAGGTTCGACCGGGAACGAAGGGTAACGTTGCATTCTCATTGAATCCCACTGCAGAGGCTACCGGGGCTGGAGAGGTTCCTGCGATGGGGGGCAAGTAGGACGAGTTCTGTGCAAAATAGATCAAGCCGGAATCTGACCAATGGCACACGTCAAAATGGGTTTGGACATTAGTAATGTTAGAGTTTACCGGGAATAGGCTCGATGCCGCCCGGATCACTAACACTGAGGTACTTCTGCAACAAGTCTGTGTGCTGTTGGTGATACCAATCGCCAAGTATGACGGTGAACTCTTCGTCATATTGATAGGATTCATTTGAGGGATGCAAAACCAGGGGAGCACGCAAGCCGTCAACATATTGACCCTGAGGACAAGGTTAGGTCGGCTGGCGAACGAAGAGGAAATAGGCCAACGGTTGCATGGGCATGTGCCCAGTAGGTGCCGTGTTGGCCAGAAGAATTGATTGGGACGACGTAATCAAAGGTCTGGCCAGGAGGGATGCCACTGCGGACCGCATAAGGTTGGAAGAAGGCATAGAAAAATATGAATGTACCACTGAGAGACGAAAGCTGCGCCGTCCATCCAGCTGGTCGAATTGAAAAACATGCCATGATGGTGAAGGGAAGTTGGCACGTCGAGCGAGTTGGTAACGTGGAGGAGGAGAGAATCGGTTGTGTTGACGGAGATAGGCGGTGGGCTGTGTAAGGTGGTCAGCAGCGGTCACTATGGGGAGGCTAGGACCACGCACGGCCAGGTATCGTTGACGCCGATGACGCGACGGGGGAAAAGGCCGTCTGGGTTTGCGTTCTGGACATAGGTGACATTCCACCAGAGCTCCTGCACGCCTGCTCGGGAGAGGGCGGGGAGGAGGAAGAGGGAGAGGAGAGGGGCGAGCATTTTTGAGGGCCATGGACACTTGTTACGGTATTTATGAGGTGAGGGAGACACCTGAAAATTTTATCAGATAAGGCTGTGGGATCATTCGGATACCGGATAAATTATCAGATAAGGCACGTCACAGCCCAGGGAAAATTTTATCTGATATGATCGGACCATTTCGGACACCGGACGTAAAAATTATCAGATAAAGGACACACATAGCTCACCCTGTCCCTGTCACCAAACCACCCATGTCTCCCTCTCTCTTCTCCGTCACCATCTTCTTCGTCGTCCTCCGCGAGTCACTCGAGGCCTGCCTCATCGTCGCCGTCCTTCTCGGCCTCGTTGAACAAATCCTCCACAAAGACCCTGCCGTTCTCTCCGATCACAGCGGCACAGTCCCTTACGTGCACACCGCCCCTCTCGATCCCGAATCCACTCCCACCACCGTCTCGCCTCGCGTCCTGAGAAAACTCAGGCTACAGGTATGCGTCCGTCCACACCATCCCCACCTTCCCTCGACGTGTTTTCTAGGTCATCTTTGGTGCATTTGTCGGACTGACAATCGCCCTTGCCATCGGCGCGGTGTTTATCGCCCTCTGGTTCACTCAGGCAAAAAACCTCTGGACAAAGTCGGAACAGTTGTGGGAAGGTATGCATTCCTCGCCGCATTCTGTCGTAACAGCCCTGAGTCTGTTCTCAGGTATATTCGAATTGATCGCCTCCCTCATGATTTTCGTCATGGGCGTTACAATGCTCAAAATAGAGAATGCCCGTACAAAATGGCGCATAAAGCTCCGAAACGCGTTCGACGGACACCGTACGCCTCTCCTCGACGCCCCAGACCTCTTTCTCACGTCCTTTCTCAGAGCGTGATCGCGGCGCAAAAACCAGCAAATGGGTTCTCTTTTTCCTCCCCATGGTCACCGTCCTCCGCGAGGGTGAGTCCCCTTCCTCTCCTCCTTCATGCTCCCTCTCGCTCACCCTCCAAACAGGTCTGGAAGCAGCCATCTTTGTCGGCGGCGTTGCAATTGCAGAGCCTGCTACTTCTATCCCCATTGCTGCCATCGTCGGCCTCATCTGTGGGATTGTTTGTGGGATTGTCGTGTACCAATTCGCTAGCAGAACAGGCAATTACCTTGTCATCGTCTCCCCCCAAGTTCCATATTGACGCTCAAACACCCTGACAGCCTTCAAACTATTCCTTATCTGCATGACCAACTTTATCTTGCTCATTGGTGCAGGACTCTTCTCGAGAGCTGTTTGGGCGTTCCAAGAAAACTCGTTCATCAAGTTCGTTGGGGCTTCTTCCGACGACACTGCTGGAACCGGCCCCGGATCGTATGACGTTCGAGGCAATGTTTGGCACCTCGACTGTTGTAATGCCTATAATGGCAGCTGGTCCCTCTTTAACGCCATCTTTGGTTGGCAAAACAGCGCGACATGTAAGGCTTACTTGCCTCGTCCTCGTCCATGTCACTGATCGCGCCGTTAGTGGGTAGCGTGCTGTCATACGTGTTTTACTGGCTGGCAATCATCGTCGTGCTGGTGTACTACAAGTTCCGAGAGGTAAACTATCCGGCCCGGCGCTGTCACGTCAATTAACATCGTGTTTCTTTGATAGGGGCGCACGAAGCTTTTTGGGTTGGAGTCGGCTAACGGAATGCGGAGGCGCCAACGACGCGAAGCTCAAGAGGCTAGTGGTAAGACCGCTGAGAGTGCGTCGGAAAAGGATTTGCGGGGTGACACGGCTGTCTCTGAGTCAGACAGCCCAGCTGGTTCATAGGCATCCGATTGCCTGTATTCTAATTGTAGAACGCCTTGATGCTCTTACTATTAGATACCACCCTACCTCATGTAACAGAAGACGACGCTGTAGCAGACATTGACGATACACGACCTACCTAAGCAGTATTTTCTTTTCGGTGCAACGCTATTCAAGTTGTTGAATGGCAGTTGACGTCGGATGAAGGTCAACCTGGTATTCAACACGTTGGTAAGCATGGGAGTTATACGACTGACAATTGTGGCTGTGGTGGGACAAAATTTGTCCCCGTGCGATTTCATTGCTATATTGGTGAATGTATGTTTTATTGTGGTTCGTGTGGTTTTATTGACGGGAGGGAGTTGGAGCTCGCATTTCTCGGGAGTAGGATGTTCTACTATTGTTGTTGTTTTAAGGGTTATCGTTTGGCCTTTGCTTAACCATTCGTCGATCGACGCTATGCGAATTTATCATGTTTCTGTTTTACATTATACATTGCTAAGTATTTAGACTATTCCACCAATGTTCCGTCTCTTCGTTAAGTTTATCCAGCCTCTCGTCCTCCAAGCGAAGATACTCACTTGGATGTCTCGTCAAAAGTGTCTCGTCGAAGTCCCTAAGTAAGTGGATGTTTTCCCGACCTCGACAACGTGACAAAGCCACGTATATGTTGAATGGTGATAGAGCGCCTGTCGGAGGAGGTGCTATGTATAATCGCATGATGTATAGTTTGTCCTGCCAGTGCAAACGGTAGTCGGTGAATGCATGAGCAGGAGTTACTGGTAGTTGGGATCTGAGGACCGTTTTTTGGTTGGTTCCTGCTACGATGGAAAAGGATTGTTCCATTGCTACGAGGGGTATAACTTTTGCTTCAAGTCCGTCGAGGCGTGTTACTTTGGTGCTGAGCATTTTCAGGTCAAATGTCACGTTTATTCAACACAGTTACGCAAGTTGGAAGTCCTTCGTGCCCCCGACGCTCTTTCTAGTACTAGCCCTTTCAAGCGCGTCCGAGTGAGCGCGACGTTTACTAAACGTCTCCCTCTGTTTTGAATCACATAACTCCTATGTTCTCTCTTCCTTTCCTTGTACTATGTCTGTTATTCCATGATTTCGAATCGTCCTGTTCAAGTGTGTTATTTCCCTGTACTCGTTCAATGTACTACTATACTAAGTCTGTAACTTGCCCCTCCTCGTAGGGTTCTTTACATATTTACTCTCCTCTCCTCTTCTTTTCGCTTCGTCTTTTCAAATACTTGTCTTCCCCATCAAAATTGACATACTCTCGATAACCGTTTAGCTTGTTCCTTATGCACCTTTGACGAACACTTTTGTACTACTTATTTGAAAACTATATGCTTTTTTATCACGGATAAAGGTAATCGTAAACAAGGTTTCTGCCGGTCCTCGGTGCATCATCTAGTTATGAGTTGCGCTCAGTATCCCCAGAGGAAATACTGTACCATTTCGATTGGTCCGTCCGTCGTGCGTCACACGGGGTTTGACAAGACTCATAGTATGTACGCTATGCAATGATGCCTAAGCAGTGTCGCGCTCCCGGTCCCACACACAGGCAGCCACAGTGATGGCAGGCTTGGTAACGACGCGGCCTGTGTGATGGCGCCCATACTGCATGTACCTTTCTGTATGGAAGCAACCGTAACGCGTAACGCTGGGTGGTTGCGTCGCTAAAAATAACGCATAACAAGCCTGAAAGGGGTTGTAAAGTGCTAATTTTCCGGGCGTAACGCATAAGGCCATCAGGGAATTTGAAGAGTTTGGATGATGTTATAGTACTACTACCACATCCTCACATTCCCTGATCAATAAACAGGTTGCACCTGGTATATGAGTTCATTTGCCGCTTGCAGGTCCAGGTTTGCCTAGAGCCTGGAGGTCTGTCCAAGGTCCGATGTCCACGTCGAAAAAAATACACAGCCACATTTACTGCACATTGGGTCTTGAGCGCTTGAGCTTGCGGGTTCAGAGGACCTCGTGAACAAATCCGATCGCTTTTCACACTATAGGTGTAGGAAATCAAGCATGCTGGACGAGGATGAGAGGGCGACTTGAATAGAGCGGTTCGTCGGAGGTCACGGCGGTGCGTGTGAACTTGGCCTGGCCCACTGGCAGCAACTGGTCGCACAGCATGCCAGCATTTTTCTGAGCAAGCATGGATTCAACAGGTACTTGTCTCTTTTTGTCAGTGTGTACAGGTATAAAATGATGTACTTAGCGATTAAACGGTTGCATTCACAATCGGTTTCTCTTGCCGCCAAGTTTAAGCGAGGAGGGGGGACCAGTTGCATCGACGAGGCGATCAACCTTGATCGTGAGGCACTGGAACTTTCCCCACCTGGTCACCCTGATCGATCTGTCTCCTTGACTTGCCTTGCGATTCATCTCCATAGTTGCTATAGCCAGCTCGGAAGTATGAGGGATCTGGACGAGGCCATTGTGCTCGATCGTGAAGCCCTTGACCTCCGCCCGAAAGGGCACCCTGATCGGTCATTGTCGTTGAGCGAACTTTCAGGAGATCTCTCCACCAGGTACAAGCGGCTTGGGCTCGTGGAGGACCTAGACGAGGCCATTGTCCTCGGCCGAGCAGCCCTTGACCTTCGACTGCAAGGACACCCTAGTCGGCCGATGTCATTGACCAACCTCGCAATGTATCTGTTCGACAGCTACAAACAGCGTGGAGTCATGGAGGACCTCGGTGAGGCCATTGTCCTCAACCGAGAAGCCCTCGACCTTTGGCCGAAAGAGCATCCCGATCGGTCGGCGTCGCTGAGCAACCTCGCAGCTAATCTCTCCACCAGGTATGAACAGCTCGGGACCATGGAAGACCTCGACGAGGCCATTGTCCTGAACCGAGAAGCCCTTGACCTTCGACCGCAGGGACACCCTGATCGGCCGATATCGTTGAACAGCCTTGCAAATCATCTCTTCTCCCAGTACAAGCAGCTTGGAGTCATGGGATACCTTAACGAGGCCATTGTCCTTGATAGGGAAGCCCTTGACCTTCTTCCAAAAGGACGCCCTGATCGTTCAATGTCATTAAGCAACCTTGCGGTTCGTCTGTCTACCCGGTACAACCAACTCGGGACTTTGGAAGACCTAGACGAGGCTGTTGTCCTAGACCGACAAGCCCTCGACCTTCGGCCGAAAGGACATCCTGATCGGTCGTTGTCGTTGAACAACCTTGGAAACCGTCTCCTCACCCGCTACAAGCAGCTCGGGGCCATGGAGCACCTCGATGAGGCTATTATCCTCAACCGAGAAGCTCTTGACCTTTGCACCAAAGGGCATCCTGATCGGTTTGCGTCGTTGAACAACCTTGCCTTTCGTCTCTCCATCCGGCACAACCGTCTTGAGGTCATGGAAGACCTCGACGAGGCCATTGCCCTCAACCGGGAAGCCCTTGTCCTTCGACCGCAAGGACATTCTAATCGATCATATTCGTTGAACAACCTAGCACTCAATCTCTTCACCCAGTACAAGCAGCTCGGGGTCATAGAGCACCTCGACGAGGCCATTGTCCTCAACGAAGAAGCTCTTGAACTTTGCCCCAAAGGGCACTCTAACCGATCATCGTTGTTGAACAACCTTGCACGTTGTCTCTCCATCGGTACAACCGTTTTGGGGTCATGGGAGATCTCAACTGGGCCATTGTCCTTCATAGAGAAGTCCTTGACCTTCACCCACGAGGACACCCTGATCGGTCGACATCATTGAATAGCCTTGCCAATTGTTTCTCCACCCGGTGCACGCATCTCGGGTTCAAGGAGGACCTCGACTGGGCAATAGCCATTGCCCAGGAAGCCCTTGACCTTCAACCGCAAGGACACCCTGGTCGGTCAGCATCCTTAGACGACCTTGCATGCTATCTCTACAATCGGTTTGCATGGACGGGGCGGTTAGAGGATAAGGAGGAGCTGTTCAGCCTCTATGCTCAACTCATACATGTGCCCCAAGTTGCTTCTTCAAGGGATCTCTCTGCCGCTAGAGGATGGGTCTCTGTTGCCGAAGTTTTCCAACATCCGACCATACTCGACGCATATGAAACCTCCCTTCGGTTACTTGTTCAACATCTAGCCATACTCCCGTCATTGCCTCAACATCTTCCTATTCTCAAGAACCTGTCATCCTCCCTTGCCGTGGACGCGTTCTCAGCTTGTCTCCGAAACCATTCCCCTGCCAAAGCGGTTGAGCTTCTAGAACAAGGACGGTGTATCTTTTGGAGCCAACTCACTCGCCTCCGTTCTCCCTTGGATGATATCATTGCAACCGGGATAGAAGGGAAGGCGTTAGCGGATGAGTTCACGCGTCTTGCCTCCCGCATTCGCAATGCCTTTGATTCACCCGGCACCGATCAGCATGAACGACTGTGCCATCTCAACCTCGAAATGCAGAGAGTTGTCACCAATACTCGCAAGCTGCCTGGTTTCTCCCGTTTCCTTCTTCCCTCGCTTTTCTTGGATCTCCAACGCGCTGCCAACGGTGGACCTGTCATCATCGTCAATGCGAGCAAACATAGTTGTGACGCGCTCGTCATCTTGCTCGATTGCGACCCTGTTCATATTCCATTGCAGATTACACTGGAAAGTGTTCGAGACCTGTCAATGGAGCTTCGTACCCTGACTGTTCGCGCAACAAAGGCCGACATGACGAGAGAGCTCGCGGCATTTTTACGGAAACTCTGGGATTACATTGTTTCGCCCATCGTTGATTTCCTCCAGACGATCCTTCCGTCTCAGTCACGCATTTGGTGGTGTCCCACTGGCGAGTTTTCCGCACTGCCTTTGCATGCTGCTGCTCCATATAGAAAGGGTCAACCCAAACTCGCTGATCTATACATCTCGTCCTACACTCCAACCCTGACCGCCCTCTTGCGTGGTAGACAGCGCGATCCATCAAATCCTATAATTCAACAGAGACGTTTTGTTGCCATCGGTCAAGCCAAGGCTGTTGGCGAGACGGAACTGCCTTCTGTAGGAGCAGAACTGGACACGATTGGCCAGCTCGTCAGCGATGTCGCCACATTCACGCGCATAGACGGAGAGGAATCCTGTATATCCAGGGTTGTTGAAGAGCTTGGGCGGAACGAATGGGTCCACATTGCTTGCCACGGTATCCCAAATAGATCCCAGCCGTTCAAATCGGCGTTTGCTCTGCACGACGGACGCTTTGCGATCCAACGAATCATCGGGTGTGATCTCAAGAATCCCGAATTCGTCTATCTCTCGGCGTGTCATACGACTGTCGGAGACGAGGAGAGCCCGGACGAGGTGATACATCTCGCGTCGGCGATGCAATTCATTGGCTTCCGTTCTGTGATTGGCACGATGTGGGCGGTAGACGATGGTGAGACGAACGAAATCACGTCGATGTTTTATAAACACATGATCGACGAGACGGGTCGTTTGGATCATACCCGAGCAGCGTTGGCGCTGAACAAGACGATGAAATCTGTGCATGTACCACTCGACCAACGGATTCTATACATCCATCTCGGTGCCTAGTTCTTGGTATACCTTCGTTCGTTCGCTGTCTCGCTTTGCATTGCTTGTACTCTCTGTGTACTCGCGCGTTCCGAATCCGTATATATACCTGCCGGCCGTGCCAAGTCAACGATCGGCAACGATCGGACTCGGCGCATGCAAGATGCCACCGTGGGGTTTGTTGAATATTCATGGTGCCTCAATATAAGGTGCCGTGACGTTCTTCCTCCTCTCTGTTGATGCGGCAAACATGAGTTCACGCGCACGGCCCGACGACGAGCGCGGCGATTGTAGTAAGCCCGCCGAACTTGTGTCATCATGCCCCATTCCTGGATACCGTATAGTATTTCAACGTCCGGACTCCGGACTTGGCATGGCAGAAGAATATAGAGAGAGAGGTCCCGTAGACATCTTCCCCTTCGATTCTCTTTCACGCTCTGTTCGCCTGATCAGTGTTTCGTCGCCCCACAGGCGTTTTACACCTGTTTTGAGCGTCCCCATCAAGTGATCTCTCCAGATTCTCACTGACGCTGAACTTCTCCTCCTGCAGCATCTGCCAAGCTGTCTACCCGTCGAACGACGCGGCCGGTTCGTTTATCAGGCACGGAGTAGCAGATTGCTCTCTGCGTTGTTGAATTTGTCTGCTGTGACACGCTGGTACGCGTGTACACGCGGCGGGCAAAGATGCTCCGATGATGAACAAGACAAGACGAGTGAACATGTGGATGTGTTTTACACGATGTTGTGTTGCTCAAACACAGCGTTCCGGGCAGGGAGTGCTAACATGCCATTGAGGACTACTAGGTATGCTTTGACTGTCACCTGTACTGATGTTGTTCATCGCATGTACAGACTAGTACTAGATGAATGAGGGGTGTGTGGTCCGATTCCAATCAATGTCAGCCGCAACTCGGACTCGGGGGCGGCTGACATGTTGAAAACTAGAAATACTGTGTGCACTTTTCAGCCCTACCAAGTACCCAGACGTCTTTCTCGCAGACAGACATCACGTCAACAATGTCCACTCTCGCTGCACTCTTCCATGTTCTCGTGGCTACCTATCGCTTGATCGTTGCTTTGTGGAATGCGTATATCGTCTTCCTGCAAATCATACAGACGGCAATGCAAGAAGCCAAACAAGAAGCGGTCGAAGTGATGACGTTGCTCGATGACGAGGTTCCTCTGATGGTCAGCCCGTATCAATGGTTTGGTTACCATCAAGCATGTCTTGCTGATTCGCTTTTGCTTGCAGGATGCGGTCACATCGACGTTACTATCCGATACGCCTGGATCCGTGAGCCCAGGGCAAATGTTGATCATCGCGAGGGCGTCTTCGTTTGTCCTCCTCCTCCGGCTATCAAAGCATCGTGTGCTCCATTTGGAAGTAGACGAGGTGCGTCGATTAAATTGGCCGTTCGAAGTGTTGCTCAATTCGCATGTTCTACACCCGGATAGAAGTTCATTATGGCCAAGCTGGAGGTCATCCAGACAGAGTTGATGCTGCACATACGACACGTCCCGTGGTTGGTGGGTCATACTTATTATTGAGGGCAGTTGATAGGTGAGACTGACGCTAGCGGTCTTAGTTACAGGCGCCCATCGGGATGCACGATACGCGGCTCGTCAGGTATACACCCCTGAAATTGCCGTATCTCTGGAAGGAAGAACAGGCGGTCTCGTGGTGCGAGGACGAAGCTGTTGTGGGGTCCATTGTACCGGCCGCACCTCCGTCTCCTGTCAGTGTGAGACCGGAAGGAAGTTCTCACAGGAGAGAGTACGTTCAAGTGCTCAAGGAAAGCGCGTTGCGGCGTCGGTTGCACATGGATCGACTTGGGCGGGTTGGGTTGGAGGCCACACGGAAGAGAGAGGTGGGTGCTGGGAAAGCGCGCGGCGACAACGTGGTCAAGAGGAAGGCACTGGTGAACTCGACAAACAAGGACACCACGCGCACTGAGGCGAGGATGGATGCGGATGGGACGTCGGACGAAACGCAGGGACTAGAGACGAGTGTTGCAGACACGCCCAAGCAGATGCGGATGGAACGCAACATCCACGCAGCGCTCAGTGAGAACTTGTCGTTCCCGAACATGGTGCAGACAACATCGCTGGGCAAGGCAGCCGAGAGTGTGCAGCAGCCCCGTCGGTCGGGTCCGCAGTCCTTGCGACGCCGGCGAAGCCAGTTTGACTTGTACGCTCAGGGCGTCCAAAGCGAGTTCAGTTTGCTGCCGAAGATGGGTCAAGGAAGAGAAGACTAATGTCATCTGCGGAGCTCGTTGTCAGTTTATTAAACCACATTCGTGATCATGAGGGCGGTGTAGATAGTTTGGTGGCCGATCGGGTACACACGTCAAGACCGGTAACTTACAAACTCGAACTTGTTAGTCATGTTTGGGTTGAAGGACACTATAAAATTGAACACAGAAAAGCCTCCTTCTCCTGCCACCATCACCAAGGATGACGCGGACGCTCGTGCAATGTCGCGACAGAGACGGTTGGCAGTGGACGTCCAACCTACGAGACTTTGACTTGTCCCTCTGCGCCGAAGAATGCATCCTGCTGACTTCGTTCCTCGCCGTCCTCATCGTCGTCAGTATCACACGAACCATCCAACTCTCATATGCTCCCGCGCATGCCATTTCCCGCAATGGCCGCCGGCGACTCTGGTCTAAGCTTGTGCGTTTCGCTTCGTTTCTGAGCCTTGCGTGTGCTGATCTCGTTTTCAGACACTTCTTGGTCTTGCGTTCTTAACCAGTCTAACCACTGCAGCGTTCATTCTTACCGACCAGATCAGTACAGTGGCCGTTCAACTACCGCACGCGCTTGAACCTCTCGCGCTCTTCCTCGCGCTCTGCTTGACCCGTTTCAACCATCTCCGAACACGGTCTTCCTCCACCATCATCTTATTCTTCTGGCCCTGCTACGCCATCGTGCTGTCCATCTGGACACGTTCCTACGTGCAAACATTCCCCTTAACGCCTCTCATCCCTTTGAAGTGGACTGTCCTCATTTTGGGATTGCTTTCCTTTGCGCTCGAATGCATCTCTCCCGATGATACCACGGATACAAACACCGAAAGCCCAACACTCACCGCCAACATATTCAGCATATGGTCATTTGCATGGATCACTCCTCTCTTGGAAAAAGGATCTCAGGTTGTCATTACAGAGCATGATCTGCCAGCACTCGTTCCCCGCGATGAGTCTGCCAACCTTGAATGTAACCTCCAGCGTGCCCTTGAAAAGCAGTGCGTGCATCTTTACTCTGATTTATCCCTGCCTCATCCGCCTCCGCCTACAGCTCCGGATTATGGACTGCCCTTTCCATAGCCTACGGCGGTCCGTATATTAGTGCCGGGGTTCTCAAGCTCATTCAGGACAGCTTAGCCTTTGTCCAACCGGTCCTCTTGCGCGCCCTCCTGTCTTACATATCTGAATATCGGGAGAACAAAGGTGCAGGGCTCATTGCTGGTGCCACTCCCCTCGTGGGCTACGCCATTGCTATGCTCATGTTTGTCGCATCCATGATTCAGACGATTATCGTTCACCAAGTAACGAGGTGTTTCATTGACCGACATTCCCTGACTGAATAAATTCTTTTCTAGTATTTCCAACTGTGTTTCGAGACTGGCATGCGTGTCCGTGCCGGCCTGGTTACAGCTATTTACAAAAAGGCACTGGTCCTTTCGAGCGACGAACGCGGCCGTACCACAGGTGATATCGTTAATTTGATGTCGGTAGACGCGACTAGAATGCAGGATCTTTGCACATATGGACTAATTGCCATATCCGGACCATACCAGGCATGAACATCCCTCACTATGCATTCGAGGTCGTCTCTGACTTGTAACCTTAAATCAGATTACCCTTGCATTTGTTTCCCTTTATAACCTTCTTGGCTGGTCCGCATTTGTCGGTGTGGCTATCATGATCTTGTCTATACCCTTGAATACGTTTATCGCACGAATTCTAAAAAAGATGCAGGAGCAACAGATGAAGAACCGAGATACGCGCACTCGGCTGATGAGTGAACTGCTCGCCAACATCAAGAGGTAAGCATTTCCTTCTCCAATGATGCTGTAATATGTGCTCACGCCCCAGCAAGCATTAAGCTCTATGCATGGGAATATGCGTTCATCCGTCGTGTCTTGCACGTCCGTAACGATTTAGAGCTCAGGATGCTCCGGAAGATTGGCATCGTCATGTCGATGAATACGACACTTTGGGGTGGTATTCCATGTATGTGCCTTAGTTCTCAGTGGTTCTCTTCCACTGACTCTTCGATAGTAATCGTTGCATTCAGCTCTTTCGCCACCGCTTCGGTTTTTTCGACCAGGCCCCTTACTGCTGACATAATATTCCCTTCTATCTCCCTCTTCATGCTTCTCCAATTCCCCTTGCGATGGTATGCAACACTCTACATTTGATCAGATGTGTGATACTCACGTCCTGCCTGCAGTTTAGTCAAGTGACCTCCAATATCATCGAAGCTCTCGTCTCGGTAAAGCGTCTTTCCGAGTTCTTGCGCGCAGAAGAGCTCCAAGAGGATGCC
The DNA here is from genome assembly GCA_018397855.1 of Boletus reticuloceps. Classification (NCBI taxonomy): domain Eukaryota; kingdom Fungi; phylum Basidiomycota; class Agaricomycetes; order Boletales; family Boletaceae; genus Boletus; species Boletus reticuloceps. The sequence continues at coordinate 705,111 of JAGFBS010000015.1, forward strand.
GTGAAACGCATCGATAACCCTTCTTTGTCCATTGGTGACGATGTCTTGTCGATCAGGGACGGAGAGTTCCAGTGGACCAAAAACGGTATCCAACCCACCCTCGAAGGCATTAACTTGACGGTTCGGAAAGGTGAGTTGGTGGGGATCCTCGGGAGAGTTGGAGATGGCAAGGTGAGCGTGTCCGCTCGTGTGTCGGAGGAAATATGTATTGATGCGCTGGTGCTCAGAGCAGTCTGTTGTCTGCCATCGTTGGTGACATGCGCAAGGTTGAAGGAGAGGTAGTATTATCTGGTACCGTGGCCTATGCTGCTCAAAATCCCTGGTATGCGCGGGACGCTTGCGGTTGGCGTTGGGTTAACGTGTTCATTCTAGGATCCTGTCCGCCACTGTCCGCGAAAACATCCTTTTCTCGCACACATACGATGAATCGTTTTATAATCTCGTCATTGAAGGTACATAGTTTCAAGTTGGGTGTAAATGGCTTGACACTCACCATTGTACTCAGCCTGTGCGTTGAAACCAGATCTCGCGATTCTCCCGCAGGGTGATATGACTGAAGTCGGGGAAAAGGGTAAGTTTCTGATGGAAATATATTTTGTCAAGATTCTGAGGACGAGGTTGTTTTACAGGCATCACTGTAGGTTTCCTCTGTCATCGATAACCCACGTTTCTTATTCTTAATTGCAGCTGAGCGGTGGACAACGTGCTCGAGTCGCATTGGCGCGCGCAGTGTATGCCAGAGCTGATTTGTGAGCTGGGGATTTGTGAGAGTCGTACTCGCACGCTAATGTGTCGTCGTAGGGTCCTTCTCGATGACGTCTTGGCTGCAGTGGATTCCCATGTCGCTCGTCACGTTTTTGGTAAGCTATCCCCTGAAACTACTCTATAACATCATCTGACGCCGGAGCCATCTAAGACAATGTCATTGGTCCCCAAGGTCTCCTTGCCACCAAGGCTAGAATCCTCGTTACCAACAGCATTGCATATCTCAAGCATTTCGACCAGCTCGCATATATCCGGCGTGGTATCATCCTTGAGTGTGGAACGTATCAACAGCTCATCTCAAACCCAGATGGCGCGGTATACAAGCTAATGTAAGTCTGCTCTCGCTGCAAGCACATGGCAATTTTCAACAAGGTTGCTGTAGTCAAAATCACGCCGCGAACGGTTCTTCGGCTAGTGCAACGGTCGGGGCTAACAGTCCAGCCCATTCAAACGGGAGCGGTGTCAGTACGCCAGCAACCAGCGACCGTAACACACAAGCGACGCTCATCGACGCGATCAACTCTGCAGCTGAGAAGGTTGCCCGGCGTACGAGCTTCAGCAAGGCGGTTATCGCACCTCTACCTCCCGTCCGCGAGGCGACGAGCTCTGGCTTGTCGAAGGAATACAGCGAACAAGGTCGTGTGAAGAGAGAGGTCTATCTCTTATACCTCCAATCGGCGTCCAAGATGGGCTGTCTTTTCTTCGTCCTGGCTACGATATTGAGCCAAGTGGTGTCAGTCATGGCTACATACATGCTTCGACTTTGGGGTGAAAGCAACCGCGAGTCCGGAGGGAACGCCGGGCTGAGGGATCCTTACCTACTTGGATATGGGTTCTTCAACCTGATGTCGATTGCGTCGTCTGCAGCGGCGGCACTGCTAATTTGGGTGTTGTGCTCGTTAAGGAGTTCCAAATTTTTGCACGATTCGGTGCGTTTGTCGAGTCTTGGCAATGAATTGCTGACGAGTTGTGATTGGCAGATGTTGGACTCGGTCATGAGGGCGCCGTTGAGTTTCTTTGAGACGACACCTGCTGGAAGGTATGGTGATCATTCGTCTGTTAGTGACACGTGTTGACAGGAGACTAAAGAATCTTGAACTTGTTCTCCCGTGATATCTACGTCGTCGACCTAATTCTTGGGAGGGTAAGTACCCTAACTCAATAATAAAAATTATGTCTAACTTATCACCAGGTTATCCAAAGCCTGGTCAAAACATGTGCTACCACTGCATCCATTCTTTTGGTCATTGGACTCAGTTTCCCTCCGTTCCTCCTCGCCGTCATTCCTCTGTCGTGGTTCTACTATCGAGTGACTGTGTAAGTCATTTGACTGGCCTCTGACTCGCCATTGATCACCGTGTTTCTCAGTTATTACCTCGCGACATCACGTGAACTTAAGCGCCTTGACGCTGTCTCGAAGTCACCCATCTTTGCTTGGTTCTCCGAGACCCTGTCTGGACTGTCCACGATCCGGGCCTACAACCAACAAACCATCTTCACTGCACAAATTGCGCGGCGGATCGATCGGAACCAAATGTGTTACCTTCCCAGTACCGCTGTTAACCGGTGGCTTGCCGTCCGTTTGGAATTCGTCGGTTCAGTTATCATTCTGTGCACAGCGACCTTCGCTGTCGCTGCTGTGGTGACAAGCAATGTGGACGCCGGCCTTGTTGGAATGGTGTTGTCCTATGCGTTGAGCACCACGGGCGCGTTGGTGAGTTCGTTCTGACCATGTGTGTTCTGTTGCTGAGAGTGGCTTGTGGGAAGAATTGGCTCGTGCGTTCGGCGAGCGAGGTGGAGCAGAACGTGGTCAGCGTGGAGCGAATCACGCATTACGCAAATGGGTTGTCGCCGGAGGCACCTCGCGAATTGCCGGATAGCAAGCCACCCGCAGGCTGGCCTGGTGCTGGCGAGGTTGAGTTCCGGTGGGTGAAACGCTTGTTGATATATTTGTGCTAAGTGACTCATTGTGTACAGAGAGTATTCGATGAGATACCGACCCGAGTTGGATTTGGTGTTGAAGGAGATTTCGTTGACCATCGTGTGTATTTTGCGTTTGGTGTATCTGACCTTGGTTCTGATGGTTCTTTTGATTAGAAACCAAAGGAAAAGATTGGTATTGTTGGAAGGACAGGTGCAGGAAAATCATCGGTAAGTTTGTTTCCTCGTTGGTGACTAGCACCTTCTGATCCTCGTGCGACAGCTACTTCTTGCGCTATTCCGCATCATAGAAGCGGCGTCAGGAAAGATCTTGATCGATGGGGTGGACATTGGCACGGTTGGGTTGCACGACTGTACGTCCACCTTGCAGGGCTTCAGAACACAATACTTATGTGTCCCGCTCGACAGTGCGATCAATGATTTCGATTGTCCCCCAGAGTCCGGATCTATTCGAAGGTACCCTCCGGGAGAACATCGATCCCGTGGGTGAGTACCAAGATGCGGATATTTGGGTTGCGTTGGAATATGTATGTGTCTCCCTCACGTCCAGTTTATCGTCTGACAAGCCCTACCTCGATGCTCTTAGGCTCGTTTGAAGTCGTACGTGGAGAGTCTTCCCGAGGGCCTTGATGCGCCGGTTCAAGAGGGTGGATCAGTCTTTATCCTCTGGACAAAGGCAGTTGTTGTGCTTTGCGCGGGCATTGTTGAGAAAGGTGAGCATTGTTCGGTGTCTGACCACGAGAATTCGTCTCTGACGGCCGTCCGTTGCAACAGTCCAAGGTTCTCGTTCTCGATGAAGGTACGTTGCGTGCCACCCGTGCGTGACGACAGGATGCTCATCCATTGACACAGCGACGTCCGCTGTCGACCTGGACACGGACCGCGCAGTTCAAGAGATTCTTCGGGGACACCTGTTTGATGATGTGACGATCTTGACCATTGCGTACGTGTCTTGTCTCTCTTGTTTTGACAGTATGTGGGTGTTGACGGCTCGGATTTCTCTTTCCCTTTGACTGTCCCCGCCCCTCTGCTTGTGGTTGGTACACAGACACCGCTTGAACACGATTATTGAGTCGACTCGTGTCTTGGTGCTCGATCACGGCCGCGTGGCCGAGTTTGATGCACCGGCGACGTTGTTGGCGGACAAGTCGAGTCAGTTTTATTCGATGGCGTTGGAAGCTGGGTTGGTACAGGACGCAGAGGTTGTTCAAGATGGGCAGGAGCAGGAAAAGGAGGGTGGGACGGGTAAGGTACAGGAGAGTGAGAAGGAGAGGGTGGATTAGAATGGGCACAGACTCTGAGGGAGTCTCAGGAATGTTGAAGGGATGAAAATCGCACGTCGTTTATTCTATAAAATATTTGCTATCGTTGGTTGGAGACGGGTACCACTCGGAGTGGGATGGCATAATTTCCTGCGATTTTATGTTTATGTTTAGCATGAACTTGGCTAGGAATCTAGCAATGGTGGAAGTGCTTGTTCAATCAAACGGAAAATAGCATGGGTTTCGACCGCTTCGTGGCTTACATGGCTTTCTGGGACTGGTACACGCGAACGCTTAGTCAGCAGCCTAGCGTTGGCATCTGGCGGACAAGTTCGTATTGCTCATGCCATGATGTTTGTGTCGTCCGCGACAACTCGGATGTCCCCTGCCATTCCGCGGATATTCCAGCGTAAAAATGATGATAAATAGGGACATGCTACACTCTCCAAACTACTAAGAGGAAACAAGGAATGCGTCCAACGTGTGTCACATTCCAGTCGTAATGTACAGGTCACCGGCTCTCTAACTACCTATCAATGGTATTATCAAGGTTAATGAATCCAGTAATCGGAAGGAAACGAGAACGAGAGAGATGGATAATTAGCAACATCGACATTGAGTCTCACCCGTGTACGGTCTCACACGGAGTGGCGTCTTGCACCCCACTTCCCCAGCTACACGTGGCCGAGGAAGGAATCCTCTACCCATCTCGATCTTTGTCTCCTGACCATCCCGCAGCTCAAAGACAAAATTCCTGACAAGTACAGACAAGACGGCCTGCCGTATATGCGGTGTCAGCGACTGATATCAAACAACAATATTACCGCGCCACATGACCCACCTTGAACTCGGTCACCGCAAAGTGCTTCCCCAGACATATCCTAGGGCCGTCTGAAAACGTGAGCAAATGACGATGCCCTTGCACCTCTTTGGCCTTGGCTGGAATTCCGCTGTTGCCATGATCGTCTTCAAGCCATCGGGAGGGGTTGAAAACTTTGGCGTCTTCGCCCCAGACTATTGCTGAGAGATTGACGGAAGCAAGGGGAATGGAGATGGTAGTCCCTTTTGCGATGGACAGGTTCTCGACTAGCTGGCCAGATTTCGTGCGGACCGGTTCAGAGAGAGGAATAACATCATCTTCGTCAGCCTTTAAAGTACGTGGGGGGTTAGCATAGTAAGGGTCGATATAGATAACGGTGCACGTACCATCCGCGTAGTTTCACGGACGGGAGCGTGCATGCGGAGGGTTTCGTGGACGACGGCATCGAGGTAAGGAAGACCATTGGAAAGCTGATCATATGTCGGATCCGTAGGACCAAGCTCGATAAGTTCATTTCTTAGCTTAGTCTGTATATCGGGGTTTCGTGAGAGCTCAATGAGTGCCCACTGCGAACGGGGGTAAGTGTTGGCGCAGGTACGACGTGATTAGGGTTACCGTCACGCTAACTAGTGTGGACATAAGTCACACTTCCTCTGAATCGAGCATAGAAACTCACTGGCTGTGGTCTCATATCCGGCGAGAAGCAAGACTTTCATCTGAACAAAGACTGAGGAAATCCCGGCAATCAAATCCAAGATCTCGAATCACCTGCGCGAGCACCTCTTCCTTTGACAAGTGAAACTCTGACTCAGACCTCTGTCCCTTGACTGTTTCGACCATGTTAATGACTTGAACCATGTTCACGAAACGGGAGACGTACTAAGTAGTCCGATCACGGACTTTTCCTCCTTGTCACCAACTATACCGGCGTCCATCTCTTGCTTGGTTCGAGCTAGCAATACGGTTGATATTTCCTCCATTGCGTCGTTCAACTTCCGCATTAGCCTCTGTCGTCGTGTAGGTAACCGTATGAGAGATGGGAACACGTCCGCCAAGAGGCCAACACCGATTGTTGATCGCGGATGCAGAGGTCGATGAAGTAAAACTATCGAATACCTCGGTGACCGAAGCATGTTTCCCATCGAGAGCACCAAAATCATGTGAGAAACCTGCGAGACCAATGGTGTCGAGGCTACCAGGAGATTAAAACCAGGGATAAGAGAGGGAGAGGGAGGCCTTACGAGATATAGTTCATCCTTGACAAACGACAGTTGAGCCAAACGTCAACTACACGCAGTAGATACATGAAGCGCACCAGTTCTGTACATCAATAATCGCACCATCCTCACCACTCGATTCAATGAGGGCATTCCAGGCTCCTTTGGCCTGATGGGAACCAGTGATAAGCATATGCAAACGAAATCCAAGAAACCAAAAGGGTACCTTGTAAGCCGAATCGTAGAAAATCGGAGTCAAGTGCCGAATAGCAGCAATACTAAAGGCCGGAGTCAACGACTTGCGTTGCCTAACGGACCCATCAATCTCTCTTCGCCACAGAAAATTGAAGAACTTACCGCGTGTGGCTTTCACCATCAGCCCAAAAGACGCCTCGTCCAAACTAAATATCACGGTATGAGATACGACGTGCCAGTCGACAAGCTTACACTTACCCCACGCTCGAAGGCTGTCTTCGACAAAGGTGTCCGAACATACGTCCAAGTCTGCTTTGCATGAAAATGCGCGATTGCCTTGGGATCATACAAGATCACTCTGCGCCTCCCCAACGTCGCAGGTGCTTCGTACGCAGCACCGTACTCGTCCGCCCACTGATTCATATATTGAGGTAGGGTCCTCGGCTTCCAAGAGAATCTTCCCGACGCCGAACATGAAGCTCGGACTGGGAGGACCCCTGAGTCTGGTCGTGCGAACCCGCCGACGCGACATGCGCACCAGCTTGAGGAATGCCAAGATCGCCGTGCCCGCAACGACAGCGTTGAATACAGAAATGGATGGGATACGAGACACGAGCTCGTGCAGCTCCTCGGGAATCTTGACAGTGGAGAATGTGTCCATGATTTGCATGGGAAATACTAGATGAGGGGATCGTTCTGAGAGGTTGTTGTGAAGTAGAACAGGGGAGGGACGACTGGCTTTTATGCAACGCGCACCGAAGTCATCAAGGACTGCCGATGGTATTCGTATTGGCCATACCAGGTAAGCCCTCGGCGTTAAATAACTTGATGGTAGACGCGCACTTAGTTGGGCTAGAAGCTTTTACGGCACAGCATAAATGAAACAAACCCGAACCTCGGAACCTTGGGAAGACACTCATCATGTTGAGCCCATTCCCATGCGATCTCTGCGACATGCGAGAGGTCACCTGGAAACGAGCCCAACACCGACGGTGAGGGAGGGACAAGCTCCTTGTGCGACTATGTAATAGGGTGGTCAACTTGTTCAAAAACGTATGCGTTCGCGATGCCAGCGACACGAGCTATTTGAACCTCTCGCAGCAAGTACTGACCAATAATCCTACAGTCATCGGACCACCGGCACAAGTTGAAACACTGAAACTGCGAGGTCTGTAGCAATCACAACTTCGACATCTAACGAGATCAGCTTAGTAGATCATGTAGTTATGTCTTTCTACTTGTAGTTGAGGGATTTGGAGGGGGCTATGGCAACAGAATGATTCTGTGGTGAACTAGTGCAGAATATAAGCGAAGATAATCTAGGCGACGCTCAGATCAATCATCCCGATCGAGCTGAAGAGCAGACTTGTCGGTGAAACGGAGGCACACACTGGCAGAATCGCTGTGATCGTTTGTGAACATTTACCATCACTGATTTGCTACGTTGCAATACCGATATCCATGTCATCAACCGGTGCGTACGCGCAGGATAGAGCTGGCTTGATCCTGATAGTCGAACAAGAGAGTCCCGAGTCGCTGCTCGAAATTGGCAGTGATAAACAAATTTATGTGGTGGTATTCACGGCGAATGGCGAGTATCTCGTGGGGAGCGGTTTAGACAAGATTCGAGTGTGGCGATTGGAAGACGGTAAAGAGGTGGTAACAATGAAAGCGAGCGTCCTGTGTCTTGCTGTTTCCAAGAACGGGAGATGGATCGCAGCAGGGTCAATCGGCGGGGTAATCGTATGGGACGCACAGACGTACGAGAAAGTTTTCGAAACTCCCGACAATTTCTATGTCATCGCTGGAGTCGATTTCTCACCCGACTCAACTCGGCTTGTCGTGGCATCATTTGATTCCACAGCTGCCATTTGGACAATGGCAGCTGGCGAACGAGTGCTGACGCTCCCCCATGACCAGTGGGTAAGGGCAGCAAAATACTCGCCAAAAGGTGATCAAATCGCGACAGCCACTTACGATTCCGTTCGACTCTGGGACAACAATGATGGTCGCTTGCTCGTGGACATACCAGTGACAGTAATCCCGCGGTTCAATACTGGTCTCCTCTGGTTCCGAAACAGTCAGCTCCTTGTTATATCCCACAGTACGATCAAGCAGTTTGATTCATTCACCGGGTCAACATTGTCAGAATGGCCAGTCCCTAATAGCGACCGTTTCTCGTGTATTGCCCTGTCGAAGGATGAAACATTCATCGCATACACCACAAAGCGTACTGTCACGTTTTGGGACACGTCGACCCACACCCAGCTCAATCTTACCTCGAATCCCCGAGATATATATTCAATCGCACTCTCTCCAGACGACCAGTTTCTCGCAATAAGTAAAGACGGAGGGGGAATTAAGCCGCTGATTCTAGCGTCTATCTTGCATGATCGTAAGTATTGTGCCCCCTGGGTTTATGCCGTGGCTGAGCAAAGTCCCTCCGTACTCAGACAAATGAGATGGGGAGAGCATGACCTTTTGCACCAGTGCCACGAGCATGTGCAGGTCCGTCGTTGACACTAATATTTTGCTGATAGAAATTTCCGAGCTGTGTGTTTCGCACAGGCCAAGTAGAGTATAGCAAGGTGATTTGAATTGGTGACTAGGATCTGACGTCAGCTCGCAAATGGCCGGACGTGCAGGGAAGTTCTTCTAGGACATCCGGTATCTCGCCTACACGGATGTATAGGTTGGAAATAAGTGATAGTCATGAGCGGACACAATGGTTGGTCCTCTCAGGCAATACTGTGGGAAATGGGTGACCTCATCGGAGCCGCCGCGTTGTTTAGAGCCAAAGCTGTTTCCAAACAATCGGGAGAACCCGTGTCACCGGCATCGTACTATGTAGTACATAGTCGCACAAGGACTACATACTGGCTTATTCCTCCCTCACCGTCGGTGTTTCCAGGTGACTTCTTACATGTCGCAGAGATCGCATGGGAGCGGGCTCAACGTGAGTGTCTTCCAAGGTTTCGAGGTTCGGGTTTGTTTGCTTTACTGTGCCGTCGGGGCTTCCAGCGGCTGGCTTCGTCACCCTACTACGTGGACATCCACACGGCATGACTCGTATACCATCAAGTCATCTAACGGTGCCGAGGGCTTGCCTGGTATGGCCAATACGAATACCATCGGCAGCCCTTGATGACTTCGGCGCGCGTTGCATAAAAGCAGTCGTCCCTCCCCCGTTCTACTTCACAACAACCTCTCAGAACGATCCCCTCATCTAGTATTTCCCATGCAAATCATGGACACATTCTCCACTGTCAAGATTCCCGAGGAGCTGCACGAGCTCGTGTCTCGTATCCCATCCCTTTCTGTATTCGACGCTGTCGTTGCGGGCACGGCTATCTGGGCATTCCTCAAGCTGGTGCGCATGTCGCGTCGGCGGGTTCGTACGACTAGACTCAAGGGTCCTCCTAGTCCGAGCTTCATGTTCGGTGTCGGGAAGATTCTCTTGGAAGCCGAGGACCCTACCTCGATATATGAATCATGGGCGGACGAGTACGGTGCGGCGTACGAAGCACCTGCAACGTTGGGGAGGCGTAGAGTGATCTTGTATGACCCCAAGGCGATCGCGCATTTTCATGCAAAGCAGACTTGGACGTATGTTCGGACACCTATGGCGAAGAAATCCATCGAACATGGGGTAAGTGTAAGCTTGTCAACTGGCATACTATATCTCATACCGTGCTATTTAGTTTGGACGAGGCATCTTTTGGGCTGATGGAGAAAGCCACTCAAGGTAAGTTCTTCAATTTGCTATGGCGAAGAGAGATTGATAGGTCCATTAGGCAACGCAAGTCGTTAACTCCGGCCTTTAGTATCGCTGCTATTCGGCACTTGACTCCGATTTTCTACGATTCGGCTTACAAGGTACGCTTTTGGTTTCTTGGATTTCGTTTGCATCATGTTTATCACTGGTTCCCATCAGGCCAAAGGAGCCTGGAATGCCCTCATTGAATCGAGTGGTGAGGATGGTGCGATCATTGATGTACAGAACTGGTGAGCTTCATGTATCTACTGCATCTAGATGACGTTTGGCTCAACTGTCGTCTGTCAAGGATGAACTATATCTCGTAAGGCCTCCCTCTCACTCTCTTATCCCTGGTTTTAATCTCCTGGTAGCCTCGACACCATTGGTCTCGCAGGTTTCTCACATGATTTTGGTGCTCTCGATGGGAAACATGCCTCGGTCACCGAGATATTCGATAGTTTTACTTCATCCACCTCTGCATCCGCGATCAACATCGGTGTTGGCCTCTTGGCAGACGTGTTCCCGTCTCTCGTACGGTTACCTACACGACGACAGAAGCTAATGCGGAAGTTGAACGACGCAATGGAGGAAATATCAACCGTATTGCTAGCTCGAACCAAGCAAGAGATGGATGCCGGTATAGTTGGTGACAAGGAGGAAAAGTCCGTGATCGGACTACTGAGTACGTCTCCCGTTTCGTGAACATGGTTCAAGTCATTAATATGGTCGACACAGTCAAGGGACAGAGGTCTGAGTCAGAGTTTCACTTGTCAAAGGAAGAGGTGCTCGCGCAGGTGATTCGAGATCTCGGATTTGATTGCCAGGATTTCCTCAGTCTTTGTTCCAGATGAAAGTCTTGCTTCTCGCCGGATATGAGACCACATCCAGTGAGTTTCTATGCTTCGATTCAGAGGAAGTGTGACTTATATCTACACCAGTTAGCGTGACGGTAATTCTATTCACGTTGTACCTGCGCCAACACTCACCCCCCAACCGCAGTGGGCACTCATTGAGCTCTCACGAAACCCCGATATACAGACTAAGCTAAGAAATGAACTTATCGAGCTTGGTCCTGCAGATCCGACATATGATCAACTTTCTAATGGTCTTCCTTACCTCGATGCCGTCGTCCACGAAACCCTCCGCATGCACGCTCCCGTCCGTGAAACTACGCGGATGGTACGTGCACCGTTATCTATATCGACCCTTACTATGCTCACCCCCCACGTACTTTAAAGGCTGACGAAGATGATGTTATTCCTCTCTCTGAACCGGTCCGCACGAAATCTGGCCAGCTGGTCGAGAACCTGTCCATCGCAAAAGGGACTGTCCTCTCCATTCCCATTGCTTCCGTCAATCTCTCAGCAGTAGTCTGGGGCGAAGACGCCAAAGTTTTCAACCCCTCCCGATGGCTCGAGGGCAATCATGGCAACAGCGGAATCCCGGCCAAGGCCAAAGAGGTGCAAGGGCATCGTCATTTGCTCACGTTTTCAGATGGCCCTAGGATATGTCTGGGAAGAACTTTGCGGTGATCGAGTTCAAGGTGGGTCACGTGGCGCGGTAATATTGTTGTTTGATATCAGTCGCTGACACCGCATATACGGCAGGCCGTCTTGTCCGTACTTGTCAAGAACTTTGTCTTTGAGCTGCGGGATGGTCAGGAGACAAAGATCGAGATGGGTAGAGGATTCCTTCCTCGGCCACGTGTAGCTGGGGAAGTGGGGTGCAAGACGCCACTCCGTGTGAAACCGTACACGGGGTGAGACTCACCCTTTCGTCTAGATCCTGGATAATTATACTGATAGTCACCACCAAGTGGAGCTATATAGGAGTGAGTATACGTTGTAGACATCTCTTGTTTCTCTTTAGCAGTATAGCGAGCCCGTCGGATTATCTTAATACTATATTTAGTCCTGTCGTCTATCTGAAACATTTTTAAGCTGGGAGGCAAGTCGCGGACTCAGCGAAATACGGTGAACGCTTAGTCAGCAGCCTAGCGTTGCATCATCTACTACTAGGACTAGTACAAGTGCCACCGGATTTGTTCGTACTTAAGTACCGAATCGCGTCCTTTGGTGCAGATATCAATCCGAATCCTATTATTGAAAGTAACGGTAAACTCGAGGACCTTGGCTCAATACCCGTGAACAAGTTATCTCAGGCTAGAGCTATGCGCCAGTGCACGGTATGCAACGAACCCAGGATATGTTTCCCGGGGTCACTGGGTCATGCTTGATGATGATGACCATCTTCCCTTCGACGCTGGTGATCTCCGCAACCTGAAAAGGTAGGTTCACGACTTGCTGTGTATTTCTCACGGAGAAAACTTGGTACGTGCCCGCCTTTAGCTGCAACCTCAGCGATCTCTCTTTGTTTGCTGTGCGCCTATGTGGGTTTTCCTGTCATCATTGTTTATCTTCGCCTTGCCCATCACGGGTGCTGCACTGGGAGGTAGTGGTACTGATGTAGGCGTACATGTTAACCATGAGGTTGCCGGGGCCTCCGGTGGTATGCTTCTTCCAACGACAAGTCCCTGTCTCACCCTTGGTTCACCAGATACGATAAAGGAAGCTTCGCAAGCATATGAGCACCAAGCGATCCGGATCGAGAGACACACTGATGCTTATGCAGCGCTCCTGAGTCGCTCTGATGTTCTCGAAGACATACAAGGTAAGTGCACTTTTAGACCTGCCCTAGCTCCCATCTTCATTTATATGTCAAATAGATGTAACTCTCGAGACGTTTCTTCGGGTGAAGGCCGTATTCAAAGCTTTTGTGGAACCCAACTTACCATCATCATCCGACTTTTGGGAATTGGTGAAGGAATCAGAGGACAATCTGCAGGATTGTGTTCACAGCGTGCTTGAGGCCGCCGCTACGTACTTCGAGTCTACCAAATTCACCGACATCAGACTTACCATGAACCACATCGTCAACGCCACCACCACTTTTCGCGATAACATCAAAGACGCTCTGGATGCTCACCATGTCACCTTTGATACATTCAGCGAGGAACTTGAAGGCATTTTATGGCAATAGTGAACGATCTGGAACAAATCCCTACCCCGGACAAGGCACCTAGTCACGCTGAAAGGGCAGAAATAGTCGATAAAGTCCTGGATGACACTGAGCAGGCTCTCATTAAGCTTGCTACGCGTTTTGGAATTCAGGAAGAGGTCGTTACGACTTACCTAGATGCTTTGAAACCACAGGTGCATGTACTGATAGTTACAATTGGTATGTCGATTCCACCTTCCATGCTGCTGGTGAGGGTGGTCTGAATTCGCTAACCTATTTCATAGGTGATATCAACGAGCAGCATCCCAAACTCTTCCCTGCTCTCGCATTCAGTGTTGTAGTCCTGCTCATTCCGGAATCATGGATACTGAGGCCGTTCTTGCGTGTGTTTGGCTTCGGACCTTATGGTCCCGTCAAAGGTACCGTTGAACACCTAAATCGCATATTCAAAGCTCAACTTGATATTCTAGGTTCGTTCGCCGCTTGGCTGCAAAGCAGTTTTTGGGGGGCTGCGGTGGCACCCGGTAGTTGGTTTGCTTTGCTCCAGGCAGCCGGAATGGGTGTACTTCCAAGTGGGCTGGGGTGGCCACCAAAATCCCCATGATTGGGGGTATTTTAGGATCGTTGCTTCCGGATCTTAATCATGGATAAGTTGGTCGCATTTTTTTGTCCGCATTTTTTTCTTGTTTCTCTCTTCTGTACTCTTCTCGTTTGATGAATGAAGCATACGTTGACGTTGTGCATCTACGCCATTCCTCAGACAGTGCCCGATAAAGAGATGAAGGCCGCAGTACGTCGGTATGTACACCTGTTCTTTGGTCTGCTCGACGTCCCTTTGTGGTCTGTCTGCCCGATTGATCGACAGTGTTTGTCTCGTATCTGACTGTCCCTTTGCGTTGTGGAAGTCGTTGCGAGCGATAACCCGGTGTGCCCAGATCATGCTACCCCAACCATGTGCAGCCTTTTAACAGTTTCAGGTATCTACTGCGTAGCTGACGTCTGGCTCAACTGTCGTTTGTCAAGCATGAACTGTATCCCGTAAGGTTAACCTCCCATTTGCTTTCCCCTAGTTTGACATATCCTGGTAGCCTCGACACCATTGGTCTCGCGGGTTTCTCACATGATTTCGGTGCTCTCGATGGGAAACATGCCTTGGTCACCGAGGTATTCGATACTTTTACTACTTCATCGTGCATCTGCGGTGTTAACCTCTTGGTGGACATGTTCCGTCTCTCGTACGGTTACCTACACCACGACAGAGGTTAATGTGAAAGTTGACCGACGCAATGGAGGAAATGTCAAACGTATTGCTAGCTCGAATCAAGCAAGAGTTAGACGCGGGTATGGTCGGTGATAAGGAGGAAAATTCCACCATCGGATTACTGAGTACGTCTCCCGTTTCGTGGACATGACTCAAGTCATTGACATGCTCGAAACAGTGAAGGGACAGAGGTCTGAGTCAGAGTTTCACTTGTCAAAGGAAAGGTACCGTGCAGGTGATTAAGATCTTGGATTTGATTGCGGGGTTTCCTCAGTCTTTGTTCCAGATGAAAATCTTGCTTCTCGCCGGATATGAGACCACAGCAATGTTTGATCCAGAGGAAGTGTGACTTATGTCCACACTAGTTAGCGTGACGGTAATTCTATTCACGTCGTGCCTGCGCCAACACTCATCCCCGTTCGCACTGGGCACTCATTGAGCTCTCACGAAACCCTGATATGCACAGTAAGCTAAGAAACGAACTTATCGAGCTTGGTCCTGCAGATCCGACATGTGATCAGTTTTCCGACGGTCTTCCTTACCTCGATGCCGTCGTCCACGAAACTCTCCGCATCCACGCTCCCGTCCGTGAAGCTACGCGGATAGTACGTGTACCGTTATCTATATCAATCCTTACTATGCTAACCCCCCACGTACTTTAAAGGCTGACGAAGATGATGTTATTCCTCTCTCTGAACCGGTCCGCACGAAATCTGGCCAGCTAGTCGAGAACCTGTCCATCGCAAAAGGGACTGTCCTCTCCATTCCCTTGCTTCTGTCAATCTCTCAGCAATAGTCTGGGGCGAAGACGCCAAAGCTTTCAACCCCACCCGATGGCTTGAAGACGACCATGGCAACAGCGGAATTCCAGCCAAGGCAAAGAGGTGCAAGGGCACCGTCATTTGCTCACGTTTTCAGATGGCCCGAGGATATGTTCTGGGGAAGCACTTTGCGGTGACCGAGTTCAAACTTCAAGGCGGGTCATGTGGCACGGTAACATTGTTGTTGTTTGATATCAATCGCGGACACCGTATATACGACAGGCCGTCTTGTCTGTACTTGTCAAGAACTTTGTCTTTGAGCTGCGTGATGGCCAGGAGACAAAGATCGAGATGGGTAGAGGATTCCTTCCTCGGCCACGTGTAGCTGGGAAGTAGGCAAGATGCCACTCCGTGTGAAGCCATACACGGGGTGAGACTCGGCGATGTTACCATTCCTCCACCCTTTCGTCTAGGTCCTGGATAATGATACTGATGGTCACCACCACTGGCAAGTGAAGTTGTATATATGTGAGTATACGTTGTAGACATCTCTTATTTTCTCTTTAGCAGTATAGCGACCCCGAATTATCTTAATCCTATATCCAGTCCTGTAACAAGTTAAGAGTCTATCTGAAGCATTTTTTAAGCTGCAGCATGAGGACATGGCATCTCTTTTCCTGCAGTTACGCTGGCAAGCCAGTTCATGCTCAAAACCTCCCTCAGTGTAGACATCAAATTGAAGCCTGCTGATAAAAATGAGGGAACACCGGGCCCAGGGTCAGAATCAATGACCAAGTTCTACTCAAGCTCTCCGTGCACGGTGTGCAACCAACATCACAATCCCAGGATATATTTCCTGAGCTGGGCCATGCTTGACGCATGTCCGTCTTTCCTTTCATGCTCTTCGCAACCTCAGGAAGTTGGAAGGTAGGAAGGTTCGACAACGTGCTGTAGTATATTTCTCACGGAGAAGTCCAGTACACGCAACGCGGTTTACACCCACCTTGGTTTGTAACCTCATGCCATCTTAATTTCTCTGTTTTCTTTGCGTCCATTGTTGCTTATCCTCGCTTTATCCATTACAGGTGTTGCATTAGGTGATAGCGGTACAGATGCAGGCATACAAGTCATGCATGAGGTTGCGGAAGCCACCAGTGGGAGGTTTCTTGTGTTTCTGTCCGATGCCAAGTCCCAACTCACCTCTGGTTCACCGATTTCACTAGATGTGGTCAAGGCAGCCTCACAAGCATGTGAGTATCAGGCGATCCGGGTCGAGGTGTGTTGGACGACACACTGATGTTCGTGCAGCGTTCCCCAGTCCCTCTTATATTCTTGAGGGCATACAAAGTAAGTGTACTTGTAGACTTGCCCTATTTCCTATCTTCATTCCAATATCATAGATGCATATCTCCCGCCGGCTGCCTCTCCGCTTAGTACCGGGTGTAATCAAGGGATTTGTGGAACGCAAGCCAACTTCATCTGACTTTTGGGAAATGGCGAAGGAATCTGAGAAGAAATTGCAGGATTATGTTCACGACCTCCTTGAAGCCGCCGCCGCATACTTCAAGTCTACCAAGTTCACCGACATCGGGTCTACTATGAACCACATTGTCAACACTACGGCCACTTTTCGTGACGACATCAAGGGCGCTCTGGACGCTCGCAACATCACCTTAGATGCATTCACCAAGGAACTTGAAGGCGTTTTTATGGCAATCGTGAATGATCTGGAACAAATCCCTCACCCAGACAAGGCGCCTGGTCGTGCTGAAAGGGCAGACATGGTTGAAAGGGTCCTGGACAATACTACGGAGGCACTCGTAAAGCTTGCTACGTGTTATGGAATTGAGGAGGAGGTCGTTACGACTTACCTAACTGCTTTGAAGCCACAGGTGCAGGCATTGATAGTCATAATCGGTATGTTGATTCCACCTTCTATGCTGTCGGTGAGGGCAATTCGAGTCCACTAACCTGTTTTATAGGTGATATCAACGAGCAGCATCCCAAACTCTTCCCTGCTCTCACATTCAGTGTTGCAGTCTTGCTCATTCCAGAATCATGGATGCTCAAGCCTTTCTTAAGTGTGTTTGGCTTCGGACCTGCTGGTCCTGTTGAAGGTATGGGTGAAACTCCGGAATTGCACGTTTGAAGCTCAACTTGACACTCTAGGCTCGGTTGCTGCTTGGTTGCAAAGGCGTTTCTGGGGGGCCGCGGTGGAAGCTGGCAGTTGGTTTTCTTGGCTCCAGGCAGCTGGAATGGGCGTACTTCCACAGTGGGCTGGGCCGGTTGCCAAAACCCCCTTTTTGATTGGGAGTATTCTGGCAATGTTACGTTCCCGTCTCAGCCGTGAATAAGTTGGTTGCATTTTTGTCCGCTTTTTTGTCCCCTCCCCTTTATTCTTCCTGGCCTGGTGTACTCTAGTGACCCAACTGTCTAGGAAGGCGATTCTGGTGAGCCGTCAACGCCTTCACTGGACAGTTGGTTAGCAGTTGACGAACGAAGTAGTATGTACGTTGATGTTGTGCATGTACACCCTCAGACAGAGCTTGACAAAGAGACAGTGAATCACTGAAGGAAGTAAAGTCATGCATAATGAGTGTCTGTGACGCTCATCACATGAAAATCAATGACAGCGTCACTGATCACCTGGTCACGTCAATTCAGTGACACGACAACGTCATTGATTATCATTCACATGAGAAAGTTGTCATTGATATGTAGTACCCTTCCCCTTTGAGCATTCATATTCAGTGTCTCTCTTGCACAAGTACCTGTCCGCAAAATTTTGTGTTGTATCCGTACATGGCAAGTTGTGGCTGGCCTTGTTGATGTGCGCTCTCTAAAGTGCACGCGCTGGCCTCAATGGACTCTGGTGTCACACCATCCTTGCATATTGTGCCCTGGCAACACTTCCCCACCATCTATTGTCCATATACAAGGTGTACATCACATCTGATCTGTCTGTTTTGGTCCCGACGCGTTTTGGTGGCCTGGTGAGTCCACCTTGTGTGACTGACGCTTCTAGGTTGCGATTTCAGTTGTCCTCAGCAATGCGGCGGGTCAGCAAGCTCAGTGTCTTCTAGGATGATTGGGTGATGGTTTGGACACCTCAGGTGCGTCCATCTTCAAGTGCTTACACTTTCCGTACTGACTCACCTGGTATTCAGCTAGCGTGTCCATTTCAACTCGTTTCAAGTTGCGGTGTGCTGCGCTTGTTGCAGTGCCCTTTCCATCACCTCTCCTAATCATATGGATGCAATCTGCATCGCTTCCATGCTCCGTTTTGCATTCGACATCTCTGTTCGCCTCTTGGACCACTCTCTGGCCTCCTGGCCCTGTTTCAAGTTTGTTCATCTGTTTTGACATTGCGCTCATTCCCATGTCTCGCAGGGTGTATCCCACTGTGTTCACCACCTTCAACAACATTTTTGGCAGTCTGAATCACCCTCGACAACTCTTGATGCCTCCTGAGGACCCATTTGACCTCCTGCCCTGATATCATGATTTGGTGCACCCACACTGTCTCCACACTCATTTATGACACTTCTAGGACCTTCCTGGACATTGTGGTAATTGCCCTGCACAATCACTTTGCATCCCGGCTCAGTTAGTTCCTCTCTGGTGAGCTCCTCTCATGCCTCTGCTCCAGAGGTTCATGCTGACACTTTAATGTATTGTGCTACTGCTTCAACACATCCATGATGTCCTCGACGTGCCTGGACACTCCCAATGTGTCTGTTTAGTTGCCAGCCCCTTCACAACTTACCCCACAAAGTCTTAGATGTAGTCATATATATCTAATGCCTCATACACATTAAGGCTCTATGGTCTAATGGTTAGTGTCTTTGGGTTTTGTCATTTTAGGTAAAGTCCTGGGTTCAACTCCTGCTGTTGACATATTTTCTGATTATCATTTGCCCACTTTCCAGTGTACGAAAAAGTATACTAAAACATAGTTAGTGTAACTAGTAAAAATCTAGTGCTGAGTGTAGTGTAGAATTTTTATTGATGTATCCAGTACACTGAAAATAAGTGTCCTGGGATGCTGATTTTCAGTGTCCATGTCATTGATTTCCAGTAGCCAAAACTGCCAATAACTGACGGAAATGTCATTGAATTTGAGTATTGGTCACTTCGTATTAGTAGCACGTGGCTACTGATTTATAATGAATCAGACAGTAATTGTAACTGACTATACTTCCTTCAGTGAATGCAGTATGTCGGTATGTATGCCTTTCTTTCCTTTAGTCTGCTCGACATCTCTTTGTAGTGTGTCCACCAGGCTGATTGGCCAATGCTTGTCTCATATCTGACTGTCCCTCGAAGTCACGCTTGGAAGATCTATAACAATTACTCGTTGCAACTTGCAAGCGTCAACGCGTCAACCCGGTGTGCTTACTAGGCAAGACTCAATTATGTTATCCATCTGTTGTTCACAGCAACCAATGCCGCGATGAAAGGGATACACATACCATCCCATTGTACCCCCAACCGCATGCGGCCTTTACCACTGCTGTTATTTTTGGCACTTGACACCAATTTTCTACGATTTGGCTTACAAGGCATGCTTTTGTTAGTCTATTGGATATCGCTTTCATGTTTGTCACTGGTTCCCATTAGGCCAGAGGAGCTTGGGACGTTCTCATTGAATCGAGGAGTGGTGATGGTGCGATAATTGATGTACAGAATTGGTGAGCTCCAGGTATCTACTACATAGCCGACGATGTCTGGCCCAACTGTCAAGCTTTCAAGGATGAGTTATATCTCGTAAGGTTTACCTCTCACTTTCTTTCCCCTATTGAATTTAACATATCCATATCGTGGTGGCCTAGACACCATTGGTCTCGCGGGTTTCTCACATGATTTCGGTGCTCTCGATGCCTCGGTCACTGAGATGTTCGATAGCTTTACTTCGTCCACCCCTGCATCCACAGTCAACATCGGTGTTGGCCTCTTGGCGGACATGTTCCCTTCTCTCGTATGGCTACCTACATGACGACAGAGGCTAATGTGGAAGAAATATCAACATATAACCAAGCAAGAAATGGACGCCGGTATAGTGGGTGACAAGGAGTAAAAATCCATCATCGGACTACCGAGTACTACGTCTCCCATTTCACGAACATCGTTCAGGTCATTGACAGAGATATGAGTGAAAGTTTCACCTATCGAAGGAAGAGTCGCTCGCAGAGGTGATTTGAGATCTTGAATTTGATTGCCGGGATTTCCTCAGTCTTTGTTTCAGATGAAAGTCTTGCTTCTCGCCGGATATGAAACCACAGCCAGTGAGTTTCTATGCTCAATTCAGAGGAAGTGTGATTTATGTCCACACCAGTTAGTGTGACGGTAATTCTAATCACGTCGTACCTGCACCAACACTCACCCCCCACCCAGAGTGGGCACTCATCTCATCGAGCTCTCACAAAACCCCGATATGCAGATTAAGCTAAGAAATGAGCTTGGTCCTACAGGTCTGACATATGATCAGCTTTCCAATGGTCTTCCTTACCTCGATGCCGTCATCCACAAAACCCTCCGCATCCACACCCCCGTCCGTGAAGCTATACGGATAGTACGTGTATTGTTATCTATATCGATTCTCAAACCGTCTTGTCTGTACTCGTCAAGAACTTTGTCTTCGGGCTGCGTGATGGCCAGGAGACAAAGATCGAGATGAGTGGAAGGTTAACTCCTTCCTCGGCCCATGTAGCTGGGGAAGTGGGGTGCAAGATGCCACTCCGTATGAAGCCATACACGAGGTGAGACTTGGCGATGTTACCATTCCTCCATCCCTTTCATCTAGATCCTGCCAGTGGATGATACTGATAGCCAGTG
This sequence comes from Boletus reticuloceps, assembly GCA_018397855.1. NCBI lineage: Eukaryota > Fungi > Basidiomycota > Agaricomycetes > Boletales > Boletaceae > Boletus > Boletus reticuloceps. The sequence goes on from JAGFBS010000015.1 coordinate 725,943, forward strand.
TGTAGTGTTTTCTCTTTAGCAGTATAGCGACCCCGAATTATCTTAATCCTATATCTAGTTTTGGAACAAGTTACTAAGAGTCTATCTGAAGTTGCAACATGAGAATTGGGAACAATCGCGAGGAACGCTTAGTCAGCAGAGTTTTCCTGCAGTTACGCCAAGCTCAAATCCCAAATCGCACCCCTTCGGGAATCGGTGCGGCCGTCAAATTGAGGCCTGCTGATGAAAATGAGGGAAAACCTGAGAACCTAGGGTCAGAACCAGTGACCAAGTTCTACTAGAGCTCTCCGTGCACGGTGTGCAACCAGCGTCACCATTCCGAATGCTGGTGATCTTCGCCACCTGAAATTGGAAGGTAGGAAGGTTCGACAACGTGCCAAGTTCCAACAATGTGCTGTATATTTCTCACGGAGATCTGTCTAGTACGTGCAACGCACGCGTTTTATGCCTGTCTTTGGTCTGCAACCTCCACCCTCTTGTTTTTTTTGCGTCTATGAAGATTTTCCTGTCACCATTGTTTATCCTCGCTTTGCCCATCACGGGTGCTAGTACACTGGGTGATAGCGGTACAAATACAGGCGTACAGGTCAACCGTGAGGTTGTGGAAGTTTCCGGTGGTGAGTTTCTTACTATTCTTTTCAACGCCAAGTCCCAGCTCACCTCTGGCTCACTAATTTCACTAGATATTTTCAAGGCAGCCTCACAAACGTGTGAGTACTAGGCAATCCGGGTCGAGAGACGACACACTGATGCTCGTGCAGCATTCTTCAGTCCCTCTTATATTCTTGAGGGCATACAAAGTAAGTGTGCTCGTAGTCCTACCCTATTTCCTATGTTCATGTCCATATCGTAGATGCATTTCTCCCGTCGGCTCTCCGCATGACGGGTTTAATCAAGGCTATTGCAGAACCCAAGCCAACTTCATCTGACTTTTGGGAAATGGCGAAGGAATCTGAGAAGAAACTACAGGATTATGTTCACGATCTCCTTGAAGCCGCCGCCGCGTACTTCAAGTCTACCAAATTCACCGACATCGAATCTACTATGAACCACATTGTCAACGCTACGGCCGCTTTTCGTGACGACATCAAGGGCGCTCTGGACGCTCACAACATCACCTTAGATGCATTCACCAAGGAACTTGAAGGCGTTTTTATGGCAATCGTGAATGATCTGGAACAAATCCCTCCACCAGACAAGGCGCCGAGTCACGCTGAAAGGGCAGAAATGGTTGACAAGGTCCTTGACAATACTACACAGGCACTCGTAAAGCTTGCTGTGCGCTATGGAATCAAGGAAGAGGTTGTTACAAATTACCTAGACGTTTTGAAGCCACAGGTGCAGGCATTGATAGTCGTAATTGGTATGTTGATTCCGCCTTCCATCATGTTCCATGCTGTCATGGTTTGAGTACACTCACCTGTTTCATAGGTGATATCAACGAGCAGCATCCCAAACTCCTTCCTGCTATCGCGTTCAGTGTGGCAGTCTTGCTCATTCCGGAATCATGGATACTTAGGCCTTTCTTAAGTGTGTTTGGCTTCGGACCCGCTGGTCCTGTCAAAGGTGCCGTTGAAACTCCGGAATTGCACGTTCGAAGCTCAACTTGACACTTTAGGCTCGGTTGCTGCTTGGTTGCAAAGGCGTTTCTGGGGGGCCGCGGTGGAAGCTGGCAGTTGGTTTTCTTGGCTCCAGGCAGCTGGAATGGGCGTACTTCCAAAGTGGGCTGCGCTGGTCACCAAAGTTCCCTTTTTGATGGGGGGTATTTTGGCAATGTTGCTTCCCTGTCTCAGCCGTGGATAAGTCGGTCTCATTTTGTGTCCGCTTTTTTGCTCCTTGTACCCTTACAGACCTGTACTCTAGTGACCCGACCGTCAAGGAAGGCAATTCTGGCAAACTGTCGATGCTTCCCTGGACGGCCGGTTAGCAGTTAGTCAACGAAGCACGCGTTGATGCCATGCATGTACTACCCGATTTTATCAGACAGAGCTTGATGAAGTTTGTGTGCGATTTTTGTGCGCTCGACATCCTTTGCAGTCCGTCTACCTGATCGGTCGACGACTGTACCTTTGCGTTGAGAAGATTCGACTTGAACTGAGTGAGCGTCTCGTCACTGACACAATGCACCAACAATCATACCCTTGCCTGCTAGCAATTGGTTTTGGTTAGAAGATTCCAGAACTCGGGTACATGAGGTACCATGGTGGAGCGACGGTTTGCCTCTCAACGCGGCAACCTCATAGACGGTCTGGTCACCAGACTAGGTGTTTGTAGTGACCGATGGAATAGTCCACTGAATCGCGCCCCTTGGTTCCAACAATGTTTCAGTCCGAATCCTGCTGTAATTAAACGGTACGTGTGGACCGAGGCTCACATCAATAACTAAGTTATACTAGATATAAATTCTAGATTTTCCTTTCATGCTGGTGATCTTCGCAGCCTGAAATTGGGAGGTGGGAAGGATTGACAACATGCTGTATATTTCTCACGGAGAACCGTATAGTACGTGCGCCTTGTGCTGTAACCTCCACCACCTTGATTTCTCTCGCAATTGGTTTGTTGATTCAACTTTCCGTGCTGCCAGTGCGGGTAATTTGGTTACTAACCTATCGTGTAGGAGATATCAACCAGTGGCATCCCTATCTCTTACCCGCTGTCACATCTATTATTGGCGTGCCACTCATTCCCGAAATGTGGATACTCGCACCTTTTTTACTCCTGCTTGGCTTTGGACCTCTTGGTCTGATCAAAGGTGCCATTGAAAACTGTGGGACTGTACAATCAATGCTGAGCTTGATACTGTAGGTTTGATTGCAGCTTGGTTCCAAAGTTATTTTTGGGGTGCTGCAGTGCTCGCAGGGAGTTGGTTTTCTTGGTTCCTGGCAGCCGGGATGGGTATGCTACATTTGGAGTGGGCTTGGTTAATCTGGAAAATTCACCTGTTGATTATGGGTGTGTTCACGTGGTCTTTCGATTATTTTTGGGGTGCTGCAGTGCTCGCAGGGAGTTGGTTTTCTTGGTTCCTGGCACTCGGGATGGGTGTGCCTTTGAAGTGGGCTTGGTTTACCTGGAAAATTCTCCTATTGATTCTGGATCTGTTCACATGGCTTTTCGGTTATTTTCGGGGTGCTGCAGTGCCCACAAGGAGTTGATTTTATTGGCTCAGGCAGCCGAGATGCGTATGCGTCTGAAGTGGGCTTGGTTTATCTGGAAAATTCACCTGTTGACTCTCAGAGGGCGTGTTCGTGTGGCTTTTCGGTGGATACATTGGTCGCATTTTTCGTTATCTCTCTTCTATGTACTTCTCTCGGCAGAGTCAGCATGTTGAATGTAATCTATTAGTGAGACAACTCCGGCAAGCTGTCATCGCCTCACTAGAGTGTCGGTTAGAAGACAATGATGAATGATCAAAGCACGCATTGACACTGCATGTACACCATTCCTCGGACAGAGGCCGATAAGGAGATGGAATACAATATGTCAGTCAGTATGTGCGACTTGGTCCCTTTTGTCCACTCGAGATTCCCCTGCAGCTTGTCCCGATCCGAGGTTTATCTAATGTCCGAGTGCCTTTGCATTGCGGAAGATTACGCACTTCGTCATGCAAATTAGGCACTCTCACGAAAGCAACGACGACGTTGGCAGCGTCTCACCAGGAGCAGACCCTAGTTGCTGAACCTGTGTGATAATGAGATTGCAGTATTGAAGGAGCGTCATCAACCAACATCATGAACAGCGAGTGGTAATGTGTCTCATCGGATCCCTGTGACGGATGGTCCAAGCTGGCAGCTCCACGTTGCGGCGGAGAGCCAGCCTCGTGATGAATCCCTACCATGCAAAAGGACCAATCAATTCTCCTCACTTTCCGTTTGCTCTCATCATCCAATCCTCCCTGCGGAGGCAGTGTAAGATGGCAGTTGAGTCCGGGTCCGGCAACTTGAAGGACGCAGAGTATCGAGCGTCTGATTCACCGTTGATTTTATCCAGGTACTTGCTAACCTTCACCGTCGGAACAGCGATGTGTTCTGATCGACGATCAACGATCAACGGATAGAAGCTAGCTGCGATAGCAGTCTGCATAGTACTAGCCGAAACGCGCTAGGCTGCGCCTCCGTCGTTCGAACCTTGGAGCACACTGGGGCAAGATCGTATTCCCTTTCCCGCGTCGCGCGTTTAATAACGACGGGCCACTCGTACAAGTTGTGACGGGGTTCGAGTAGATGAACTTGCGGCCCTTCTTCGCTCTCGACGTTGAATGACCGCAAATCCTTTGCCAAGACATGTCCTGGGACCATCGAGAAAGGTCAGTAGATGTCGATGTCCCTGGATCTCTTTCGCCGCTGCCGGAATACCGTCTTCCCTGATCCAACGTTCAGGATTGAACTCCTTGGCATCAGGACCCCAGAGTTCCCTCGAGCGATTGATGGACGATACTGAAACAGACAGGTAGGTCCCTTTTGCGACCGAAATGTAATCGACGGCTTTCCAGACCGGGTGCGTACGGGCTTGCTCAACGGTGTCACGTCGTTCACCGCAGCCTGTGCTCAATGGGACTTGAATATTTCGCCAACTGGTGGTCATGACTCATGAATACTTACCATGCGTGTAAAACCAGAGAACAGAGCATGCATACGAAGCGTTTCGTGTACCACAGCATCGAGGTATGGGAGACCGTTGAGAAGTTGATCATACGTTGGGTCAGCCCCGAACTCGAGAAGCTCCGCTCAGTTTGGTTTGGATATCCGGGTGTTTGGAGAGTTCGATGAACGCCCAATGATACAAATTTCACCCGTGAACGTTGGTGATACATTGCTTGGGCTTGCATACGTCAAGCTGACTAAAGTGGTGATGAAAATTTGTGAGCCTGAGCAGACGGACGTGACGTGACGTCATTTGAGAAGGTGGGAAAACAACATACTTAAATACCACCTTCTTGAAGTGTTGATCCTTTCGCTTCTCTTGCCGCAACCATCATTCCGATTTCCTCTCGCTAAACGCGACGCGACACAGATGGCATCGGCCGCTACAGTCCTTCATCGACTTGATGGCACCTTCGCTCCACTGATCATCCGTGCACAGCACCCTTGCACTCAGCTGACGTCGGTCACGTATGGTGGCCAGTCGGATGATGCGGTTTGTGTGGGTGGCTCACGTTCAATGACCTCAGTCAAGCATGTATGCGTCGAATGGTCTAAGGGTGAACAGTAAGCTGGTCCTTGGTAGTAGCGACGAGCATGCGACGTGTTCGGGGTGGTCGGAGCTGGCTATATGCGCGCGAATTAGCACGCACCCGCTTGATCTGCGCCGGCAAAAGCACTAGGTTGTAACCCTCTATGGTTTGGTCTGAGCTGGCTACACAAGTTGACTTTACTTGCCTGATCCAATCGGATTTACAACATCAGGTAGCCTACGCTCTGTTATCTCACTTCGTCGTGTGTTGATCTCAGAATGAGAGAAGTACAAGCGCTCTCCATACCCATTCTGATTGTGGACCGTGATATTTGCGACACACCCGGTCCCAACTTGAAGGATGTGCTTCCCATCCTCCAAGTATGACACTATCTTATACGCATCTTCGACGCTGTCGGCATCTATCCAGGCTTCCCAGAATACGACGCATGTGCTTATTCCTCGCATTTGTATTTTGTTCTCGTCGCGCCCAACTTTTCGAAGCAGGTAGCCAAGTCTCCTTCGAGGGTTATTTTTGAAAAATTACCTCCCTTCTGCGAGACTTTTTTCACCGCGTCACGTTCATGTCTAGCCTGCTAGCATCTGAATCTGCTATGGACATACAGCCAATGAGGTCTACGCGCGTGCCGCCCCAGGCACTTGGCTGTACCCACCTGCTTCAATCGGATATTTTGTAGTGGGCTTAGATAGTAGCCCGCGCTGCTACCGGCCTCCGTTCAAAGTTTGTAAATTGTTCAAAATCAAGGGACGTTTGAACGCTCCCTTAGGGACCCTTACTCGGACTCGTAGCCAGCAAGAAGTAAAACCTTAACCTTGGCCCAGGCGAGAGCAGTCAATGAGATATCGGTCGATGTAACATTTCGATTCATACTTGTGCCATCACCTCTTCACGCGTCAAGTGGCGCTGACCACCTCGGTCTTCCGCCTTGACTAGACAGGCTGAGTCATGTCACCAATCATCGGAAGATATGCAGACATACTACTTAGGAGACCAAGGATAGACTTTCCTCGCTCTCGCTCAGGGTACCAGCTCTTTCTCTTTCCTCGATATCGTGAGGAACGCATTTTGAAATTTCGCCCATCGTGTCATTCAGTCTCTGCCAGTGAAGTTCGGCCGTGCTATCGGGAGTCTCAGTAACCATGGGAATACCTGGGCGAGCATAACAAAGAACAAATCAACGGTCTGGTTGGCACTTAGACTGCCAACCGAGTTGAAGGCTTCTTCCACCAGGTGTTTTTGCCGTCCAGCGAACCAAAGTGATGAGAAAATCCGGCTATGCCGATCGTGTCGAGACTAGTCAATTTGGTTAGACGCCATGACGATGAACCCAGAAGTGCTTTCATACGAGATATGATTCATCCTAGTCCCACATCAGCCTGTCAACTGATCATCCGTCATTCATCATTCACATACCAATTCTGGACCTCAATCACAGCGTCACCATCATCATGTTCTTCAATCAAAGAATCCCAGCCTCCTTTAGCCTGAACAATTTTCCAGGAAATTTTAACACTCGGGAGATTGATTGGATGCAAACCTTGTAAGCCGAATCATAGAAGACGGAGATTAGGTTGCGAATGGCAGCATTATTAAAAGTCTTCCGTTTTCTGTCTCGGATCCTTTCAGAACGAGCATCCCAAAACAAAAAGGGAACACTGACCTTCGGTGACCCTCTCCCCTCGCAGTCGATAGGCTGCCCTTGCCTACCTGTGCAACTCTGATCAGCACTCGCGACGATCACCAAGCCTTGCTCCAAATCTCCACTTACGATGCCCTCCGTACCAATCTTTGAAAAAGGTGTTTGTATATATGTCCATGGCTCTCCCCCGTAGAGATGCGCTATGCCTTTGGGGCCGCAGAGGTCGATCCTTGTATTTCCCAGTATCCATGGGATCTCGTACGCCCCACCATATTCTTCCGCCCATTTCTCGTACACCTCCCCAGAGTCAGTGGACAAGAAATCTGACACCCCACAAGAGGGAGGGGCTCGATGGGCCACGGAGCGCGGTCGTTTTCAGTTGACGGCGGACGACTTGGATGACTTTGAGGAGAGCGTACGAAGCGCCCAGTGCGTACGCGATGTTGACAAGACGAACATGATGCACAGAAGAAAGGTGGTGGACTCCGAGAAATGCACGAAGATGTTCGAGTGTGTTTAGGTTCGCCATCATCCTCAAAGGAGCGGGAATGAGCGTGATCGCCACGAGGGTGATGGACTGCAGAGGCTCCGGGTCAAGGTCGAGTTTTGAAATATGTCTCTACTTACTTCAGGGAATAGGACATTCACGAGATCGAGATCATGCTTTGCGCCCATCTTACTTGCCGACGGATCTGGACCTACTGGTGATAGCTGAAACACCTACACTTGAAGACTTGGAGACGCCGGAAGCAAATGATCCGCCAGTTTTCCGTCGGAACACGGTGGTGAACACTTCAAACGAACAGGTGAATTCAATGGCACGCCTTCGAGGGCCTTGGGACCGGCCCTCGTTCAAATCTCTTGAAGACTTCAAGGTGCCAAACTTGGGATTCCTTGATCATAATGTGGTCGTTTTACTGGCAAGTAGCTTGGATGTTCCTCGACTTTGAATCACACGTTTGCGTTAGTAGGCTATGCGCAATTACTGATACAGCAGACATAGAAGTTTGCGGATCCCATACCGCTACGCAACTCTCCTAACCAGTAACAGGACTCGAGAACCCTCTTCACCTAGAATCACCGGACGCGGTAAAATCCCCCCAGCAAAACCCAACTTTGTCTGGGGTCCATCGCGGAACTCTAACTTGAAGTTTCTTATGAGCACAAAAAGGACAGCCTAGTTTTCGTTTGACGCAATCATCAATGTCTCAGGCCCCACAGGAGCAACTAGACGTATGTACCTTGAACTCGGTGATAGCAAATCCCTTCCCCAGGCACGTCCTGGGTCCATCAGCGAATGTCAACAGGTGTTTGTGCCCTTGGATTTCCTTTGCCTGCTGTGGGATGCCGTCTTCATGAATCCATCGTGATGGCTTGAACTGTTTTGCATCAGGTCCCCATAATACCTTGGAGCGGTTGACAGATGCGATAGGAGCCGTAACAATTGTTCCACGAGGAATTGAGACATGGGTGACTGGGGTTGGCGAGAACAGCGTAACAACGGGACCACTCAGAGGGATAATGTCGTCCTCAGTGGCCTACACATGGAAATGAAGTGAGGGCGTGTATTGGATAAGAACCGACAGAAACCTACCATGCGTGACGATTCTCCGAGTAGGGCATGTAAGCGCAATGTCTCGTGCACTACCGCGTCGAGATATGGAAGTCCGTTTGTTAGTTGTTCCCATGTCGGATCTCCATCAATCTGGGAAAGCTCCTCGCGTAGTTTGTCTTGAGCATCTTGATCTCTGCATAGCTCGATGAGTGCCCACTGCGGATCAGAATACCTGAGAAGAAAACAAGCAGAAAACGTCGCTATGTGCGTACCGTCAGACTAACTAGAGAAGTGTCAGGGCAGAAACAGACGGGTAAAGGTGGGTGCTTTACTTGATGTTGTGTCGTAGCCAGCGAAAAGGAGAACCCTCATCTATATCGGAGAATTCAATATCTGCTCCTTTGTTTTATCCATTGCACTTACCTGCGCCACAACCTCCTCAGGTGTCATATGAAGCGCTGAGTCAGTGCTCTCCGCCTTGACTAATGCACTCGGTCAGTTGGATCACGAAGCTATCATCGAGACACTTACTCAAGAGGCCGATAATGGACTTGTCCTGCTCTCCCTCCACCAAGCCATCCTCCTTCTCCTTCTTCGTATTTGCGAACAGCTGGGTAGAGATTGCATTCATGCTATCGTGCAACATCTTTGACAACTTCGTTCGAGGATTCGGCAACTTTAAGATGCCAGGGAAAATATGTGCTAAGAGGAAAAGATATTTGAAAAGGGGGGAAGGTTTGGTGTTACTCATTTCCTGAAAGGCGGTGGCGACGACAGATTTTACGCCTTTAAGAGATGCAAAGTCGTGTGAGAACCCGGCGATCCCAATCGTATCGAGGCTTCAAGTCGAACTTAGACTCGAGGGTCAATAGATCAATGGACGTACGTACGATATATGGCTCATCCTTATTACATGTACGTTGTTGGATTGAGCCCGCATTGAAAACGGTGACTCAATATCACGTACCATTCCTGAGCTTCGATGGTTGCGCCATCGGGACTATCCTGAAGAATCTCGTCCCAGGCAGTTTTGGTCTGCGTTCATGCATTTTCAACGTGGTTGAGACAAGTATGACAAGAAGTATACCTTGTACGCAGAATCATAGAAGATTGGCAATAACTTCCGAATAGCTGCAACGCTGAATGCGGGTGTTAGAGACTTTCGCAGACTACGCAAACAGTTAGCGATTGCAGGATTTTGAGGACCGCAGACAGAGCACACAGACCGTTTGTGCACGTCTCCGTGTGTTGTCAACAAACTGCCCCTCCCAGCCTACCGCAGATTAGAAAATGCCTGTGAAGACAGTATCACTGAAACGCACCACAGCGCCGGTCAGGAACTTCCCGAGTGGCGTTAGTATGTAGGTTGTGGTTTCCTTGGCATAAAAGTGAGCAATCGCTTTCGGGTCGCACAGTATTATGCGCGTGGTTCCTAGGACCGATGGGAGTTGGTATACGGCTCCATATTCCTCAGCCCATGCTTCATAGGTATCTGGACTATAATCATGTATTGAGAAGAACTCCGGAAATCCCAGTACATGATTCCTGGAAGGAGGTCCGTTGAGGCGCGTGGTTCGGGCACGGCGATGGGCGGTTCGGGCCAAACGGATGAGGGTCCACGTGAAGAAAGAGACTGCGACCACGTCCAGAACGCGGAAAGAGAGACCGATCCTTACGTTCGGGAGCGTCAGACTCGGAAACATGATGAGCGTTGTGGGCAACGGGTTCAAATTGGCAGCTGCTTAAATACGGAAGATAGCCCTGCGCATTGTCTGCGTGGCCGTGAGTTGCAACGTTGAGGATCGGGTAGAGCCGGACTCGCACATGGCGACGAAGACACCGAACGAACCAGTGCAATCGATGGATCTTGAAGTACTAGCAAATTCAAAGTCCTCCGTGTTAGCTTTGTTATCACCACAGCACTTGGCACACACTTGGGGATCAAATGATTCGATAATTGTGGACATGGCACCAAGACTGAGCAAACGGCAACAACGAGAGCAAGAAGAACTCCTCGCACTTGCCACCCATCCATCCCCAAACACAGATCTGCACGAATCCACAGAGGAAGAGTCAGTGGCACTTGCAAAGACTGGTTTCGCAGCGGTAAGTCTCACTCCAGAGACTGATGGGTGGAGATCGTGACAATGAACCCAGCTTTTAACGCCAGAGGACCAGCAGGAGGTAGCAGAGAGCGAGGATGAGAACATCACGAAACCTGCCAAGTCCCGCAAGGTATGAAATCAGACCACTACGTGCGCGATGAACCTCAGGTCTCAGGCATGCAGACGAAGAAGAGAAAGAAGAAGGTTGCTGGCCCAGTCCACGACGAGGACGGTCCACCTGCAGGAAAGCCCGTTACCCCACCACCGCAAGTAACTTCACGGTCCAAACCTGCTACGAAAAAGGTTAAAGCCCAAGACAAGAAGAAGGACGAGAAAGATGACTTGGATAAAGCCCTCGCAGAGCTTTCAATCAAGTGCGTCGTATCAGTTTTCAAAGGTCTCGCTCAATTTCTTATGGAATTCTCCAGGTACCCAGACCTTCAACAGATTGCACCGAGTGCTTCTACTGACACGCGAGCAACCAAGCTTTCCACCCTTTTCTCTGTCTCCGTTTCTCACCTTGACGCGGAATCCGAGCTCAAAAAGTTCTTCGGCTCCAAAGCCGTCTCAGCTGCCCAAGCCGCCACATCCACCTCTTCGCCCAAAAGACGCCGTGGGGTACAACCACAAACTCAGCGTTCCCAACTTGCACGCCCGCAACCATCTTGGGGTATGATGAAGCCACGGGAGGGTTTGTCGGCCCGAACACTTACAGAAGAGGAGACAACTAGAAAGGTGAACAACGGTCCTGCCGGCACTGGAAAGTGGTGGACAGTGGAGTACAGCAAGCGTTACAAGGGGGTTACCAAGACGTTCATGCAGGCTGTCATGACCGGTGGTAGGTTGCATATATGCGTCGCAATCGTCCGGTTCTCATAACAGTGGCCGGCGTAGACCCGGAGACGCTATGGCGGGTCTTGCAGAGAATGCCGTGGCACGCAGATACGCTACTTCAACTCGCGGAAGTCTATCGACATCGTGAAGGTCCGTTGAATCGGATATGTGTCTGTCAATTCAAATTCAGGTTTCCTATGCTTAGAGTACAGTCAAGCCGTGGATTACGTCTCACGAGCTCTTTATGCATATGAACGTGCCTTCCTCGGCGCATTCAGTTTCACGAGCGGAAATAATAGACTCGATTTTGATCGAGTGGAGAATCGACCATTCTTCCTTGCCATCCACCGGCAGGTTATGTGAGCTAATCTGCAGGTTCTCTTTCCGTTGAATGAGCGCTCATGCTATGTTTAGAGACCTGCAACGTTGTGGTTGTCCCCGGACAGCGTTTGAACACGCACGGCTGCTCATATCCCTTGAACCACTGTCAGATCCCCATGGCGTCTACTTACACCTAGACTATCTGTGCGTCAAGGCGGGAATGGGTGATTGGTTATTGGATGTATGGTCAGTTTATCGAAGCACATCTCATGAAAATTCGGGAGAGTTTGTGGACCCGACCGTGTTGCCTGGTTGGTCATATGCGAGAGCGCTGATCCTGAGAGCCAAAGAAAAAGCGAAGAAGGAACGGGGAGAGGTATCAACGTCTTTTCGGTCTTCAGACTATAGCTCTGAGTACTTTCTTACCAGGACTTCAAAGAGGAGAGCACGGAAGCGCTTCGACAAGCAATTCTTGCATTCCCTGTGATAGTTCCTCTTCTCGCTGACAAATGCGAAATTTCCCTCTCTGCGGAGGTGAGGGGCCACAAGGCATTCCGTATTCATACGGATGGAATGTGAGTTCAGATTTTCCCAACTGATCACAGGCTGACGATGCACCAGTGGCTTGTCCCCGGAGGAAAGCATCCTCCATCTCCTTGCTCATCTGTATGCGCATCGTTCCTCTCCTCTCTGGAAGTCTTCCGGGCACGCTTCGTGGCTTTCGAGCACATCGAGCACTCTCCTTTCGACACTTTCCACCCAACGCACACACCCTGTCCGCGAGCGATCCCTGCGCACCTTCTCCTCCCGTAATCTGCGGCACTCGATCTACCGTCACGTCTTTGTCCTGGAACAAACTCACGCTCAACCCCAGAATCGCGCCCTGACAGCCTTCATACCACCTGACATCACACAGGGAAGACACCTCGCATGTGATCCCCTTCCTCCTCCCTCCGCGATCTCGACATACGACACCACCTTCTTCGCCGGCTGCGAAGACCCCTCTGCGCTTGGCGCTACCCGTCCGCGAAGACGCACCCAAGCCGAAGAGAGACTCCTTGCCCGACTGATCCCCGACGCTGCCACCCGCGCACAAATTCTCGCTTTTTACGACCAGAACCCATGGATCGCTGCACAGGTACCAGGCGGTGTGGTCGAATTCGTGCAGATGATGGCGGAAGCGCCAGACGATGCGTTGCATGAGCTGATGATCGCCGCTGAGATGATGCGTGAGGGGGGTGGCAATGTGGAGGTGCAGCCGGGGTTGGCGGATCGCGGGGCGATGCCAGGAGAACTGCCGGATGAGGTGTTTTGGGAGGCAGAAGATGATGTGGATGTGGATGACGTGCCACATGGCCAGCCTGGCCATCAGGAGGAAGATGAGGAAGACGAAGACGAAGACGACGAGGATGTCGCTGTGAGTTTTGCGCCTCATCCCTCTTCGTTGTGGTTCTGTTTCTCGATTTATAATGTTTCTTTTAGCCGATGCCTATTCGTGTCGTGCGCAACCTCCTCAACCGGCTCTGGGGAGGTGCACCAGCTCAGGAATACGAGGACTCGTCTGATGACGATGGCGCCAGCAATGGATGAACATTTGATCAAGTAGGAGCTCGAGGTTTGCATCGATCACTAGTGTTTCAATTAGGTACAGAGTATGTAGGCTTATTATAATGTGTCACTCAACAATAGAGTGACGTGAGGGCACTGTGCTACCTCCTCAAGGTCGTCGCTGAGACCATGGCGAAATCATGCCTAGCGCCTCGTTGAGGTGCATTTCAGTACATGCGACCAGGGCAAGGGTTCTAAGTCTATGAGATTACTCTACAGAGACGATCCTTTGAAAAAGCCAAGTGCCCAATGTCAACGGTCATCCTGCATCACATCGCACCACGAAGCGCCAACACCACCTCCCTCCTCGCCCACTCTCCAACTGGACATGCCTCCTCCCCAACGAGCGCCCTCCACACGAGCAACCTCCGCGTCAACATCGCCATCGTCCATGTCCCATGCGTCCCGTCGTCATCGTCGTTCACCGGTGCCATGGCAGCTCGCCAGAGCGCCTCTACGATCTCGTCCCATGTCCGGAGCGGGTCGAGCGTCGCTGGTACAGTCGTGGAGTCCTTGGGCGCGATGTGGTGGTCGCGCAAGTGGCGCGTTGTCGTCGGATTCGACGGGTCTGCGTAACGATTGATGGAGGTAGATCGCAGGTTCGAGGTGTTGCAAGGACTCCACGGCGCGCGCGAGGACATTGCGGAGAGAATGACCGGGTATGCCTGGAACAAGGCTGAGTCGTAGAGTGACCATGGCGCCTTGGTGCAAGATGGCCATTTCCTTGTCTACGAGGCATGTTACCGATGTGGCTTGGACGTCAAAAGCAAGGAATGAACGGACTGTACCTTTGTTCCGTAAGAGAACAGACACGCATCGACAGATGGTCGAACACCATTGGTCTCCGGTAGCGCGCGTCAGGTTGGAGATGTCGGCCACGACGAGGACGTTTTCTAAAACGCGAAGCCACGCCATCGATTCCTTGCCCGGGTTGTCCCCTACCTGCATCTCGATCCACGACAAGAGGGACGACTTGAGAACGAGAGAAGTGCATGCTTGTGGATTGCACGTTAGGTTCGCTAGTATCTGTTTCGTCCCCCGAAACGAAGTTTGTCAATCAAATGCCCCGATAACCCTCAGGCAAACGATCCACTGACCTCCAAGATCCCAGCGCGCACGGCGGTATCGTTCCTCGAGCTCTGGAAGAGACTGGCCACCAAATCCCACGTATGTCGCCGCTTCAAGACCTTCCAATCGTCGGTGCTTGCCATGCCATCGCCCAACATTCTCAACATCCAGCCTCGTTCCTTCTTCCAATCGTCCGAGTTGCTGTATAGCATGCCAAACAACATTGGTACGTCGGACACGTCGAGTTCAGGGCGTTGGAGGAGGAAACGCGCGGTACGTGGGTAGATGAAATTGGATGGGTAAAAGATGCCGCGGAGCGCGTGCAGCAAGATAAGCGCTGTAAACGTCGGGAGCCGTCGTGGTGGGTCACTGGCATTCGGAGGTGGATCCAGCACATTCCTGAGTAGGCGGAACACATACAGGACTTGAGGCGTTTCGTGCATGTCAGATTTCTGCCACAAGAGGGTCGGATGAATCGACAAACCACCGAGTCTATCATTTACAACTTACCTGTACGCTCTCCTCGAGACTTGCGATCTGGCAGAGGGCTGTCTCGCGTATGTTTGGGTCTTTTGAGGAGAGACATCGGATGAGCAAGCTAACAACGTTGCTCCTGAAGACTTTGACCCAGCCCAATGGGGTCGTCGGGGGACATTCTACAAGCATCTGCGCAGACAACACGATCGCCATCAACGGATCGTACATCGAATCATCCGCGGGACCATCTCTCGGGCCTTTCTCCTCTCCTAACCGTCTCCACGAAGGGAAAGCAAGGCACGTTCGAAGCATATAGACAGGGTCAAAGTTCTGGACGACCTCAAGCGCATCGGACACGGTTGCGTCTGGGGATAGAGACCACCTGGAGAAAAATGCGGATAGGGACGTGCGGTTTTCCCCTTCGAAGAGTCTCATGATAGATAGGATCCGTCGGTCGGGCAACGACATCGTTCCTCCATAAACCTGGAAGAGGGGCTCGATATGTGAAGGCTGACAAGTGTTCGCAGGATGGAGCCGGAAGAGCGCATCGAGTAAACGCGTAGCTTGACTCCTCTGGGATGGAGTACCATGTTTCCCGCAGACCGCGACGAAATGCTGATGCTGAAGAACGTTCTGCAGGAGTCGGTTGACGACAACAGGCTGCAAGCACGATGAAACGATAAGAGACGGCGGTCGAACATGACGTATGCCCTGGCTCACCTTGAGTGGGGTTTTATCTATTAGCGCTACGGCGAGATCGAGCATACTCGCATCTGAGAGGTGACGTCGAACCAGGGTGGTCAACAGTGGCTCCACCAAATGCGGTTTGAGCGACTCCTCCTGGATCGCAACGTATCCTGATTAATCATTCAGTGGAGGATAAACGAAAGAGGTTCCCGACACCCACTGAGATTTTTCAGGGCAGCGTTAGAATCTCTCGAGTCTGTAGTGTCGTCGGACAGGTGTCGAACAGCCCATTGCAAGGCACGATCTACAATACTCGTCGTGAGAGCACCTACAACCAGAGATCCCGATGAGCTTGCATGCGAGAAACGTTGTTTCAGACGCAAGATCCATGATGGGGATACCCTGTATGCGCCCTTGTAACGTAGATACGAGTCGAGCTCTCCTTGTGCCTGAAAGTTCCAAGATCTTGTGTATACACTCGAGGTGCCAGGTGAGGTGATGCTGCTCGCCCAGAAAGAGTAGCTTCACCAAAGCGTGGAGGACATCGTCATGTACCTGGGACAGGTCACCACTTGTTAATGCAATGCAGTCGAGGAAAGCAGCGAGCACTGGGGCGAACAAATGGATATCAAGTCGAGTCCATCCTTTGCTGTCCAGCCAAGTCGCAAAGGCCTGTACAGAGGGAGGGTTCGAGTACAACAAAGCGACGATAATGCCTCCCGTGGACCCAGTCCAGGTTTCCTTCTCAAGCAATTGAGAAGTCAAATTGACTGGGAGGGACCGAAGATCGCTCAAGTGGGTTGGTTTGGTCCTTGAGATAACCGTGGAAAGAAGTTGTCCTTCGGTAAAAGTAATATATCCGTCGAACCCTGAAGGGAGTTGAGACACAAGGGTCTCCGAGAGCATGTCCTCCAGTAACGTAGACCCAGGGAGCACAGCCTGCAGTTCTAAAAGCTTCGGCGCTGGGATTTTTGGACTTGAACCTCGCGGCGTCCTATACTGGAGAATGGCGAGAATGTCCTCTAATATGTCACAAACCGTCGCACGTCGTTGTCCGAAGTTAGCTCTGATAAGATCGACCGCAGCGAGTAACTCTTCGGTACCCATGAATTTGATCCAAGGTTGCGCATACTTCAGCTTATGAGGTCAACTTCAGATTCGACTGCAGGCTCGAGGGAAAGGTGGTACCACTCACTTCGTCAAACTGGCCAGACGGAAGTGAGTTTGTCATCATGTCCGCCCAATGAGAACCGATGGGCGATAACAACGTCTGGTCCTCAGCATTGGCAGGGTTAAATGAAACTGCAACGAATCCTCGGATCGCTGGGACGCACTGTTAAGCAAGTTATTGCCTAAAAATTTAATTAGCGCAAGCCCACACCTTCATGGACTTTGATCCGCGAGACCCTCTGATACGCAAAGGCCGTGGATAGCATCGCATTGGACAATAGATGCCTTGAGTCGCCGTAGGTCTTTCTCGTTTAGGTGGCTTTTCGCCCTCGCCAGTACGTCAGATAACAGAGAAAGTAGCGCGGCCGTGAGGTCATGGCGACCCATTGACATAGTGATGTCGTGGGTGATAAACCGAATCGCGTGCTCAAGGCGAGTCAGAGTCACCGGGTGCGCAGAAAGGCTTATCAACAGTGTACCACATGTTTGTTGGTTCTGGAGCTGCGGAAGAGTACAGTGGATGTATAGCCAACCAAAGATGCCGTCAACCGGAGGCCTGTCCAGTAGCATTAACCAAACGATCAAGAAGAAGCAAAGTGGCGTCCCTTACCATACAGGCATGTATTTTAAGATGTCTGAGTTCCATAATTGATTGTCAGAGGGATGAAGATGGTCGACGAGAGCCCAAAGAGCAGGCTCGTAGAATCGCCGAACGACACTCGCGAGACGAGATATATCGGCGGCAGACGGCTTGACATCGACTAAACGAAGCCAGTCCACTAATTCAAACGCACTCGTCATGCGAGCACTCTCCGATGGAGCTAGTTACACGACCAAGGCAGGAGTGACAATGAGCAACGGTGTAACCGTTTTGCATGTTGAGGAATGGGACTCACGGACGGGGACTTGCTCGATACGATCGAGGAAGGTTGCCACCGTCTTGTCACTTGGTCCTTCGATCGTATGACGATCGTCATCGTCCCGAGATGACGAAGACAGGCTCGCGCAATGGACAACTCCCGTCTCACCCCATAGCAGATACTCGGCTGATTTGGGAATGGCTGTACGACAGTGACATTGTTGTCCAGTTGATCGAGTATCGCAAGGAGGCTGTGGTATCCGGGATCATCTTGCTTAGTTGCAAGCATAACCAGCAGTCGCCGGACAAACGTGAAGACAGCGAGCGTATCTGACGGAGTCATCAATCGCCCACTCACTTTCGCAATGACCTGCTCGAGTACAGTCATAAGTAAGGGGCTAGCAAACAACTCTCCACGGTGAATATCGGCATCGGAGGTGGAAGAATGTACCAGGGTGGACATGGCTTCCATGTAACGGTACGGAGTCTTGAGACACCGCTGGGCACAATCATCTAGAAAGGACACGATGGCGTCGACCTCATCTGTAAGCGGTACACCGTCAGGTGCTTCGGTACCTTGTCCTCTGCGTACGAAATGGAACGGCAGGGCTGCAAGCCAGATCTCTACTTCGCCTTGGTCCTCTTGAAACAGCACACTTTCAGAAAGAACGTGTTGCAAAAGATCCATTAACGTTGCACGGAGAGCGCGCACGCGGCTATTGCAAAACGTTTTTAGGATGACATAAAGATATGTGTGGGTTGAAGAGGCTGGGGATGTGAACGATTATATCCAACAATGAGATGATAAAATAGCCTCACTCACCAGCCTTGCCAGCCCAGGCGAACTGATCATTCCCACTTAGCAGACGAAGGACATGCAGATGCTTGACGCTCTGCAGTGCCTGTAGAGGTTTCTCTCCGTTGATCCTCTTGTTGTGTTGGGCTACCTTCGTGGTCGCCAGAAAGCGAGGCTAGTGATCCTTCGACAAGGTTCAGAACCAGCTTTCCAACTTCGAACCTAGCTTCAGCAACGACATCTGGCAAGCATTCTTGGTAAAGCCAAAGAAGCCTCTGAGAGCTCTCGCTCAACAAAGCGTGCTTGGTCGTGTTCGAAGAAGCTAAAAATTGCTGCGAAAACGCGACGATGACTTGAAACTCCGGTACACGACGCCTTGCTTCCTTTTCAACTTCTCTTCGCTGGCGGCTCCATTGACCTTCTTCTTCATCTTCTTCTAGTGCAGCCTCCA
Source organism: Boletus reticuloceps (assembly GCA_018397855.1). NCBI lineage: Eukaryota > Fungi > Basidiomycota > Agaricomycetes > Boletales > Boletaceae > Boletus > Boletus reticuloceps. The sequence goes on from JAGFBS010000015.1 coordinate 744,704, forward strand.
CCTGCTTGAACAAGCGTACCACCTCGGCGAGCTTCCGCAGACATTTAGCTAGTGCGAGGGCGGTACAGTGCTGAACAATTGGGGTAGCAGTAGCCTGTAACCCTTTCGTAAACAGTGCCTTCGTGCCCAGTGGAGGAAGTAAGTTCCCCATGATGATTGAAAGTGGTGGAGGGGTAGGATTGTAAAGTTCGTCGCTACCTGACAAGAGAAATGAATGTACGGGAACCGGTTGAGAGAGGATCTGCCCAGCGAACGAGATGTTGGCAATCCATTTTGAGGAAAGTCGCGGTTCGAGAGTGAGCAAAGCTGCGGACCAGTACCTGTTGTGGACGTCAGTTACTTTGGTTTTGGCACCCTAGAATTGATGACTACACACCCAGCAACAAGCTCTGGACACGCCGTGGTTATCTTTAGCGCCAGCTCTTGTTGTCGAGGATCTTCGTTCACTTTCAAGGCGCGTAACACATTCGCCAAGATTTTATTGAATATCTTCCCCGCGTAAGCACCCTTCTGTCGATTGCCTTCAATGTCTCCTTGGTCAGCGACTCCGTCTTCGTCAACCTGGCGAGGGTACCAGCCACGGTCTCTGAAACAAATGCCCCGTCCGGGATGGGTACATATAGCCAAAAGGAAATGATGAACGATATCGGCTGGGATGTGCTCTCCTCCCGGGCTTTCGGCCGCAGCGCGATCATACAATTTCAGGAGCTAACGCATCCTCAGAACATGTCACGAACATCACAGAAATCGAGTAGGACCTACGTGGGAGATTGTCACTTCGTTGAATAAACCGAGTTTCGTGGTCCGTTTGATTTTCGGATCTGACCAAATGCCCTCCCAGCAAATTTGAAGAACCTTCTGTACAACAGTATGATGGTCCTGAACGAAACCCTTGAATATACTCATGAACACCTCGCGACGTTGCTCCAGGAACGCTGCCTTGATCGATGGCGCTGTATCTTGGTCAACCATAGATAGAATGAATAAGACGTAGTACGTTCGAATATCTTCTCTGTACCATTGAGTTCCAGTTAGGCTGACGATACGACCAGGGCTTACCGGGTCGAACGAGAATATCATCCTTTTGGCTATCCTTTCCCCTCCTACGCATGTAAAGTAATTTCGGTAGACTCTATGATATTATGATATAATAAGTTACCGAAGTGCAAGAAAATGCAGGAGTATACCTTGTTGTCCCAGGGAAAAGCTTCAAAGACTGACTTGCGTTCCCGTCCACTCCCAAATGTTGAAATGGAATCGAATAACTTGAGCGTAGCAAGAATCCGTTCATTATGGCTACCACTGATGTAAGAATTCAATTTTCGTAACCATTGTGGAGAAAGGACCGTCTTGATAATGGGAACGCCATAAGAGTGATCAGGAAGGTGGCACGTGAAGAGCGAGAGCAACGAAGAAAATAGCGACATGACAAGGACTTGTGTCGACATCTGGAAGGTGATTAGTTCTCGGAAGGACGTTAAAATATAGACGCACTTCGTTTACTTTTCCCCAAACATCAAAGAGGTCCTGAGCGGCAGGTGAGTCCTCCATCCAAAGCTTGGCCAAAGAGAGACGTTCATCATGCGGGGCTACGATGTCGCCTGGTTTCAGAGATAACTTTGACCGCAATGCAAAGAGGGCTGTACGAGCGGTTGAGGAATGAGACGCTGGTCATGAACTAACTACAGACCTTTGGAAAGCACATTTGGATCTTGGGTTGTCTGGAGGGCTTGTTTTATGTCATGTGCGTTCGTGAATGCAAACTGATCAGGATTTTGAGAGCCAAACTTGGCTTTTTTATTGTGCGGACCATTTTCAAGTTGAGGCATCAGCAGCCCCGTTGTGTAACTTGCGCGCTAGCGATCGCGGGGTGGTTGTTTGGATCCAGGGCCTTTGCCAAACAACACCCAATTCAGTCATCAATCGAAGCTGCCTCGCCTCAGTGACTCCCCCGACTCTACAGCTTTGCAAGAAAGACATTCAACCTCTACCAGTTGCCGTTGCCACATCCACTTCAGTTGCATTTCTGTGTGTCCGAGTGGATTCAATGTGCGTAGGAAACTGATGTTATCGATCGCAGATGCGTACTGCGCGATCAACCACACATTCCATAAAAGCGGCGAGGAACGGACGACAGCGACATCGATCCTCACTACATATACTACACGGCGCCTTGGATATAAACCCTGATCAGATGGAGACCATCACCCCAGTCTGTCACCACCCACGATAATACCCAAAGATCCGAATCATCATGGGGGACCCCATTGATGCAGTCATCCAAGATGTCGAGGCGGAAACGAAGGAGGTCATTTGTCTATACTCGGATGGGAACTGGTCTTAACGATCCATGAGGTGAGTTGTTTGCTTAATTCATGAATCGCTCTTCGGAATGTCGCCGGCGCACCGCGGCCCGCCGCATCTGTCCTGACCAGGACTGTCGATTATTGACGACAACCAGCTTTCGAACGGTCCCTACAGGTCCTCGGACGAACCACCCTAAGAAGCGATGACCCACAAATGATAAGGGTAAATGCATCCATCAATCGTGACCTAAAGCGACAGGGCCCAGCGTGTGAGCGAGTTGGATAGAAGGAACTTTGGAGAGATGATCGCAAAGTTTATTGATGGCCTCAAAACGCCGTACCAGTCCCGCTCCGGAAACTTACTGCGGAACTCCCCAGAGTCCCTGTGTTTCAGAGTTAATATTGAGCGTCGAGAGCATCACTCTGATTCAGGGTGAAAGCGCTTCACCCTGAATCAGCGTGATGCTCCCGGAACACTGGCATGCTTGGCTGACCTAACCAATAAGCACTTCGTAAGTATCAAAGGTGCTTTCGTCTCCCAATTGAATTCGGCACCTTTGAATTCGATCCAGATCTCCCACGCACTCCGAACATCGGGCTTCGCGCTTTCCGATATTCTCGCAAATTCTTCCTCTCGGGATCCGCCGACGCTCTTCGAGCACGTTTTACCTCCGCGATAGAGTCTCGGCCTGCCTTGCCAAGTGACCTTCAGCATGACTAGCTCTAAGACTTTCGATTTTCTTTTCGATAAGAAAGCCTCCAACTTAAATAACGTTGCCTACAGTGGCTGATCATTCTCCCTCCTCTCTTGGTTCCACCTTTTTGCCGAGCAATTCAAAGTTTCTGGTACGTGCGGCCGCTCCTGACCCTTGATCCTCATCATAACCTTAGGGATCTCTGCAATGAATAATCCGGTAGAGTCGTTGTATGTAATAACTCGGACTCGGAAAATAGCTTTCCATGGGGCTTTATAATCCCGCGACAGATTAAAATCCTCCGATCGATGGAAATTTTTATGCACTTAATCTACTCCTTGGATCGTTACCCACCCCATCGCTATTATCCGACCCACCCCTGACTAGCAAAGGCCTATGGCAAGTGTTGTGCATATGATATGATATCCGATAAACACCACCATTCTCCGATGGCATCGCACAACGTTTGCATGATCGTCACATCCCTGAGTCCCCTGACAAACTAATGGTGGTTTATGGTAAAGTACGGTATTCCGTATACCATTCAATTGATTCTTTGCCCCCTTTGTGCCAGTGACTTTGATATCTATGTTCAAACTATGCAGTCCATTTACTGGTACTGCCGCTGATCGGGAGCGACTCGGACGCGTATCTCGTACGCTAGTGACCGCCACGTTCCATTCCACTGGCAGCCGCCGCCACATACATACGTATGTGATACGAAGAGTCCGAGATCCTGGACAGCGCCGAGGCCACTCTTAGCAGTGGTATGTACTTACGGCGGCGGAGCCCTCGCAACTCCGGTCTTCACTTTCGGACCAGCTTGAGGGACGACGACGACCGGCTTGCGCACTTGGCAGTCGTTCCTCCAATCACAGGGCGTTACGTTATGTAACGGACCTTGCTCGCTCAGGGAAAAACGTGTTCACAACTTACATTTACACAGACAGGAAAAAAATTCCGAGAGTTAGGTCAACCGTCGGACGAAAAATGAATTGTAGGCAACCTGGGTGTTGTACATGTGTTGTGTTGTGCATCAAATGATTCAGGGGGTTATTCGGCTGTCAACACACTTTAATCTCCTCTTCGGGCATCACCGAAGAGCCAAGTAGTGCGGCTGCCGATCTCCGCACACTTGGAGGGACTCGAACCGGCACTTCTCTACACGCTTGGTTTACACCCATAAAAATCTGGAAAAATGACTCATAGGTAGAAACGCTTAGATTTGAATCTAAATAGTAGAGCCGGCAAGTTTATCCTTCGGTGTGATTGTATTAGCAAGCAAATACTGATTCGAGCGTTGTCATTGATCCCCCCTGAGTTCAAGTTCCGGTGACACAGGTTTGTAACCTGATCACTTCATTGGAGGTCGGCTGACAGAACTGGATGACAGTTCCTGGCTCGTTTCCCCGGTTGAGTGGCTGAGGTGGGCAAATTTTGCTGTGTATTTCCGGAGCAACAGTGGATATGTACTCCTGAAGAACGTAATTATATGAGATCGCAAAAAAAAAAAACGATGCATTTCACTAGTTAGTGTAACTTGAAAGACGCGCAAGTCGCGACCGACTCCAGCTCCAGCCACGGAAAAAAGGTATTTGAAAGTTGTTTGAAAGGTATGCTAACTTACAAGTGATGCCTGACCAAAAAAGGAGAAATCAAGGGAAACGATGGAAGCAAAAAAAAAAAAAGAATGGCTGGGATGTGAAACGTCGACTATTTCTAGGTACAAATTTTGTCCTTCGGTCCCCCCGAGTTGCTTAAACAACCTCGGGACTTTTCATGTCACCGCTCGATGCAGAGTACTGGCCGGCGCATCAGTCAAGTCATACTGGATAACTGCGAACTATTATATCAGCTTACCTCGTCCCGGACGAATTCATGGGTAGTGTCGATTTTGATGGAAATGTTGTTCGGCGTGCGCTGATGAGATGCTAAGACGATGCTAGATGCCAACTTTCAAAAAGACTACCTTGGATGTAGTTCCAATTTGATTCGTCTTTTGTTGAACACCTTGGAGAGATAGCGACATTTCATCGCTACGAGATTCGCTCCTCAATCCTTTTCGCGCGTTTAGGGTCGCAAGGAGCGAGTTGCAGTACACTTCCAGATCGAGGATAAATCAATAAAAGAAATCCCGGTCTCAACATTAATAGACGTACATCGGCCAAGGCAGAAGTAGAAGGCGATGTAGATGAACGTGTTTGGCCACGCAGTGATCTATGATAGGACCGTCAACGAATAGTCGCACGAGTCACGCGACAATACTTACCGATATCAGAGAAGCGACCGCGCATATACTGCGTCGCTGTCAACAACCTTCCTCCGCCGAACGACGAAAACTCACCTAGTCAAAAGGCCGGTGTTGATGCTAAAGACGATCTAGATGGCACCCATGTTTCACCGAAAAGAACACCATCAGCATGGACGCTTACCAGCTTGTTGATCATATTGTCAGATCTAATGACCAAAACATTCAGTTCAGAATTCAAGGCAGTTGTGTGATGCAAATATATACCTGCGGAAGCCAGTTCGCGATTTCTGCAAAAGAGTACAGAGAAATATAGCAATGAGGACGTCCCCTGCTGCAGCGACCGCATTGACTGACATCGAAAGAGCCTGGGCATTTCAGTTGAGTCTCGAGGCTGTTCAGAGGTCTGGATCCACGTCATTACCTTGAGAGAACTGAGCTGTATAAACGTATGGAACTGCAAACTAAGCGCGTGTGAGCAACACGCCAAATGAAACAAAGGTGAAACATACGCCTGAATGGCGTAGACTAAACGGTGACACTACTGTGAGCTTCGTTCATCGACTAAACTATCTCCGACTTACCGGTGACCAAAACTGTAAACAGGTCTCAATGGAGGGAAGTTGAACTTGGGGATGTGAAACTCACTGAATTCACCAATGACCAGCACCATCTAGGAGGAAGAATGGCTAAGACATTACATTGCATGCCTCGAACCGCACGACTTACCACAGAGCCAGTGGCAAGCCGGCTCTTGCTGCTGACTATCAGGTGATTCAATGGAGAGGCTCAGTTTGTTATGGATAGATACGTACGCCGATAAACGCGCATCGCCAGGAAGGACTGGACGAAGAGTGCGGTAAATCCCTGATGTGTATGATGAGTTAGGGAGAACAGTGCAGCCAAACGAGTCCCGTACATTGAAGAACACTTCAACCTGTAGTATGAAATGGGTCAATGACAGTCGGCGAAGAAGATGATAACCTACAACCAGACTCCTTGGGGAGAATGAGCACAAGATATTCGTGAACGGGAACCAACTTACCAGACAATGTTCGCAAGGGCGGCGGGCGTTTCGAAGTCGGTGACAAGATATGTGTAGACTAGGGATGGATTAATGCACGTGTGCCGGTAGTAGATGATGGTACTTGCCAGTGTGCGTGATCAAGGCCTGATGGCATGAATCTGACACGAGAACGCCAGCAACCTGTAGGAGAAAATTGAGACGGAGCCGGTAGAGCAAACTCTCGTAAACCGACCAGAAGCTTGATGTACCACGGGTCCGAAGGATAACGATTGTAGTAGTACCAGGTTTGAATGATCGTGACTAGAGTTTGTCAGTTTAATAGTGTGGAAATGAAGACGTGTTGGCACCCACCTCCATATAGGCTATCATAATAAGAAATCATGAGTACTATGATCAATGACTCAGTGTTAGTCATACTCACGTCGCTGACACGACGACGCCGATCAAGAAAGCACCGAAACTGGGATGGATGATCAACAACTGGACAGGGGGAGCGGTGGGGAGATACATACGTATTATCCAAGGCTCCCATTGCTGTGTGGGGGTGAGTAGTGGGAGGGCGGGGGCGGGACGGGGGATGACTGGGGTCACATATAGGATGCAAACGGGCTATTTGAGAGAGATTGCGAGCAGAGCGTGGCAACTTAGCGCCAGCGGTAACTACGCTTCCGTCATTGCAAAGCTTTCATCCGCCACTTACACGAGGCACTTTTTCCCTTGCCACATTAGCCGCACCTCCTTCCGAGTCCATCCGATCGATCTGATCCTCCCAAACGAAATTCCATAACACTTACCTTCTACATTTGTTTCATCGCTGGTTAGTACGTATGTCGTGACCCTGCACGCTCTTGTTCTCTTTGTACACTTTGTATCTCCAGAAGATCTCTCTCAGATCTGTGTCTGTTGTTTGCGTAAAGTTGAGTGTCTGTTGTTTGGTGCAACCACTGCATGCTTCAACGCGGCAATTTCCGGCACAGCAAACTTGCAGTTCATGGGTAAGACATAGTTGTGACACGACTTGTATACAAGAAGGATTGAAGAGTACATTTCACTAAAAATGGTACTTGGCGGTGGATGGCAGAGGAAATAAATGTGCCATCGGGATGTGATCCGGAAGTTCAGAAGATTATGCGCGATTCAGAGGATCGGTTTATGAACAACTCAACTCGAGGACAGAGGCGCATGGCTTCGCGGTCGCTTTGATCTCGAATGTAAAGATACGAATATAAAACCGTAGAAGCCGAGAATTCACACAGAGCATGAGAAGAAGGCAGGTCAGCAACAGATTAAAAGCGTGGGACGCGACGGGCAAGGACCTGATGCCCGGATCACCGTGTGTCCCGCGGAGCTGATGGTGAACGCTCAGTACTGTGTTTATAAAGTGTACACAGTCGCACGCCGACGTCACCTTTCGAACTGTCCGTCATCACCGGCCAGTCATTGAGATTATGACAGGATCTTATCTCATTCATGACATTCACTTCGAAGCGTTGCTACCTCAGATCCAACAGTCAGCAGCAGCAGTGTCTGAACACATAATGGCGGAGCAGTTCTGGTGAGATTGATCATTGAACCTCGACATCCGTTCTCGCCAACATGACGACATGTTTGTGCTGGGCAAGACGTCAACTACACCGAGGACAGTCGAGGACCGTTCACCCGCGATCATTGAAGCGAAGTTGGGCCGAAACCTGCGTGCAGACAATTGTCCTATTTCCGAGCATGTCGGAGGAACTCATTAATGGGCGTTCGGAGATGACTGCGATTAGGGCAACTGAGTCAGAGCTTCGAGAAGCCCACACCCGTCCATCATCATCACCGCGGCCCGCTCAAGCGATACGGCGACAGATTTCATGAGGCCTGTTGGGACGTCTTATTCAACCTAGTCGATGACTTCGCCCAGTCACTAGAAACAGGAACAAACAACATGCCTCGACAGAACCCAACCTGAGAGGCACAGGCGTTATGTACATCAAAGTGGTCAGATCAATGGACTGAGTTGGTGCCGGTGAACCACGACCTGGTGTTGGGTTAGGTCAAAGTAAGCCTTCCGATTTTCTCCGTTCTTCTAACTCGCTGGCGCATTGGCTGGTCAGAAATCTGCTGCTCCTCAGCGAGGTATCTTAACTCACATTGCGCCACCCTCTGTGTCCCCTTGGCAATGACGGTTCCTGGATCACGGCCATGTGCGATGAAAAAAATGTGGCTACAGTGCCCCCAACGAGTCGGTGGCTTGTTGGAGCAAGGCTGCCGTGCAAGCACACAGCTCGCATCCATAATCGACCCTGCCCCACTGGCGCAAATACCACTTGCCACACGGCACAGTGGCAGAGGCGATGAAAGTTGGTGGCGAACCCATAGCACAGCCGCAACTCATGATGGCATTCACACGACGTCAGACTAAGTTCACGTCTTAGTATGGCTTTCCGCTGGCACGCCAACAGTGGCCCTTAGACTGGATCCTGCATCGTGACCGCGTTGCGATGCATTGACAAAGGTGAGGCGACTTTGTTGCCAAAAAGCGAGCGAGTCAGTCCGCGTAGCTTATCCGTTCTCTAGGAGCTGGGCTGACAGATCTGGTAAGCTTTACCTTGAATGTATCCAGGCAACAGTCCGACGGGCCGGTTACTTTTTTCTTTTGATCTGTTGCCGCGAGACTGTCCCTGTGAACATTGATGGGTAGGATTTTCTCAGCTCTGAATGACGTATTATTCGTGCTCTAAAGTTATGGCCAGGGATGAGGATCGACCGTGTAGATGAATCCCCGGTGTCCAAGTCTTGTTGCGAGTCTCAGACGGGGCCGAAATGAGTACGACCCATGTGGAGCGCTCATCACATCCTGTCAGTGAGTAGTCCCATCATTGTCGAACTGTCATGACGTACGATGCTGGTCTAGCTGATGTTACCAAACCTGTTGTGTTCACTCAGGTGATGAATTTTCTCAGACCCACCCCAGGGTGTCACGTCACTCGCGACCGGATGGGACCGTCTCCCGCGAAGTCGTACTATTTGTAATACTCGTGACTGCGCTCCATTGGTGACCGATGGCGACCTTCCGTTGAGCGGTTACCATCGACAGTGGCCACAGGATGATGAAGCTAAACATAGGTAGAACAGCGCTGACAACGTCTACAGCATGGCGCATAGGCTTAGAGACTTGAACGAACAAGGGTACCACGCTTGTCTACTCGCGTCGAGCAGCAGGCTAGCCAACGTTCAGGTCAACATCGGAAACGCCTCGACAATTTCGTAGTGATGATATATTCATTCGTCGTCCGAGCTGAAATAACACAAGTACGAGTTACAAAACATCGAGCACACGTACATTGTCCAGAATATTAGCCAGCGAGACGCTCTCCTGTAACTGTACAGTGATCAAACTATCTGCCGCAACTCGCTTGTAGTCCACCGCACCATCACGTCGACCCGTCGAAGCTACAGCGAGCAACAGTGCGCCAAACGGCTGTCGAAGACGGGCAACGAGCTGCCATGTTCTAGTCTCTCTGTCCACTGGTGCTGTTTGGGCGGGGGTAGGGATGGACGGTAGCTCAGGTTCAGAAGGCGATGAATCATCATCATCAATTCCTTCGTTGTCTAGTAGTTCATCGCCAGAGATTTCTTCATCATCCGTGTTTGGTGACGGTGATAGCAGAACATCGTCTTCTGTGAATGCGCCATCGTGCATATGTCCGTGCTCTATGAGATTGTCCAACCAAGGGTGAAAGAGATACAGAGACCTCATCCGAGATAGGTCATATCTCGTCCTGATTTCTACCGTCCCGTCCCAAAGGCAATAGTGTCTGCGCGATAAACACGGCCTGAACGAGTCCGAGAAGAAGAAAAACGCGGGAGTTGGAAAGCGATGCATGGAAGTGTCATCCGACTCTCCGCGAACCGAGGCGTAGGAAGCTTGTTGAGACGGTCATATAACCTCAAGGCCACACTGAGGTCGAATGAGGGAGTACGCAACCGAGCGATGATACGGTCCATCTCGGAGTCCAAGATAGGAGGAGGGAGGTGTGTTGTTGCTGGTCCGTTGAATACAGTGATGCGGGCAGGCAGACAACTGTTGAAGGGGCTGGATTCCCCAGTCCATGCAAGGATACTCGCGTCTCCAGATCTTGTGAGAACATTCGCCAATAGACGCCCTATAGAGGCCTCGCCTTCACCGTATATTGCAGGTATACCAATAGCTGAGAAAATGCCGAGCAATGAGTAGGCAGCATCTTCCACCCACGTCGTCCGCGGGGTCGAAGCAAGATGCAATTTTTCCCGAATGCTGCTTAAGCCTGGACGAAGGGCTATCAGCTGCTCCGCAGAAACCCTGGTGGCTTGCTCCATCTCCGAGATGACTTCCGGCGACTCTTTATGATTTGGCAACTCGAGATCTCGATAAAGAGTCCAATCCTCCGTGTAGAAACGGATGACCTTGGCAGCAATGTATTCCTGAAGTGTCCAGGCACGAGTGTTCCAGAGGCTCCCTGCAAGAGCCCCGCGTGGGGATGAAGGGCAAACGGCACGAAGGAAGACGATCATCATGGCCGAACCCTGGTACCACTTGAACATGGCCACCAAGGCTTCCTGGAGGACAAAGTGATCCGATTTATCAATACAGCATGTGTTGCTCCATGCCCAATCGAATCCGGTATCCAGAACGATCTTGCAGAATGTTTGTAACTTATCGTGGGTCGGAGATTCCTCCAGGTCATACACAGCTATATGGACCACCTGCTGGAACAGCGGTTCGTTGTCTTCCCATTTGTGCAACAGCATGACATATTGGAAGTACTCTCGCACTTCACGCTTGATCCGGACGTAGTCAATGCGTGTCGTTGTGGATGACACAAGCTCTTTGAAGATCAGAAGGGACTCAAATGCAGATGCCTGCTCAGCTCTATTGTGGAGACGACCGGTGGTTGTGTTGATGAGCACACGTGGTGAATGACGTAGAGCCCGATGAACAACCTTGCGAATCATTGCTCGGGTGCTCGATGGGCTGACGTACTGGTCACCGTGCCCTGCCAAATAATATAAACACGTCATCTTTAATAAGGATACGACTCACGTTGAACGTCGGGATCAGGTGACTCCGCCGTCTTTGCGAGCATAGTCTCAAACGCATCAGCTGCTTTGTCGTAGTCCCCACCCTTGTGTAGAGCGGCATGTTTCATCTCGTAGCCCCATGGAGACAACGGATCGAGTGCAATCACCTGATTATGATACGTCAACAAGATTGACGTGCATGGGCAAAAATGAAGTACCTCGTTTGCATCATCTAGAGCCTCTTTCCACGATCCGGTTGCTAACCGTGCTTTGCTTCGCTTGATAAGAATTGCTTGCGGAGAGGAAGAAACGAGATATAATGCGGTCGTATAGTGAGAGATAGCCTCGTCATGTCGCAAGGCACTGCTGTATCTCCGAGACGCTCCAGTTTCTTTGAGAACGCTGCCCGAACGCTGACAAAACGTCAAATAAGCAAATACACTATACAGGATGGCGCAGCGGCCACTTACGATGAGCCCATTCCAGATGGTCCTCATGCCCTCCCAATTCAGTTTTCAATTCGTGGAAACACTTGGCTGCATCGTTTGTGCGACCTGCTGCATACAGGGCTTCACAAAGTCGCTGTCGAATTGTGATGTCGAGATTATCGAATTTCCATCCGGTTATCTGTCAGGGCCAGTGAGTGATTTTTGATACGTTGCAATACATCCAAAAACATACCAGCGATATCGCAAAGAGGGGAGGCCCAACGTCTCGTATTTGGGCTCGAGCACATTCGAACGACTGTATCGCAGCCTCATAGTCACTGGACTCCATCTGCGAGTTTCCAAGGAGAAGATACATGTACGCCTTCCGGAACTATCAGTGACAATATTCGCCGCGTGGTGGCGTGTTGTGCACGTGCCTGAACCACGTAGCATATAGAGTTGAGGGAAACCGTAGCAATGAGGTCGTCTACACGTGATATCGCATCGGGATGTTCTCCGGCCATAAAGACGACAATAGCCTAAGAGATATGAGCGGTTGAATGGTAACCGAACGAGACACAGACCTTGACAAGCAGGAGAAAGGTAACATGAGATGAATGGAAGTGCTCGACCGCAATGTCGCAAGCCCGATAGGCCTTGTCCTTTTCCCCTTTGCCGACATGGGCTACACTTTTTGCAAGAAAGGCGATGATGGACGGCTGAATATCAAGGGCCTTGCATAAATGGGCATCAGCATGTCAGTGTCTGTGAGAGTAAAGTGATAAGCACCCTTTCGGCATCGACGAGGGCTGCATCCCACTTTCGTAGACGAGTCCGCACGAGAGCTCGACTAGCGAATACGGGATGAGCCGGATTCTGAGACTCGGAGATCGCTGCAGTCAAGAGGGCCTCTGCATTTTCGAGTTGATCGTGCTTCCACGAGTCCAGCACAGCGTCGTCGATCTGAATATCAGGTTCCTGGAGAGTGGGGTGTAGAGAGATGGAACTGACGGGATCGATGCAGCAGTCGTCGACCTCGATGAGGCCATGGGGTGGGGGTGTAGAGGAGACGATGGGATTGAATTCTATGCGGAACGAACGAGAAATTTCCGAGATACGCTCCAATCCAATGGGACGACACTTACAATGATACGAGACACACGTATGATGCTGATTTTCCCATTCTTTCCACCAAATGCGAGAGATTGGTCGTCGGGAGAGAATGCGATGGACTGGATGTTTTGAGGATGTTGAATGAGACCGAGTTGGGCATGTGTCGACGTGTCCCGAAATGTGATCGTATTATTTGTAGAGTGAGCAATGAATTTCCCATGCTTTGGCAGGGCAATGTACAAGAAGCCGTCGCTACCGAGGACAGGCCATTCTGCGACTGCTGATCCGGTGGCTGCATCAAATTGCTTGATTGTATTATTAGATACGACAAAGAGGTGGTTGTTGAACCAGACGAGACCAGCGTTATGGTAGGGGGTTACTTCTACATCAATGTCGACGAGCAAGCGCCAATCGTTGCTGTCCCAGACTTGAACGGATTCCCAAGTGGCTGTCGCGCAGTGAGAATTTCGCTGCGACCACGCCATTGTGGTGGAGTCTTTGCACCTGTTTGTTGGATGCGACATCCCAAACGACGACGCCAAGACGAGTCTCTTTGAGTCGGGCGAGAAATCGACCGTGCGGGTGTAGCGAATATCCTTGAGCTTGAAGACTTGCTTGTATGTCTTTGCGTCCCAAACGGAGAGGGCGTCCCCGTCTGACCATGTCCCCGCTGCGATCCACTTGCCATCATTCGACACAACGAGACAACAACACTCGCCGCTTCCTGTTCTTATTGTTGCCATTTGTTTGCCGTCCTCCACTCGCCACACTCGAGCATCGCTGTCATGGCCACTCACGATATACTCGCCGTTCGTTGAGAATGCCACTGCCAATAACTCACTACCGATGTCGATTTCGATCGACTGGGGATGATCTAATAGTCCAATGCTCAGCATACAGGCAACCCCATCTTACCAGTACACACCGGTCGTCAACGACGGCGTCCTCAGCGGTTCAATGTAGCCAAGTAGTGATGGAATCAACGAACAGGTTGTGGTTTGTTGTCCTTTTTCGCACCGTATAAGTAGTGCCCACGCTCATAACTATAACCGCCTCGTGTTTTCGGCCAGTCCACGCATTTCTCCCATACATACCAGACATGTAGCCACCCCCGCAGGATCAACCACCATATTCGCGCATGACTATCTATTTTTTTCCGCCTGTACATCCGCCTAGGTGAGAAACCAGATTTCCTAGAAGGCCATCTCTCCACTCTGTTCTCCTCCAAATTGACGGTCTGGCCATACCCGATAATCGGTCGACGCCAACTTCATCCTAGTCAAAGCTTCGATCTCCCGTTTGTGATGACAAGTTGACCAACCCAATTCAGATTTCCTTGCCGTATTCTGCTTGGCCCGTGCGAAGTGCACGGCTTATTAGCCGTTCAGAAATTTCTATCGGCAAAATCTCAGTGTCGACCCGCGTATGCCCCGTCGGTGCAAAAGGTCATTCTTTCCTCCATTCCATTTGTCTCGTCTCCTCAAATCTCTCAGCACCCGCCATAGACGCAAGTAGACCCTCTTGGAAATGGGATATTGACACACGACAGCTTTCCCTCATCTGACAAATCCTTCAAACGGATGCTCGCGCAACACCACCATCTTATCTCGAAGAGCCTCTGCAACAACCCACACCTGCTTCCACCTCGGAATCCTGAGCGCACCATTGTTACTGTTCCGAAAAGACGGGATGGTGATAGTCTTGAGTCGGCTTGTACCGGTGTAGCTACGCCGCGGCTTTCCACACTTGGCATAATAAGGCCGACGGGGAGTCGATGGATCAGCGCCTGGTGACTCGCTCGCCTGCCCAATCGGCAACTTGGTGGGACTGCCTTTGAGTGCGGCACGGAAGGCAGCCGTAGCAGCTGCAAAAGAACGTCTAGTGGGGGAGGTACTGGTTCCTAGCCTGGTAGGCGACGAATAGTCGACTCGGCATTTGTTCGTTGGCGTTCCTGGGAAGGAAGAGCTATCGTTGGCGCATGTCTTCGAGGGTGATGTTGTTGGGGTCAATGCCTTCTTCGTTATCGCTCGAGGTCTCGTAAAGGATTTCATCGGAGACTTGATCTGATCTGCAATAACGTCTCGTTAATCGAGTATGGCCAATACGGCTTTAAACGCATCTGGTTGTATCGAATAGGTTTGACGGAGGGATAGCTCCTTCACGGAGGGCTTTTGTGCGTCGTGGCTGAGACCAAGCTCTCCAATGTGGAGTCAAGAGACCTTACCTCCATCAACTGGCATACCCAATATGTTCGCGTCATGCCTCTCCTTCAGGACCCAACGTGTGGGAGAGAAGCCTCGACATCCTCCATGTATGCTATATATCGCATTCTTTCTCGGGCCAGTGGACACGGTACGCCTCGACAAGCATCCCGTGCGTCAAATCCGTGATGGTGTTCACTCGCTCGGAGCCAAGCACTGCGCGAGCTTTTTGAAGATGTCGTAGAACTCAGAATTTGACTACTCACACCCAGAGAGACTTGGCCCGTGTTCAACCTGTATGTTTTTTTTAGAAGGTGCCCAACGACCAAGGGGAAATCCGCGTACTGTTCGGATGCCAGGTACGCGCGCACGGCAGGGATCGTGACGGGGATTTTGACGACGGAACCAGAGCCTGGACGCGTCTTTGCATTTGCGAGGCAAAGAATGGAGTGGGCTTTTTCGAACGTCTCTAGGCCCGGTTCAATCGGTCGCGCTTGGACGGACGCTAAAGCTATTGGCCACCCTGGAGTAGATGAAGCAAGCGTGGACGTCGAGAAGAAAGAGGATTTGTCGTGTCTGAGGACGTCAACAGTCGAAAAAATGCCGAGCGAATCGATGAGTATCATGCTCTTCCTTACTGTAGGGCCAGTTCGCGAGTAGGTCGTTAGAGCGATCAACCTTCTCCACCTGTACGCACGTATAGTCCCAGAAAAGCATCTCTGCACTCTTTTTTCCAAACTCTGATGATCTTGACAATGAGCTCGACCGACGCTAGCCTTATCCTGGTCAAACCTTTGGTCACCCGGTTGCGACGACAAGTTGTCCAATAGATTTCTTCGCCAAAGTCTGCTCGGCCCTGTGCGACACGCACAGCTTTTCAACCGCCCGGAAATTTCTGTCGGCAAAACCTCATTCTTTCCTCCATCCCATTTATCTCGTCTCTTCAAATATCTCAATACAGGTCCTCGATAGTGGACTCGTCCTTCTGGGAATGGACGGTTGACACGTCCATGTACACACTTTGTCACGGACGCCAGGCGATCTCGTGAAAGCGACCCGTCATTCGCCAAGCAACGCCCGTTTGCCCTTGTAGGTCTTTGATCAGGGTCAGTACGACGTGGGCAGTGTGGTTTATACGTTTCGCCAGTCGTAGACTGGATTGCTGAACTTGTAATGACGTTGCAGTATTGGAAGAGCGAAATCGATGTCAGGAATAGCGAGTGGTAATGTGTCTCATCTGATCCCCATGAGGGGTGATCCAAGCCAACTACCCCACGCAGCGTCAATGTATCTCTGCCACGCAAAGGGACCAACTCTCCTCTTCACTT
This sequence comes from Boletus reticuloceps, assembly GCA_018397855.1. Taxonomy (NCBI): domain Eukaryota; kingdom Fungi; phylum Basidiomycota; class Agaricomycetes; order Boletales; family Boletaceae; genus Boletus; species Boletus reticuloceps. Next base: position 761,093 of record JAGFBS010000015.1, read on the forward strand.
TTCGTACGTCCTCATTATCCAACCCTCCCCGTGATGTTCAAGCTCCCCATTGAGCCTGCCAGATTTCATGGTGCAATGTGGTCATTGATAGGCAGGGGTGAGTACTAAGTCTGTTCATCTTCGACGGGTACCTCTCCTTCACTCAACGCTTGGATGTTCTGACAGGCGTCACTTTTCAATTTCTCCTGGTCATTGGCCGGCAAAGACTGATACCCATGAGGCGATAACACCCAGTCTGGTACTGGCAAGGCGCTCGTCTCGGCTTCGACGCATACGTTATGGAGCTCACACCAGGCAGACAAATCACACAAGCCCCACGATCCGACCGACCGACTCGTGCCATCATAGACAGCATAGCACCGTAGAGACGGAGTTTCAAGTAGGCTGAGCCACTCTAGGCGGGATGGCAGGGAGATGGGTTCATCGTTTTATGCGCATTGACGTCATCGGCATGATGATGTCTACTGGCGGTGGTGGTGAACGTCAGGTCAATGGTATAGATTTGGATGTGTACTATCTAATGCTACAGGTTTGGGAGATACATGTTGAAGAAGATGCGTGATGGTGTGATGGATGATTGAAAACATAGGCATGTGAATATGGCAAATCTAAACCACCTCATGATCTTCAAGAAGACGGCCCTTCTCCGAGTCCGGGTCGACCGGTGCTGGAAGTCGACGATGAAATCTCTTCTGGACCTAGGGAAGGGTAAAGTGGCATTTTTACATTAGTCACAGACACCTACCATACGCAATAGACGAGTTTGAAGGTTACCTGTGTTTGCCTCCGTGCGAAGCTTCCGCAACGAAAAAGCTTCCACAGGTGTTGACGAAATTCGATTGTCGTTTTGGGAGGATGTCGGCATGTGGGCTATCCACCTCTTAAGGATCGTGACGATATTGAAACCTTCATCCCCGCTTGCTGCTGGTGTTGTGGCACAGACATAGATGATGTCAATGGTGCACTCGAAGACTGTGAGGACGATGGCGGTGGATGCTTCGATAAGTATGTCCTGACGTAAACGTGCCCCTGCCCAGGAGCATCAGTACACCAAACGATAATAATGACAGATGTGACGCACAGAGTTCTTCTGGTAAAAAGATGGCCCCACTATATATCTGTGCCACGACGAGCAGGTGGAGTACAGCACGGAACATTCTGATGCTTTGTTTGCTTGTCACGCAGAATCCGAAGACAATGACAAGAGACGTGGAACCTGTTGTAGCACTCCAAAAAGCGAAGAGGAGGGTGCCAGTCTTCGGTGATCTGAAGGTGAGGCTGACAAGAATTATGCCAATGGCATATGTGAGAGCGGCGCAGAAGAGAGATAGGAGAAGCTGTGGCATGCGAGTCTGGGATGTGCTGGTTTGAGTGTTTGTTTCCATGGCAGGCAACAGCGACAAAGGGGGGAAGATGGAGGATGGAAGATGGAAGAGGTATACGCCGGGTTGACATCCCCTATTTCTCGAGCGACTAAGACAAGTTACTTGACGTGGGAAATATTTGTCATTTTTGCCTAGCTGTGCATGAGATGCTCGTACACGGTAGTCACCATGATGGAAACTCCAACTTGCCAGCAATCGTCAACGAGAGAGTCATCCACGCCGAGCAATGACTCTGATGAGAACTGCAAACCAACGATGTCAATCCCATGACGGTAACGAGAGTGTAAGGAGATGCTCACATCAACCGCAGAAAGCAAGCCATCTTTCCATGAACTGCGCGAATCACCAGACAAAGTGTACTCGTTCTGCAAGCGGCGGGAATGCCATCATCATCATCAACGGCCCGGGGATTACGCGGATGGGCTTCGTGACTTCTGTTCCGCTTCCACTAGTAATCCCCGATGAACCACCTATGGACTCAGGTCCCGACCAACATTGGTGAGCGGTGTGGATGCGGGCCACGCAGGCACTTCTTGCTTTGCCCACTCCGTGAAGACCGGTATGAGCCTGGTGGTATGAATTGTCAACTTGTTCAAGGCTGCTTCACCATGTGCGCAGAGACGTCATTGCGTGAAATCTGACCGAAAAACATCGGACGCACAGCGAGACATAGGTAGAAAATATACTCACCACAAACCCACTCGATCATGGCCATCGACAACGTTCTTTCACATCGACGGCGCTCTGCTCGATCGTCGCGGGCCCACTCGTATTCACTCAATTCGAGGAAGCACTCAACAGCATCTGTCACGCGCTCGATCATTTCGAGGCGTTCAGACACGACACGATAAATCGTGACTCTTGGGACCTTGAGCTAAATACAAATGTGGCATCGATCCCATAATGAAGAGCACTTAGGGTAAGGGAGATACTCACGTTGGCAGCAGCAACCAAAGCACCCTTCCATCCGCCACTCGACAATGTTGCTTTTGCCCACTCTCAGGAGCGGAGTGGGGATCTGTGAATCGGAAGCATATGCTGGTTATCATGTCAGGCTGTCGAGAGGCATTGTTGGGTAAGGTCTGCTGAAAAGTCTTGAATGCGTATAAAACAAATGAATAGGGCATAAACATCACCAGAAACCCACTTGGTGATGGATCCAAGTCGACTTGCATAGACTTTTCTGGACTTGTCCAAGGATCAATCGATCATCGAGCAACTGGAACAGGTTCCAACGTTCCATTGCGGTTAATTGAATATTCATTCGTGACTCGAGACGCTATGGTACCGAGGTTACAACAAATCAAGCATGCGCACATTGTCCAGAATATTGGCCAGCGAGACGCCGTCCTGAAATCGTACCGTAATCAAGCAATCCGCCGCAACCTTGCAAGGTTAGTCACGGTACAGCAGATGAACTTGTAAGCGTGGACGTCGAGAACGAAGTTGAAGGGCGCGACGCGGGATCGATGGACTCATCATCGAACGACTTATATAAGATGTTCAAACGTCGACGAATCTCGGATGGCAAATGAATATTTCTATCGCTGCCATGGAACACTTGGGTGCTACAATACCAAGGCTACAACACATCAAGCATGCGCACATTGTCCAGAATATCGGCCAGCGAGACGTCATCCTGAAATCGTACCGTAATCAAGCAATCCGCCGCAACCCGCCTATACTCCATCGCACGTCGACCCGTCTGTACCTGCTGGAGCAACAATGCACCAAATGGCTGTCTGAGGCGGGCGGCGAGCCGTCGTGCTCCCGTCTCTCTGTCCACCGGTTCTATTTCAACGGGAGAAGGGAGTGATGGCAATCTGGGAGGCGGGGACGAATCGTCATCCATTTCTTCGTAGTCTACTTCATCAGAGATCTCTTCATCGTCCGAGTTCCCCGAGGGTTGTAGCACAACACCATCCTCTACAAATACTCCACCGCGGGTATCTTCGTGCTCCAGGAGCGTATCCAACCAAGGCTGAACGAGATATAGAGACCTCATCCGAGATAGGTCATGTCTCGTCCTGACTTCCACCATCCCAAACGCAGTGGTATCTGTGCGGTAAACGCGACCTGAACTGGCTCGGTATACCAAAAAAGACGGGAGTTTGAAGGCAATGCATGGGAGTGTCATCCGACTCTCTGCGAACCGAGGTGTGAGTAGCTCGTTGAGACGGTCATATAGCTTCAAGGCCACGTCGAGGCCAAATGAAGGAGTATGCGACCCAGTGACGGTTCGCCCCATCTCAGAGTTCAGAATAGGTGCAGGGAGGTGTGACGTGGCTGGTCTGTTGTATACGGTGATACAAGCGGGCAAGCAACTGTTGAAGGGGCTGGATTCCCCAGTCCATGCAAGGATACTCGCATCTCCAGATCTTGTAAGAACGTTCGCCAATAGACGTCCTAGAGAAGCCTCCCCTTCGCCGTATATTGCAGATATACCAATGGCCGAGAAAATGCCGAGCAATGAGTAGGCAGCATCTTCCACCCACGTCGTCCTCCGGGTCGAAGCGAGACACAATTTTTCACGAATGCAGCCTAAGCCTGGACAAAGTGCGATCAGCTGTCCCGCAGAAACCCCGGTAGCTTGTTCCATCTCCGAGATGATTTCCGGAGATTCTTTGTGGTTTGGCAACTCGAGATCTCGATAAAGAGTCCAATCCTCCGTGTAGAAGCGGATGACCTTGGCAGCAATGTATTCCTGAAGCGTCCAGGCACGAGTATTCCAGATACTCCCTGCGAGAGCGCCAGGTGGCGATGAAGGGCGAACACCACGAAGGAAGACGATCATCATGGCCGAACCCTGGTACCACTTGAACATGGCCACCAGAGCTTCTTGGAGAATGAAGTGATCCGACTTATCAATACAGCATGTGTCGCTCCATGCCCAATTGAATCCGGCATCCAGAACGATCCTGCAGAACGTTTGTAGCTTGTCGTGGGTCAGAGACTGCTCCAGGTCATACACTGCGATATGCACCACCTGCTGGAACAGCGGTTCGTTGTCTTCCCATTTGTGCGACAGCATGACATAGCGGAAGTACTCTCGCACTTCACGCTTGATCTGGACGTAGTCGATGCGTGTTGTCATCGACGATACAAGCTCATTGAAGACTGGCAAGGATTCGAATGTGGAAGCCTGCTCGGCTCGATCGTGGAGGCGACCGGTAGTGGTATTGATGAGCACGCGCGGCGAATGACGTAGAGTCCGATCAACAATTTTGCGAATCGTCGCTCGTGTGCTCGATGGGCTTATGTACTGGTCACCGGCCCCTGCCAAAATAATGTCAACAAGTCATCTTTGTCAGGGTAACAAGGATACAACTGACGCTGAACGTCCGGGTCACGTGACTCTGCCATCTTCGTGAGCATCATTTCGAAAGCATCAATTGCATCGTCGTAGTCTCTACCCTTATGCAAAGCTGCACGTTTTATCTCGTAGCCCCATGGAGACGATGGATCGAGCCCAATCACCTGATGATGGTACATCAACAAGATTGACGTGCATCAGGCAAAAATCAAGTACTTCGTTTGCGTCATCTAGCGCCTCTTTCCACGATCCAGATGCTAATCGTGCTTTGCTTCGCTTGATGAAGATCGCTTGCGGGGAGGAGAGAGTCAGAGACAACGCGGTAGAATAGTGGGAGACAGCCTCGTCATATCGCTGGACGCCCACTGCTGTATCTCCGAGACGCTCCAGTTTCTTTGAGGAACGTTGCCCGAACACTTACAAATTATGTCAAATAAGCAAATACACTGTACGGGATGGCACTGCGGCTGCTTACCATGAGCCCATTCCAGATGCTCGCCATGCCCTCCCAATTCAGTCTTCAATTCGTGAAAACACTTGGCTGCATCGTTGGTGCGACCCGCTGCATCCAAGGCTTCACAGAGTCGCTGTCGAATTGTGATGTCGAGATTATCGAATTTCCATCCGGTTATCTGTCAAGGATGATGAGCGACTTTCGATACGTTACAATACATCCAAAAATGTACCAGTGATATCGCAAAGAGGGGCCGCCCAACGTGGTCTCGTATTTGGGCTCGAGCACGCTCGAACGACTGTATCGCACCACTGTGGTCACTGGACTCCATCTGCAAGTTTCCAAGGAGAAGATACATGTAAGCCTTCCAGAACTGTCAGTTGCAATGTTCGCCGCATGGTAACGTGTTGTGCACGTGCCTGAACTACGTAGCATATAGAGTTGAAGGAAACCGTAGCAATGAGGTCATCTACGCGTGATATCGCATCGGGATGTTCTCCGGCCATGAACACAATGATAGCCTAAGAAATATGAGCAGTTAAATGGTAACCGAACGTTGAAGAGACAGACCTTGATAAGAAGGAGAAAGGTGACATGAGATGAATGGAAGTGCTCGAACGCAATGTCGCAAGCCCGATAGGCCTTGTCCTTTTCCCCTTTGCCGACATGGGCTACACTTTTTGCAAGAAAGGCGATGATGGATGGCTGAATGTCAAGGGCCTTGCATAAATGGGCGTCAGCATGTCAGTGTTTGTGAGAGTAAAGTGATAAGCACCCCTTCGGCATCGACGAGGGCTGCATCCCACTTTCGTAGACGAGTCCGCACGAGAGCTCGAGTAGCGAGATGAGCCGGATTCTGAGACTCGGAGATCGCTGCAGTCAAGAGGGTCTCTGCATTTTCGAGTTGATCGTGCTTCCACGAGTCCAGCACAGCATCGTCGATCTGAATGTCAGGTTCCTGGAGAGTGGGGTGTGGAACTGACGGGTCCGATGCAGCATTGTCGGCCCGGATGTCAGGTTCCCGGGGAGTCGGGTGTAAAGGAGACGATAAGATTGAATTCTATGCGGAACGAACGAGGAATTTGTCCAGATACGCTCCAATCCAATGGGACGACACTTACAATGATACGAGACACACGTATGATGCTGATTTTCCCATCCTTTCCACCAAATGCGAGAGATTGGTCGTCGGGAGAGAATGCGATGGACCGTATGTCTTGAGGATGTTGAATATGACCGAGTTGGGCATGTGTCGACGTGTCCCAAAGGGTGATAGTACTCTTTGTAGAGTAAGCAATGAATTTCCCATGCTTTGGCAGGGCAATGCACGAGGAGTCACCGCTATCGAGGACAGGCCATTCTGCGACTGCTGATCCGGTGGCTGCATCGAATTGCTTGATTGTATTCTTGGATACGACAAAGAGGTGGTTGTTGAACCAGACGAGACCAGCGTTGAAGCGGGGGGTTATTCCTACGTTGATGTCGATGAGCAAGCGGCCATCGTTGCTGTCCCAGACTTTGACGGATTGCGGAGTGGCTGTCGCGATGCGATCCCCTGCTGGCGAGTATTTCGCTGCGGTCGCGTACGTGTGGTGGAGAATTTGCACTTGTTTGTTGGATGCAACGTCCCAAACGATGGCTCTGTTGACCCGGGAGTTCGACGCGAAGACGAGTCTCTTTGAGTCGGGCGAGAAATCGACGGCGGTGATGAAGGAGATATCCTTGTGCTCGAAGACTCGTTTGTATGTCTTTGCGTCCCAAACGGAGAGGGCGTTGTCTGACCATGTCCCCGCTGCGATCCACTTGCCATCATTCGACACAGCAAGACAAGAACACCGGGGTCCTGTGCTCATTGTTGCCATTTGTTTGCTGTCCTCCACTCGCCACACTCGAGCATCGCTGACATGGCCGCTCACGATATACTCGCCGTTCGTTGAGAATACCACTGCCAATAACTCACTACTGATGTCGAGGTCGATCGGCTGGGGATGATCTAGTCCAATGCTCAGCATACAGGCGGCACCATCTTACTAGTACACACCAGTCTTCGCCCACGACGGCGTCATCAGCGGTTCAATGTAGCCAAGTTGTGGCGACAAATCAACGAACAAGTTGTGGTTTGTTGTCCTTTTTCGCAACGTGCACACGTTGCCTTTTGATCAAGATATAGATCAGTGCCCACGCTCATAATCGCCTCGTGTTTTGCTGGCTGAGTTCTGTACTTATCAGGACGAATTCAAGATAAACATATGTCTCGATCCACGAAGCTGGCATGGCGCCCAATCGCCGTGTTCGGCATGTATATCGTGCCTTCCTTTCCCCGTTTGCGAGCAGGTTATTGAACGATGTCACTCCCGATGAGTCAGTCTATCTCCACGCATTTCTCCCATACATACCAGACATGTAGCCACCCCCGCAGGATCAACCACCATATTTGCGCATGATTATCTATTTTTTCCGCCTGTACATCCGCGTAGGTGAGAAACCGGATTTCCTAGAATGCCGCCCATCTCTGCACTCTGTCCCTCCAAATTGACGGTCTGGCCATACCCGATGATCGGCCGACGCCAACTTCATCCTAGTCAAAGCTTCGGTCTCCCGTTTGTGATGACAAGCTGTCCAACCCAATTCACATTTCCTCGCCGTATTCTGCTTGGCCCGTGCGAAACGCACGACTGATTAGCCGTTCGGAAATTTCTATCGGTAAAATCTCAGTGTCAACGATGGACCCGTGTATGCCCCGTCGGTGCAAAAGGTCACACTTTCCTCCATTCCATTTGTCTCGTCTCCTCAAATCTCTCAGCACCGGCCATAGACGCAACTAGACCCGTCCTCTTGGGAATGGGATGTTGACACGTCCACCTCTGCATCTACATTACCCCCTGTTCGCGAGCAAGCCGCTGATCTGGCCTCCCAACTCGATCACAAGGTTGCCCAATGTGAGTTTTTAGTCTACAACACAATGTCCAAAAATCGAAAGTAATTAACTAACTAGGAATAAGACGGACTGGATCGGCCAACAAGACCTATACACCATATGCATCACCCTTGATCATGCAAACTGCATCCCCTTTGGATTCAACTTCTAACCAAGCTATTATTCTCCGCTGGCGGCTAACAGCATCAACCCACGCCCTAACAAAAGTTTTGATACTCGCTACCATGCAACGAAAAAACCGTGAGCGATGCACTGCAAGATGAATATGTACATGAACACTCACTCTCCCTCGGGGGATCCACAGGTGTCACGTTTGAGAGGCTTATCATTCGGGGTGGGCAACGCAGCTACAACGGCGACGATGCCGAGGAGCATGAGCACAAGCTCGTTGAACAGCATGATATAACAGACAGAGGTTCGTGATGAGTGGGTACTGCTGGGAGGTTCAATGAGATGGATGAGGAATTACAAGGTCGAAGAGTTGGTTAAAAGCCGCAGAGGTGTTACGGCAAGTGAGAGTCTGGCTGAAGCGATTTGATCGCTGTCACATCTGAAAAGCAGAATTGTAACTCTGACAGGCTACAACACCCTTGTACGGCACATTTCTAGCCAGAGTGCCGACTGTAGCCGAATTCGGTCCTGACTGGTCTGGGCCAATGGTACCGTCGGTTGAGTAGTGCATGGAGCTAACCTTCTACTTGGTGAATCGAGGAGCATTTTGGTTTTCGCGCGACGCACTTTTTTGCGGACCGGGACTTTGCCCATCCAATGACGGTGCGGGTTAGACCCCTCAAGCATTCGGTCTAGCGTTGGAGGTAAGTGCTGAGATCACTGATATACATGCATACCATTCAGCGGACCGGTTTTGGACCTGACTGGACCAGACCAGTTGGTTAGCCGCGACAGCGGCCATTGCCAGTGACTAGGTTCGATTGCCGCCGCATCAAGGAGAAGAGCAGCTCGAGTAAACCTGGGCCTTCAACTACAGGGCCGAAGATGACAGCTTCCAACTTACCCGACGGCACTGAGCGGCGTTCATAAACCATGTCACAGATGAAACGAACTTGTCTAATTAGCACCCCTCCGGAATGTGGCGACGAGATGTCATGGGCCAAGTACTGCAGTCTTGCAACTTAGAATCGAGTACATGTGATACATGTTGTGCTACGACAAGTCTCGGGTTAGACGGCGGGCTCGGAGCTAGGAGTCATATTAACACCTAAAGTAACGAGGAATACTTACAGCTTGGTTGCCCGTCGACTTTTACTGTACCTCGGTTGCTCTGCTACTACGTCGCGTCATTGGCGACTGCGATGGCCGGCGCGCGTATTGCCAGCAAGATAGGGTTGCATTTATGCTGACCGTCTGACAAGTGTGTCGCAGGCCCATCAAATTTGATGTTGGTAGCGCACATTCTCAGCGACCGCCGAACGGCAGTTTCTCAAGTATTGTAGGTGGTAACGGCAGGTAACCACGGTTCTTGTAGTTGTAGTGTGGCGAGCAGAAACCGCAGGCAAATGACAACTGGCATGAGCTCGGGCCCGGGACTGTCTTCCGAGGGACTTTTAGTAAAGTCATGATAGTGGACCATATTTTTTTCTAATTGGCTGTATAATCCGTTCGGTCTCGAACGACAACGTATACACCTACGTTATGGAGAAGAGGAACAACAGATACAGCTTGGACGCACCGAACGTCATTAGTACCCATATAAGCTGACAGAGTCAAAGCACATCCAATACAGAGACATCCTCCATCAACTTGTTCAACACTGCCGGCGTGATCTCCTCCACCTGGACCGTGATCAGACTCTCTGCAGCGACCCTCCTGTATGCTGCCACGTTGCCACGGCTCTGTGTGAGCAACGGCGCACCAAACGGTTGTCTCACTCGAACGAGGACACGGAACGCGCGCGTCTTTTTGTCCGTCTCTGATAGAGACGACGGTGGCCGAAGAGTTGCTGCATCTCGGGGACGCAGGGCAGTGCGTCCACCAAATGGTAGCGCTGAGGCTGTATTGGAAGGACCAGGAGCGAAGGTAGTTCACCAATCGTAGAAGATTGATCGTCGGTGTTCTCCTCGGGTAGAGTCTCCAACACACTCCTCACAGGTTGTCGGTCGAGAAGAAAGTCGATCCATGGGTGAAGAAAGTATAGACAATTATATCGGGAGAGGTCCTCCTTTGTCACGATCTCGACAGCCCCGAGTGCGGCTGTCTGTGCACGGAATACTCGTTCCGACCCACTCCAAGAAGTCGATAAAGGCCCGAGTTTGCATGGGAGTGTCATCCGCTTGCCCGAGAATGATGGTACACGGAGCTCATTGAGTAGGTCATAAAATTTGGTGACCAATGAGAGACTGAGAGACGTGTTGCGCGATCTGGCAGTGATGGTCTCCATTTCAGTATCTGCGATGGCCGGGACGTGTGAAGTCGGTAGCTGGCTGAACACTGGTGTGTGCTGGGAGGCAGCTGTTGAAGATTCCGGACTTCCCAGTCCAGGCAAGTACGCTCGTGTCTCCCGAGCTTGTGAGAAGCTGCGACAACAGCCGTCAGAGCGCTTGGTCCCCCTCACCATATACAACCAGCAAGGAGTTGGAAAATATCCCGAGCAGTGAATATGCTGCATCGAGGGTCGTCTCTCGTTTCGATGCGAGAATGTCATCTAACCTGGGCTGGAGTGCCATCAGGGCTCGCGTCGAGATGCCCGTTGCCTCTTCCATCTCCGAGAGTATCTCGGGCGACTCTTTATGATTCGGAATATCGTAGAGCGTCCGGTCTTCGTTGTAGAACCGGACTACCTTGGACGCATAGTATTCCTGGAACGTCCAAGCACGGGAGTTCCAAATGCTCTTCACGAGACCACCCCGCCGCGACGGAGAACGAACACCACGGAGTAAGACCAACGTCTGAGCGGAACCCTGGTACCACTTGAACTTGGAAACCAGGACTTCTTGGAGCACGAAGCGATCTGCTTTATTGATACAACAGGTATCGCTCCACGCCCAATGTAACCCAGCATCCCGCACGATCTTGCAGAACATTTTAAGCTTGTCAGTGGTGGGAGACTCCTCGAGATCATAAACAACGATGCGTATGACTTTGTCGAAGAGAGGCCTTCCCATCTGTGCGAAAACGTGGCATAACGATAGTACTGTGTCACGTCATGCTCGATGCGGGCGTGGTCGATGCTGGTCGTCACGGAGGAGATCAACCTGCTGAAGATGGGGAGCGATTCAAATGCAGAGGCTTGTGCTGATTTATCAAAAAGACGGCCAGAGATGGCGCTAATGAGCATCCGTGGAGAGCCACGAATGGCATCCTAAACGGCCGCCCAGATAACCGCCCTCGTCTGTCTTGGATTTATGTACTGGCGATGAAGCTCTGGGAAAGAGGGTCAGCAGGTGAACTTAAGTATACTACCAACACTCTCACCGCGAATCTCCAGGTCGGATGAGTGTGACATCTGCGAGAGTATCATCACGAATACTTTGATTGCGTTTTCAGAGTCTCCCGCAGTCTGTAACGCAGCATACTTCCTCTCGTAGCCCTATGGGGACGATGAATCGAGCTCAATCGTCTGATCATGATCCCGCTCCTTCACAAGGGGTGTGTGGGTCAGTGAGTTGCGTGACGCACAGAACACCGGCACATTGTCCCCAGTGATATCTTTTGAGTGAGTCGTCGTCGATTTTTGGAATTGGATTTGAGAGATACTCTTGTGTAAAATCTGACCAAGAAGTTTGAATGTATGACAATCGGATAGACAAGAGCTCACCAGAAATCCACATGGCCACGGGTCCGCTCGTAGACGCCTCTTCGCCAAAGTTACCTACCAGCTCGAGAAGGCATTCGCCTGCATCCTTGGTGCGACCGGCCGCATACAGCGCTGTACAAACATGGCGCCGTAACGTGATGCCGAGAGCGTCGAACTTCCAACCGGATATCTGTCCATGACGTTATCCATTTTCCACATGTCATCAGACAATAGACAAGAAGCTTACCAGCGATACGGCAAAGAGACGGAACCTCGCGCGTGGTGTCGCACATGTGCTTGTGCACGCTGGAACGAATGTATCGCACTGTCGTAGTCACTGCTCTCCATATGCATGTTTCCAGAGAGAAGATATATATATGCCTGCCGGAGATATCAAATGCGAGTTTGCCATGCGAGAGCGCGTTATGCACGTACCTGAACTATGTTGCGTTCGAGTCCACCGTAGCGATGAGGTCGCCAACCCGCGACACTGCTTCATTGCACTTTCCGGCCATGAACAGAACGACAGCCTGAGCAAGACAAGCAGCTGAAGGACAATCCCTAGCTCGACCAGCAACGAATACACACCTTGAGCAAAAGGAGATAATCCACGTCATTTAGATCACAATGCTTGAACGCCAAGTCGAACAGCCGACAACCCTCGTCCCTTTGTCCATTTCCAATAAGTGCGACACTCTTTGCGATGTAACCTATGACGGACGGTTGAATCGTGATAGACTATGGGAGATTGAAAGTGAGCGTAAGCGAGCAAGAGCAATTCTGGACCCACTTTTTCAGCATCCTCGATCGCTAGGCCAGAAGTATGAGTGCTCTGTTGGCGAGTGCGTCTGGCCCCAAGAATTTGAGATTTGTTTTGTCGTTGATGCTTCGGCGTGTCCTGCGCATGCCAGCACTTGTGAGTCTGGTCTGGATCGCGGAGTCCGGAATTCCTAGATGAACAACCCTCCGTCTCCCGTTCAAAGTCATGGCATCTGTCAAAGGCCTGGGGAAGAGCTCACGCCGAGAGGATAAAGGATGAGATTCGAGAAAGAAAAAAGCCAAGTGGCAGACATTTTGGTCTTTGAGTTGGTCTCACACCCCAAGTGCGTACAGTTATCCTCCGTGTCTCAGAGCTTGGTACTGACCCAGACTCTCCACCACGGTACGTAGGGTTACTAGGGTACCTGAGTCCCAAGACTTGATGACCTTGAAAACTGTACTGTTAACGCAGCATATCACGACACAATCAATGCAGCGCGAACTCGGGTCGAGTATTCTCAAGGATCATGGTTGGATGCTATATTCTGGATCACCTTCGACAGTTGCGTTCTACGTCCAAGCACACGCCCGAGTTACAGTAACGTGCCACAACCGCAGGTTTGAACAAGTATCACCGCGGTGTCCCGCCCGAGTACGCAGCATCATTTAAACATACTGCCCAGTCACGCGTCCCTGTACCACTAAGTCCCAAACTTGGAGCAGGAAAACAAAAAGGTAGGGATTTGCTTGGAAACAGAACGTGTGTCAACTGACGATGCGCGTGGGAGATAGAGAAATATCTCTTGTTCCGACTGATTCCGCTTTGAGCCTGGCGCTCCGCTAGGTCACATGTTCACCGATCTAATAACCTTGAGCATTCTGAAATGGCAGGGTCTTTCACTTGAAAACGTGGTTAATTGAGGCCACACGTAGACATGATAATGAGGCGGTGGAATAGTTTTTCGTCGATGATGGGCAGGGAAGTCGACCATCCATCTTCTAGCCAGAAGAGGCGCATCGTGATACAAGGGGAATATGAATCGAGCCACCGATTGATCGCAGCAGTCGATCACAAACGGCGAGTACATTGCTCCATCATTGATGGTGGCTGACCCAATGCAAGTCGCGCGTGATGCAGAGCTTTTATTTGCATTTCTCAAGCCCTTCAAAGGAATGGAAGAGGTGCTTCAGAAGCAAAGGAACGTGGCACAGGCCCGGGGAATATCCGATGGCGTGATCGTCAATATGATACGCACGTGTACGAAGTTGGTGAGCATTGGTTGCCTTGCCATGAAGGTGTGTCTGAGCCGAGTTCCAAAATCGATGACATACAGACTCGAGCCTATCAGGGCAACATCTTGCAATTGACGTGTCATTCGTGTGTCCTTTTCTCCAGCTGAACTGAACTCGCGCCATTTTGGCCAGTACGCGAACATTCCGAATTTCCTGTAGATGATCTGGAGTACTTGACACAAAGCAGCAATGATACCTATTGGCCGCTTTGAAAACAGGTGGAATGTACAGCACGAGTCACCAACATGTGTTAGTCTACAAGCCTAGAGCAGTGTCGACGAAAGACAAGTATGTCCCCAGTAACCCCATGGTCCACAAACACCCTTCCAAACTCGGCAACCTCAGGACCCAGTGTGTAACGTCCATAACCTGAAATTTCCTCGCTCTGATCCGCGTCAACTGAAGACAAAAACACTAGCTTCTCTTCTGGGTCATCGTCCAATTGGCGTTCTGGAATTCCTCCGCCGATGATCATGGCGGTAAGGATCGTCATGGATACGCCACACCCTTGCATTCTCGACATTGATTGGCCTTGCATTGCACATATGATGCGCGAGTTGCGCTGCTTTTTTTATGTAGGTGCAAGGTACACATACTAGTTCGTTCCTCGATAAAGGAAACGATGATCGGGAGAACAAGGAGCAGCTGCGGCCAAAGGTCGGTCGGCGGAGACCTGGATGGAGTTTATCCGCTCACTGATGGTGTCCATGCGCACCATCCCGCGATACGGTAGCACTGGCCAAGACCTGCGACCCAAGCAGGTTCCCTGACTTTATTGGCAAATAAATGGGTCCAGACTCCAGGATCAGACCTTGCAATGGCGATGCATGTGCTCGTCAACCTGTCTCCCTGATCCTCTTAGCTATCAGTTCGTGTCGAGCCATGATCCGGAGGTACCCACAGCTCCAAGGGAGTTGCACACCTCGTGAGTAGGTTCGCTTCGAGATCGGGCAAACAAAGAGACAAATTAACATTGGCACAGGGGTTTACTCAATTTGGATTATCGTAGAACATTGACAGCGCGCACGGTATTCATTGTCCATCATAATGAGAATGCCTTTGTACGACTTCCACCTTCCTCAGGGGTCCTCACTGATGATGCGCGCTTACTACCACAGAATCATTGATCGAACCTGTATGGGTCACGAACACATGTTTTGGCTTCCAGTCCACCGCCATGTTGTTCGGTCGGATCCTAGCATAACACCCCATCCACTTTGAACAAAAATGGATAGAAGATCCAAAGTATCCCTGGTACGCGCATTCACGGGGATTAACGTACTACGAACGCTCCAATGACGTCTGTTTCGTTGATCATCCGATCGGATTGCGCACGTCATTGTGCACGCGCAGATCACACTCCCTATGCTCCGTCGCAACCCTAGTTGCCCGGCTCCATCCCACCATGTGCTTATTGGCTTGCGAAACCCCACGAAAAGGACGATGCCAAGACATGCCCCACTCGAGGCCCGACGGCCGTGATTCGCACTGGCCCTATCCTATTCTGGAACGTGTGCTAGGGCGGCGAGCCTCCCCTCCTCTTGCGTGTGAACGCCGTAATCGACGGTTCCTCGACGTCACTGTAATGCTGGCGATGATGCGATGAGATACTTGATGGCGTGGCGAGCGATTTGTGCGTACCGTCTTGGCTGTTGGCTTAGCTGGAAGGGCTCACTTGGTACGTACATGTGCTACGTGGTACCACCGTAACGTCTCTTCTCAGATCTCGCGCAGTCAGTGTTGACCAGGACCCAAGCTCGGTTACACGTGCCACACGTCTCGGATACACTTGTCATTCTTTGAATGGGATATCCACCCGGTTAGCGCGCACACGCACTGCGGTACGTAATACGCACTACGCACTACGCGCCACTCTCTTCTGCCTAACCACGTCAGATGCATATGGTATGACGCATTCCAGTAGACGTATCCGCGTACCTCGTGTCACTGGCAAGCGATCCATGCGCCCTTTCATTTTGACGTTTCATTCACTCCGGGTAGTCCGGGATCGGTTCTCGTGCCCGACGTGCGCGTGAACACGACCATCCGACGGGGATCTAGGGGATCACAAGGCCAGGGGCCATGGCCCAAAGGCGGCTTCCCTCGGGGTTTGCCAACGTCTTTCAGAAAGAAGAGTCTAGACTCTAGAACGGTCGACCAACATGAAGTTAGAACCAACCGCCCCCGCGGTTCGGGGTCAAAGCGATTCAACCCACGGACGTATTGACGTACAACACACGCGGCCATGTCAGCGTCAACACGAACCGAACCACCCGACCCCACGACGCATGTCTCATAGGCCGACCTGTTGATGTTAGTCTCTTTTTTCCCTGGCGCCGTTGCGCTTTCAATCAAGGTCCTCGAGGGTGCTTGGTGTCAGTGAACGCATGCTCCTTTGGCAGCGCGCACGTCCCCCGCTTTCCATCCGGTTATCTAAATCTGCTGCCAACACCGACGATGACGTACAGATAAGCACTTCGTATGTATTCGAAAATTAAAAAAACGCGTTCTCGTTTCTTTGTCACACAACTGTTTTTTTTTTGGC
This sequence comes from Boletus reticuloceps, assembly GCA_018397855.1. Lineage (NCBI taxonomy): Eukaryota > Fungi > Basidiomycota > Agaricomycetes > Boletales > Boletaceae > Boletus > Boletus reticuloceps. The sequence continues at coordinate 777,534 of JAGFBS010000015.1, forward strand.
CGTTGAGGCCTTGTCGCTCCCCCCTTGCCCCCTCCTATGTCGCATGCATGTCACGACTGAGACTCGGAGACAGCTCGCCGCCAACGCGGTCACCTGGACGCCTATCGACTCGAGACTCAGTCACTCTAGTAGCCGTGTCAAAAAAAAAAAAAAAAAAAAGGTTGAATGCCCGAGTGAACATTCCGAGCCCCCCGCAACGGGCAACGTGTACCGCATCCAGGGGGGTACTTGCTTACCGCTCATCATTTGCGTCGTCACGACGTAAAATTGAACGCGGAGCGCTTGAGAGCCTCGGAGCCCGGTCGATGCCGACGCCGGTTATCAATGATCGAACTTTATCGGGTGCGGCAGTCACGGTCGGGGCCACCTCGACGCCTTCCTTCCCTCTCTCCTGCCCGGGATTGCGGTTCAGACGCGCCTCACTCATTGGCAGTCACCGTGTGGCGGGTACCGGCGTAGGACCACATACCACCGATCGATCCGTGAAAAAGAGCCGATTTCGAAAGCGACTGTACGAGTGATCGAGATGACTCCCTGATGGTTCCAGAGAGCATCCTCTCGTATAACCTAGACGTTTCCTCTTTGGATTCATCGATCCTCAATGATAATGGTCCCCGTTGGATTTTAAAAAAACAAAGTCGACGCATCACTGCTTTTTTTTACATCTACCGGGTCGTTGTTAGACATCATGCATCATTCCCCCAAGCTCAACGCTGAAGAGGCCATCACCGGCACCGTGACCAACCCATGATGCATGATGCCAGCGGCCAACTTTCAACAACACGTGTTCCTTGAAAGCTTGAACTTTGACCCGCTTCCGTCGGCACACCGACTCGGACAATACAATTGAATGTTTACACATGCATCACCCAATGCGTAGGGTTCCGCGTGACGCGCGATCAAGTGGGCAGTACCTCCCCCCCGCTCTAGCGCCGCTCGGCATGCATCATTCACACTAATCACGTTTGCATCGTGGTCGTACATCGTGGCTTTTGATGGGAACCCCCCTTTTTAGAGTATGGACGGACGTACTTGGCAGCACGCCACCACCGAATGACGTCGACACCCCGAGTCTGAACTTGATGCACTCGTCACTGACAGAGAAAAAAAAATTGGGGTATAGTACACATTACGTCTTTTTTTGCGTGTCAGTTCGTACAAGAGGTGTCTGCGTGTATGTAGAGCGAGAGAGAGAGGGCGAGAGGACGCACGACGCACGGTCCTCGTCCCCCAAAAACAAAATTGTCAACGTGCGTGTTGTGTAGTAGGTGATTGAGCGACATGCCAAGGTGGTAGCTTGCGAGCGAGAAACGTGAGCGCGAGCAGAGAGAAGCGGAGAGAGGAGAAAGACGAGAGCCTAGTAACATACACACAAGGAACCCAATTCCCAAACAAAGCTATTTCCATATCATGAGCGGCGCTGCATAACCAGAGACATCTAGAGACAGTCCAAATTTGCCTGTCTTCCGGACAGCGGAGAGGAGCCAGAGGAGGATGATCACCAAGAAAAACGTGGTTTCGCGGCAGACGAGAGTGATACACGATTGCGGATGCGGATGCGTATAAATGCGAATGTGAATGCGAGTGATGTGGGTGTGCTTGAACGTATGTTTTGCGTGGATGCATGAAACCATGTGGTGATCCTCCACCGGACCCTCTCCCTTCCCAATACCCAAAACCAAGCATTGTGCGACGGATAAAATGATGGATCCGAAACACGTCGTGTCGATCAATCGTCGTTCTCTGCGTCCTCCGCCTTCAAACTCGTACTTCGGTTTTCTGCGGCATGAACAGCCTCAAGGAGCTCCGCGTCCGCATCAGCATCGCCATCTGCATCTGGATCGCCCTCGGCGTCCGCTGAGGATTCATCTGACCCACGGCGGGAATTTGGATGAGAATGAGAATGGCTCGGCGATGGAAGGTGTTTAATGAGTGGCGCAGCGGCTAGAAATGAAAGACGATCAGTGGGATCGAGTTGTAGGCGAGTGATATCAATGAATCTTACCGGAACTCATCGGTCTTCGTCCCCTATCTGCGCTTCCGCGTCGATGAGGCTCGTCGTCATCGGCCTGCAATGTGGCGATGGCGGGTGGGGAAGGCGGTGGCTCGCGTTGGGAATCATTTGGACGGGGTGGCTGCGAGGGGGGAGCTGCGAGGGATGAAGTTGGTACGCGTTCTCGATCGCGTCTGTCCTTGGAAATGAACGACGGCATCTGGGTCGCATGTCCGATGAGCTGGGTTCCTCCCGATCCGATCCCTACGGTCACGGGCATCGTATCGGTGCGTGCAACTCGGCTACCATGTGCGGTCATTGAATGTGCGTGGATGAGGCTGGCTGCTGCAGGCTGGCTGGGCTGTTGGCCGATGTGGGCCTGAGATTGGTTCTGAGATTCTATGGTGCCTCGTCGTTCGACGCGTTTCATCTTCTTTCGACACCGGTCACAGACTGTGCCGGGTCCTTCGGGTCCGGGACCCCATTTCTCGACGCATTTACCATCCTTGTATCGCCCGGCTAAGCCACATTGCCGACAGATGCGCTGACCTTGGGCGTTGGTGGCTGGATATGGGGCGTGAGAGTGGGGGACTGCGGGCGGCGCAGGGGCGGTCGCGGACTGAGGGACCATGGTTGTCGGTGTGGGTGGAGGGGGCGCAGTGGTCGTTGTGGTGGGTGGGGCAGTGAGAACGGCTGATCCGTTTGCCACTGGGTCGAGGTCAGCGCCGCACGACGGCGTCATATCAAGGTACGTACTGATGCCCGTGGTAGAAGCGGGTTTTCCCTTCTTTGTCGGCGCGCCCATGACGGGGGGCGCGAAAATATGTGTTTGATACATGCGTTGTTCGCCAGGCTGTTCGAGGGGGCCTGTGTTGGGACCTGAAATGTGGCCGACGATGGAGCGCTGTGTGGGAGTCGGTGCGTGATTTGGGTGTTGGTGGTGGGCGATGACGGCCCGAGGAGATTGGGGTTCGCCGCGGGGACGGGGGTCATCGGTGGATGCCTCGAGGAGCATCTCGTCTATGGAGAGGGAGCGCTGAGAGGAGCGGGAGGAAGATCTCGAGTGTGGGTGTGCATTGGGGTGACGTGGGGCGGCGAGGGTGGGTTGGAGGGCGGTGTGGGGAGAGGGGAGATGGGAGCGATGGTGAACATCGATGTCCAGGGGACGAGCACGAGGATGGGACTGGGAATGATATGATGTCAGATTTAGCACACGCGTGGGAGCAAGACATACCCTGTCGTAATCGCGTTCGTTGCGAGAGCGTTTTGCGGGTGGCTGGCCGGATGCGAGCTGGTAGGAGGGATCATCGATGCTGCCCGAGCGTGGTCTAACCCGGGATGAGGACGGCTGAGGAGGTGGGGGTAGGGGGGGGATGCCATGGGACGAGTTGAGGGACGAGGAGTGGCGATGTGAACGGTGATTTGCGGGTGGAGGCGGGACGAGCATGATGGCGGGGCTGGATGCGGCGGGTGTGTGTACGGTGGTGGGGAAGTAGCCGGGGAGGGGGACGGGGGCGAGGACGAGCTGACCACCGCCCTCTGCGACGAGACGAGTGAAACCTGCTCTGGCGTCGGCTGCGCGGAGTTCGAGGATGGTGAGGTAGCGACTGAGCTCCTCCCAAGCGTCGGAGAGGACGCGTCTACGGGCGTCGGCTTCGTCGCGAGCGTGTTCGGCGCGATCGGCACGTGCCTCGCACTCTGCGATGACACGATGGGCGGCCTCAGAGATGGCGTGGGTGCCGTTGCCGTTGTTGGCGTTCGGTGGAGAAGCGGCAGCAAGGAGACGTTCGGCCTTTTCGAGACGCCGTCGTGTTGCAACGAGGTCTTTTCTGAGGGTGTCTGACTCGCGATAGCTGGTTGTGAGGAGCTGGGCGAGCTGTGCGTTGGAGTGGGGTTGGCCGTTTGGGGGAGGGGAGGTGGTAGGCTGTGGAGAGCCAGACATGGTTTGGGGGAGGGGGTTTGGTGTTGTGGTCGACTTTTTTTTGAGGTTGATAAGAACCAAGAGTCAGCGGTGGACCAGCGGACGTGTGAGATCAAGTTCGGCCGGCGTTTCTCCCCCGCGACACGCAACGTTGGCGAGGCCTGCTCAAGACAGCTGGACCCCGATCACTGCCTACATCCCGCCGCGCCTCCATCAACCCTCATGGCTGCCGTGCGGTCTGACCTGTCCCCATCACCGCACAATTACCCGCTTTACACCAGCAAATCTCCCACCCCCGCGGGGACATGTCCATGTGCTCGCGCCGCCCATGTTGATCGCGCCCACGTCGTCGCGTGTTTTCCCAAGCTGATGGTCATCGCGTGTCGTCAAACACTTTCGGGGTCCTGCCTCGTGTCGGCGCTCGCCTCCTCGTGCTGCGCCGTTCGTTGCATCCGTCATACAAGCCTTCCTTTCTCAGTAGAGACCTTCCCATCACTCACCTCAGCTCTCACATGGCCCGGGGTCTTTGCACGACGCGCGAACTCTCCCGGACGTTTCATTCTCCGCACACTGCTGCACAGCCACTCCGACTCCGACCTCGTAGGAATACCCGTTGGATCAAGGGGGGACAGAGGGGATTTCCTCCTTTGGGGACTCCTGGCACCCATGCATTCATTGAAACAATTTCCGCAAGTTCTGCTTGTCACCTGCCGACACTCGGGACACAGACATCCAGTGACCAGTCTTCCCAATCTGGTCCTTGTGGTCGTGCCTCTCAACGCTGCCGTCACAATTAGACGCAGGCTATCTTGCTTCTGTGCAGTCCTCTCTTTGTACGTGATTTCATTCTCGGAGGAGGAACATCGCATTCCGCATCCTGACGGTGCTACCTGCATGCCCTGTCGTAACGGTTTCCCACTCCTACCCTGCATATGTTGGCAACACTCGAGCAAGGTAAGCGCACGCATTTCATACAATGCGGCGTCTTTTTCTTGGCCACTTGCTCTTGTTGCGTGTTTGATTTCACGCCACAGTCGCGTATACTATTCCCCCCAGTCAGCTGGCCAAAAAAGAAGTCGGTAGGCACATTGAGCTATTTGTTCCTTTTGGCTGCCTTCATATCTTGTTAACCTCGGAGTCCCTCTATTTCCGTGTACGTTTGTGACCACCAGGTGTCATCTATTGTCTCTAGAGAAGCATGGCCCGTGCGTGCACTGCGTCCGCTATACCAACGATGAACGTCGTCTGTGCTCGACCAAAGGCTCCCGCTCTGTGCCAATATGTTGATGTCCCTATCGTTATCGCGATCACGCGTTATCTACGCAGACGTCATCTTCCACATTCGGTACTGTGATTTTCTCGCCGCACTGCCTCATTGTCCTCGTTGTCGTGCACGAGGTTTCTATTTTACTCCCCGGGCCGCATTGCGTACCTTTTAGATGATCTCGTTCATTGACGTGTGTGTGTGAGGGACGTACACACAAGATGAAACTTCTTTCCGTTTCAGCCTGAGGTCACTTTCACGTTGCCCAAGAACGCGTGTCTGTGATCTCTCGTCATGATGATGATCTTGATTCTGCACACTGTGGACCTATGACATCAACGCTCAACGTTGAACAGTGCGTCTCTTGAACAAGGGTCGCTTTCCTCGTTGGAGACGGGCGGTCAAACGCGTACGTTCCCCAACACCACACGACAATGTCGGTTTTTCCCCCGCAGGAGGGTCGTTTCATTCCCGTGTACAACGAACGATTTGCGTCCATGCGTGGTGGGACCCTGTGGCTACAACGTATGAGCTCATCGATCGGGCCAATATGCATCAACTCTGTCCCGATCAGCCTAGTCGCTCTCCAAAAACGGGTCTCATCCGCCTCACTCATCACACCCTGACACGAACGATTGAGATAACCTTCTTCTCATAATGAATCATGAATCATGACATGATGACAATGGAGAAAAATGAAATGACGAACACCATTGAAATGAAACTGCGTGTTCTTGCGTCATTATACCCTGTTTGCCTCGTGTAGTGCGTATGGTGATCGAGACGACGTCACGACAAAAAGGGGCTGCGCCGGTGATCTCGCTCTGTGGCAAGATGCGTTGGTCATTGGTCGTTGGTCGAAACGTTCCTCGTCATCATCCGCCCGCGATCGCAAGGAGTCGGAATTTGGAATTTGGAATTGGGTGTGTGTCGCAGTCAGTCTGTGGTGGCGCACTGTACGGTACAATACAGTTGTATCATCGTGTGTTTTGATTTGATTGGTGATGGCGATGGCGATGGACGTTGAATGATTGATCGGGATGGGAGATGATGGGGATGGAGATGACGTCTTTGGGGGCCGAGGTGCCTTGAGCGCGGAATCATAGACGAGAAAAAAAAAACGTTGGGGTGACAATCAACGAGGGGGACTCTCATTTTTGGTCCCGCCACGCCATGTTCTACATCATTTGTTCCTGGAAAGACACGTACCTCGAAAAGGACGGCCGCCGCACCAAGAGGTAGTGGTGAGTGATGGGTACGTTTTCAGCGCGCAATGATGGTCGCAGTACAGAGAGTCCCGGTTTCAAAGTCCGCGAGAGAACGACTTTGTCAGACGCAGCAGTGCGCAGCGGGCGTAGTTCGAGAGCAGATCGCAGTCAACGGCGCGACAACAAAGCTTCAAGTCTGAACGTCTGAACCCCCGCCCCCATTTGAAAACAGGACATGATCATCATCACCGAGGACGCTGATGCAAAACCAACGTCGCGTTCCCTTCAAGACCGTGACGACGCAGCAAGTCAATTTGTGAACGGTCCCTATTTCGGGTCCGTTCAGGACGACTCCAGTGCACAGTCGCCTCGGACGAGTCCACACACGTTCAAATACACATCCTCATATCACACCACGCCACCCCTACCACCACCGCCTCCGTCATATCCGGGCCACCCCGTACCATCTGCACCTACGCAGGCTGCTGTGCCGCATCCTTCTCTTCTCAGGCCGAATCCTCGTCCACCGGGTCCACTTTCAGAATCCTCAGCCAAGAGGTTCTGGAAAGCGTTTGCGATTGCGTTCCTCATATACCTTGCATTTCTCACCCTCATACGGTCCATGGCAAGCGGCATCGTAAGCCTGTTGTTCCTCCCTCGACGTGCGTTTTGCTGACTGGTTGGATGGCATGTCCAGCACTGGGGCGATGGCTCTGTGGGCATCCCAAGGGCAGAAGACGGCCGGATCCTCGAATCGATTGGCAGTCTCAACTGGACAACGTACCAGGCCCGTCCTCGCTGGGCATCCTCCTTTTCCGAGAGCGCTGAAACGTCGTTTACTCTACCCACCACGTCTGAATCGTTGTATTTCATCTCCAGGGGGTCTTACCAGTCTGGAAAAGTCGAGGTAAGGCAGTCGACGACCGAACGGGGCGGTAGCGTGAAGGTGGACGTCCGGGTGGCGTACCACGACGAACGGGCGCTCGCACGTGCGACCGTGTGTCGGCTGCGGAAGAGCGGGAATAAACACGGCGTCGGCATCTATGTACGTTTCTTCTCTTGACAAATGATGATCCCACCTCATCCGATCCAATCGATCTAGACACCTATTCCAGGCCGGCCCAACGCGCGCGATCGACTCTACTTTCAAGTCATACTCACTTTTCCAGCTGCGCCCTCCGAGCGATCCCCGCTTCGCATCCATGAATTGAAGACACACGCGAGCAACTTTGCCCATGAAATGGGCGATTTATGGCAGTCGCTCTTGTTTGATAACTTGGAGCTCGACGCGCCCAATGCACCTATTCAAGCACACGTGCGTACCATTTTTCGTTTTTTCGCGCAAGGTCACCGATTTTACCAACCCCATGATGGCTAGTCTGTCACCCTCACGAGGGGATCGTTGACTTCGAGTAATGGAGCCATCGTCGGTCACTTCAATACTTCTGACGCATTGATTCTGCGCACCTCGAACGCACACATTCGCGTCACTGCGTCCCTTTTCAACACGGCAAGAGATGCCACCAAGCTAGACATGCGCACGAGCAATGGGTGCGTCCATGCTGTCGTATTGCAGCACAGCAGCACACATACTCACGCCCATGTCACATACACAGCCAGATCACCTCGTCAGTCTCGTTGACCACTGCATCAGGTTCAGGAGGCAACTTTGTCGTCACGGCGCGCTCGAGCAACGGTGGGATCAAGCTTCAGTACAACGACGCACCAATGGGGGCGCGCCTCGTGTCGGACGCGCGGACGTCCAACGCAGCCGCCGAGGTGGCGATGCATCCTGCGTATGAAGGCACGTACGAAGTGTCCACGTCGAATGCGCAGCCGATCGTGAGAGATACCCGGCCAGCGGATCCGGAGGGGAGAGGGAGGAGACGGGTTGTGGATCAGACGGCCTCGCGGGGGATAGTGTCGGGGAGAGTGTATTGGGTGAGAGAGGATGGGATGAGGAGGGTCGAGGGCGTGTCGACGGTGCATACGAGCAATGCACGGGCGTCGTTGGATCTCTGAAGGACGTGGTCAAGGAATGCCTTACGAGCGAGGAGCCTTGTGGAGAATGCTGGAATTGTACGTTGGAGAGTAATGTAAGATAATGTCTGTGTGTCGGAGTAGGGGAAGCATGACAGGTGGTTCATTTGGTCATGCATATATAATGTATTCTTACCTTGAACCAATGCGACTTGACGCATTCGACATCCGGTAGGCCACCAGCCGTCATTCTTGATGGTGACAACTATCGTCCGTGGAACTGACCAAACATCCCCGTCAAAACTCGAGTCGGCCCGAGAGACACGTGTCTCGAGGGAGAGGATTTATGCTTGCGTGCGGCACAATGTTACAAACCCTGAACATGGATTCGGAGCCCGGTGACGGAGGGGAAGACGCACCGGGTCCACACTGCCGTAGTACTGCGTCCCCACGGGCACGCTGGCAGCAGCCACCTCCATGCACGAAGCACGATCCATAATGGAAAACCAAACGTCGAACGACGGACGGCGAGCTGCACAGTGACATTCAAGGTGTGGCCCTTTTTATCGCAGAGAAGAAGCGAGAAGCAAGGAAGCGAGGAGCGGCGAAGAAAGGAAGCCAGGACGTGGTGGCACGACTTGCCGATGGTCTATAACCTGGATTATGAAAGGCTTGATGTGTTGATAGGCTATGGCTTCCATGCAGCACGCCGCACGCGCGCACGGTGTAGCGTGTATTGTGCAACGTTGTTGTCGCACCGGAACACAGGCTGCCTTGAATGACCCATGGCTGGCGGAGTAAAGAGTCCAATTTCGAAAAGGCAAATGGGTGCTCCGACTCGGTGACCTGCCCATGCGAAGGGCCGCAGGCACGATGAAACTGGCGAGAGACCATGTGTAGCTTATTTGAGGCTTGACTCGAGTCTAAAGAGGTTAGGTTGTGCGCAGGAAATCCATCACTTACTTCCCGCTGACACCGAAAACAGACGTCGTAACAATCTCGTCGCTCGTTGGGGCTGCGGCTTCTCGGAGTAAGTCCTTGAAGCTCATGACGGAAAAGCTTGCCGAGAGTTGAGAAGAGCAAAGTAGTATGGACAGCGGCAACAACCGTTCCATGTCACCCGGGATGCTACATAGTTACAAAACGTCACATTGTCTAAAATATCAGCCAGAGAAACGTTCTCCTGAAATTGTACAGTGATCAAGCTATCCGCCGCACGTCTACCGTTGATGCCAGTGTGAGTAAGAGTGCCCCGAATGGCTGTCTGAGACGGGCAACGAGCCGTCGTGCTCCGGCTTCCTTGCCTACTAGAACCATAGTCGTAGGATCCAGCAGAGTGCGGCGACGAGCCATGTTTAGGAAGAGACAAAGAATTATCGTTGATCTCCTCAGAGAACTCATCATCGTCATCGGCTTCCTCGTCAGAAAACTCTCCGTAGTCCATGTGCGGTGAGGGTGGCGGCACAACATCTTCTTCCATGAATACCTATCTTTATCGGAGCGTCCAACCAAGGGTGAACAAGATAGAGAGACTTCATTCGAGAGAGGTCGTGTCTCGTTTTGATATCCACCGTCCCAAACGCGATGGTGTCCGTGCGATAAATACGACCTGAACGTGCTCGACGACTTTGTGAAAAGGGCGGGAGCTGGAAAGCGATGCACGGAAGTTTCATACGGCTCACCGCAAACCAAGGTGCAGACAGCTCGTTGAGACGATCGTACAGCCTCAATGCCCCTTCGAGGTCGAATGAAGAAGTGTGTAGCATAGTGACGATTGTCTCCATCTCAGCATCCGGAATGGGTAGAGGGAGGTATGACATTGTCAATTCGTTGAATACGGAGATATGGGCACGCAGGCAACTGTTCAAACTTCCGGATTGCCCAGTCCATGCGAGAATGCTCACATCTCCAGATCCAGTGAGAAAATACGCCCTAGCGAACCTCCCCCTTCACCGTATATTGCTGGTATACCAGCCACCGAGAAAATACCTAGCAACGAGTACGCAGCATCTTCAACTAGCGTCGTCTCCCGGGTGGAGGCAAGACGCAACTTCTCCCGAATGCTCGTTAACCCTGGACGAAGTGTCATCAATTGCTGTGCAGATACCCCGGTAGCTTCCTCCATTTCCGAGATGACTTCCGGTGATTCCTTGTGGTTTGGTACCTCCAGATTAAGGCAGAGAGTCCAATCTTTCGTGTAGAAGTGGATGACCTTGGCTGCGACATATCCTGAAGCGTCCGGGCACGAGTATTCCAGATGCTCCTGACTAGAGCGCCACATTGCGATGAAGAGCGAGCACCGCGGTGGTAGACGATAGTCATGACCGAGCCCTGATACCACTTGAACATCGCTACCAGGGCCTCTTGGAGGACGAAGTGATCCGATTTATTGATCCAGCATCTATCGCTCCACGAAAAATTTGAATTCAGCGTCCCGAACTGTCTTGCAGAATGTTTGTAGCTTGTCGTGGGTCGGAGATTCCTCTAGATCGTACACGGGGATATGTAGTACTTGGTGGTACAGCGGTTCGTTGTCTTCCCACTTGTGCGACAGCATGACGTATCGGAAGTATTGTCGTACTTCACGCTTGATGCGAACGTAGTCGACACGTGTCGACATGGACGATACGAGCTCTTTGAAGATTGGTTGGGATTCGAGTGCATGTGTTTGCTCAGCTCCGTTGTAAAGACGGCCAGTGGACGTGTTGATAAGCACACGTGGCGAATGACGTAAAGTCTTTTGAACAATTTTGCAAATCATTGCTCGTGTGGTCGATGAGCCGATATACTTGTCACCTTACTCTGTCAAATAATCTGAACACGTCGTGCTTATCATGTGAATGAGGATACAGCTCACGTTGAACGTCTGGATCAGGTGACTCCGCTAACTTGGAGAGCATCATCTCCAGCGCATCAACCGCGTTGATGTAGTCTCCGGCCTTGTGCAAAGCTGCATGCTTCATTTTGTAGCCCCAGTGCCTGTACCACAAAGCACGCCAAGTAAAAGTTTACTGCAGCGATGAGCTTGTTTACGAGCGATATCGCGTCGAGATGCTCTCCGGCCATAAACATGAAAATAGCCTAGAGAGATGAGCATTGCGAGGCGGCCAAGTCCCAAAACCACTGACCTTGATAAGGAGGAGGAAGTTATCATGAGATGGATAGAGCTGGTACGCGACGTTGTAGGCCTGATAACCCTCGTCCCTTTTCCCGTTGCCTACAAGCGCGACACTCTTCACAATGAAGGCAATGACGGACGGTTGAATATCGATGGCCTTGAGATAAATTGACGTCAGTGATAGTGGACATGGAAGTAAAACAATAAGCACCGTTTCGGCATCAACGAAAGCTGCATCCCATCTTTGCAAACGAACCCGTACGAGAGCTCGATTGGCGAGTGCGTGGGCCGGATTCTGAGACGTGGTGATTTCTGCGATCAATATCGCGTCTGCATTTTCGAGCTCATCGAAATTCCATGAATCAAGTGCATTGTCGTCGGTTTGGACGGCAGGTTCCTGTAAAATGGAAGTATAGACGAGACAGTAGCATCGAATCCAAATGATCGTAGCAGAAAAAGACGTTCAGATACACCATAACCGAACGCGACATGATACTCACAGTGATACGAGATAGATTTGATGTCAAATTTCCCGTCGTTTCCACCAATCGTGAGAAACATGTCTTATGAAAAATTGCGATGGAAAATACATCTTGAGGGTATTGATTCAATGAGACCGAGTTGAGTGTGTGTCGACGTGTCCCAAAACGTGACGGTATATTGTTTATAGAGCATGCAATGAATTCCATATGCTTTGACAGCGCAATGCATGCTACAAGGTATTGGCAATTCGGCGACTACTGACCCGGTGGATGCATGAAATTGCTTCGTGGTACTCTCGGTTATGACAAAGAGGTAGCTGTTGAACCTGAGGAGACCAGTGTTGTAGCACGGGGTTACTGTTGCTTTGATATCCACAAGTAAGCGGGCATTGTTGCTGTCCCAGACCCGAACGAATTCACGGGTAGCAGTCACGATGCGATCACCTTCAGGCGAGTATTTCACTGCTTTCAGGCAGGATTCGTGGCGGAGTGTTTTTTGCTTGTCTGAGAATCGCGACGCTCCAAACAGTGGCCGTCCAGTTCCCCGATGCCACGACGAGATGAGACGAGATGGGCGAGAAATCGACCGCGGCAATGTTCTTGTCGTCTTCCTTGAAGTTGAAGATAAAGTTCTTCTTGTGCATGAAGACTTGTTTGTGCGTCTTTGCGTTCCACACAACGACGCCCGACTGTGTTTGTCCCAGCTGCAATCCATTTGTCGCCTTTCGACACGAGTCCCCGTCCTTATTGAAGTTGCCGTCTGGTTGTCGTCCCCCGCTCGCCACACTCGGATCTCCTCATCGTGGCTGCTCACGATATGTTCGCCATTCGCTGAGAATGAACGTCGATTTCCACTGTAGGCGGTAGTACGCTCTTGCGCAATTGGTCACTGGCATCATGTGCCAAGTACCCACTGGCAGTCACTAATGATGGAGTCCTTAGCGATATAACGTGGCTGACTCCGAACCACGGTGGAAGCGAACGAACCAGTCTCGCGTTCTTCGTGTCGCTCCCGATATAGATCAGTACATCATGTACACACGCCTTATCCTTATCACCTCGTATTTTCAGCGCTTGCTCTTGCGGGCTGTGTTTCCAGTGAAAATTGCTGCCCAGCCAACCATCTGGATTCTGCGGAGGCCTACAAGTCATGTCCCCGCACTGTCTGCGCCTGACATCATCATCCTGCAGGTCAGAACCCACCCAGAACCTACCCTTGGCGCGAGTGTACTACCAATGTTTAAAGCTGCTAATCCAACCGAGCAGAGCGCAGGGAATTCATTACTTACTGCGTGTCGACACCAAAGACAAGGCGTCGTTTGAACGATCTCGTCTCTGCATTTTGATTGCAGTGCCTCGTTTGTCTAACCACTAGACCAGACGATCGGTGGATGGCTGGTTCTCCCGTGACATGGAGACGATTCGGATGTGGAGACTCGAGCAGAATTGTCTTACCTGAGGTCGGAGCCCTTGCTGGCTGACTGTTGAACGTCGATACTTTGCATGTCCCTCGTACCAGGGTGGGTCGCAACCGATGCCGCCCGTTCGACGTCCACGTTCCGAAAGAGACACGCCTTAAAAGAGGCATCGTCATGTTGGACTTGATCTCACCGTCCCTCCAGCGCTATCATGATGACATGACAAAGTTGCCTCTCAAACCACTGGACGCAATGGCCGGTGAGATCGATGACGTGTTTGGACTCTGCATAACCAAGACATCAGTACGAGTGGTGGTCGAGGAACGGAGGTGTTGAAATGATCGAGGACAGGATCGCTCCTTGAGGTCAACGACCCTCTGACAGACTAGCCCTCGATGACTGTGTGATGTACTCCTGTTGGCATGAATGGTGAATTGGACGTGTCGAGCCCCGTGTTTCAAACAAGGGGACAGCGAGACGTGGTCCTCTTTGTTACCTATGATGTACTCGCACTTCTATCTTTGAAAACGGGGTTCGACACGCTAAAAATGTTCCACATATTCGTCGAAGCTTGAAGTGGGCCCGAGACTACTTATTTCCTCTGGACAAGGCTTATAGAAGGACAAAGCTTCGAATCTTGAAGCTGAAGGGTCCGAGGACATCGTAAATCGCGATGTGCACGTCTCCACATCCTGGCGGAATGGCAGTGCACATCTGAGATCGACATCGAACGACGACGGCGACTGCTGACAGTGGTGGCTTCGAGTCTTCCGATTGTCATTTACAGAAACAGCGGCTTGAGTGCTGAGCACGGATTCGCCAACGCCGCACGCACAGTATGCGCGTTGTTTTCGCGCTAGGGTATACGTTATCAATAAGGTTCAGAATCTTGATGGTCTATTGAACGTAGGGCGTATCTCTTTCATTTCCTTCCATGAACCAATCAGAGCACAAGGAAATAATGATGATAAAACTCACCGTTACTGCAGTGACCTGAGTCTGACAACCATCGTTTTAGGTTTCAGAGACTATCTCGAGATTATCACCTTTCCTTTCGACCAAAGCATATGCTCAAAATCTGAAGCTCGACCCGGCACTGGCACAACTGCCAGGCAGCAGATTCAAACACCGTGACAAACATTGGGAGTCGTCTGAGGCTAGTGCTTCCGAATTACCCTCAAAGATCTTGATACCTACAAATTCCCAGCGAAGGGCCGCGGCCGTAACTGAATTCTGGATCTGCGGGATCGAATACGGCTACTACTGTCACGGTGACTCTCATCAAGGTTACTGGGCAGTGCGAGTTACGTAAGACTTGCTGTAGAGATCTAAGTCACTATATAGACTCGACCCCCACTCACTGGCCCGCAGCATCTACCGCAATGTCTCGTCCTTGTCGTTTCTTTAACACTCCGGCTGGTTGCAACAGAGGCAATCAGTGTAAATTTGCACATTCGCCTCCTAATGATAATACCCGAGCACGAACTCCTTCAACAACCCCTGATAACTCCACCCCAACGCCACAAACCAACGCTCCTCCGAGTGGCAGTGGCAATGCCCCTCCAGGTGTCTGCAGGTACTTCTGGGAACAAGGCAGATGCAAGAGGGAATTCAGCTGTTATTACAAGCATACCCAGAAGGCGGACGGAGCTGCACCACCTCCTGCGTCCACTTCGTCTCAAACGACGACGCGATCCGCCACCGCTTTACAGCGTGTCGCGCCTTTCTTGACTGAGCAAGGCTTATCGAAGTTGAGCGGAAGCGGAACGGATGGGTTTTTCTCTCAAGATATTTCCTCTTTATCTCCGGCCGAGGCGCACAACGCGTTGAAGAGATTCCTCCATGACGACTACAGGTTCAAGGACACTTATCACGTCTACGCGTTTTTGAAGCCGCTAAACAGTGCTACTTCCTCCAATGCTGGTTGGGTATGAAGTGCGATGCTTGTTGCCAACCAAGTGCTAATTCGTTTTCCAGACCCAAGAAGATGGTCAAGTAAGTTTTAGATACCGATGGATGATTACGGACGACGTTAACTATGCTCTCTTTGGCAGCTCCTCCTGCAGACGATGTCCTCTGTACGTGATGATCTTTTCTCTGAGCCTTGCCTTATTCACCTTCACAGCAAAACGGTCTACGCCGCCTAATTGATATCATACGCTGGCCTCAAGTATCGGCACTCGCTGGGAACAACCGGGAGGTCCTTTCATTTCAACGAGGAATACTGCCTATATTACGCGTCAGTCTGCTCCCTGGTCTTGAGGTAACCTTCTGCTCACTTTTCACAGTACCTGTCGTCAGACTTTGTGATCAAGAGTACGCTCGTAACCCGAGTAAAGTGAGAAGTCCTGAAAGACACCACGCGTTTGTTACTGATAAGGGATGGTGCAGTACCCTGCTCAGTGAGGTACTTCAAAACTTCACCGAGTTCGCCGCCACGATCGAGAGCAGCATGAACGTTATCGTGACCAATCGATCCTTCAGAGATCCTGGGTCACCAATGAACCACCCTCAACTGGGCGCCCAAGTGTTTGCGTCTATAGCTGGTGTCTTGGATGAGTATGTCGATTTCAATTTTGCTAGTACGATCCGTCTTTATATTACCTTTGCAGGTGCCTGGTACGATTCAAGAACGCTGTGGCAATGTACCCACGCCTCGTCACTTTGGTCACAAATCTTCGCCTTTGGTTTGATCAGTGGACCACAGGAATTTTCTCGTCTCCACCGACGTTTGATAACCCTTTCCAAAACATCCAAGGTCCAGTTCGCGATCTCCTTGTCAACGCACTCAAGGAAAAGGTGAATCGTCTGGAGTCGATTGTCAATCGCGAACTTGGAAAGGAAACGCGCTCGAATTCTCGCAAGAATGGCCCCAGCGGTCGAGATGGGTCCTCGAACGAGGGTATCATCGCTGCGCTCCACAGCACTTATGATCCTCCCGGAGATCTACGTGAGGAGGCCTCACGACACGATAATGACTTTGTGGACATATCCGATATTCGTGTTGCCCCGACGCACCAA
This sequence comes from Boletus reticuloceps, assembly GCA_018397855.1. NCBI lineage: Eukaryota > Fungi > Basidiomycota > Agaricomycetes > Boletales > Boletaceae > Boletus > Boletus reticuloceps. The sequence goes on from JAGFBS010000015.1 coordinate 793,939, forward strand.
GAATTACTGTGCCGAGCTCAGCCATTTCTACCGGTCAGCTTATTCGACGCTCCACACCCTGCTCCGGCAGACTCTATGCAACGTTTGTTGGATGTCCAATTCCGTCTCTTGAGAGAGGAGCTCACGTGAGTGCTTGAGTTATCGTTTCCTTTATTATTTAGTTAACGTTTGATCGCAGCGCACCGCTGCGGAAGGCGGTGCAATTTGTGGAGGACGATATGAAAAAACTAGACCAGCGCAAAACAAAGCTGAAGGAGCTGCTCCAGAAAGGGGGAGGGAAGTACTACGGGGTGGCAGATCAACACGAGTCTCTTATGTTCAACGTTTACACTGACGTCACCTTCACGTCGTTGGTTCCCGACCTCCGTGGGGTATCTACCAGTTTAACTACCGGGACGCCTCCGGGAAGAGCTCGTTCCGCGCAGGCCGGTGCGCGTGTTGCATTTTGGAAGGGAATGAGTGGCAAGCGACTCGTGCAAGGCGGGCTCGTCGCTCTCGTTTGGAAGACGAACACGGGCATAACCGTCCATCTTGGCACCATAGCCAGTCCGCTCAAGGACTTGACCGATTACGTTCAAGGCCACGCGAATCGTATCGAGATTCGTGTTGTCTTTTTCGACAGCGAGGTCGAATTGCGCATTCTTTCCCAGTTGAGGACTGGATATTCTTCGCCTGGCGACATCAAGGTGCTTGTTGAATCGCCAGTCCTATTTGAAGCCATCCGTCCGTTCCTAGAGGCCCTTAAAACAGAGCCCGAGAATATACCCTTCTCCCGTTATCTCGTTTTTCACCCATCCGGCTACCTGAGCACCTGTACGATTGACCCCCCCAAGTATGCGCTACTTCCAGGCTTCAACTTCCAGCTGTCATCCCTGTTTGATCGAGAAGCAGAGGTAGATGACCTAAGGATGAATACGGTTGATAAGAGTTCAGTCGACCATGCCCGTGCAGAACTGCGTCGGGCTAGTCGCCTTGATCCCAGTCAGGCTGATGCCATCGTCGCCGCATTGTCAAGCGAGCTTGCGTTGATCCAGGGGTGAGTCAGGTGTCGTCCTAGTATCGTGTCTGTCGTTGACATTGTGTCCAGACCACCTGGAACTGGCAAGGTGATATTCCTTCCCCACGACAAAATCGATGTACAGAACTAATGACATGATTTTAGAGCTACACAGGCGTTGAGCTCCTCCGTGTGCTCATTGCAAATCATATCAGTCCCATCCTCATGATAGCGTTCACAAACCATGCACTCGACCACATGCTGTGCTCCGTCCTTGACGCCGGTATCACGACAGACATTGTCCGCTTGGGTTCTCGTACATCCGACGACCGCATCGCACAGTACTCGATCGAAACACGGGAAATGGTTGCTGGGCAATCCCGTCTACATGACTCTGAATCCTACAAGACCAAATTCCGCGAACTCAAGGATGTGGGAAAGGAAATCTCAAAATTGATTGATCGAATGAGCAAGATTGACCTCGAGTCGGACTCATCGGAAATCATCAAATATCTCGAGCTCTTTTACCCCGAACATCATGCTTCCATGTCTGATGTACCTCCATGGATCGAGGTTGCCAAGAGTCTTTCCCAAGACGATGCCGAATCGGGAGAAAAGTGGCAAAGGCAAGGTCGCAAAGGCAAGGTTGTCACCGAGGACACCTCTGCATATTCTTTCTGGAAGAACTGTGGCGATCTCGACTTTCTGGAAACAATCCACCATCCAGTTGTCCTCCCACACAGCAACTTACTCGCTGAAGCTGGTGAACCTGGCCCTTCTTCTCGTTCAAACCGCTTCGAGATCCTGCAGACCGAGACCACAGCGGATGCCGAGGACACAAAGGCTTCGGAAGAAGACGAGTCCGATGAGGAAGGCTTGGATACCATGACGTCACCCGAGAAAATTTGGATGACTACCGAATTTTCTGACACACCGGATAAAGCCGAACCGGCGAAAGCGCCCGCTTCGCTGCCTGAACCCTCGTCCCCGCCTATTGCGGAGCCGGAGCTCCCTTACCCTTCCTACGTCAATGACGCAGCGGGATTCTTTGCGGCTCTTGGAGAAGATGGCGTCCCGGCGGTGCCTTTTAACAATCGGGCATTGGAAACGCTTTTAGTGGAGCCCGAGGTTTGGGAGATGAGCCAACATGAACGACAAACTCTTCATGCATTCTGGATTGAAGTGGCACGCGTGTACATGCAACAAAATCAACAAGACGAATTTGACCGCCTGAGAAAGAAGCATGCCGACAAAGTACGAGAGTACAATGAAATCAGGGAAGAGGTAAGTGATGCGAGACTACTCGGCGGGCTTGGTTGTCTGAAACGATATGCATACAGGTCCGACGTGTTTTGTTGAAGAACGTCAAGATCATTGGATGCACTACGACAGGTACTGGAACGTTGTCGATACATACAATTTAGCTTCTAAAACTTGTCCTCTACAGGCGCAGCGAAACTCGGAACGCTTCTCAGGGTGTGTCTTCCTTGGGATCATCTCGACTATAGTGTTAACATTGTGCATTAGTCACTCTCTCCCAAGGTACTGATGGTCGAGGAGGCCGGGCAGGTACTCGAGGCTCACGTGTTGGGGAGTCTCGTTCCATCGGTTCAGCATCTTATCCTCATCGGGGACCCTCTCCAACTGCGTCCGACTTTGAACAATTTCGGTATGTTGCGTTGCAACGCGTACATACGTCGTTTGACTTGTGTTGTGTAGCGCTATCGATGGATCACCCACGAGGCAGCAAGTTATATCGTTTCGACATGTCGCTCATGGAACGCTTGTCGAGTTCTGGACTGGCCATGTCCCGGATCGATGTTCAGCGACGGATGCGTCCAACGATATCGAGCCTGATAAGGTATGTATCTCAACATTCATCAGAGTGAATCGAGTTGTTTACAGATGGACAGGAACACGCTCTACGAGGGACTGCAGGACCACGAATTGGTCAAAAAGTACCCCGACGTTCGCGGCATGGTCAAGAACATGTTCTTTGTCAGCCATAGCCACAAGGAGAATGGCGGGACGGACGATACGGCGAGCAAGTACAACGTGTACGAGGTGAGGATACAGTCCGTCTCTCGAGCGACGAACCTTACACCCCGAATTCAAGGTTGAGATGATTCGAGACCTCGTGCTCTATCTCCTCCGGTAGGCTGTCCCCTGGTCGTCCTTGTCATTCCTCGCGCTTATCATTTTCTTAGGCAAGGGTGCTACTCTACGGAGGGCGACATTGTCGTCTTGTGTGCCTATCTGGGCCAACTCGCCCGACTCAGAGATGCCCTGGGGGGCGAGGTCGCAGTTGTGATTGATGAACGGGATCAAGCCGCTCTCGACGACCGCGAAGGTGACGAAGAAGACACCGGTGACGCTTTCCTTGGTGAATCCGTCCAGCACGTCAAAGTGACAAGTCGTGTATGTCGCTCTCGTCCACGAGAAATGTAAGTTGTCTAACAACGCCGACTTTCAGGTGAGGTTACGGACCGTGGATAACTATCAAGGAGAGGAAGGAAAGGTATGCGACTATGAGCACACTTGAACGTGCTGGTTGGTAGGCTAACGATAACGAAGATCGTCATTCTTTCTCTGGTTCGAAACGCTGGGGGTGATGATGATGATTTGGAAAAGCAAACGATATCCCAGCACACTCGGGTTAACATCGGTTTCCTCAAGGTACGTATGAATGTGTATTCTGTCGTTAGCTGACCGAGTCATCTTGCTTAAGTCGGAGAACCGTACCAACGGTAGGGTATTTCATGCCTTCGAGTGCCTACTCGCTCGCTCACTTCATCCGTAGTGGCCTTGTCCCGAGCTCGCGAGGGTCTTTACATCTTCGGAAACGCGGAGAACTTGTCGGCCAAGAGCAGAATGTGGCGCACAATTATTGAGGAACTAGACGCGCAGGATGCTTTGGGTCCTGCGTTGCCCGTGGCTTGTCATAGACACCCCGACACGGTAGAATATGTCTCATCCCCCGGGCAACTTTCCCGTATCGCGCCAGATGGTAGGTGTCATCGCACCCTTTTGCTCATGGTGTCATGATTGACGATGCTCACAGGCGGCTGCATGGAGCAGTGTGACACCCTACTGAAGTGTGGTCATCTATGTCCTTTCAAGGTATGAACCTCCGCTTTGGTACATGTCACAATGTTGATTGGTATCGGAATTAGTGTCACTCTGACGATCCGAACCACGTCGCCGTGATTTGTACTCAACCATGCCGGAGGCTATGTCACCGAGACCATCCGTGCAAAAAGGAATGCCACACGCCGTGCGGCGATTGTCTATTCCCAGTTCCGAATGTTGAATTACCATGCGGACATGTCAAGGTTTCGGTTCCATGGTACGTGCTACGGTACATCTTTACTGTTCCCTTCCAATGACAATCCAACTTTAGCTACCAACTTGACATGCTCGAAAGTGTTCGTTGCAACGAAGAGGTCGAGAAGCAGCTGTCAGACTGTGAACATCGGGTCAAGATGCCTTGTTCTCAAGACCCGGAAGATTACCGATGTGTGACTCGGTGCGCAGAGTTGATGGCGTGTTGTGGCAAGAGCTGCAATGCGACATGCGATGCTTGTCAATCGATCAATGACACGTTGACGGCGGGAGGTGCCACCAAGAGGATGAAGCATGTTGCGCATCCGTGCCAGAAGCATCTCTATTGCGAGCATCCTTGTCAGGAGCCATGCTCGGAGCAACACGAGCACTCGACACGCTGCACTCTGAAATGTAGGCAGGTTTGCTCTCACGCGCAATGTAAACGACCGTGTTCTGAGCCGTGTGCGCCGTGCAAGCAACCATGCACATGGTGAGCACGCTGTCTTAGCTTATTGTCATTGTTTTTATAACGGATGATTGCAGGGTGTGCCCCCACTATACTTGTCCTGTTCCCTGTGGTTCTGTGAGTGGAAATGGTTATATCCTCTTCTAACCTGACCTGTCCATTGGTAGGTCTGTGCGCGGCTCCCCTGTGACCGACGTTGTGAGAAGGTTCTGCGATGTGGTCATCAATGCCCCTCGGGTGAGATACCTAAACACTCCGTTGAGTTCTGTAGCTCATTTTCCGGCAGTGTGCGGGGAGGACTGTGCCATTCAAGTCTGCCCAGAGTGCGCTTCCGAAGACCAAAAGGCCCAAATTGCCGACTTTATCATGCAACGCCCATTGGCGGAGGTCGACCCCGACCAGGAAACGCTGGACGAGATGGTGATCTCCATCCCATCTTGTCGTCACACTTTTACAGTCGAGACGCTCGACGGCCACTGTGGCATGTCCGAGTTTTATAGCTGTGGAGCGAACGGGAAATGGTTGGGTCTGTTATCTCCAACTGGATACAGGCGACCACCTACGTGCCCGACCTGTCGTTCAGAGATCACGGCTCCCCGCTACGGCCGTGTCTTCAAGCGGGCGAACTTGGACATCCTGGAGCGTAACGTCGCCGCTCAGATGTCGTTGTCTCTCGGAATCGTTCAGACGTCCCTCGAGTCTGTGTCCATCAGCTCAAAGAAGGATGAGTTGCTCAACGCCGCAGCAACCATCGACCTCCAATTCAAGGACAAGACTGAGGAGAAGAAGCGAATGTCTCAGAACAGAACGCGAACCAAGGCTTTGAATTCGACAAAAGACGCCCCCATTTCAGAGCGGGAAATTAATCCTGCAAACCCCAAACTACATGCTATTGATAGTTCTGTGTTGGATGCCTGGCGCAGAGCGATGAAAGAGCTCCTGGTTGCGTACAGACAGGCCGTACAAGTGGCCTCGACGCGCTCAGCACATACGGAGGCGTGGGAAGCTGCGTTGTCGTGCCTGCATGAAGGCGAAGTCGGCGCGGCTCTCCGTGATCTTGCTACATCTCCCAGAGACCCCATGACCCATGCGATGCGTGTCGCCAAGATAAAGATTGGACAACCGCGTCCTCTCGCGGATCGGAGGTTCCTGGTAGAAGCGATCTGGTTAACCCTTCACATCCGGCTCATCCTGACCGACATGACGACGGCATGGATCGACGCGATCTGCAAACGCACGGGCGAGGGCGTCAACACCACCCAACAATTGGCATGGGCCACTTTTGTCGGATTTCTGTTCGAGAGTTGTTCACGAGATGCTGACGTTGCCTTCGTCGTCGCAAAAGACTCCGAATCCCATCGTCAGATCTCGAAGACAGCTCTGTATCAAATGCGGGTTCCGCTGGAGGCATTCCGATTTAATATGATGATGTGCAAAATTACAGGTCAATTCAAAGAAAAGGATGTCAGAGACGTGTTGGCAGAACGAGCGTCGAGACTTCGCGAGGAGGCAGGTACGCGGATGAAGATGACAATTCGGGACCACCGGGCCAAGAAGCCTGGCGCTGAAGAGATGGAGTGGTTGCAGACGAATTTCTCGAGCGTCGCGCAGGAAATCGTGGACGAGTGGGCAAAGATTGAACGCTCGATTCGCATGGACAAGTTCTATCAGCCTGTGTCGCTCCAGGAGCGCATGGATATTGTCAAAGCATTATTCATGAGCAGGGAATTGTGTAAGCAACGGCTTTTTTTCCGTTTGATGTGGACTCATGAGAACCACTTGGTCAGCCCACGCGGGACACTTTTACAATTGTCCAAACGGACACGCGTTTGTGATTGGCGAGGTGCGTGAATGGGATTAACGAGATTGTTGCTGGGAATGAATGTGCTGATTTGGATGTAGTGCGGCGGTGCGATGGAGGCGTCGAGATGCCCAGAATGTGGGGCAGGCGTTGGAGGATCCAATCATCGCTTGGATCCAACCAACACGCGCAATGAAGAGTTTGAGGGGTTGGCAAGGCAGGTCGGAGCGGCGCGTACACCATGGGGAAGACCGTGGTGATCTGCGACGTGCCAATTGTTAGACATGGTGATGGTATGTGCGTCGTTTGAGTTGCTCTTTTTTTCCCTGTGGTCGTTTTCTTTTCTTCGCGATAAGATCTTGTGGTCCCGCTCGAAAAGAAAGTTTGGAAGTGTCCGAGTACGGGGGATTGGATTTTCTGAAAGTTGTTGATTAGAACACCGCGGAGCGGGAATACATACATTGGATATGTCGAATACTACCGATGACGATTTCCAGTGTTGTACACCTATATATACTAGTCAATTCTCTTCGACATTATATGCATCCGTCTACACTTCCTTTATCTGCTTCCGAGGCTCGATGATGATCCATGTCTAATAGCTCCCTGCTATCGGGGGTGAGCTTGAAGTCGGAGAATAGAGTATAATAGGGATGTCCAGCCAATGTCGTGATGCATGGCGGCTGGACCGAACGACAGCTTGACCTCATTTGACAAACACCTCAAACGGATGCCCATGCAACTCCACCATCTTATCTCGAAGCGCCTCTGCAGCTGCCCACATCCGTTCCACCTTGGGATCCATAGCGCACCATTGTTGCTGCTCCAAAAAGACAGGGCGGAATCGACGTCGGACGGCTGGTCGAGTGGGCGATGCTTGTCCTTGCGAACGGGACGGTGATGAGTGTGAGTCGGCTTGCACTGGCGTAACTACGACTTCTGCCACCTTGGCATGACGTGGACGACGGGGGGTGGATGGACCAGCACCTGGTGACTCGCTCTCCTGCACAATCGGCAACTTGGTGGGACTGCCTTTGAGTGCGGCATGGAAGGCAGCTGTAGCAGCTGCCGAAGAACGTTTAGCGGGGGAAATACTGGTTCCTGGCTTGGTGGGCGACGCATAGTCGACTCGGCGTTTCTTGGTTGGCGTTTCCGGAAAGGAAGCACTATCGTCGGCACGTTTTTTCGAGGGTGAAGGTGCTGGTTTTGACGACTTGTTTGACATTGCTCGAAGTTTCGCAGGGGATTTCTTCGGAGACTTGAGATGAGACTTTATCTGATCTGCAATGACGTCGCATCGTTTATCGAGTATGGCCACAACGGCTTTGAATGCCTTTGGTTGTATTGAATAGGTTTGACAGAGAGATCGTTCCTGTACGGAGGGCTCCTGTACATCATAGCTGAGATGGTGTTCTCAAGTATGGAATAAAAAGACCTTACCTCCATCAACTGGCATACCCAGTAAAAGATGGCGCACAACACAATGTTCGCGCCGTACCTTTCCTTCAGGATGTCGAGTTGTGGAAGCGCAGCCTCGGCATCCTCCATGCAGGCTACCGCATGTTCTCTCAAGTGGACACGATACGCGTCGACAAGCGTCTCATACGTGATATCCGCGGCGGCGTTCCTTTCTTCGGAGCTAAGCGCGGCACGAACTGTTTTGAATATGTCGGAAAACTCGGCTTTCGATACACACGCTGCAGACATTGCAGACTGGAGTGAGACTTCGCCCGTGTTCAACCTGTATGATTTTCATTTGAGAAGATGCCCAACGACAAGAAAAAACGCGTACTGTTCGGATGCCAAGTACGCGCACACGGCAGGGATCGCGATGGGGTTTTTGACGACGAAACCAGAGCCAGGACGCGTCTTTGCATTTGCGAGGCGCAGAATAGACTGGGCTTTTTCGAACGTGTCTGAGCTGGAACATAACCTGTTCAGTTGGTCGCGCTGGAGAGCCGCCATGATGGTCCACTTGATCTCGCGTGGCAGTGCACCTCACCTTATCTCCCGACGCGAACTTGAAACTCCGACTGTGATAAGATAATAACTGAGTCAACCTTGACTTCACCAACTTCCAGAATACTCTTTACACTTTCTATGTTTTTGTAGAGATGGCGGGTAAAATCAAGACGTTCACAGCTTTGACCCCAGTGAAGCATGACTACCGGTGACTGACCGAATTCAGTGCACATGCTTCCCGCGTCCCTGGACCCATCCTACCTGACCAGGAAATAGGCCGCCGGCGCTCCAGACAGGGTATGGAATGCAAATTGGTTCGAGAAGTCCTCGTCTCTAGAGGAGTTGGTGGCAGGCGCTGTCCAAGTACATCGCACAAAACGAGGGCTGTACTACAAAATCTCTGACATTCAAAGGACGTGGTCACGCACTCCCAGCAACCGATAGCTTCGTTGAACTACTATCCTGTTTAAATGACGTCCCAAATACTGGGCTACAAAACATCGAGCGTGCGTACATTGTCAAGAAGATCAGCCAACGAGACGTTCTCCTGAAACTGTACCGTAATCAAACTGTCCGCCGCGACCCGCCTATAGTCCATCGCCCGTCGACCTGTCGATGCGAGCGTCACCAACAGTGCACCAAATGGCTGTCGAAGACGCGCGACGAGCCGTCGTGCCTGTGTTTCTCTATCCATTGGTATCGTATGAACGGCGGCAGCTTCAGGGTGTGCTGGAAATTCGGGTTCAGCAATGGACAAGGCATCATCGGCGAGTTCCTCGTCAGACATTGCTTCATCGTCTGTGTCCAGCGAGGGCGGGGGTGCAACGTCATCCTCGATGAATGTACCGCTGTGCATATGTTCGCGGTCTAGGACGGTCTCCAACCACGGGTGAATCAAATACAATGGTTTCATCCGAGACAGATCTTGTCTCGTCTTGATTTCCACCATGCCGAAGGCGACAGTTTCCACACGATAAACATGGCCTGAACGAGATCGGTAAGGCGTAAGAGGTGGGAGTTGGAAAGCGATACAAGGAAGCTTCATCCGACTCGCTGCAAACCAAGGCGGAGGAAGCTCGTCGAGACGGTCATATAACTTCAGCGCCACATCGAGGTCGAATGAAGAGGTGGGAGACGCAGTAAGAATTCTCTCCATCTCAGCGTCCGGAATGAGTGGCGGGAGGTGTGATGTTGCTTGTTCGTCGAACACAGTGATGTAGGCGGGCAGACAACTGTTGAAGCTGCCAGACTCCCCAGTCCAACCAAGGATGCTCACATCTCCAGATCCGGCGAGAACATGCGCTAATAGACGTCCAAGCGAACCCTCGCCTTCACCGTATATCGCAGGTAATCCGGCGACAGAGAAGATACCCAGCAATGAGTATGCAGCATCCTCCACCAGCGTCGTATGCCGGGTGGAGGCGAGACGCAATTTATCCCGAATGCTCGTTAAGCCTGGACGGAGCGCCATCAATTGCGCTGCAGATACCCCGGCAGCTTCCTCCATCTCCGAGATGATTTCTGGTGATTCCTTATGGTTTGCTATCTCCAGGTTGAGGTAGAGAGTCCAATCTTCCGTATAGAAGTGGATGACATTGGCCGCGACATATTCCTGAAGCGTCCATGCACGAGTATTCCAGATGCTCTTCACGAGAGCGCCGCGCGACGACGAAGAGCGAACCCCACGAAGAAAGACGATCGTCAGGACCGAGCCTTGGTACCACTTGAACATCGCCACCAGGGCTTCTTGGAGGACGAAGTGATCGGATTTATCGATACAACATGTATCGCTCCACGCCCAAACAAATCCAGCATCCCGAACGATTCTGCAGAACGTTTGTAGTTTGTCGTGAGTTGGTGATTTCTCCAGATCGTACACCGCTATATGTATCACCGTATGGTACAGCGGTTCGTTGTCTTCCCATTTGTGCGACAACATGACGTATCGGAAGTACTCTCGCACTTCACGCTTGATGCGAACGTAGTCGATGCGTGTGGTCATGGACGATACAAGCTCCTTGAAGATTGGTTGGGACTCGAATGCGGATGCCTGCTCAGCTCTATCGCGGAGACGACCAGTGGTCATGTTGATGAGCACACGTGGCAAATGACGGATAGTCTTTTGGACAATTTTGCGAATGGTTGCTTGTACGCTCAACGGGCTGATGTACTGGTCACCATGCTCTGTCGAACAACATGAAAAAAGCACCTTTAGTAATGAGGATACCACTCACGACGAATATATGGATCAGGTGACTCTGCTATCTTCGACCGCATCAAGTTGAGCACATCTGCCGCACTGTCGTAGTCTCCTGCCTTCAGTAGAGCTGCATGCTTCATCTTGTAGCCAGATGGCGACAACGAATCGAGAGCAATCAACTGATAACGGCACATCAACAAAACGGATAAGGGAGGCAAAAACGATGTACCAGGTCCGCGTCGTCTACGGCCTCCTTCCATGACCCAATTTCTACAAATGCCTTGCTTCGTTTGATAAGAATGTCTTGTGGGGTGGGGGGTTTGAGGGACAACGCGGTCGTGTAGTGGGTGATGGCTTCCTCGTGTCGCCGTGCGTCCACTGCTACATCTCCGAGATGTTCCAACTTCTCGACGGAACGTTTTCTAAAGTCTAGCAGAAACGCGACGTAAGCCCCGACATTTACGAAGTGCGCAACCACTCACCAACCACCCATTCCAGATGTTCACCCTCCGAGTTCGTTTCCTCTCCCAATTCATTCGTCATTTGGTGGAAACATTCGATGGCATCTTTGGTGCGACCCGCCGCATACAGGGCCTCACACAGACGCTGTTGAATCGTGATGTTCAGGTTATCAAATTTCCATCCAAATATCTGTCAGGGAGGGCGAGCGATTTCGATACGTTGTAAGACATTCGCTAGGAAGCTTACCAGTGTGACCACCATGAGTGATTGACTCTTGTGGTGTCGCATCTGTGCCCGTGCCCGTTCAAACGACGTTATCGCGCCCTCGTAGTCACTGCACCCGATGTACGAGTTTCCAAGCAGAAGATGCATATATGCCTGTCGGAAGCGTTAGCGGTGATAGTAGCTGGGTGGTCGCGCATTATAGCCTTGCCTGAACTACGTGGCAGATCGCGTTGTAATGCACCGTAGCGATGAGATCGTCCAGGCGCGATATCGCATCCTCCCGTTCTCCCGCCATAAATACAATAATACCCTGAGAGATATCAGCAACTGAAAGGAACTGAGATCGAAAATACAGACTTTGATCAGAAGAAGAAAGGTAACGTGGGACGAATGGAAGCGCTCGAACGCAATGTCACAGGCCCGATAGCCCTTGTCCTTTTCTCCCTTGCCGACATGCGCTACACTCTTTGCGACGAAGCCCATGACGGATGGCTGAACGTCGATGGCCTTGGTATAAATCGGCGTCAGAATAAGTAGATTTAAAAAAAAATGCGCACCATTTCGGCATCGGCAAGCGCTGCGTCCCAGTGTTGCAAACGAGCTCGAACGAGAGCCCGACTAGCGAGCACATGATGGTTTAAATTCCGAGACTTGTCGATCGTTGTGGTCAACAATGCCTCCACATTTGCGAGCTGATCGTTTTCCCATGAGTCGAGTGCAGCCTCGTCGATCCGGATGTCTGGTTCCTTCAGAGTGGGGTGTAGACGAGACAAGGGCGGTGTTGAATCCTACGCAGAAAGATGTCCAGAGCGAAAAAAAAACTGTTCATATGCGCCCTAATCCACCGAAAAACGACACTTACAGTGATACGAGAGAGGACTTTGACGCTGATGTTGAAGTGATCTCCACCAATTGCTAAGAAGCTGTCATCAGGAGGAAACGCGATTGACTGTATGTCTTGAGGGTCTTGAATGACAGCGAGCTGCGAACGTGTCGAGGTGTGCCAAAACGTAATGGCATGGTTTGTGGAGTGTGCGATGACGTTCCCGTCGTCTAATAGAGCAATACACGAATTTTCTTTTTTTTGGACAAGCGGTGATATTATGTGGCGACTGACTAATCTAGTCCTACATAACGTGCTAAGGCAGGTATCTGCGATACCTGGTCCGAGGGAAAATGCTCTTACGCACGCCCTGGCGTGCCAGGGGGTGTGGGGCTCCGTACACTATCTGGTTACCTCGGCAGGTCAGAGGGCCGAGATAGATTGATACCCACTAAAACCTCTACGTTTGTCACCCAGTCGGGGTGTGAGTCGTGGTTTACCACTGTTTGCCACGTATGTTTTATCTTATTTGTGAAGGCCGTGTTTCGCTTAGATTTGGCCATTTGTTGGTCGATTGCTAGTCTTGCGTTGATCTTGCGTGCCCATCGTGTTTGTATGTTTCGGGGGGGGGTGATTTTTTCCGCCAATGATTCTTTCACATCTCAGCGCCCAGATCATGTGTGCCGATTCGGAGACGAGGATTCGTTGGAGTCTGTTTGTTCCTTGTTGTCTTGTGTTAGGACCTTCTGAATCAGCCGTTGGTGGTGCGGCTGTTGTGATGTTTCCGTAGCCCAGGATGTGCCCAAGGGATCTCGGGAACTGGTTATTGTTGTTGCTTGGCCATAATTGCTTGGTGAGGTTCCAGATCTGTTGTCGTTCAGGTACGTCGCATTCGAAGAGAATGTGTTCTAGGGATTCGGTCTGATCTCTGCAGTGTGCGCAGTTAGCCCGGTGCTCATAATTTGGTATTTTTTGCCAGAATTCGCCAATCCGGAGAGATCCAGTTAGTGCTCGGTAGAGGAAGGTCTGTATTGTGCGGCGTATGTCCGGATGGCGTATATTCTTCCAGAGTGATGCGTCGGTTTCCAGGTTTCCAGTGATGTCTTTCATGGTGTGTCTCGTGATGTCTAGGTTCATTAACGTTTGTCTAGGATATGGTCGGTTGTTTTTTGTCATGAGCGCCTGGTAGGCTATTTTTTGAGTCATTGATGAGAGTCGTATTCCGACCGCTGTGTAGTTTTCAGGGACTGTAGTGTCGATCTGGTCCGTTTCTTCTTTTTGGGCTCCTTGGGCGGCCAGTTGATCCGCTTTTTCGTTTCCTAGGGTGCCTTGATGGCCTTTTACCCATTTAAAGTTTGTTGGTGCAGCTCTTCGTCGTAGGTGGTACGCTGCGGCGTTAAACCATTCTTTGTTTGCGACATTCGTCCACCCCTTATCCTCCCAATTTTTGAGGTGTATCGTGAGTCCATCCATTGCGTATCGGGAGTCTGTTATGATTGTGAGGGGGGCAGTTGGATCTGCTAGTTGGAGGGCTACGGCAATAGCGGCGATTTCGCCAGTTTGGTTGGATTGTTGGGGCCCGGGGACTTTTATTGCTCTGTTCTGCGGGTGGTCGGGGCCGAACCATATGCCGCTTCCGCAGGCTGCATCTAATTTTCCGTTTCGCAGGCAGGAGCCGTCGGTGTATACGGTTATTGTTTCTACGTGTTGTCCTTGTTCATTCCGTGGGTTCTGTAGCCGGGATGCTGGTTCCGGTAGGTCAATTGGTTTATTTGGGAGTATTCTGAAGCATTCGTCTAGTGACCCTCTTGCTGTAACTGTCGGGTCGAAGGTGATTTCGTCTCCTGTTGTGATATTTGCTCTATGGTTTTTTTCTTTTCGTCTGTGTGTGAGTGTTAGATTATCTTTTTTGGGGTGGTTGTATATGTTGAACTTCGGTTGCAGGTTGCCTACGATGTTCTTTGCGATCATTGCGCATCTATGTGGGTTCTTACAGCCAGTCGTCCGGTTCCGTCTGCATGGGCGACATTTGCATGTTGTGGAGGGGGTGTGTCGTGAGTCGTGTCTGTTAAGCCGTTTGCTGATTTTTACTAGGTCCTTCATGTATACTGCTTTATGCGTGTTTCGTAGGCATGCTGTTTGGCGTTTGTGGTACTGTGAGGGTGGGACACCAATGTGGTACCATGCGGGCATTTGTCGTTTGAGGGACTTCGATAATTTTCGGGGTGCGAAGGTAAGGTTGTATTTCTTTGCTGTTTTCAGTAGGGCGACAATAGGTCTCGGGACCTGCTTTCCATCCCTGCGGTTCCTTCCAGATGGGCGTAGGGTGGTAAGGAATGTGTTTATTTCTGTCGGGTTGGTGATGCCTCCTTGGTGTATGCAGTTAATGATTGCGTCAGTTACAAGGGCCCATTTCGGTCGCGGGTTGGAGAGGTTTAGGTATGATTTAACCCAGGTCAGTTCTATTGCTTCGTTTCGTGTTTCCAGATCTAGGAGGTCGATGCCGCCTTTGCTTACTGGTTTTGTCAGGGTATCTAAGCTTACACCTGGTGGGGATTTGTTCTGGTTCCAGAGGAAATCTCGGATCATTCGTTGGATCGTTTTGGTTATAGTTGTGGGCATGCCTTGTGCTTTCGTTAGGAATTGGGTTGAGCCGCCTACTGTCATTTGGACTATGAGGCGTTTTGCGTCAATGGTGGGTTGCGATATTGCCCAGATGTTTAGTGATGTTCTTATTTTATCTAGTATCGGGCTCCATGGTTGTGCATTGTCTAGGTTATTTCCTATCCATGCTCCTAGTATCCTGGTTGGGTGGCCGTCTTTGGCAATTCGGATCTCTTCGGGTATGGGGTTGTCTGTGGGGTGTAGTTGTCTACTGGTAATTACTCTTTCTCGGTGTCGTTTTGTACCAATAGGGATAATCTCTGTTTTTTCTAGGTTGAATTTTGCGCCTGATGCTCGGCACCACTTTGCAAGGATGTCTTCAAGGGTGGCATATTTGTCAGATTCTGACAGGTATACTGTCGTGTCATCTGCGTAAAGGTTTACGACTATTTTTTTTTCGTCGCCGGGGATTGTGTAACCTGACAGGTCTGGCGAGTTGCGTATAGATGCGGCTAAGGGTTCTATTGCTAGGTTGAAGAGTAGGCACGATAGAGGGTCGCCTTGTCGGACGCCTCTTGTGACTTGGTAGGTTTTGCTTAGGACGCCGTTTATCATCACAGCGGTGTGTGCAGTCTTGTACAGGGATTCCACCGTTCTCGTGAAGAAGTCGGGGAGGCGGAATGTTCGGAGGGTGTTAAGTAGGTATGTGTGGTCTATTTTGTCATACGCTTTTTCTTGATCGAGGACTACTATTGCCCCGTTCTCTTCCATATAGTCTGCATATGCACACATCGTTTCTGCTAGTCTGATGGGGTCGAAGATCGATCGTGTTGGTACGAAACCTATCTGGTCTGGGTGTAGTAGTGTGCAGGCGTGTTTGGCCAGTTGTGAGGCGAGTGCTTTCGTCATTATCTTATAGTCAGTGTTCAGGAGGGTGATTGGTCGGTAGTTCTCAATTCGTGCACGGTCTTTTTTCTTGTGTATGGGGCACATCCATCCAATCGAGAAGTTTGTGGTGAGGTCTATTCCTTCTGTTTGTATATTATTGAAGACTTTCGTTAGGCAGTCTATGATATCGAATGATGGTTTCCCTTTTTTTGCTCGGTTCTCATGTCGTGCGTGTAGCGCCTTCCATAGTTCGTATGGCAGGCCGTCTAGACCTGTTGCTGTGCCGCTTCTCGATGCTTTTAGTGCATCGGTTATTTGTGTTTGTGATAGGATATTATGGAGATCGGAGTCTGGTGAATCGAACTTTTGTGAGTCTGGGATCTGTGATAGGACTTCTTCTTCTGCCGTTTGACGTGTTAGGTCTTCCGGGGGCAGGAGGTTCGTTTGTTGTAGGTCGTTGTGGTAGTTTTTTGCGAGGTCTGCCATGTCTGACGATTTTGTTGTCAGGCGGTTGGTGGTAGGGTTTCGCAGGGCGTAAATGATGTCCCGTGGGCGGCGGGGTGTGTGCGTTTTAATCCAGTATTTGTTGATTTTCTCTCCTTTTTCGTGCCATTTAGCTTGGGCTTTCGGTCGTTCGGTTTTGTTCTTTTTTTGTTCCAGGTGTTGTAATTCGTGTTGGAGGATTGCTAGGTTGGTTCTGCTGTCGTGTTGGGCATCTAGCTCAGGGTGTTGTTCTAGGTCTGTGATGTCTTTTTTAAGCGCTTTGATTTTGTTTGTCATTCGTGCCGTTTGTGTTTTAGCCATTTTCTTTGCAAGGTTGGTGACATCTTGTTTAAAGGAGAACCATTGTTTCTGTATGGACGTCGGGTCGTCGTGTCGTTCCTCCATTTTTTCTTGGAGGGTCAGTCCGAGTGTCTCAATTTGGTCAATCATTTTTTCGTTCGTTGTGAGGAAGAGTGGGAGCGTCCATCTACCTCTGCCGATGAAGGGTATTTTGGGTGGGACGATGCGTACGAGGACCATTCTGTGGTCAGATGGGATTTGTGTGTCCGTAGTTTCCCAGTCGTACATTTTTCGGGTAAGGGGGTTACACGCGTAGATTCTGTCTAGTCTCGACATGGATTGTGTATTACTAGTGAATGTAAATGATCTAGTTGTTGGGTTTTCATGTCTCCAGGCGTCTCTTAGGTCATATGTTTCTCGGAAGATTTTGAGTGCTTCCGTTGCGGATGCATCGTCTGGTCGGGCAGGTGCGCGATCTATTATGTCTTCCGTAAGGTTAAAATCTCCTAGTAGGAGGTCAATGTTGGTGATGTTGAGGTCAAGGAGTTGTGTCGTGATTGTTGTCCAGAAGCCTTGGTGGGAGTTTTGTGCGTTCGGGGCGTATACGTTTAAGATACGTAGCTTTTGGTCGTCCCGCCATTTGATGGTGAGTAGTGTTGCTTTTCCGGGGAAGAGTTCTATGAACTCTACATTTTCTGTTTTAATTCTTTCTTTGTTGAGTACGAAAGCGACCCCAGCTGATCCGCTTGGGTTTCGCGGGTCTGCTGAGTTGTGTACTTGGAGCCGTTTGCCGAAGAGTTGGTGGATTGTGTCTATGTGGGTAGGTTCGAGGTGGGTTTCTTGTAGGCAGAGGATTGCGATTTTTTTTTCCCGCATGGTACGATGGATGTCCGTCCACTTGGATATTGGATTGGATGTATCATATAGGGTCGATGATCGTCCTTTGACATTCAGGGTTGCGAGTAGGATGTTCGCTCTAGAGTGTGGTTTGGGGTTGTTCGTTTGTGGGGGGTAGGGTTGGTTATCCTGGTTTTGGATTGGGTTGGCTAGTATGCCTTGTTCCGCTGTTGCGGTTCCACCTGCCGTCGCCCTTGGGACATCGTTGAGGGGGTTACCGGTGGCTCTGAAAACCCCCTCTACGTCCGCGGGGAGTCTCGAACCGTAACCGTAACCGTAGTCTTGACCGTCAGCATTGTTGTTTAGGTGGTTTATGTGTACGTTGGGGATCAGTTCTACTTGCACCTCACCGCCTGATCGCTAAGTGGGGAAGGAAGACATATCCCGGTCGTTCGCGGGGGATGTATGTTAGTGTACACAGGTAGGGCGTTACAGACCGTTTCCTAGCTGCTTCGACTAACTTCGCCATAGGCGCGGAAATCCTTGGCCTAAATAGGCCGCCGCTTTGTTTTGGGTCCTACCCGCTTTCCTGTCCCGCGTGCGGTCAGTAGATGTGGGCGGGTAGTTGGGTTTGGTCGAGGACGTGGCCCGTCGTCATCGGCGGTTTGTTTCCTAGCGATTCGATTCAAAGTCGTCTGTACAGTTTGCTTCTTACGCTAGTTGGTTGTGGTTTGTTTAGGTGCGGGAGGTTTCGCTGTGGTGGCCAGTCTCGGTCTCTCGAGGGGGGTGGTTTCCTGGGTGGTTTAGTAAACATTATGCATTGTGGCAGTTGGGTTAGTAGGGTACATGTAAATGAGGGGATTGAGTGGTGGGTGTGGTACGATGGTGATAAGTTTTAGCGAGTGTTTTAGGAGTTAGGTTTTTATTTTTTTGTATGTACGTTGTGCGGGTATAGGGGGAGGAGGTGTGGTGCCATTCTACGTGCGTCCCGCCGTTTTGTTGTGGCGTTGTTTTGACTGTGGCGTCTGAACTGAGGGGGGCGGGTTGAGTTGTGGGCCATGCCATTCGTCAATACGGGGGAAGGGGCACAGGCCGCGGGGGTGTGTAACACAGTGGCAGAGTGTGCACGGACGCAGAGGGGCGCGGGCAGCCGTACCATGTAGGGGGTTGGTGTAGATTGTTTTTTCGAGGAGATCGCGAAGCTCATGCCATGCCTTGGGGTTTTCGGTTGGGAGTTCAGCAAAGACGTTGAAGCGTGGAGCGGGGACATTCCCCGACAATCTCATATCCAAGAATGTTACTTTGAGGCTTTCGAGTAGTTGGTGGAAGGATGCCGCCAGCCATTGTGCTTGGGTCTCCTCAATGCTATCAGCGGGGAAATGTGCGTCCTGGGTTATTATTCCGACGTACGCATCGTACATGTAGTCTATGTTCCAGGTTTGCAGGACCACACTATATGCTTCCTGTGATTCTGCATCTACAAAACCCGCGAGGGCAAAGAGGAAAGTTGGGAAGCTTGGTCCGAAGGGGAGTACTTCGAAGGTTACGTCTTGGGTGGCCCACACCCTAGTGTTAAGTAGGATGGTTTGAAGGGCAGATGATAGGCCATAGACGAGGAAAGTAGCGGGAGCGGTTTTGGCATCCGCAGCGCGCGTCGGTGGTGCAATTTTGATTGCCACGGCGTCTTGGTATTCGTAGGCAATGCTCGTTATGACTTTGCGGACTTTGTGGAGGACGGTCTGAATCGCCTCTTGTGTCGCTTTATTGATATTGAAATCAAAGATGCGGAAGAGTAATTTGGGTTCTGGGACCTTCTCGTCCCACTGCATGACAGAATCTTTGTCCATGTCGTCAAATAGGTGCGCGCTGTGACGTAGGTGGGTCACCGGGAAGCCGTCGACTGGTTTTGGGGTAAATGCCAGTGAGGTGTCGGAGGGCAGGGCGGGGGATTGGTTGGCTGCGTTCCGGCGGTTCTCGGTTGCCATTGCTAAGTGTGCCTGAAGCCGTGTGTTGGTTTGCACAGGCGCAGGCACAGGCGGAGCTTGGTGCTCGGTTGTCGGGTGGGCTAGCGTTTCCTGCGGTGTGTATACGGAGTCAAGGGTGGGTCCCTGTTGAGCGGTTTGGTCAAGGGGTGTCAGATGGGGTTGTTCGGACATTTGGGGGATTGTGGTTGTGTCCCTAGGTGCCATAGAGGCCGAGGTTACGGGAGGACGGGAGGTTATGGCTGGGGGCGGGGTTGGCGAAGGGATCTCGCTGAAGGGGTCGGCGAGGTCCGGGGGGGGATTAGGCAGGGGTAAAGGAGGGGACGGGGTTGGTGATAGGTCCATGTTGTCGTCAACTGGCGCGATCAGCGTGAAGCGGTTCTTGTACACGAATTTTCGTTACTACGGGAAACTGCCCATTCTGACACTGATGACCCGGTGGATGCAACAAATTCGTTGATCTGATCGTCGGATACAACAAAGAGGTGGTTGTTGTACCAGAGAAGACCGGTGTTGTGCAACGGGGCGACGTCTACCTTGATGTCCATGAGCAAGCGGCCATCATTGCTGTCCCAAACTCGAACGGATTTCCCAGTGGCTGTCACGATGCGATCGCCCTGCGGTGAATACTTGGCTGCTCTCAAAGCATCGTTGTTGCGGAGCGTCAGTACTTGGTCGCCCGTCCCAACGTCCCAAACTGTGGCTTTGCTGTTGTCTGACGCAGAGACGAGCCGAGTCGCGTCCGGTGAAAAATCGACCCCGTTGTTACCGTAGTAGTGGTCCACCGTGTACGCAAATACTTTTTCAAACGTCGTCGCGTCCCAAACAAACACCCAGCCCCAAGCTGTTCCCGCCGCGATCCATTTGCCATCCTTCGACACTGTAACACAGAGACACAGGGCAGACGACGTTTCCAGTATCGTTGTCGTCTGCCAGTTGCCGTCTTCCTGTTTCCACACTCGAATAGTTTCCTTGTGGCCGCTCACGAGGTACGTTCCATCTGGCGAAAATGTAACCACACGTGTTTCGCTACCGCCGTCGATTTCGACGAGCGGGGAATACTCTTGTCCAACAGTCAGCAGATACCCCCTACAGCCCCAATCGTCAGCACGCACCAATCACTGTCGACGATGTGGACATCGGCGACTACGTAGCACAGTAAAGGTGAAGGTAACGGAGAAGATGTGGTCCACGTTGCCTCTTGCTGATATAGATCAGTTCACACACTCAGTTTTCGGTGCCTGTCACGAGACCGTCGAACGCAGATCGAAGTGGTTTGTGCGGACGTTAAGAATACGGATGGCATGTTTTCAATGAATGCACCGGTTAGACCTTTCAATTACTGGTCTAGCCGGGTTGGTCGGCCGGGACGACACGATTCAAACAGCGATGTCAATGACTGCATCCAAGATACCACGTACTTACAGTTACAAAACGTCGAGTATACGCACATTGTCCAAAATTTCAGCCACCGAGACGTCCTCCTGAAATCGTACAGTGATCAAGCTATCAGACGCAACGCGCCTGTAATCCATCGTGCTTTCGTCTGTCGACACTAGGGTGAGCAACAGTGCCCCGAACGGCTGTCTAAGACGGGCAACGAGCTGTCGTGCTTGCGTCTTTCTGTCCATTGGAACCGTACGCACGGGAGTGGGTAGTGATGTCGGTTCAGGAAGTAACGAAGCCTCGTCTGTGTTCGGCGAGGGCGGTAGCGCGACGTCATCCTGAATGAATACGCACTTTTCGTATCTCCTCGCTCCAGGAGAGCACCCAAACAAGGGTGAACAAGATACAGAACGTTCATTTGAGATAGGTTGTCTCTCGTCTTGACCTCGACCATCCCAAAGGTGAGGGTGTCCGCGCGGTGAGTACGATCTGAGCGGGTGCGGTAAGGTGAAAAAGGTGGGGTTCGGAAAGCGATGCACGGAAATTTCATCCGACCTGCTGCACAACAAGGTCCAGGAAGCCCTCTGAGGCGGTCGTACAGCCTCAGCGCCATATCGAGGTCAAACGAAGAAGAGGGTGGTACGTTGACGGTTCTTTCCATCGTAGAATTCCTGATTGGTCGCGGGAGGTGCGACGTGTTGTGGCGACGATGTTCAGAGTTCGATGCTACTGGTCCATTGGATGTGGCGGTGTAGGCAGGCAGGCAACTCTTATGGCCTTCCACTGGTACATATCTGAGATGCACCAATTTCGCAAAGAAACGTTGTTTGAAGTCTGACGAGAAATGTTACGTGGGCGACGTCTCGTACGGTGACGCGTAACCACCCACCATGAGCCCATTGCAGATTCTCACCACGCAGGTTTGTCCCCCTCCCAATCCACCCTTCGTTTCGCGGAAACACTCAACTGCATCCCTTGTGCGACCCGCTGCATACAGGGGTTCGCACAGATGACGTCGAATCACGATGTTGATATCATCAAATTCCCATCCAGTTATCTATCAGAGACGGCGAGTAAACACGTTGCAGTTATGGATATTAGGTAGCTTACCAATGAGACCACAAGGAGTGGCCGAGTCGTATGGTATTGCATTTGGGCTCGGGCACGCTCGAACGACTGTATCGCAGCCTCGTAATCGCTGCACTGCATTTGTGACTTTCCAAGGCGAGTATACATATAGGCCTTCTGGGAGCGTCAGTCGTGATATTCGCCGCGTGCCAGCGTGTCGTGCACGTGCCTGAACCACATAGCACATCGAGTCGAGTGGCACCGCAGCGATAAGGTCATCCATGCGCGAGATCGCATTGCGGTGCTCTCCTGCCATGAATAAGATGATTGCCTAGGGTTCAGTGAGCAGTTTCCGGAAACAAAGCTCGAAGGGTATAGAACCTTGATCAGAAGGAGAAAGCTAACATGGGACGAATGGAAGTACTCGGATGCGATGTCGCAGGCCGCATAGCATTTGTATTTTTCTCCCTTGCCAACAAGCGCTATACTTTTTGCAACGTAGCCAATGACGGATGGCTGAATATTGATGGCCTTGATGTACATCGGCGTCAGGACCAATGCATGGGAGAACAGAACAAAAAAAATACCATTTCGGCATCCACAAGAGCTGCGTCCCACCGCCGCAATTGTGCTCGCACGAGAGCCCGACTCGCAAGTACGTGATGGTTTGGATTTGTACTCCTGCTCAATAACGCCTCCGCGTTTACGAATTGACCATTTTCCATGAGTCGAGAGCAGCACCGTCGATCTGGATGTCAGGTTCCTGGAAAGTGGTGTAGGCGAGACAATAGTTGAATACCGTACGGACAGACGAACAGAACATAAGTTGTTCAAATACGGCAAAATGCAGGGGGAAACGATACTTACATTGATACGAGAGAGTCGCTTGATGGTAATCTTCCCGTCCTGTTCACCGACTGCGAGGAACCGGTCGTCAGGAGAGATCGCGATGAAAAACAAGCTCGGCGAAGGGTGATGGATGAGGGCGAGTTGGGTATGTGTTGACATGTGCCAAAACATGATAGCACGGGATGTAGAGTACGCGATGAGTTCCCCGTGCTGCAGCAGGGCAACGCACGAGTAGCCAACAGAACTAGGGACTGGCCATTCCGAGAGTTCTGACCCGGACGATGCATCGAACTGCTTGATTCTATCGTAGGATACGACAAAGAGGTTGTTGTTGAACCAGAGGAGACCATTGTTGAATTCCGGGATTACTTGTACTTTGATCTCCGTGAACAAGCGACCATCCTTGCTGTCCCATATCCGAATGTATTCATGGGTAGCTGTTGCGATTCGATCTCCTTGTGGCGAGTATTTTGTTGCTATCACCCGACCTTCGTGGCAGAGTGTTTGTACGTCGAGCTGTTCATAGTCTGTTGCGATCTCCAAAATGGTGGCTGTACAAGCGTTGAACGAGGCGACGACGAAGCAAGCCGAGCTCGGTGAGAAATCGATTCCAGTGACGACACCTGTATCCGTGTGCGCGAAGACGGGCTCGTATGTCCCTGCGTCCCACACACCGACGCCAGATGTTGCCCCCGCTCCGATCCATCTGCCATCCTTTGACACGGCGAGACAGTGGACAGTCGTCCCCATCGCCAGTGCTGCCATTTGCTTGCCGTCTTTCACTCGCCACACCTGAACCATCTCCTCGTCGCCGCTCACGAGATACTCGCCGTTCGCCGAGAATGTAACTGCCCATATGATGTTATGACTAGCGTTAATTTCGATGGGGGGAGATCGCTCTTGTTCAACGGTCAGCATCAATGTCATCCCGTCCCACCACCTACGCACCAGTCATTAGCAGCGATGGGTTTGTCAGGGACACAACGTAGCAGAGCAAGGTGGAAGCTAACAGCAATTTGTGGTCCGCATGCTTCTTGCGCCTCATCGATATAGATAAGCGTGCACGGACCATCACAGCCTCGTGTTTGGGCGCTCGTTCGTGCGTGCTGTATTTCCATCAGCTTGGGATGGTTTATCCAAGGCCTAGCAGACTCGCCTTTTATCAGCTGCCACGAGCTCGACGTTATCCCCCGCGACATCACAAAGTTAATGTATTTGTATGATGTTCTACATCGGTGGTCTCAACAGGCTACCTCGATCAGCGGTTGGGCCAACTTCAGCTGTGCCTTTCGAGCTTGGTATACCGCCTCCACCATTGCCTTCAATTCCAACTCCTCCTGCCTCTTAGTGAACTGTCGCATCTTCTTTTCCCTCTCTTCCTCATTCATGGCATTAAGCTGCCTCATCTGAATGATACCTCCGTGAGCCACGAGACGACTGAAAGAGAATGGAACTCACAAGATTCTCAGAGGCAACGTCATCTAAAGGATATTGCTTGAACGTCGACGCCAGCCACGCATCTACTGATCTCTGCAAGGTGATTTCAATCTCCGTCGCTGCTGGCCCCTTCTCAGGCGTCATCCGACGAAACGCACTGCGCATAATCACGGGGGAGAGCATACTCAATGTCGCCCTCGAAAACCATTTCGAGTAGGTCTCACATGCGGTGTCCAGGCCTATCGACACCGCACGAAGACCGTGCGCGCTGATGAATTGAAGTACGGTTGCGAGTTCATACAGCGAGAGCTTGCGGTCCGGGCACCCAGAGAACTTGACCATGCGGTCAACTTTGACATTGTCGCAATGGATGACGGCGGACGGGGAACCCTCAAGGATGACGCACGCATGGTCGTAAAGTGTATCCCCATCCCAGGAAGGGGTTACCTCTTGGGGCAGGGATTCTGCATCTGCAGCGATAGGGATGACAGAGTGCGGTGCACTTTTGCCCTGTTTGAGCACACGCTCAACAAAGATGATTTCCTCGGGTTGGTCGCCAGAGGGCGCGACGGTAACACGGAGAAATGTATGATGATGCCCTTTTTCGACTGTAGGAGGGCACCCGTCGTGTCCCGGAGTCATCGTGTGGGCAGAGCATGACTCAATCATTTCAACGAACCGGTCTGCCTTGTCGACCAATTCGCTCGGCCAGACGTGAAGCGAGGACGAATGGTAAAGTACGTGAGCCTCTGGATGATGGTGGTGGACGACCTTTGAGAAATAGTGAGGCAGGCCGTGATTGAGAAAATGCATGGCAGAGGGTCACAGGACGAGCTAGTGGGAGGAGTGAGTGGTCGAAGACGGAGGTGAAGCTTGACTGGGTTGAGGGTTTTATGGGGGTTTCTGGGAGAGGCCCCTTTGGGAATGACGGAGGTGTCATCCGGACACCGCCACACGGATCGGGGTGTACCGAATGATGTCACTGGTGGTATCTCCGCGGTGAACCAGCGTCATTCATTTGTTAGGAGTCATCGCGTCATCCCTGTCTATACATTATGAAATGGCGAGACCACGCCGTGCCGTCGGGAAACGTCACTGAACACGGGATCAGAATTTTGGAGTGATTAAGTATAATGACGCTCGCAGACCGTCGCGACATCGAGGCGCTTTGATGGTATGCATATTACAGGCTGCTGTTGAGTGTTGGAACATTGTTTTCGCGCTGAGCTGGGCGTAGCCTAGTCCTAGGCAGGTTTCAGCATTTAAACCCAGTGTCCGTTCCGGTCTTCTGAAAGCAACGACGGAGCAAAGAGTCCATTCATTGGATCCTCAAAGTGCCTCTTTGCCCTCTCTGGCTCGCCTCGGAGGGCAAACTTGCTATCACATCCACATCGTCGACACGTCAATTGTCGTCCTAGATACCAAGTACCTAGTTACAAAACATCGAATGTGCGTACATTGTCCAGAATATCAGACAAGGAGACGCTCTCCTGAAATTGTACACTAATCAAGCTATCCGCCGCGACCCGCCTGTAATCCACCGCACGTCGACCCGTCGAAGCCAGCGTCACCAGCAACGCACCGAATGGCTGTCCAAGACGCGCAACGAGCCGTCGTGCTCGCGTCTCCCTGTTCATTGGGACAGTATGAACGGGAGTAGGCTGTGACGGCAATTCAAGTTCAGCAATGGACGAGGCATCGTCGTCGATGTCTTCGTCAGAGATCGCCTCGTCGTCTGTGTTCGGCGATGGGGGTGGCGAAACGTCGTCCTCTATGAACGTGCCGCTATGCATGTGTTCGCGGTCTAGGAGATTCTCCACCCAGGGATGAAGCAAGTACAGCGGTTTCATCCGAGAAAGATCTTGTCTCGTCTTGATCTCTACCATCCCAAAGGGTGCAGTCTCCACGCGATAAACACGACCTGAACGCGTCCGGTAAGGGGTGAGGGGTGGGAGTTGGATAGCAATGCACGGAAGTTTCATGCGACTTGCCGCAAACCAAGGCGGAGGAAGATCATTGAGACGGTCGTACAACCTCAGGGCCACGTCGAGGTCGAATGAAGGTGGGAACGACACAGCAACGATTTTCTCTAACTCAGCGTCCGGAATGGGCAGAGGGAGGTGTGACGTTGCCGGCTTGTTGAATACAGTGATGTGGGCGGGTAGGCAACTGTTGAAGCTGCCGGACTCCCCAGTCCACGCGAGGACGCTTCCATCTCCAGAGCCGGTGAGAACATGTGCCAATAGACGTCCAAGCGAACCCTCCCCTTCACCAGTATATAGCGGGTATGCCAGTTACTGAGAAAATCCCCAGCAACGAGTATGCGGCATCCTCTACCAGAGTCGTCTGTCGTGTCGAAGCGAGACGCAGCTTCTCTCGAACGCTGCTTAAGCCTGGACGAAGTGCTATCAATTGCTGTGGGGACACCCTGGTGGCGATCTCCATTTCCGAGATGACTTCGGGTGACTCTTTGTGGTTTGGTAACACGAGGCCGAGGTAGGGAGTCCAATCTTCTGTGTAGAAGCGAATGACCTTGGCAGCAATGTATTCCTGAAGAGTCCAGGCACGAGTGTTCCAGATGCTCCCCGCGAGAGCGCCGCGCTGCGATGAAGAACGAACGCCACGGAGGTAGACGATCGTCAGGACAGAGCCCTGATACCACTTGAACATCGCCACCAGGGCTTCTTGGAGCACGAAGTGATCCGATTTATCGACACAACATGTATCGCTCCACGCCCAATTGAACCCGGCATCCCGAACCATCTTGCAAAACGTTTGTAGCTTGTCGTGAGTTGGAGACTTCTTTAACTTATACACCGCTATGTGCACCACCTGTTGGAACAGTGGCTCGTTCTCTTCCCACTTGTGCGAGAGCATCACGTATCGGAAGTACTGTCGCACTTCATGTTTGATCCGGACATAGTCGATGCGGGTCGTCATCAGTGATACAAGCTCATTGAAGATTGGCAGGGATTCAAATCCAGATGCTTGCTCGGCTTTATTGTGAAGACGACCGGTGGTGGTGTCGATGAGCACACGTGGCGAGTGACGAATAACTCGTTGAACGATTTTGCGGATTGTTGCTCGAGTGCTGGATGGACTGATATACTGGTCACCATGCTCTGTTTAATGATGTAAACACGTCATCTTTATCGCGGTAGCGAGGATACGACTCACGACAAACGTCTGGATCAGATGAATTCTCCATCTTTGAGAGCATCGTCTCAAACGCATTAACTGCATTGCCGAATTCTCTGACCTTGTGCAAAGCCGCATGCTTCAGCTCATAGCCCCATGGCGACGACGCATCAAGCTTGATCACCTGATGACGACTGCATGAATAAGAGTAAGCATCACAAGAAAACGATGTACCTGGTTTGCGTAGTCTAGAACCTCCTGCCATGACCCGGTTGCTACGCACGCCTTTCTTCGTTTAATGAGAATGCTTTGTGGTGAGGAGGGGCTGAGTGACAAAGCGATGGAATAATGGAGAATGGCCTCGTCATGTCGTCGGGCATCCACCGCTGTATCTCCGAGATGCTCTAGTTTCTTCAAGGAACGCAGCCTGAAGTCTGTCAGAAGATGTCATATGAGCAACGAGACTTAAGTACAGGACGCGTAGCCACTCACCTTGGACCCATTCCAGATGCTCACTACGCGGGTTCGTCTTCCCTATCAATTCACTCTTCATTTCGTGGAAACACTGGATTGCATCCTTTGTGCGACCCGCTGCATACAAGGCCTCACAAAGACGCTGCAGAATCAAGATATCGAGATTATCAAATGACCACCCAGATATCTGTCAGAGAGCGTGAGCAATTGCGACATGGCCATTGGGAAACTTACTAGTGAGATGACTAGAAGCGGAACGCCCCCATAGTGCCGTACTTGTGCTCGAGCGCGCTGGAACAGCTGTATCGCATCCTCATAGTCACGGCGCTCCATGTGCGAATTTCCAAGCAGAAGATGCATGTATGCCTTGTGAAACTATCAGTGGCTACACGTGGTAAGTAACATGTTGTACACGTGCCTGAACCGCATAGCATATGGAGTTGAAGGGCACCGTGGCAATAAGGTCATCTACGCGTGATATCGCATCACGGTGCTCTCCGGCCATAAACATGGTAGTAGCCTAAGGAAGGAAATGAGTAGTTTGAGCAGCGTCCAAGTCCGAAAAAAACAGACCTTGATGAGAAGGAGAAATTCAACGTGAGACGGATAGCGCTCGCATGCGATGTCGCAGACCAGATACCCCTTATCCTTTTCCCCGTTACCGACATATGCGACACTTTTTGCAATGTAGCCAATGACGGATGGGTTAACATTGATGGCCTTGGCATGGATTGACGTGAGCGTCAGTGTATGTGAGGAGAGCAACAAGTACCATTTCGGCATCGGTGAGCGCCGCGCCCCACTTCCGCAGACGAGTCCGAAGGAGAGCTCGACACGCGAGTACGTGATGAGGTGGATTCTGAGAGGCGGCGATTGCTACGGTCAATAACGCCTCCGCGTCTTCGAGTTGATCGTTCTTCCATGAGTCGAGCGCAGCGTCATCGACCTCGATTGCAGGTTCCTGGAATGTGGGATGTAGCCGGGAGACAATGGGATTGAATGCCAAATAGAAAGATGATCAGAAGAATAAATTCACTATGATTCAACGAGACGCGATACTCACGATGATATGAGATACGCTTTTGATGCTGAGTTTCCCTCCACCAATTGCGAAAACCGGACAGCTGGAGAAATTGCGATTGAGTTTACCTCAGGGTATTGAACGAGACCGAGTTGGGTGTGTGTCGACGTATCCCAAAACGTGATGGTACTGTTCGTAGAGTATGCAATGAATTCGACATTCTTTGGTAGGGTAATGCACGAGAGGGAGTTGCTTTCGGAGACCGGCCATTGTGCGACTACTGACCCAGTAGACGCGTCGAATTGCTTGAGCGTACTCTTGGATAAGATGAAGAGGTGGGTGTTGAACCAGCGGAGACCTTGGTTGAATTCCGGCGTCACTGTAACTGGTATCTCCAAGAGCAAGCCGCCATTGTTGCTGTCCCAAACATGAACGGAATCATGAGAAGCTGTCGCGATTCGATCGCCTTGCGGCGAGTATTGTACCGTTTTAACCCAACCATGGCCATGGTGGTGGAGCGTATGTGCTTGTTTGCAGGTCGCGATGTCCCAAACAGTGGCTTTGAGCCACGTCGCGAAGACAAGTCGAGTCGAGTCGGGGGAGAAGTCGACCCCGAGGATGTTGGGGGTATCCGAGTCCTTGTACCTCAAGACTTGTTCATATGTCTTTGCGTCCCACATGATGACGCCGATATTGTCTGTCCCAGCCGCGATCCATTTGTCACATTGCGACACAGCGAGACACCTGGCAGACTCTGCTACCATCGTTGTTATCTGTTTGCCGTCCTCCACGCGCCACACTCGGACCCCGTCGAGGACAATACCCACGAGATACTCCTCGTTCGCCGCGAATATCGCTCTCTTTAACCACATATCGATGTCCACATCGATGGATGGGGAACGCTCTTGCCTAATGTCAGCATAAACGCAACTCCATCTCGCTCGCACGCACTGGTGATTGTTGAGGACGAAGTCATCGGCGGCACGGGTAGTCGAGCAACGGTGGAAGTTATGAACAAGTCGTGGTTCGTACCCCCGTCACAGCATGTTGCGCCTCAATGATACTATAGTACACACGCTCAATCGCCTCGTGCTTCCAGCGCTTGTTCACGCTGGCCGTGCTTTCCCCGAGGAATCACGAAAACATGCATATGAACCATTGTGAGGCAACTTTGTAACAATCCATCACACAACCGGAAGGTTTTCGTGATTCTTGACATTGTCTACCAACTCTACTCGCAGAATCTACTCTTTGGACATCGCTCTGTACACGGGGCCAACGAGAAGAGGAGGCTGAGAGGGAGCGGATGGACGAGGGAGGGAGTGGATGGGAGCCCGACTTGCCGGGTAGGGCGTGAGCTGCGAGTGCGGGTGGGAACGCCTCGCAGGCGCATGTGCACGGCAGTCGGGTTCGCGCGCTCCGGACCCAAGGGAAGTAAGCTGCGAGGCACCGGAATGGGAATGGAGGCAGGGTGTGGTGGGCGGGTGTGCTGAAACAGGCGAGGACGAGCGACGAGGTCGCTTGTCCGAAGACATCACTCGTGCCTCACTGCACCACAGTCCATCACGTGGCCAATCACAATGTTTTTGTTTTTGTTGGCGGTAACATGACCAGCTGGAGTGAGGAGGCACCGCTCCTTAGTTCATATTTGAACGTCGTGTTTCACCAATCACCAATTAGCCCACTATGTATGCTATCAACACATTCAACGGTGTGTCTTCCTGCACCTGGACAGTGATGAGGCTCTCCGAAGCGACCCTCCTGTACTCTGCCACATTTTGACGCGTCGGCGTGAACAACAGTGCACAGAATGGTTGTCTCAGGCGAGCAATGAGCTGGAGAGCTTGTGTCCGTTTATCCGCCAATGACACGGACGAAGGCGACAGGAGCGATGCGGCATCTCGAGGCTGTGCACCGAAGGACAGCCCAAAGTTGGAAGCAAGCCATGCCATGTGAGATTGAGGAGCGGTAGAGGTGGTACTGGAAGTAGGTAACGAGGATGGCTGGCCTATCGAGGAAGACTGATCCTCGATTGTCTCCTCAGATATCATCTCCGTAACACTTTTCACAGGTCGTCTGTCTAGGAGAAAGTCGATCCATGGGTGAATAAGGGTCAAGGTGCCCAGTCGAGAAAGGTCTTCTGTAGTCCTAATTTCTACGATCCCAAGGGCATCGGTATTTGCGCGGAAGACGCGTCGCGACATGCTCCGAATGGCCGATACAGGTCCAAGCGTGAAAGTAAGGCATGGAAGCTTCATCCGTTGTCCTAAAAACGACGACACAGGGAGGTCATGCAGCCGATCATACAGCTTCATGACTAAGGTGAGATTCAGCGAAGACGCTCGCAATGCGGCGGTGGTTCTGTCCATTTCAAAAGCTTGGATAACTGGGGGAATGCACGTTGTCGGCAGCTGGTTGAACACGGCGATCTTCGCAGGGAGGCAGCTATTGAAACTTCCAGATCTGCCTGTCCACGCAAGGATGCTCGTGTCTCCCGAATTCGTGAGTAGCTGAGCCAACAGTCGCCCGAGTGCTTGGTCACCCTCGCCATAAACAACCGGTAAGGACATGGAGAATATCCCAAGCAATGAATACGCTGCATCCTCCACAAAGGTTGTCTGTCGTGTCGAAGCCAGACACAGCTTCTCTCGTATAGCATCTGGACCCGGTCGGAGTGCCAGCAGGGCGCTTGCAGAGACACCCGTTGCCTCTTCCATCTCCGAGATGATCTCGGGTGATTCCTTATGGTTCGGAAAGTCGAGGTCCCTGTAGAGTGTCCAGTCCTCGTTGTAGAATCGGACTACCTTTGAGGCGTGGTATTCTTGGTATGTCCATGCACGAGTGTTCCAGATGCTCTTAACGAGATCACCGCGTCGCGATGGAGAGCGGACACCACGGAGTAAAACGACGGTCAGAGCGGAACCCTGGTACCATTTGAACATGGCAACCAGGGCTTCTTGGAGCACGAAATGGTCCGCCTTATTGATACAACATGTATCACTCCAAGCCCAATTGAAACCTGCATCCCGCGCGATCTTGCAAAACATCCTGAGTTTGTCGTGGGTGAGGGATGCATCAAGATCATACACTATCATGTGGATGACTTTCTCGAATAGAGGCTCATTGTCTTCCCATTTGTGCGAGAACATGGCATAACGATAGTACTGTGTAATGTCATGTTCGATACTGGCGTGGTCGATGTTTGTCGTCGTGGAGGAGACCAACTTATTGAAGATCGGGAGTGATTCAAATGCGGCAGCTTGTTGAGATTTATTGAGAAGGCGGCCAGAGATGGTGTTGATGAGGACGCGTGGCGAGTCATGGATAACATCTTGTACAGCCCTCCGGATTGCCACTCTCGACTCTCCTGGGTCTACGTATTGGCGGTACTGCTCTGGGGAACAAGGTCAGTGGATGAACCTCAATATGTTATTGACACCCTCACCCCGAATCTCTACATCAGACAATTGTGACACCTTCGCGAGCATCGTCTCGAACGCCCTTACCGCACTTTCATAGTCCCCTGCCTTGTGTAACGCTGCATGTTTCCTCTCGTAGCCCCATGGGGACAGTGGATCGAGCTCAATCACCTGGTGATGGTATATCAACGGGAGAACTAGCCTGAGCAACACAAAGGGACACACCTTGTTTGCATCATTTAACGCCGCCATCCATGAACCCCCAGCAACGTGTGCCTTGCTTCGCTTGATGAAGAGTTCCTGTGAGACGCCGGGATCGAGCGCCAGTGCGACTGAATAATGAGCGATGGCATCACGATGCCATCCATCACTCATTGCGCTGTCCCCGAGGCTCTCTAACTTGCCCAAGCAACGACGCTTGAAGTCTAGCACACAACAATCGCGTCGATGACGATGCCTGCACATTGTCCAAGACCACTCACCAAGAACCCATGCCATCTGTTCGCCATGCGCGCTTACCTCTTCTACCAATTCGTCCATCATTTTCTTGAGACATTCGGTAGCGTCCGTTACGCGGTCGATTGTTTCCAAACGTTCACACACAGCCTGGTAGATGGTAAATCTCGGAACCGTGAACTTCAACCAAGGGGTGTCAGGACTGTGAGGCATACAAGAGACAAGGATGATACTCACACCGGTAGCGGCAATCAAGGTATCTTGCCACGAGCGACTCATCAACGACACTTTTGTCCACTCTCCCATGAGTGGTGCGGGGGTAGATGAATTGGGGATTACACCAAGGATCGTCGCTTCATCGTGTCCCGATTTCGACCCCGCATCACCATTGCTTTCAGGAGCGCAGAGGCATCTATGGGCAAAATCTGTGGAGAATTTCAAACGCGCGGCAACCAAAGATGTAGAACATAAGCTCACCGGTAACCCACTTGATGTTGGCCTCGCTCATGTATACTTCTGTGTCGAAATCATTTATCATTTCAAGAAGAGATTCCCCAGCATCGTTTGTGCGGCCCATGGCATACAAGGCTTCACAAAGACGCTGCCTGATTGTGATACCGAAATTATCGAATTTCCATCCGGATATCTGTCAGAGACAGTGAGTGATTTCGACACGTTGTAATACGCTCATTCATCAACTCACCAGTGAAATCACAAAGAGGGGAGGCCCGACGTAGTCCTGGATTTGAGCTCGAGCACGCTCGAACGACTGTATTGCACCCTCATAGTCACTGCGCTCCATCTGCGAGTCCCCAAGAAGAAGATACATATATGCCTTCTGGAACCGTCAGTGGCGATTCGCCGCGTGTTAACATGTCGTACACGTGCCTGGACTGTGTAGCAGACCGAGTTGAAATGCACAGTAGCGATAAGGTCGTCTACGCGCGATATCGCATTGAGGTGCTCTCCAGCCATACACGCGATGATGGCCTGTAGGAGATGAGAAGCTGAACGGCAACCGAGCCTGAAACATACAGACCTTGACCAGAAGAAGAAGCGTAACATGACACGCATGAAAGCGCTCGAATGCGATATCACAGGTTCGATAGCCTTTGTCCCTTTCTCCATTGCCGATATGCGCTATACTCTTTGCAATGTACCCCATGACTGATGGCCGAGCATCGACTGCCTTGGTATAAATTGACGTCAGCGCAATCGGATATGGGGGCAGAGTAATGGGTACCCTTTGGGCATCAATGAGGGCTGCGTCCCACTTTCGCAGACGAGACCGCACGAGGGCTCGACCAGCAAGCGCATGATGAGTCGCACACTGAGACGTGGTGATTGCTGCAGTCAATAACGCATCCGCATCTTCGAGCTGATCGTGCTTCCATGAGTCAAGTGCAGCGCCGTCGATCTCGAGGTCAGGTTCCTGCAAAGTGGGGTGTAGGCGAGACAATGGGATTGAATCCTATGCGGAAAGACGGTCAGAACCAGAAAGTTGACCAGATACACGCAGAATATGATACTCACGGTGATACAAGATAGGCTTTTGATGATGATTTTATTGTTTCCACCAATTGCAAAATACTGGTCTGCTGGAGAAATTGTGATCGAACGTATGCCTTGCGGGTATTGAACGAGACCGAGTTGGGTGTGTGTCGACGTGTCCCAAAACGTGACAGTGCTTTTTGTAGAGTACAAAATGAATTGCCCGTGCTTTGGTAGGGCAATGCATGAGCCAGGTTCCCAATTAGAGACTGGCCAGTCTGCGACTGCTGACCCGGTGGATGCTTCGAATTGCTTGATTTTATCCCTGGTCACTGGCAGGACAAAGAGGTGGTCGTTGTGCCAGAGGGGACCATTGTTGCGCAACGAAATTGTTTCTACATCGATATTCACGAGCAAGCGGCCGGAGTCATGACTGTCCCAGACGCGAGTGTCGACGGCAGTAGCTGTCGCGATTCGATCACCCTTTAGCGAGTACTTCGCTGCTCCAACCTCCCAACGATCGTGGTGGAGTGTTTGTACTTGCCTATGGTGGCTCTTCCAATTGCTGTGTAGACAAGTCGAGTCGAGTCGGGCGAGAAATCGACCGCGCAGGCTTTTCCCGTGTTGTCGTGGTGCACACAGGCTTGTTCGTATGTCTTTGCGTTCCACACGAAGATATCGCTTAAGCATGCCATCGCTGCAACCCATTTGCCATCCCTTGACACAGCAAGACACTCGACAAACCCCGTGGTTGCCATCGTGGCCACTCGCCACACTTGAACCCCCCGACCACCACTCAAGATATGCTCACCATTTGCTGAGAATGCAACAGCCGCTGACGGGCCACCGACATCGATTTCAATGGGCTGGGAATGCTCTCATGGAATAGTCAGCATTAACACAACGGCATCTTGACAGTACGCACTGGTCAATGGAGTCATCAACGGCAATGTAGCTGGTGAAAGTCGCGAACTGGTTGTGGCCCACTGTGCGCACGTTCAATCACCTCGTGTTTCCGGCATTTGCCAGTCCAGGCGGTGTCTCCAAGATAATCACTTCTCCGTCAAGGCCTTCAGTGTTTCAACGCACAAGTCATTGCTAATGGCACACGCAAGGTACATTTATCAGCATGCATGTCTTGTCCCATTTGTGCTGAAGCTCATCTGATCGAGGCCTCAGAGTGGACAAGTTGCAAAATATGTCGCGGAAGCCATCCACGGGGTAATGTTTATTAACGAGGTGTGGCTAGATGGATTGTATCACGATACACGATATCGTCAACTTATGTGGGCTTGTGCAGTGAATATCTCACATAGCAACTCAAGTCACTGTTCGAATCTCCGATGGCTGCGACCGTTATGCTTGCAAGCAACAGAGGCGATATGCTCGTACGAGGAACAACAGACGTCATCTCTCCTACTCACCAGTCGATCTGCTCGATCTGTACCCTCGTGAGATAGAGACGCCTTTTACGCCTCCTCCTGGCCCCTCATCACAAAACTAATGGATACAATCACAGCCAGATCGCCAAATTATTCAAGAGAGTATCCTTAATGAAGTATGAGGTATTTTACCTCACGGGTGTACCCAGAAGGTGGCGCAATCACGCACTAGCGATGTTTCATGGGCTAATCTTTTGGCAGTTCGTTCGCAGTTGCATGCTTACCCTCTGTAGACGTTCCGCAACGATATTTGTTGGCCTTTTCTTCTCCTGCTCGATATCCTGAATGGCGCCTTTCCGGATCCGTGGACAGTGATGTATACTGGGGTGAGCACGCTGTCTACGGGATCGGATCGTCAGGGAGGGTTGCTTGTCATCGCGAGTTACATCGTCCTGTGGGTTCTAACTCCACAGACAATTGCAATGTGAGCCCGTGTCATTGCCTTTCGGCACTCGACTACTCGGAACCAGACCATGGGAGAATCTTTAGTCCTCTGAAGAAACGATCCAGCCAGCCCTCTTTCGGACTGCGCACTACGCCATCTCATCCATTTTGTCCTCTTTCTATGTCCAGGCGTGGTGACCCCAAGGAAAGGTCATCGTTGGGGTTGTTAAGCCCATGGTCCGGATGTCGTCGAAGGCCGTAGTCCTCAAACAGAGTGACAAGTTGGCATACTTGGGAATTGGTTTGTCGTCCATGACGCTACAGACTTACAAAACCTCGAGTATACGTACGTTGTTGCTGTGTAACCACACGAGATATTGCTATCTGAGGAATAAGATAACGATCCACAAAGATCGATCAACACAGCTCGTGGAAACTGGTCCAGATGGACACAGGTACTCGATGATACGAACGACAGCGAGATTCTAAAGGATTAGCGACAGTTCGAGAAGTCGACGGATGGAAAGGAAATCAACAATAACATTTCTAGAGCACGTCCAGCATCTGTGCGCTGGCTATCAGCACATTCAATGGTGTGTCTTCCTGCACCTGACAGTGATAAGACTTTCCGAAGCCACCCTCCTGTACTCGGCCACATTTTGGCGTGTCGGCGTGAGCAATAGTGCACCAAACGGTCGTCTTAAGCGAGCGACGAGCTGGAGGGCTTGCATCCGCTTTTCCGTCAGTGATTCGGACGAAGGGACAAGAGCGATTCTGCGTCTCGGGGCCGTGCACCAAAAGATAGCCTTAAGCCGGAGGCCAGCCGCGCTATTCGGGACTGGGAGATAGTGGAGGTGATATTGGAAGAACCAGGGGACGGAGGTGGCTCGCCGATCGAGGAAGATTGACCCTTCATTAGCTGTTCGAATGTTGTCTCGATGACACTTCCTACGGGTTGGCGGTCGAGGAGAAAGTCGGTCCATGGGTGAACAAGAACCAGAGAGTTCAGTCGGGAGAGATCTTCTGATGGTCGTAATCTCTACGGTCCCAAGGGCATCCGTCTTCGCACGAAACACGTGTCCCGACGCACTCTCACTGGCAGTTGCCGATACAGGACCAAGTTTGAAAGCGAGGCACGGGAGCTTCATCCGTTTTCCTACGAACATCGGTATGGGGAGCTCATGAAGTCGGTCATACAGCTTCATAGCTAAGGTGAGATTGAATGAAAAGGAGCGGGGTCTGGCTGTAGTAATCTCCGTTTCGGTACTTAGAGTGGCGGAGGGAATGTGTGAAGTCGGAAACTCCTTGAACACGATGATGTTGGCTGGGAGGCAGCTATTGAAACTCCCCGATCTCCCAGTCCATGCAAGGATGCTCGTGTCTCCAGAATTCGTGAGTAGCTGAGCCAGCAGTCGTCCGAGCGCTTGATCACCCTCGCCATATACGATAGGCAAGGACATGGAGAATATCCCAAGCAATGAATACGCTGCATCCTCAATGAGGGTCGTCTGTCGTGTCGAAGCTAGACACAGCTTTTCCCGTATATCATCTAAACCCGGTCGGAGTGCCATCAGGGTGCGTGCCGAGACACTTGTCGCCTCCTCCATCTCCGAGATGATCTCGGGTGATTCCTTGTGGTTGGGTATGTCGAGGTTCCTGTAGAGCGTCCAGTCCTCGTTATAGAACCGGACTACCCTTGAGGCATGATATTCTTGGAATGTCCATGCACGAGTGTTCCAGATGCTCTTGACGAGGGCACCACGCCGTGACGGAGAGCGGACGCCGCGGAGTAAAACGAGAGTTAGAGCGGAATCTTGGTACCACTTGAACATGGAAACCAGGGCCTCTTGGAGCACGAAATGGTCGGCCTTGTTGATGCAACATGTATCACTCCAAGCCCAATGTAAACCTGCATCCCGCACGATCTTGCAGAACATCTTGAGTTTGTCATGGGTGTGGGACTCCTCGAGATCGTACACCATCATGCGCATGACTTTCTCGAACAAAGGCTCATTGCCTTCCCATTTGTGCGAGAACATAGCATAACGATAGTACTGTGTAACGTCATGCTCGATGCTGGTGTGATCGATGCTTGTCGTAGTGGAGGAGACCAACTTGTTGAAGACAGGGAGTGATTCGAACACAGCAGCTTGTTCGGATTTATCGAGAAGGCGGCCAGAGGCGGTGTTGATGAGGACGCGTGGCGAGTCACGGATGGCATCCTGGACAGCCCTCCGGACTGCCACTCTCGCCTCTCCTGGGCCTACGTGCTGGCGATAACGCTCTGGTGGACAGGATCAGTAGATGAACCTTAACATGTTATTGACACCCTCACCGCGAATCGCTACATCAGACGATTGTGACACCTTCGCGAGCATCGTCTCGAATGCGCTTGTCGCATTCTCGTAGTCACCAGCTTCATGTAAGGCTGCATGTTTCATCTCGTAGCCACATGGGGACAATGGATCGAACTCGATCACCTGGTATTAATGCATCAACGAGAGCCTATGCGAGACGAAGGGACCCACCTTATTCGCGTCGTTCAGCGCTGCTTCCCACAAACCACCAGCTATGTGTGCCTTGCTTCGCTTGGTGAAGAGACCTTGGGGTGCGGTGGGATCAAGACCGAGTGCGGCTGAGTAGTGAGAGATGGCATCATGATGCCGTCCAACACTCATTGCAGTGTCCCCAAAGCTCTCTAGCTTCCCCGAGCAACGATGTTTGAAGTCTAGCACGCAATAATAGCATCAACGACAATGCCTATACATTATGCAAGACTACTCACCGACAACCCATGCAGCCTTTTCATCATGCGTGCTTGTCTCCTCTACCAATTCGTCCACCATTTTCTGAAAGCATTCAATAGCGTCTGTTATACGGTCGATTGTTGCAAAATATTCACACATGACCCTGTAGATCGTGAATCTCGGGGCCACGAACTTTGTACCCAGAGTGTCAGGACCACCGAACATACAAGGATCGAAGGAGATACGCACATGAGTAGCAGCAGCCAAGCTATCGGTCCACGAACGACTCGTCAACGACGCTTTTGCCCACTCCCTCAAGAGTGGTGTGGGGGTCAGTAAGTTTGGTATCGCACGAAATATCGTCGCTTCATCGTGTCGCACTGCTTTCGATGTCGTATCACCATCACTTATGGGAGCGGAGAGGTATCGGTCGGTGAAATCTGCGGGAAGGTTTCGAACCCACGGCAAACGAACAGGTAGAACATAAGCTCACCAACAACCCACTGGACGTTGGCCACACTCGTGTACACCTTGTCAAAGGTATTTACCATTTTGAGAAGACATTTGCCTGCATCCCTTATACGACCCGCTGCATTTAAGGCTTCACAAAGACGTTGTCGAATGGTAATGCCGAGATTACCAAATTTCCATCCGGTCATCTGTCAAACGATTGTCAGGAGCTTCGACATGCTGTAATACGGCCACTGGGAACCTCACCAGCGACACCACCTGGAGGCGTTGGTCCCCAGAGTGTCGCATTTGGGTTTGAGCACGCTCGAACGACTGTATCGCACCCTCGTAGTCGCCCCGCTCCATGTGCGAATTTCCAAGAAGAAGATACATGTATGTCTTCTCGAACCGTCAGCGGCGATACTCGCTGCATGGCAACATGTTGTGCACCTACCTGTACCGTGAAGCACATCGAGTTGAAGGGAACCGTGGAAATGAGGTCGTCTACACGCGCTATCGCATCGAGGTACTCTCCGGCCATACATACGATGATAGCCTGTAGGGGATGCGATGGACAACTGCAGGACAACTGAGCTCGAGAAATACATACCTTGATCAGAAGAAGAAAGGTCATATGAGACGTATGAAAGCGTTCGAATGCGATATCGCAGGTCCGATAGCCTTTGTCTCTTTCTCCATTTCCAATATGCGCTACACTCTTTGCAATGTAGCCAAGGACGGACTGGCTGAATGTTAATGGCCTTGGTATAGAGTGACTCATCAGCGTCACTGTATGAGAGAGCAGAACGATAATTACCATTTCGGCATCAGCAAGCGCTGTGTCCCACTGTTGCGAACGAGCCCGCACGAGAGCCCGACTAGCGAGTGCAGGATAAGTCGCATTCTGAGAGTTGATGATTGATGCTGTCAATAATGCCTCCGCGTCTCCGAGCTGATCGTGCTCCCACGAGTGCAGCGCATCGCCATCAATCTGGATGACAGGTTCCTGGAAAGTGGGGTGTAGACGAGATATAGGAATTGAATCCTATGCGGAAGGACGATCGGAACAAGAAAGTTGTCCAGATACGTCGTAAACCAACGAGACACGCTACTCACCGTGATACAAGATAGACTTTTGATGCTGATTTTCCCGTCCCTTCCACCAACTGCCACAAACCGATCACCTGCCGAAATTGCGATAGAAAATATGTCCTGAGGGTATTGAATGAGATCCAGTTGGGCGTGTGTGTACGTGTCCCAAAACGTGACGGTCGTCTTTGCAGAGTATGCAATGAATTTCCCGGTGCTTGGTAGGGCAATGCACGGGTGCCAGACAAAACTGGGGACTAGCCATTCCGTGATCGCTGATCCCGTAGACGCGTCGAACTGTTTGAGTGTACTGTCGGACACGACAAAGAGGAGGTTGTTGAGCCAAAGAAGGCCAGTGTTATACTCCGGGGTTACTTTGACTTCGATGTTCAGGAGCAGCCGGCCATCGTGGCTGTCCCAAACTCGAACAGAGTTCTCGGTCGCTGTCGCGATGCGATCACCTTTTGGCGAGTACTTGGCTGCGATCACCCAACCTGAGTCG
Source organism: Boletus reticuloceps (assembly GCA_018397855.1). Classification (NCBI taxonomy): domain Eukaryota; kingdom Fungi; phylum Basidiomycota; class Agaricomycetes; order Boletales; family Boletaceae; genus Boletus; species Boletus reticuloceps. The sequence goes on from JAGFBS010000015.1 coordinate 834,646, forward strand.
TGGCGGAGTGTTTGCGTTGGTCTGCCAGTTGTGAGGTCCCAAATGATGGCTGCGCCGTGCGATGCTGAGACAAGTTGGGTCGAATTGGGTGAGAAGTCGACTGCGTGGATGTTGTCATTTTCCTGGCACCAGAAGACTCGTTTGTATGTCTTTGCGTTCCAAACCAGAACGCCGCCCGAGTATGTCCCCGCTGCGATCCATCTGTCGTCTTTCGATACAGCGAGGCAGTTGACAAGCCTCGCTCTCATCCTTGCTGTCCGTTTACCGTCTTCCACTCTCCACACTTGGATCCCGTCGGCGTAGCCGCACACGATATGCTCACCGTCCGCTGAGAATGTCATTGTCCATAACTCGCTGCCGACGTCGATTTCGATGGGCGGGGATCTCTCTTGCCCAATGGTCAGCATACATGTAGCTCCTTCTTCAAGTTGGCAGTACACACCGATCATCGTTGACGACGGAGTCAGAGTCAGCAGCACATGTAGCAGAGAGGTGGTACTAAATGTCAACAGACGCTATATGCCGTCTGTCACGTATTTTCGGCGGCCGTGAATCGGGTCAATAGTCACGGTGGAGATATCCGCTTGATGGATTCGAAACATATCCCGCTCCGCAAAGCAGTCGTGGCTGATTGCAGTGTTCAGCATGTTTGTCATCGTCTTCATCCTCACGCGGTTTGCGGGCAGGCTTTTGAGCCGTTCTTACCTCCGCAATCCACGACCCAATCCTCCTATACATACTTGACACACAACCTCTCCTACAGGGTGAAGATGTTCACTCGCGTCTATCCTCCCTTCTCGACCCCTGCGTCCAAGTAGGCGACATGCTGGACCTCATGGGAGTGTCGAATCTCGGAGGAAACATCCAACGAAACCAACAAAGTCAAGAACGATGCACTGACGGTTCGTCGGAAGGAGTCGACGAGCTTGGCAGTGTGAAGTAACGTCATTTGGCTCTGGGCTGTAGTGAGTCTTTTCTGCTTCGGATTGCAGAGGCTATAATTTACCTCAACTTTACCTTTGGAAAAGTGGTAGGATCAGAGGGTGAAATACACGATCAGTACAGTACCTTTATTGCTATGATACATCGTTATGCATATCCCCACAGGAGGCGCAACAAAGGACACGGCAACCACCACCATAGGATCCAACCCCTACTTTTCGCTCAGTTTTAACTAAGATACTCGAAATCATATTCATCCGCCGTGCTCGTGATCCAGGGTCGAATAAAAGAGTATGCGACCCAGTAGTGATATGGTTCATGTCAGAGTCCTGGTCCGCTGAATACAGTGATACGGGCAACGTCGTGAGAACATTTTCCAGGCGTCGACGCCAATCGCCTCCGTCTGCCCTCAGCGACCTCCACTGCGGAGTCGTCCCACCACGTCAAGTGTCTTAGCCTCACCGCAGAAGGTATTACTGTCCAGAAAGCATGGGATTCATTCATTGGCAAAACCAGCGCACGAGGTACGTTTCTATGCGTCCATGACCATGACGGCCTTGCCCAGACGCTGACGCGCGCCTATAGGCATATGGCATCGTCGTCGACCTGATCAAATCACGCAGATTCTCATGCCGTGCACTCTTGCTCGCCGGCGCACCAGGAACGGGTAAAACGGCACTCGCGCTGGCGGTGTCTCATGAGCTGGGAGTAAAGGTACCGTTTTGCCAGATGGTGGGGTCGGAGGTGTATAGTACCGAGGTGAAGATGACGGAGGTCCTTGCAGAGACACTTCGGAGAGCTATCGGTGCGTCCGTTCCCACTCGCAAATGTTAATCATGTCCCGCATGCTAACCTTTCGTTTTAGGCCTCCAGATAAAAGAAACCAAAGAGATGTGCGAGGGCGAAGTCACCGAACTGACTCCCACTGAATTCGAAAACCCACCGAGTGGGCTATGGCAAGACGGTGTCCCGCGTCATCGTTGGCCTCAAAACTGTCAAAAGCTTTGGCTAGACCCCACGACTCTTTACGAAGCCATACTCAAGGGAAAAAATGTCGTTGGCGATGTCATTTATGTCAAGGCCAGCATGGGAGCCGTTAAGGTAAGGTTCTTTATACATTCGTAAAACGTCCTAGTGATTGAGCCATAGTGAGTCGGCCGGTCAGGCGCGTACGCGTCGTCCTACGATCTCGAATCCAAACCTACACCCCTACCTAAATGGGAGGTGCATAAGCGACAAGAACCCATGGAAGACGTGACGCGGCACTCTTAGTGGTCTCGGTGATGCGAACGCTTGGCCGTGCGTTGGGTCGGCGAAAGGCTAGCTGCACAGTGGGAACAAGAGTTGGAAGTACCGGTGTGCCAGTACTCTTGTGGGGCACGACAGTAAGTACTATGTTAAGTTACGCAGCGTGCAACGTTTTTGCATGGGAGCACACTGGGCTGGTTTCGGGACTTCATGTCCATCGAGTCTGAGGCGCCCATGCATCTAAGTTCTGCCAACCGTGCACAGGTACAATGAAGCTGGCGAGAGACCGTCCTACTATAAAGTTGCTCATTCGTCCAATCAAAGCGCAGGGTACTCAATAGAATGTCCGGTCGGTGGGTCCATCGAGCTGACAGCCTGAGAGGCTCCTGCTCGATCATGTTTCAAAAGGGAGCTATCTAATAGTACGCATTCTCTGCTTTGCAGTCAGGATTCGGGTCTGGGGATCAATGGGATTGTCTTATTTGAATCCCGATGCATGATGCAGATGCCCGAGTACTGCCCTGACCGAAACCTCTTGGAACCTTACGTCGAGGAGAGGTCTCCGACTCGAATCAGGGGCATGCTTATTCAATCAAGCAACTAACTTTGAGTTTGGTTTAGTACCACCAGAGTCAATCGTACTACCGCACCGCGGTACCCGCCGAGAAGGAGTTGGCCATTCTGTGTAGACCGTGGTCCCACCCAGTTGAACAAGTCCTGTCAGTGAGTCGCGTCACAAGAGCTCGGGCCGATGCTTCTTTCCTAGCACGTCGCCTGTTCATCTTCGCCTACTTAAGCATCGGGACTACGACGTCGGCCCTCACCCTTTCTTTCTTTCCTCCCACTCGCAGTGCGCTCTCAGCGCTCTCATTTTTTCGCGCTATCGTACCGCACCGCGGCACCCGCCGAGAAGGAGGGCTACTGTTCAAGTTGGTGACAGTACTACGACGCGAGTGCGCCCGGGACACCGTCTTCACAACTTGCCTGGTAGCTACATGGCTGTTCTTCGAGAGCGGCACCCAGAGTACTATTTCAATGATGGAACAGCCCACTTCTTGGTGAGTTAACTTCTCTATGCGTGCACTATTTATGACACATGTGGTGCAGATCTCAGAACCCACACGTCAAACGCTCTACAAACTTTATCCTGGTCTTCTCACATTACGATCTTCGGTCCTCGAGTCCCTCTTCTCTCTTCCCCAACCAGGAGGCCAGCAGAGTGCCCGTGAGGGTACTTGCGACGAGAACCCTATTGTTCTACACGGGATCATTCGGCGTGAGTTTGACTACCTTTTGGCGTTTTTGTCTGGCGGGTATGTACTAGTCCAACTAATTCTTCGAATCTACTCGCCACTGATACTATGTATGTCTAGTTATGCTGGCGAGCAACACCGTGAAGAATTTCTCATCTCTGTACTCAAGTTATCTGAGTTCTTCGAAATTACTCATGGTTCTCAGTATGCTGTTGCGGAACTCAGTCGATTGGAATCATTTGATGCCTCCCTCAAACTCCAGCTTGGACGTCAATACCATGTTGACCACTGGGTCGAGCCGGCATTTCGCGACCTCTTGTCACGGCCACTCTCATCCATCTCTCGTGCCGAGGCTTGCCGTATGGGCCTGGAGTATTTTTACGTTCTCGCGCACGTGAAGTCGCTCGTCGAGAGAAGCTGCCGCGCTATTGCATATACAGCACCACCTCTCATACAGCCGCCCATCTGCACGACGCCATCGCAATGTGAAGCATCGTGGAAGGAGGAATGGTGGAATGACATTGCACGACAGCTTCTCCACCCTGATGATCCATGCTGTGGCCATGAAATTTTGGCTTGGCTGGACGATGCTGAGATACCTGGTCTCTGTGCTGCATGCAAGGAGGCAACCATCTCGGAGTTGAAAGATAAGCAGATGGATGTTCTGCTTCAAGAGGAGGAACTGGTAAATACTGCAGTGATGGAAATCATGGCGTTACAGACAGATGAGCCCATCCGAGCATCGTTCAGACAGCTTCATTCACATTAGTATACTAGTTTCTTTCGGTTCGACATGTTTGTGTGGTCTTGAACTATTCCAAGTCGAATTACATGCCTCTGGTTCCTGACCGGGACCATCGGGCTAGTGTCTAGTTCATTCAAGGAATTGGCCGAGCATCTACAACTTGGCCAAATCGCGTCCACGCGTCGAATTGGACATTCTTTCCGTGTATAAGTAAATTGCGAATTGGACATGCTTCATTCAACAACATCAAGGTGCTTGCCGAATTGTCAGTTTTTCACTCTGCTGAAGATGCAGGTGGTGGAAGGACGATGAAAGAGTGCTGCTGTCGCACTTAGGGGTTGGAAAAGGGCGCCCCGTCGAACGGTGCGTCAGACTCGCGCGTGCAGCGGCGGATCTCTAGCAAACAGTCGAGAACGTCGAGGACGAGTCGGAGATGGACAGTCCGGAGACAACTTTGCGACGGGCTCGAACGTCCATCAAAACGGGGGAAAAGAAAAAGGACATCTAGACAAGATAAGCCTAAAAATGTAGAATAGAGGGTAGCAATGACGGCTGGCCGGTATACGATGGGTACGTACAAGAGAATTGCAAATGGGAGAAATGGTACAAAGTATCACAGAGGGTGGGTGCGACTCGGTGAACGACACTATGTCGTCAAAGCACGTCCAACACGCGCACGTCATCCGCCAGCTTATTCAATACTGCCGGCGTGCTCTCCTTCACCTGGACAGTGATCAAACTCTCCGTGGCGACCCTCCTATATGCTGCCACATTGCCAAGATTCGGTGTCAGCAACAGCGCACCAAACGGCTGTCCCAGTCGAGCAATGAAGCGGAGGGCGCGGGTTTGTTTGTCCGCCGGCGATAAAAACGAAGGAGGGCGAAGAGATGCTGTGTCTCGGGAACGGGTAGCAGTCCATCCACTAAACGACAGCCCAAAACGGGGGAAGAACCGCGTCGATCGTGTTTGTAGGCTTGTCGCGGTGGTATTGGAAGGACCAGGCAACGACTGCGACTCGCTTATCGACGAAGTAGACTGGTTGACAGTGTTCTCTTCAGGTAGGGTCTCGACTACACTTCCGACGGGCTGATGGTCAAGTAAAAAGTCGATCCACGGGTGAACAAGGTATAAGGAATTCAATCGAGAGAGATCCTCCTCGGTGGTGATCTCCACAATTCCGAGAACATCCGTCTGTGCACGGAAAACTCGTTCCGGCGACTCGCTGCGAAAAATTGACAATGGTCCGAGTTTGAAAACGATACATGGAAGCTTCATCCGTTTTCCTGCGAACAGGGGTACAGGGAGATCATTGAGTCGGTCATACAATCTTGTGACCGAAGTGAGAGTGAGCGAAGAGACGCGGAGCCCAGAAGTGATTGCTGTTATTTCGGTACCTGTGATGGCGAGCGGAATGTGTGAGGTCGGTAACTTGTTGAACACGGTGATGCTGGTCGGGAGGCAGCTGTTGAAACTGCCTAATTTCCCAGTCCACGCAAGGATGCTCGTGTCTCCAGAGCTCGTGAGTAGCTGTGCCAACAGTCGCCCGAGCGCTTGGTCGCCCTCCCCATATACGACCGGCAAGGACATGGAGAACATCCCAAGTAACGAGTAAGCTGCGTCCTCCACGAAGGTCGTCTGTCGTGTCGATGCCAGGTATAGCTTCTCCCGGATATCATCTAAGCCTGGTCGGACTGCCATTAAGGCACGCGCCGCGATTCCCGTTGCCTCCTCCATCTCCGAGATGATCTCCGGTGACTCCTTGTGATTGGGAACGTCAAGGTTCATGTAGAGCGTCCAATCTTCGTTGTAGAATCGGACCACTTTTGACGCGTGATATTCTTGGAATGTCCACGCACGAGTGTTCCAAATACTCCTGACGAGATCGCCACGCCGTGACGGGGAGCGAACGCCGCGGAGTAAAACGAGAGTTAGAACGGAACCCTGGTACCACTTGAACATGGCAACCAGCGCCTCTTGGAGCACGAAGTGATCCACTTTGTTGATACAACATGTATCACTCCAAGCCCAGTGCAAGCCTTCATCCCGCACGATCTTGCAGAACATCTGGAGCTTGTCGTGAGTGAGAGATTCCTCCAGATCGTACACCACAATGCGTATGACTTTCTCGAACAGAGGCTCGTTCTCTTCCCACTTGTGTGAGAACATAGCATAACGATAGTACTCCGTAACCTCATGCTCGATGCGGGCATGGTCCACGTGTGTCGTCATGGAGGAGATCAACTTGTTGAAGACCGGGAGTAATTCAAATGACATGGCCTGTTCCGCTTTATCGAGAAGCCGGCCAGAAATAGTGCTGATGAGCACGCGTGGCGAGTCACGGATGGCATCCTGGATGGACCTCCGGATTGCTGTTCTCGTTTCCTCAGGATTTGCGTACTGGTGATGAGACTCTGGGAGGCATGGTAAATAGATGAACTTTAGCATGTTCTTGAAGCACTCACTCCGAATCTCTGGATCGGATGATTGCGATATCTTCGAGAGCATCGCCTCAAATGCATGGATCGCATTTTCGTAGTCTCCTGCCTTGTGTAAAGCCGCATGCCTCCTCTCGTAGCCCCATGGGGACAGTGAGTCGAGGGTGATCACCTAGAGATGATTTATTGATAAGGCTGAACGCGCGCGAGAGCGACGCACCTTGTTCGCGTCGTTTAGCGCGTCCTCCCACGACCCCCGGGCCAAGTACGCTTTGCTTCGCTTGATGAATAGAGCTTGTGGTATGGCTGGATCAAGGGAGAGTGCGGCCGTATATTGGGAGATTGCTTCATCATAATGCAGAGAGCTCGCTGTGGTATCTGCAATGTCATGTAGCTTCTCGCGGCAGCGAGATTTAAATTCTGAGGGAAAATGTTCGCATAGATGCTACCTGGTTCGAAGGTATGGTTACTCACCGAGAATCCACTTCGCCTCCTTCCCTTGTGTCTCCTTTGTTAATTCGTTTATCATTCCGTGAAAACAATTCGCCGCATCCATTATGCGGTCCATTGCTTCTAGACACTCGCATACAGCCCTATAAATTAGGAATCTCGGAAGCGAGAACTGTAAACCATGAGTGTAAGGCCCATGATACATATCGAAGAAGAAAAAGGAGATACCTACGCCAATAGCAGAAACCACGGCAACTTCCCACGAACCACCCACCAGTGTCGCTTTTGCCCACTCTCTCAGGAGTGGTGTGGGGATCGCTGGATGGGTAGTACGTTGTATCTGTGCGTTATGGTGTTGGGTTACTTTCGCGACTGAGACGGCATCACGTTCGTGAGTGGAAAGACATCGGCGAGTGAAATCTATGGTGAAGTTTCGAATGGACGCTAAACAAGAGTGCTTGACTATGAACTCACCAGAAATCCACTTGACGATGGTTCCGCTCATATAGAGCTCCTCATTGAGGCGCTCACCATTTTGAGAAGAGAATCACCTGCATCCATCGTGCGACCCGCTGCATAGAAGGCTTCACAAAGATGCTTTCTAATGGTGAGGTCGAGATCATCGAATTTCCATCCGGATATCTGTCAGATGGTCAGCAATTTCGATACCTTGCAATTCTCGGAAGCTTACTAATGTGATAATCAAAAGAGATGGACTGGCGTGATACCGTAATTGGGCTCGAGCACGCTGGAACGACTGTATCGCACCCTCGTAGTCGCGCCGCTCCATGCGCAAGTTCCCAAGCAGAAGGTACATATATGACTTCCGGAAAAGTCAGTCATGCTACTCGCTGAATTGTAGCACGTTGTGTACATGCCTGAACCACATAGCATATTGAATTGAAATGCACCCTAGCGATAAGGTCGTCTACGCGCGAGATCGCATCGCGGTGCTCTCCGGCCATAAACACAATGATTGCCTGGGAGACGTGAGTAACTGAGAAGCGCCCAAGCTTGAAGAAATGCATACCTTGAATAGAAGGAGAAAGCTAACGTGGGATGAATGGAAGTGCTCGAACGCGATATCGCAAGCTCGGTAGGCCTCGTGCCTTTCCCCCTTGCCGACAAGCGCTACACTCTTTGCGATGTAACCAATGACGGACGACTGAACATTGATGCCCTTGCAATAAATTCAGCGTTAGTGCATGCAAGAGTAGAGCAATAAGCACCTTTTCGGCATCGACGAGCGCCGCATCCCACTGTCGCAAACGAGAACGCACGAGGGCGCGACTAGCGAATACATGATGGGTCAAATCCCGAGACGTGGTGAATGCTGCCGTCAATAACGCCTCCACGTTTTCGAGCTGATCGTGCTTCCATAAATTGAGGACGGCGTCGTCGATTTGGATGTCTGGCTCCTGGAAGGTGGGGTGTAGACGGGACAACGGGATCAGATTCTATATGGAAAGATCATCGGAACAAGAAAAACGCTCAGATATGCACGATTTAGCGAAGGCGCGACACTCACAGTGATGCGAGACAGATTTTTGACGGTAATTTTCCCGCCGTCACCTCCAATTGCGAGAACCTGGTTGTCGGGAGAAAGTGCGATGGAAAATATGTCTTGAGAGTGTTGGATGAGACCGAGCTGGGTGTGGGTCGACGTATCCCAAAACTTGACGGTATCATTGGTAGAGTATGCGATGAATTCCCCACGCTTTGACACAGCAATGCACGATGTTTCGTGACTGGATACCGGCCACTCCGAGACTATTGATCCAGTGGACGCTTCGCACTGCTTGATTTTGTCCTCGGATACGATCCAAAGATGTTCCTTTGCCCAAAAGAGACCAGTGTTGTACCACGGAATTACTGTTACTGGGATGTTCACAAGCAAGCGACCATCGTCGCTGTTCCAGATGTGAATGGACTTGCGTGTGGCTGTCGCGATTCGACCGCCGTGCGGCGAGTATTTCGCTGCTACGACCCAACCCGCGTGGTCGAGGGTTAATACACGCTTTTGAGTTGCGACGTCCCAAACCTTGGCCGTGCCGTTTTTCGACGCGACGACGAGTCGACTCGAGTCGGACGAAAAATCGACACCAATAACGTAGCTCCGCTCCTTGTGCGTGAAGACTTTTTCGTGTGTCGTCGTGTCCCATACGATCGCCTCGCCCCAGGCTGTTCCCGCTGCAATGTATCTGCAATCCTTGGACACAGCAGTGACCGTGACACCCCGCGCTTCCATTGTTGCCATTCTTTCACCGTCTTCCACTCGCCATACTCGAACGCCATCACCGCTGCCCACGAGATGCTCGCCATTCGCTGCAAAAGTCACCCCACGTATTCCGCTACCGGCGTCGATTTCGATGAGCGGGAAACGCTCTTGTCCAAATGTCAGCATCAGCGGAGTTCCATGATCTTGTCGGCACGCACCAGTCATCGACGACGACGTAGACATCAACGACGCAATATAGCAAAGCAATGATGAAAATCGATGAACCACAACGGAAATTGCGAAGTAGAGACTCAATTTCTCACGCACTGGCCATTATTATTCTCAATCATGCCGGCGTATGTATCCATTCCCTATGCCTCTGCCTCCAAGTTCAACGGATCTGTTTGAACTTTCAAGTTGAAAAAATGACAAATCCGCGTTTGCATCGCACCTTCGGAAACTTGGTTGTTCTACTGGCAAGTCGACTCACAACAACGTCACGAATCATATCTTCCGCCGGCATGGGTCGCGAACTTCGTATCGGGCATAGTTACATGTTCTTGCGGTTCATCTGAGACCACTCAATATCAGCTTGACTTTCTTACGATGATCTTGGACAGATATCTTGGACAGATATCTTGGATGGAAAGTCGATGATGTCGAGATCATAATTCAACAGCACCGTACTCGCCACACCCCGGTCAACCCTGCTTTTGTTATTCTATGAACCTGATCACATCGATCGCACCGAATGAAGAGACGTGCGATATGATCCATTAGTAAGTAGAATTATATTTTTAGTCGAAACCCAATTATCCTTTCCCGCGAATGTTGGTTCTCCGAATTCAGGAAACCATCATCCCCAGAAGAGAAGCTTTCGCAGTTCGCCATCCCGGGTAATTCGATTGATCTAGCTCGTTAGGCAACCTCCCTGACACTTCTCATTGTAGCTGAATTTGGAGGCGTGACTGACATCGACGTAGCTATCGCCCCTTGCAAAGGCTAGGCCTTCACTCGTGCGTGAATCCCGCTCGATCACATTCACTAGGCTAGCTTGTGACGTGTCCTGACATCTGATCCAACCATCTGGGTCGATTCGCATCTGTCCTTGGTGGCAGGATCTGTCGGGCGCCACCACCGAAGGCCCACATTTCGTTGGCATCGGTCGAGCGACGACCTCGCTCACGCCTATTGAGAATCACGACCTGGACTCCTCAATTTACATCATGTGGGTCAACGCCCCCTGTTTGGCGCAGAACCCACTCTCCGCCGTCAGCCCCACAATTGCGCGGCCGCAAAGTCTTCACCAGCCCCAATACGATACTAGCGTGCTGTGTTGTCACCAGGGCCTTGCTTGGCAAAGAATCCTCAACGGTGTGGTATCGTGTCTTTATGTAAACTCTCGGTACCACTCGGCATAAGGCCCGCACTTCTACCACCGATCGAGCCGACCCGCTCCACCTACGCTGCGCTGACGCAGACTCTGTGGCTCTGCGACTCAATCGTATCACGACTCACAATGTACAACAGCCCTCAAACCCTCAATACCTCAATGCTTTGCCAAACCTGTCACACTCGCGCGTAATCTGTCCGTATGTACCTACAGTCCACTCTTCGGCCCGTACATCCTATCGAAGCATACTTATCCATACGATCCTCGTCCCCTTTTTCTGATGAGTGACCAACACCATTACGCAGGTCGGACCCGATGACAGTCACATGGATGCGTCGTGATCGCATTCCATCAGAATCATGCATCATGCGCTTTTTGTCGGCGCACATCGCTACGCCGCAGGCTCTGCTCTTTCTCCTTTTGGACGGCGTCGTGCGTTTTCCTGGGGTCACATAGCAATCAGCATCACCGAGCGCAGAGACCTGGACCTCCTTCTCTCTTTGGATGTCGTGCATCCATTTTATTTCACGATGCTACCACCCTCGATATCGAGGGTAGAGACCTCTGGACCCCATTATATATCAGATGTGATGGTCGGATCAGGGATCAGGATCATGGTTATGATTACAACTATGATCACCAACCCACGATGACCGACCTTCCCCGACGCTGTACGCGTCATCTATCCCCATTTTCGATTTAATCCAAGCAGCTTACGAGAGAAGCGACTACATGGCATACATAAAAAGTCATATAGCGTGTGTGGCAGATCACCGATCGTGGACTGCTGTCTGATGCGGCACACACACCCGGGCCCGCCAAGTAAGTATCCGGAGATTTAAACATCAGATCACACGACCCGGGACCGGGGCCGGTCACGAGTGGACACTGCTAAAAAGGAACAAGCATGAGATCTTGGGGAAGATTTTGGTAAGATGGCCAGGAAGCGGTGCAGGCGCGTGACCCTGCAATTCGAACCAGGGGCCCGCCAATGGCGCAATCTTGCGCCGCTGCCAAGTATGAGTGCGACTAAACTCTACTTGGAGTCCTTGCATGTACACTACAACGCGCTCTGCATCCGGCAATCGGTTATAAAAGGAGTTACCAGTCCGGAAATACTGTACTGGCGGGACAAAAGGGTCAAGTGCGCAGCACGCAGCAACGAGGCAAAGTACAGAAGCAACCAAGTCCGTTTGCATGGTCTAGACAAAGAAGGTCAAAAACGAAAAGATGTGGAGATGGGCTACGTTAAGATGCACGTGTACTGGTTCCATTGTCTGAACGATTAGATATATATGCAAGAAAAAATGGCGATATGAGTAAAAGGGGGTTTAGTGTGCTTGTCATGATGTTCGTTCACCATCACCGCGAATCCGACTTCCCCCCTTTCTTTCGCTTCTCCTTATTTCCGTATTTGGTTAGCATGGGGTGCCCTTTCGGAAGGGCTTTTTAGAATAGGGAACATATGGGTACCGAGTCCGAGCGTCCCACCAATTCGGTTTGACGCTCATTTTTTTTTCGCTCGACGGCGTCGCTAGAGCGCGTTCTCGGAGATGTGACGCATGATCGTCAGGGAGGCAAATATATCTATGTGCACGTCCGTCTCAGTCAGACCCGAGACACGTCAGAAGGTGGACAAGGCACGCGAGACGTACCTATGCACAAATGTGAATACGCTTCGTAAATGGTCAGGGTATTGCCCGAGACGCCATACGCGGGGACGTTGGGTGGTCGGAGGTCGTAGTGCGCAATGATGTAGTTTTCTTCCGAGAGACACTGTTAGGGGTGGGATGAAACGTGAATTATGGCATGATGTGGTATGGATGGACGAGTCACGTACCGACCACTCGTGGTCGTCGATCGTTTTATGTAGCCATCTGTACTCCCGTCCATCGGATGCTCTGAATTTTCTCGAGAGGGAGCTGTACAGGAACAGAGCAATCAAGGTCACACGTACACGTGGAGTGGAAAAAAAGAGGACACTCACCCCCCAAATAGAGCCGTTTTGCGAAGATAGTTGTTCATGGGAATGGACACGTTGGCGGCGGGCGGCTTGAGAAAGTGGATGGTGCCGAGCCCGAGGGAAGGACCGCCGAACTCGAGGACGACGGACGGGTGTCGTTCGAGATGACGCATGTCGGCATGACGTGTCGACCGGCGGCCCATGACATAGATAGCCAGCGTAGCATTACTGCAAGCATGTGGGTAAGGAGTGACGCGAATGAACATGCGGTCATAGATGTCATCATAGTCTGAACCCTTGAGCTGTCCAGTACGGTCCTCAAAGGTAAAGGGCATTTGAGTGTGCCTCATCATGACGAAGAGGAGTCGAGGTCACTGGACAGTAGAGGAAGGAGAAAGGGATGGAGCCGGAAAAAAACGTTGGCACTGTGGTGACTCCACAGCATTTATATGCTGTGCCCGCAGGACTGCACACGGAGGGGGACCAGTGGTCCCCTCCACATCCGGTTCGGAAGGGCGCAAGGTGACTGTCAGTTTCGTCATTGTGGAAAGAAGCGAGTATGAGGAACTCCTACGCCATATCTGGGCCGCGGAGTTGCAAAGTTCCACATAGGAACCAGATACAAATCAAGTACTATGGAGGGCACGGGGCAGGGGATGGACCGCAGTACGGGTTGTGGATGACGAAATTTGCCTGGACCTGATGCGCAAGGTACCAACCCGGGCTGCGCGGACAGCTGGAACGAAAGAGTCAACGCCATAGGGACAATTGGCGCCAACTGAAGGGTTACGCGACGCTGAGCCCAATGACATGGCACGGACTGCATCAGCTAGTATGGCGTGACAGGTGGACAAACTGGGCACTTGCAGACGATAAGGCGACTGGGAATGGTGGTGCTGACGGGAGAGCCTGACCGGACGAGTAAGCCGACCGGATGCCACGCCACTACTACATACTAGGCGAACGTGCGTGTTCGCAGCACCACCCAACTCAGTCATCCCGCGAGACCGGCCGTGCGCTGCTGTTGTTGTTCTTTCCCTTCCCAGGCTTTCTCCTTCACTTAGCGAAGCTTGGTGGTTCAGAGTCATTCGGAGTCCAGATGCTATGACGCCTACACGATTACTGCCGGCTCGAGAATCGCTGAGTTCCTCGGAGGTCACGGAGACTCGGGACTGTGCGTTTAGGCGACACCACTCCTCTTCCATGACTACTGTTAGGTCCGTGTTACTCGTCAGGGTCCATGTTACTCGTCAACTTTTCGTGCGCCCGCTCAATGGCCATAAATCGGTAGTCCGTCACGCAATCGCTCCACTTCCAGGGTCCGCGTGAGTAGGTACACCAGTATCGCAGCTGTCTACTCGATCACATTTGGGTTAGAACGGGTCTCATCGGTGTTAGTTGGGCATTACAGCTGGAGTCCACGAGGTCGGCTGGCATACAACGGATCTAAGACATGCATGGAATTTAATCTTTTGACTCCACCAACCAGCGCGTATCGTGTCGTCAGCGTGTCGTCAGCTGACCCCGGGGAGGCATTCACCTCGATGGAGCAATAAACAGGCTGTATATTGCAACAAGATATTTCCATGCACGTGGACGATGAATCAATGACGCGACACTGACGCTGGATTCAAGCAACCCACATGCAATCCGGCTGCCGTCAAAGCTTCCATCTGCGTTGATCCGTCTCGCAGATAAGTTCTGGCATCCAAGAAAAGCACATTCATCTTCCACCTTTATCTCGTTTAGGCCGGCCAAGCCAGTGAGAATAGAAGCTGAGTTGAAGGGCGTAACTGTCCAATTCATAAGCCTCGCACATCCGTGACATCATGAAATCAAGATAACGAACCGCATCGATCCGCCTTCTTCTTCCCAGTCGTTCCAGGACGCCTAATTCCGAGCTTAGCTCCACCACGTTCGCATGAAGTTGAACCACTTTGGCGGTCTGCTCGCGGTTGTACCCGTTTGTCTTCACGATGAGGCACCTATACAAAGCGTAAGAGGCGCCTTTACCAAGACAGCCCCACCGATCGAGCAGATTGACTGGTATTCCGTACGGAGAGACGACATCCGCTGTTCCGCGTCCGAGCGCACTGCACCTATTGGTTGCAGGGATAACCGTCGGAGCCATCGGATTCGAGCAGGGAGTTTAGATATGTGAGACATTCGACTTCGAGTATATGGACCTCCACGAATCCATTAGTTCGCACTATCATAGTGGGTTCCATCTAGCCATACCTCGTCAATGAACACCACTCCAGGGATGACTTCTGCGACACACTGATCCACATAGTAGCCCTTGACAACCTTGTTCACTTCTCTAGGAAGCTTTGGGCGTGATGGGCAGCTTGATGAATCGCGCCCATTGTATCTTGTCCACCCGAGGCCGAGCATTCGCAGCATCGAGGTCACCAAGAGTGATGGCTTGCACGAGTTCTTTTCGCTTGTGCACATCCCCTTTCGGTAGAGGGACGTAGGTCTCAGAACTGAGATTACAATCAGTGACCAATGTGTCCACTTTATCTGTTCCAAAATGTCATGCATCTGACTGGACAACTCGCTATGCATGTTTAGCTACCAGAACGCGTGACAAAGGTGCCAAAGACCTCACCTTAACAGCTCCTGTATTTGTCTTGACATAAATGACATCGCCAACGACAAATTTTTCCTTGAGTATGGCTTCGTACTTATATCGTAGGGCTTTGAGGGTTTTAAGTGGCGTGGGATACCACCTTTACCATAGCCACCATGAACTATGCCGCTGCCTCCATCGAGCAAAACGGTAGAACACCGCCAACGCGAGTGCAGTTTTACCCATCCTTGGTGCGGTGACGCGCAAAGGCGCACAACCAGAGAACTTGCATGATTTGATGAGCTCGACGATGTCACGCGTAAACGTCAGCACAAGACGTGTCGAGAACTTTACCTCGCGCTCGTTGGCCTGGTCGATGAACCCCGCTTTCTGGGATACCGATGCCTTCCGCGTTGAGACATGGACCTCTGATGTAAGAATGCGATGCGACGCGGGACGTTGAACGCGCGGTGGACGCTGCTGCGGACAGACGGAAGTCGGGTTGAAGTCGGGTATGAGTGCCAAAATGCACAAAAAATCAATGTGGCGAAATTATTTGTACAACATCTTCATCTTGAGAGTCGAGCCTCTCAATTTGCACTTGTTTCTTGGATGCGACGTCCCATACAGTGACTCCGCCGTTACTACCACTAAGTACGACACCATGACGAGTCTCTTTGAGTCGGGCGAGAAATCGACACTGCGCGGACTCGGATGTAGCCGATATCCTCGTACATGCTTGAAGACTTGCTTGTAAGTATGTATGTCTTTGGATCCACTTGCCATCATTCGACACAGCGAGACAACGACACTGGCCGCTTCCACATGTGCTCATTGTTGCCATTTGTTCGTCCATTTCTCCCATACATCATGATTTTCATAACACACAGCCACCAAGACTACCATGACCGCTCATGCCCTTCATCTATTCTTTCCATCTGTACATCCGCGTAGTCTCTGCACTCCGTTCTCATCCAAATCGTCGGCCTGTCCATCTCCGACGGTCCTCGATACTTACGAGCTTCACAATTCCTGGCTCAGTCTGCTGACACAAGTGAATAACCAAGGAAACAGAGAAAAGATCAAACATTACCGCAAGGGGATAATAAAGAGTCAAATGCAAAACGGCACGTGGATATGGAGCAGATATAAAGGCGTACAAACGAAAGTGCAGGAGAAGAATTATACGAAATTACCTAGGACGCTATTGACGAAAGGGAGGGAAAGTTAATAATGCGTAAACGTTCCATATGGCACCGAATGGCATCTAAGCGGCAATTCATTGTCGGGCTCAATGGGGAAAAGGGTCAGCAGAGGGGGCCCGGAAGGCGGAACGTCTCCAGCGATTCTCGGGGAAGGATAAGCTCAGATGTTTATGGTGGGGTTCAGCGGATGTTCCTGCGGGGACGGAAGGGAGTCCAAGTGAGTCACGGAAAGACGTGATGTCTCCAAAGGATGGCGGGTTCAAGGGTCGTTTCTCCTGAGGGCTGGGTGTCCTGATGAGTTCCAAGGAAGTTCGACCTGCATACTGCCTTCCTGGAATGGTTGAAGGTCATCTAAGTTCTTGAAAGGACTCGGGTGTGCAATCCGGCACCAAGTCCCCATGAAGTGCTGAAAATTAGCAATGTTCCTCTCTATGACGGAAAGGCGCTCAGACATTTGCTGGTGCTCTTTGTTCGTAAATGAAACTTCTCCGGAATGGCCCGCTGGATTTGCGGTCTCTGAAGAGGCAACTTGACCCCGGTCTTCGCATCTGGCCTTGTCCGAGCCCAAACGCATCGCCCCAGCCTTAAGAATGCCTGCAAAAGGTGTCACTCACAAACGCAGTCTTTGGATCCAACCACCCTTACCTTTACCCTTCCCAGAGGCCGATGAAAGTTCAGCCAGCTGCCCTGGCGGCGGCGCTACATTCTCCTTAATGGCGCAGGGTTGACACTGTTTTTTAGACTGGGGAGATGCTTCCAAAGGGGTTGGAGAAGGTGATCTTTTGCTGGGCCTGGGAGAAGATCGGGATTGTGAACGCGTTCCATAAGTCTTCGAGCCCGAATTTGCAGGCTGGTCTGCAGCGCCTGGTGGTAGAACCTGTGGATCACCGGATCCAAGTACAGCAGAATCGGACCGCTTGCGCTTCATCGCAACGCTGCATTTCTTCTTCTTCTTGCGGCATTGCTCACAGGAATGACCAGGTCGGCGCTTGCATTCCATCTGACTGGCTTTGCAGCGCTCACATTTCCCTTCGACGGTCGACATCTCCAAATATCCCAGCGAAGATTGCTCTGGCTGGGAAGGCCCAGCCATCACAAGGTCTTCGAATATATTACGACCCTGACTGCCAACCACTTCTGGGTTGCTGCATAGGTGGGATCTCCCCCGGTCATTATCGTCGTTCTCCCCTGGCTTCAATTGAATAGCCTCCCGGAAGTCGTACCCAAGCTTTGCAATTTCGCTGTCTCGCCTCACTGGGTCAAAGATGCGGAGCCACGGGTGATCTGGCTGGCGGCGAACGTCCTCCGCCACGATTGCCTTGTAATCTGGCCATCGGTTGCCTTCACAAGTGGAAATTTCGATATCACACGCCACACTAAAAAGTGGGATGTGCTCTGCTTCGCTCTGGAGTAAGCGTATGATTTTCTGAAATTCATGTTTCTGCGTTCAATGATTCATTGCTGAAGTGTGTGCGAAAAACCCACCAACTGTGCCCGGAGCAGATCCGTTACCTGGAGCCAGAGAAGGGAGCGGAATTGCTCAGAAGGCCTCATTGGGTTGCAGATTATATCGTGTACCATCTTGACCATGGATTCGGATGCAAGGTCAATCACTTTCTGCACATGGACGGGCATGATGGTGTCCACACAAATGTTGTGGTCCTGGGAAGTTTTCGCGACTCGCGACTTTATGCCACCGAGCGCCCACATTGAAAAAGAAGAATGCCGTCAGTCATTGACAAAGTAGACCTGGTCAGGGTGGGCGGGGAGGATGAGACCCCGAGTGACTACACCAGCGTGATGATTTGGTGTCAAAGAGCGGCTGGTGCTCCCAGGAGCATATATGACATCTGCCCGAATGGCTGGAAGCGAAGCCATCCCAACGCCATCATGCACGCCTATACATAAAATCTGTTCGCACTGCAATCCACAATGAAGGTTGAACCCTGAGCAATTTCATAAACTCTTTTTCGCCTAGACGGTACACGCGTCACGCGAGGAGTTGTGTACACAAAATTAATGGCGTCATCCGCTGAGCCTGTGTCAAGGGCTGCACTTAAGTGCGTCGGATTTGGGATCAAAGCTGAAGGTTTTGCCCCCCTTGCCGGCGGCGTGAGTATCATGGTTTGAAGTCAGGACGCGTTTGCGACCTGAACACCCTCGATATCTGAACAACTACCTCGATTAAGTGTCCTTTTGTTTTCGACCAATAGATACCCTCGGTCTGCTTTGTTGAGCACTCGCGACAAGACAACAGTGAGAGCCTCTCACGCCATCTCCCATATTGAGGGCCCATGAGAGTCCGTCGTTAAACGAAAGATCGTAGCATTTAATGTGGTGGCCTGACAGCACCACTACACTGGACCCAGCAACAGCGAAGTGTCTGGAACTCGCTGGCATGTGTATTTGTATTCCAAGAAACTGGTGCTGGGCATGCTTCGAGGACATCTCGAGGAAGGACTCGAATCAGGATAAGATTCAGCGCCACATCTGGCATGGAGACCCTCATTGGTCCGCAGGAACCTTCAGAAATCTATGTTAAAAACTGTATAAATGATACTGTATGCGTGGCGCTTAAAGGGGGTTCACCATGGAGCATCTCGAGTTATCGGTGACTGGAACGAAAACAGGGAATGACCATTATCCGGACTCACTGAGCGAGTGGGTTGAACTTACCAGCCTAGGTGGCAAGCACGAGTAAACAACGGTAGCTCTTACTATATGAATCGCCCCTAAACGCGTCAACGGTACTCTTCCATCTCTTTCCACTACCTGCACCTTCTACCAGCTTCACAGCCCGTATCCAGCTACGCTACCTGTTCACAAACTACCATGGCACACTCGATTCGTATCGCTAAATCTGGAGGCGACTGGACCAAAAGCGACCTCGCTGCGTACAACATCAAGCTTGCCCGCCAAGACCAGCTCACGTTTTTCGGTATTCAATCTTTACCACCTCCACAAGTGGACCCCGAACTTCTCACAGCATATGATGCGGCCGACGCAACCAACGAGCAGAACGCCAAGTTCCTCACACTGTTACATAACGTGCATTCCCCTTTCTCGGGAGAATCTGCGGTCGTCGATTTTGCGGTCGAGCTCTTCGAGGTTCTTGGTTATGCCAATAAACATCGTGTGGTGAAGACATGGGTCGACCTGCCCTTCGTCAGCTGCGGCGAGATCAGAAACGCAAGATCCGATGTCTGCCTCGTAGACCGCGAACATGGTTATGAGGACATCCTGTTGGTCGTTCAGGAGGACAAACGGTTCATAGGAGTTCAAGATGTAGATCCTGAGGCTCAACTCATTGTGCAAGCTATCGCGGCGTTCAGCATCAACAATAAGCAGAGGCTTAGCGCTGGTAAAGATCCGATTAATGCAATGGTTTGCCCGAGGATATTTTTTCCTTCGTCGGACATACAGCATTGACAATTCTATCAAGGATATTCATGGCATCACAATGTTTGGCACATTACCCGCGTTTTACAAGATTCCCGTCACAAAGGATCTCGTACAGCACATCGCTCTGGGTACCTATCCTCCCAACCCCACGCGCGTTGCTGCCTTTGAAATGACCAGCTTGTTAGGATAGAGAGGACATATTTTTTTGGGACTTTTCTTTTTGCATCCGTACATGCCATTTGGAGTGCTGCCTGTCCTCCTAACCTCACGTGCGTCACGTATTTTTTGGACTTTGGAGCCTTGACCAACTTGCCGGGATAGAGGGGATGTATTTCTTTGGGATTTTTCTTTTGTATCCATACCCGCCCTTTGGGGTACTAGAACTCCTATGCATTGTCTGTTGTATTCGTATTCTGGTATGTGCTGCTGAGCATTCTTTGACTGCTCAAGATAGTACAACTCGCTCGGAAAACGCTGCAATCGTCAGTTTCGCAATTGAGCTCTTCATTGCCCTTGATACAAGAAATAGGCGCTTGTGGTGAGCATACATGCACGAACCAATGTCTGCATCATAGATTTTGACCGTCATCACTAACTTGAAAGCAACAAAAATGGTCAACTTGAAGGCAGCATATATGAGATCTTGCTCAGGCCCGTAACCGGTTTCGTAAAGAAGGTGCAATTCGACGTTCCCCGGGACGGTCCGACTCAATTTTCAATGTGATTCGCATGACCTTGCAATACTCACTGGCTCAATTCTGTGAGCAAACTGAGTATTGTGTCACGATGAAGGGATAAGCAGGCGTTCATCTGGAAGCGTCTTGGTCGCTAGACTTGTGGATACCCTGCGGCAGTTGGGAACCAATGATGTGAAGGTGACGTTGGTGGTGCTTCGAAGACCATCAAAGATACAATGGTATTGTAGAGTCATGACGCATCGTCCACCATAGCGGCCAAGGTCACTTGATCAGAAAACGACTGCATATCCCATCCTCGGTGTGTCACCCTACGCCCGCAACACGTTCGCCTGACTAATGATCACTACGTCCGAATACACCCGGACAAAGTCGCTCGGGCCAACGTTGAGCAACTGCCCCTTCCCACCCTCCCGATGGAGTGTCAATGTCTCCTGCCCAGCCCTGTTCCAATGATTTTTTCCATAACACTCATCCTCTTTCGATTGAGGGAGGATGGTGTATGCTTCAATTTCGCTCCTTCCGTTCTGGTTGGTAATGGAAACGTGGATGGTTTTTGCACAACGGTTGGATACCCAGACCATTTTTATTTCAGATACTTTAAGCAATGGCGCAGGCTTCAAAGTCAGCGTGGAGCTTGTGGGAGATGACAAACGGAGGCGCACCAAGGTGAGCGGGAAGAAGTCGTTAATACAGTTTACATTAGAGGGCCTCTCTTTTATCTCCCTATCTCTGATGAGGTCATTCGCTTCAGGCACCTGCACTGGCTCAGTCATTTGGTGATAACGTGGGGTATAGGGTTCCTCGCGCTCACATGGTTTGCTTTGTTTACCAGGATAACCCTGAATGGGCCGCAGGATCGTTCCAATATTCATACCCGACGGGGTACCACGTAAATCCCTCGACCCTAATGTCCGTATGAGGAAGCTTCTCGGACCATGTGACTCGCTGTTGTACGAAAAATAGTCTGGGAAGATGATGATGATGATCACCACCATTGCCCTATTAGGGTCCTGTTCAAGGTGGTCGTTCAAGGGGACAGATGCTTTTGACTGTTACATTGTAAGTCTATTCATGACTGGTGAACGACAGATTCAGGTGAAGAACAAGTGCAAGACTCGCACGCACTGTGGACTCCGACCGGACGAGGCCGATGATCAACGATTGGTCGTTGAGTGCACCTCAAAAGCTTACCATGACACGACTCGGACTCGGAGTTGCAGATTGCATTGTGCCGCTTCCTGGTGGTCCGCAAAATTGTTTTCTGGTTGGTCACCGCCAACTTGAGGGCCCGGAATTCAGCATACAAGCAAGGTTTCCTCTCGCGCAGTCAGCGTTTACAGAGTAGTAAGCTTTGGAACAGCGCCCCTAAACCGCCTTTTGCATGCAACGCCACCGCTTCCAACCCACATCTCCTCTCCCTTTTACAGTTTATGTCTACCTGTTCACGACCACCATGGCAAACCTGGTGCGTACCGCTAAACCTGCAAGTATCTGGACCAAAAATGACCTCGCTGCATACCACATTGAATGTCACAGTCAGGGCCCACTCACGTTCTTTGGTCTTGCGTCTTCACCACAACCAAAGGTCGACTCCGAGCTCCTGACTCCTTGATGTCCAACACGCAGCCAAGCCTGAGGGTCTGACTGCCTTTATCTTCGGGGATATAGAGGACGTGGTGGCACCTCGCTCGGATTACGCCACAGCCTTCAATTCGCATTTGATCTTTTCCGCGTCCGTTATGAGACATCCCATTTCATGGTGGCCCTTTGTGTCTGTGGCGAGCGCAGATACACTGCATCCCGGATGTCAAGCACGATCATGAATTGTGTCGGTCGTGCGGTTGGATGAACGCTCGAGGTCAGACGCTCAAGCCCAGCGTCGCACAAGTCTTAGCGGTGTTCAGCAGCAACAACAAGCAGATTATTCTGATCTTATATTCTTCCGGACATACAGCATTGACATTATTATCAAGGATATTCATGGCATCACAATGTTTGGCACATTACCCGCGTTTTACAAGATTCCCGTCACAAAGGATCTCATACAGCACATCGCTCTGGGTACCTATCCTCCCAACCCCACGCGCGTCGCTGCCTTTGGGATGACCAAACGCTGCAATCGTCAGTTTCGCAGTTGAGCTCTTCATTGCCCTTGGTACAAGAAATAGGCGCTTGTGGTGAGCATACATGCACGAACTAATGTCTGCATCATAGATTTTGACCGTCACTGTCACTAACTTGAAAGCAAGTAAAACGCCACGAAAAGGGTCAACTTGAAGGCGGCATATATGAGATCTTGCTCTGGCCCGTAATTGGTTTCGTAAAGAAGGTGCAATTCGACGTTGTTCCCCGGTACGGTCCGACTCAATTTTCAATGTGATTCGCATGACCTTGCAATACTCACTGGCTCAATTCTGTGAGCAAACCGAGTATTGTGTCACGATGAAGGGATAGGCAGGCGTTCATCTGGAAGCGTCTTGGTCGCTAGAACTTGTGGATATCCTGCGGCAGTTGGGAACCAATGATGTGAAGGTGACGTTGGTGGTGCTTCGAAGACCATCAAAGATACAATGGTATTGTAGAGTCATGATGCATCGTCCACCATACAGGGTCACTTGATCAGAAAACGACGCATATCCCCTCCTCGGTGTGTCACCCTATGCCCGCAACACGTTCGCCTGACTAATGATCACTACGTCTGAATACACCCGGACAAAGTCGCTCGGGCCAACATGATTGAGCAACTGCTCCTTTCCACCCTCCCGAAGGAGTGTCAACGTCTCCTGCCCAGCCCTGTACCAATGATTTTTTCCATAACACTCATTCTCTTTCGATTGAGAGAGGATGGTGTATGCTTCGGCGCTGCCTCCGTTCTGGTTGGTAATGGAAACGTAGATGTTTTTTGCACAACGGTTGGATACCCAGACCATCTTGATTTCAGATACTCTAAGCAATGGCTTCAAAGTCAGCGTGGAGCTTGTGGGAGACGACAAACGGAGGCGCACCTAGGTGAGCGGGAAGAAGTCGTTAATACATTGGAGGGCCACTCTTTTATCTCTTTATCTCTGATGAGGTTATTCGCTTCAGGGCCCAGGCACCTGCTCTGGCTCAGTCATTGGTGATAACGTGGGGTTAGAGAGTATCCCTCGGGTCCCTCGCGCTCACATGATTTACTTTGTTTACCAGGATAACCCTGAATTGGCCGCAGGAACGTTCCGATATTCATACCCGACGGGTTACGGTTTACGTGGTACCCCTAATGTCCGTATGAGCGGTCGTCGAAGGGGTTTTTCCTTGAAGCTTCTCGGACCATGTGACTTACCGTGGGCCTGGTACGAAAATAGTCTGGGAAGATGACCACCACCATTGCCCTATTAGCCTAGGTCCTGTTCAAGGGGACAGATGCTTTTGACTGTAAGTCTATTCGTGACTGGTGAACGACGGATTCAGGTGAAGAACAAGTGCAAGACTCGCACGCACTGTGGACTCCGACCGGACGAGGCCATCAGGTGTCTTTGGAGTGGCCCTTGGCCCATTGTGTCTGTGGCGAGCGCCCAGCGCAGATAGTACACAGACTGGTCCCTGCATCTTGCATGTCAAGCACGATCATGAGATTGTGTTGGTCTTGCGGTTGGACGAACGCTCGAGGTCAGACGCTCAAGCCCAGCTCGTCGCACAAGTCTTAGCGGTGTTCAGCAGCAACAACGAGCAGAGGGTCAAAGCTGGAAAAGACCTGCTTGGGTGGTGGTCCATCACTCTTTGTTCTCATTTTCGGCCAATAGTCAAGCACCGCGCGGAAGATATACTCCTGACGCCGAGCCTCATGCTCAGTGTTGGTACATGTTTCAAGTTGCTTTCAGTGACTAGAGATCAAGACATTCTTACAAAGGTAGGGTCCTTCTGTTGTAATGATGTCGTAGCGTGATGGTACTTCATGGCATGGATACCGGACTTTCCTCAGGCTGTGTCTTGCGGGTACATACCATACACACACCCCACCCCACTCCCAATCATCGTTGGTTTCCGTAAAAAAACTCGACACTCTTTCCACGACTCATGTTGAAGTTGCACCAGAGTCATTAGTTGTTCAAGGTCGGCGCTGGGGAAGGGGAGTGGCGATCCTTGGCAGGAGGGGGACTGCGGGAGCCGACGCACGGCGGCACAATACCATGTCCGTTTGCATTTGCGGGGTGTGCGACGTCAGCACCAGCGTTGGATGGGGTCGAAGCAGAGGAGAGTGTGCGGTATGCGCTCGATCAATTCAGGGGGTCTTCTCAGCTGCTCATCATGGATGAGAATGCGATGACGGCACCATGGCCTGACGTTGGTACTATGGATGAGATCAGTGCCACTGCTTCTCTGTACCCAAATCGACATGGATGGCTCATCCGCGAGGCAATGAAGGCACCAGTGAGGCTGAGGCAGCTGTTGCGTCGTTCGCGAGAGGTGTGTCTTCTCATCTATCACCTTCCCTTCTCATTACTATTTGCTTTCCAGAACACGCGATCACTCAATCACCCTGCGTTCTGTTACAGGTTGGCGAGAAGCTAGGCTTGCGTAGGTCCTGGAGAGTGACCTTGGCGCCACGCCCATCTTGACAGACATCGCAGTAATCGATAATCGCACAAACGCCAACGCGTTCAAGTTGAGCCTGGACTTTTTGCTGCTCAGGCTCGTGCCCGACGACGTTGGTGGCCTTTGGTTTGGAAGTGGCACCAGAAATGACCGTCTTAGCGAGGGTGGGACGAGAGCGCAGTGGGCGAACGCTCGAGGTTGGCGTCGACATGGAGGATGTGCGAACCCTTCTCACGAGTCTTCGTCGACGAGGACGGGGGGTGGGGTCCATCACGCCGTCCTCGCGGTAAGAGGGCGGTGGCGACACGAATGGGGCCAGAGAGGAAGCGAGAGGTCTTGATCAGTTTGATCGCGGTCTGATGAGGTGGCATATCCCCAACGTCGTCCTGGGGCTTAGGATGAATCGAAGTCCGATCTCACTTGACAAAATGCTCTGCGGTTTCGTTCAACGTCGTTCAGCACCCATCCGACCTGAATTAACCCACCATGGGGTGATCGTAAGTACGAGTCGAATGTACTCGAGAGTTGTTCATAAAATCGGACGTACAGGGCTCTGCAATTGGCTCATGGGATTGAATCGCAGCGTCTAGGTGCCACAACGTTGACCACCGTGACACACGAGAATTGGCCTGAGCCTCACCTCAAGTCTACAGCAAGTGATTGTTTCGGCTCTAACTTGAAGCGACTACTGATCGAAGATAAGAAGGGTTTACTTTACATAACAATGAGCATGCTTCTTCTGCGCCCGCAGTTGATTGATTACATATCCGTGGGCTTGTGTTTCGCCAGGTACGTTTCTGCTACAAAGGGGATAAAGGGTATCACGTCCAGCAGGCGCGTGAACCTGTCCCACATCATAATCTTCCCAAGCCGTTCACCGCGTGTGATGGCAAAGGCGATTTCCAGTTGAGAGTCCATGTTGAACGGCAATGCATGAAGTGGGTACTACTTGAAAGGGACATGGAACTCCGACAACCATTAAATCAACGAGACGGTAGTGGTGCGGTGTTGATCATGACGATTTCATATCTGAAGACTGCCTTGCACAGGAGGTGATAACGACCAAGGTACCAAATCAACATCTTGAACTTTATAACTTGAACTATATCTTATGCCTTTGTTCTTTTCATGGTAACGAAGATGCGCTCTCATAGCCCTCGCCACATCAGTTTGCTGATAATTCAAATTTCAAGTGTGGTCCGTCTCCTCCGCTCGTCATCACAGTCAAGTGTTGCAGTCAATAGTCAAGACACCGAGGGACAGATGTATCACTACTTTTACTCTGAGACTCGCGCTCAGTGTTGAATCCAACTCATCCGAGGAGGAAGGATCATGAATTTTTTTGCAAAGGTAGTAGGGTGATGATTGCCTGTGTCCTTTCCTCCGAAATGATGTTGCAGCCTGAGCGTGGTGGAAATTGGGATGGTCAAGTTCAGGGCACGGGTACTGGACGATAAATAGCTTGCCCTGTATCTTGCAAGGGCCATACACCACCTCAATCAATCATTGCCACAAAACTCGTCACTGTCCACAATCCATGTCTTTCGATGTACAGTCTGCCCTCCAGTTTATCGTTCTGAACAATTATCTATCCTGTATGGTTGCTCATAACACCGCTAATAGCTAATCTTATGCTCCAATGCAGTCGCTAACATCACTGCCGTCGTGTATGATTATAGTGAGTGAATTGTATGAGCATTACCTATCATTACCGCTGAAACGTAAAAAATGTAGCCCTCACCTTCTCAAGAGAGGTATCCCATCCCTTTTTTACCTCCATTTCATGCCTAATAATGTACAAAGGTAGAGTACGTTTGGGTATGGAGTTGTCGATTATCACTGCATACAACGTCTCGAATAATCTCACAGTGTCGACCTTGGACCTGGGTGTCTACAATGTTTGTTGTCGTACGTCCAATCCTTTTAGTTTCGGGCAGTTTGCCCCATATTTCCTGAGCTGACTGTTTTAATAGATTCGATACATCGGTCTTTATTGGGTTGTGTGGGTGTTTAATTTGAGTGGATTTTGAGCATGGTTAACCCAGGTCCAATCTCAGGACTGCTGCACTCTGTATGTTCAGAGGCCCAAGTAATGTTTATCTGCTTATCCAGTACATTCACAGTTGGTAGTTCGTTTGTGCCTGGCCCTGTAGAAGTTGGTTTGTTTTCTCATTGGACACCTTCTGCATCACTAACGGACCAACCCTGACAGATGTATGTATCTCAATTCTGCGAACATTGTGTTTTTAATGGTCAAATAGATGTAAGCATTTGAATTTACTTGCGTATACAATGTCAAAATGAGACATGAACATTTCAAAGGTAAAGTCATGTATCTATCATATGGGTGGGCATTTGTAGTGTCCCTGTCTACCGCCAATTGTGTGTTACATTGCAGTCTGGTCACTTCTTTCTCAAGCATGCTGATCTGGGTTATAGTGCTGATGATTCTGCGTGTCTATGCAATGTGGAATCGATCCAGGACTATTCTTTGTGTCCTTCTGTTGGTTTACACCATACAGACCCTCATTACTGTCGTTTCCGATGGAATTCATGACAACCCTAATACCCACCTCTCAGGTATGTACCAAATTGGATGCATCAATACAATGGCCAGCCTCACGTGAACTTCACTCTTTCTCAGTGACAACCGTCCAAACTCTTGATTCTTCGTGGTGCGACGTTAGGAGCAACAACTTGCTTTATACAGTCAATTATATAGCCCTGCGATTGGTTCTTGGTGCTCTACTGGCAATTCTCGCTGTCTTCCAAACCCTGAAGCAATCATTTGAGATGTACAAAGCAACGAAGCAATGGCAGCCCAACCGCTACATGCAATTACTGGTGAAAGACGGAATTCTCTACTTTATTGTGTATGTCCCCATTTCCTCATGTCCATTCTGCCTCTCGCCATTTGCTCTTGTTCCTGGGAATTACCCACACAAATACTAACAACGAAAATGCCTCGCATCAACTGATAGGAACGTGCTTTACCAAACGAATGACCTCCTCAATGCAACCGGGTTTCCAGCAGTTGGCACTACTTACGTTTTCCTGGAGGCATTTATTTCCATAGCCTTTTACACCCTCATCCCTCGGTTCGTCATCAGCATACGAGAGTTGTATGACCGTGACATCCATCGTCGCCTTCATATCGACACGGGGTTCGGCGTGGTGTCACGGTCGAATGCCGGTCAGGATACCACCGTGTCTGCGATAATGTTCGTGGGTGGAAACCAGGGTGCTGAGGTGGAGGGTAGCACGGATAACTTGGGCGATCTTGGAATGGATAGAGTGCACGGGTCAAGATTGCACGAAGACTCTCCATCGGAGCCAGGGAGCAGTAGGGTCTAGGGGTGAAAGATCGGAGGGCTGGAGGGGCTGGCTGGTATTTATTGGATGTGGCTTTGCTGACGAATTACACGTTGTAACACCTTTGCTTTGGGTTGAATGTACTATTTATACAAACTACACACTTTTTCGAGAAAAAAGGAGTTGGCACTACCTCGGAATCTTGTCTGTGCCTCTCCCCAACCACGTTTTGGTGTGCATCGTCGTCGCATTACTTGTCCAGGGGTCGGTCCTTATTATCTTGGACGCCCTGACTCACACGTGCAGCTTGCGCTAGATGACACTACCACCGGTTTTAAGCGGGTTGTTTGTCAAGGGACAAAATGGTGAACGTCAGCGGCGAACATGGATCAATTGATTGTCAGCCGAGAGAAGATGGATGACGGACGTACGCGAAGAGGGATAGGAGCGATATGGTCTGCGATATGGCAGAGGTGTGCTTGACAAAGACCAGCGTTCATCGCATTCCTAACAGTGGGGCAAGGGCTTCCCGGGTGCGGTAGTAGCCTATTATATGCGGTCGTTGGCAGAAAAGAGAAGAATTAAAATAAAACTCTGTCCTTATCCGTCTTCGATGGTGCTGACTCCAAAGCGTGAGTCGTGTCGCTTGCTTGCTGCGCGCACCATCCTAACATTCTGCACGGCGCCGTCGACAGCGGGCTCGAACGTATCGCCCACCCAATGGCGACTGGATGGAAAGGAAAGGCCAGATTTACATTCTTGAATACACGAAATTCTTTTAGCTAAGCGTTGGGGTCCTCCTCCGCCAACCCCCTTCACGCCAGGTCACGCTAGCGGAGGCTATACCCCGTGCATCAATGCCCCTCTCGGATTTCGCAGCGACTCTGCAATACCCAAGAACGTCTCCGCAAGATGGACCTGGCGTGGAACGACTAAAAAGTCGGTCAAGGATAAGCGTAGTCTACGAAACAGGCACACGCACCGTATCGAGCGCCTCTGTGTATGACGAGAGGATCGTCGCTGAAGCTGGCGCGAGCGGGTCTCTCGGCGCACTTTTCTGCGCATCTCGCGCAATCTTAGCCATGCGACGCAGGTACTTCGAGGAAGCAGCCGGACCGAATGACACCGCATGGAATGAAACCGCTTTTCTGTATTTGCAAAAAGGGAATTCGGGTCAGCTTGAACGAGGTACCGTAAGCGAATGACAATTTTTACCCAAGTCGGATGGCCGTGCGACACAGATCCTGCATGACATCGTCGCCAATACTACATTCACCATCAGAAAGGAAAATGATGACCGGGAATCTGCACCAACAGGGGAACTGCTGTTAAGGACGGGGGTAAAGAAATAAAGCGGTGATCACCTCTCTGTGCTCCAATCCATAGACAAGCGCGTTTGCGAGCAGCATCGAGATCAGCTGCGCACGATGAGACGCCATGGTTTCTAATGCAGAACTCGTCATATACTCCAAACAAGTAAAGGGCGCATAATCTTACGAGACATAGCACCCCAATCGTTCGCCTGGAAAAAGATTCGAGTGAGCAAGACATATACGTCCGGGTCTTTGGAACCATCTTACCTTCAACTTGGCCATTAACGTCTTCATCAAGTGCAAAAACTCCCCCGCCGACTGGTGCGTGACCACCTGCCTATCTAGCTGTCGTTTCACCGCAGGGAAGAGCGTGTAGAATTCCTTGGACTCAATGACCAGCCTGTGGGAGATCCGAGGGCGAGTCACGAATGTCTGAACTACTTAGATTCTCTGATCCTTACCATGGAATAACGCTCAACTGCCCAGCATGAAGCTGAGAAATGAAGTTCGCCTCTTGCTCATCTCGCACGATGCGTTGGAATTTGAGGGAAAATCTGGGAACGAGAAATGCCAATTATGAATGGCTATGAAAACACGGCAAGAAATAATCACTTACTCTCGAGCGATTTCAGTCTTGTCCGAGTCGACGACATCCTAAAGAAAAGGCACCTCAGTCGACACACAACTGACGCAGAGTCCGACCGCGGCAAACGTACCTTGATGATAATAACCAGCGTTGACTGGAACAATGATGGATTTGCCTTGGGATCCAATACCGTCGAACTCGACTGGAATCACTGAAAGAGTCCAGTAATATCCCGACTGAGAGCAAAGTTATTGCGGAACAGTACCTGAATCACGAAACATCATTGGTCAGTATTTGTGCCTCCTGCCAGTTTTGTCCTGCTTACCAAGTTGGAAATAGCCGTGTTGAACAAGACGAGCAACGTGTCTTCTTGAGCAGACCTTTCAATACTGTGTACACCTACCGAGGAAAAGTAATGAGTGAATGTCGAAGAGGGTATATGGGACCAACCTTCAAAATCAAGTGCAACAATCAATGCATCCTTGGTTGGCGTAACCGACATCCACACCCCCTCCGTCGTCCGCATCGCTGACCCAGCAAATGAAGTGTCGACGAGATGATTCAATGCAAAACTCTTCCCGACCGACTGCTCTCCCATTGAGGACACTACCTTGACGGCCTATCGTCGGTGACATGAGCAAGCGGACCCTCACGTTATGGAGCAACAATACACACCTTGGATGCCATATACGACTGGAACAGTGATTCATACCATCCAAACGAGAGACTGTCCACGATATGATTGACATCCGCACCCAACAACGACCTCTCGAGGTCGGGCGAATACACTCCATCTTTGAGCGGCACGAATCGGTTGTCTTTTGCGAGCGCGAGATGGATCGGAATCAAGCATAAGAACTCGACGAGCCATTCCCCTGCGCGGTAAGCTGAGATGTTCCACCCACGGTTCTGAGTCGAGCCCTGGCGCTCCCCACCGCCACATAACTCGGCAACGAATACGGCGAACGACGCAGCGGTAACCTTGATGGACTTGAGCACATCCCCCGATGGCTTCTTAGTCGCCCTCTCAAACCTGGAGATCATGTCCGTAAAATGCGGCTCGTATTGTTGATAGTCACGATCCGTTATGAACACGAGTGTCCGGGAGCTGCGGAGTGTTGACGAGGTGATCGTTTCGCGTTGCACTGCAGGCAATACCGGGAAACTGGGTCCAAACGTCGGCGTGGCAGTCGATAAGGCAGTTGTGGGCGGCCCCATTTCCTGTTCCGGCGTGTCGTGCAGATGAACCCCGCGCACCCTTCTCCTTGAACATAAACTCGGTCACTTTGCGAGTGATATCCAACGCATGTGAACGGCATGTGCGCGCCTCGAAATCAAGAACGACAACATGCACCGTGCTTCGGTTTATCAGCGACGTGACGACAGGACCGTTCTCAATGGTGAGCGAGCCCAGGTCGAGCGGAATTCCTTCTGTGGAACCAAACGTATTCCAATGATACGCTGTCACCGTCAAATCATTCGTGCTGGCTTGTGCGACCAGCAAACAAGCACCATCTGGCGTCGAGCTCACACTAAACGGCACCATCTCGAGCTGGAGTGTCGCAGGTCTAATCATTCCCGTCCTTCATCAGCAAGACTCGCACAGAAGAAATAATGCAAGATCAAACACACCGAAACTGGAGAGTCATCAAAGAAAACACCCTCGCCTGCGCCTGCGAATCAACAAGAACAAGTTCTTCGCTTCCGCTCACGAAGCATGCCAGGCGGATAGACTGCGCATCACCGTACCACGGATGCAAACTGATTGCGCTTCCCGAGGCTTGAAATACACCACGGGCGTCATCAAATACGAAAATGTGCAGTAGGAGCTGTGAACATGGGAGAGATCAACAAACAAGTGTGGTGACGTAAGTGAATGCGTACCTTGTCTGAAGACACCACCGCCAACGTCTTCTTCGACTCGTCGTACGCTAACAGGAAATCATGCCCAATCTTTTCACGATTGAGTGCCTTTCCACGCCTGCGCGCAATTGCACCGTCTATACCCTCCAGTCGATCGAGGTAGACACTCAAGTTCCCCGCACGGTCAGCGACGACCAACAAGAGTCTCTCGCCTTCAAGCAACTGCGCTCGTCTGCTCGAAACAATCATAGGATTCAACTCAAGCTATGCTAGTCGAGAAAAGGAAGTGCAGACGCACATCACAGAATGACCCAATGGCAATGTGAATCTATGATGGAACTTGAATCGTGGTGAAGGAATTGCACTCGGGTTCAGTTGCAACTCATGTTGGTCTTGTGTCGTCAGGTTCAATAGATGTACCGTGTATATAGCCATTGGGTCCTGTTGTGACTCTCGCGAACCCGAGATCTGATACAATGTGAGGGAAAAAAATCCTGCCATCAAACTGAACGCTGGCTCTATGACATGTCAATGAGACATCACTCACCATGGTATCGCTCCTTTCGAAATTCCTCTGCATTATCTATAGCCAACGTGTGTCTACAAACAATGTCATCAGTCTCAGGTCAAGAATCATAGAGAATGGGCAGGATACGTACGAGTACGCGGTTTGTGAAGATCGATTATTCACGAATGTGATGAGTTCCATTCTGACAATCTCTAGCTCCTCCTCCACTTCCTTCGTATTCTCGCGCTTGATCCGCTCTGTACACTCTTCTTCTTGTGCCCTGTGCACGACAGGTGCGAGCTTCTTCACTGTCCTCATGATGCTGACCTCCAAATGCCCAAAAGCCCTCTGTTTTTCCCTTTCTGCCCACACCTTGAATAGGGGGATATCTTGCGCATACAATTCCGCGTCCACGTCCTGCTCTAACTGGGCTAGAAACTTATCGTCAGAGATCCACATTACCCCTTCTGTCGCGCGACGAATGAGATCGTCCACCACGGCATTGACGTCATTCTCCCCTGCAATCGTCTTCCACGCTGCTCGGGCCAACGTCGCCAAGTTGTGAGTCGATTTCATATTGTTCTACTTCTCCCTCACAGTTGCCTTGGCTGGCTCCACCTCTCCTTCCAATACAGCCTCCAAGAGTTGCAGACGTGCTTGCTTATCCAGCTTTGAACTTTTCTTATCCAAGAGTAAAGCCAGACTCTTGAATAGCTGAATACGGTTCTTAGTGACTTGATAATCTTTGTCAGAGATATTCTGGAATTCTTTGCTTAGCATGCGCGTCGCTTTGTCACTCGCTTTCGGGTAGAGCGCCAAGAGGTCAGAGAGGGGTTCTAAAGTCATTGATCAACATACAGCAATCCTGGTCCTCGAAACGAACAATCACTCACCTGGATTGTCCATAGACTTCTCTCCGGCATCCCCATGGTAAGCGAATACCCCTCGATCAAAACACCTAACATGTCCCGGATATGAGTTAACAAATAGCCGAGACTCATTGTACTCACGGATACAATCCCACTACTTTGTCTATAATCGCCTCAAACAACGATCTTTGGAGCGTAGGTAATGCTGCTTGCAATCGCCCTGTCGCACTCGCGACCTCCGACTCGACGTGCGCGTTGGACATCGATCGAATGGCGGTGGAATTCTGTCTCCATTCTCTACATTGCTTCGGGAATCGTTTCTCAAGCCCCCAGCGAGCCAAGATCTTTAATGCCTCGTCATTAAGCTTTTCGTTCAGATGGAGGCGGTCGGATGTCCTGTCGGCCCCAAGGAGGCAAATAGTGAGAGCGCGATCCCCACGAACAATGTTGTGCACATACACTGTTTGTGAATGCCTCGAGGGAATTTTGAGATATAATGATCTTATCGACTGATACCAGATCAACAATGGGAACAAGCGCGGCGAAATGACTTGGGTACTCACCGAGGCCACCACTACCCTGCTCCGAAATGAGGTCGAGGATGCGGTACATGCCTTTGATTGAACAGGCCAGGTCCAATTCATCATGTTGGAGAGGCGGAACGTCAATATCCATCTATGGGTCCGTGATCAGATTCGAGATTCATGTTGGGTTGGGTTGAATGAACGCACCATTCAAGTGGGATCTGCCAATGAAATGAATTGTGACAACAGCCTGGAATCTGGATGAGCTACTAGTATTGGGCCCTTCCCGGGAACAGGTCCTTAGGCTAGGAGCGGCACTCACACATGAAAAAAGGTGGTGACACCAGCTTCGTGCCTTTTTTTTTTTTGAATCCATTCAGGTGCTTACCCCTATGTAGGACGATTAACCATACTTATCAGTTCGAATCAGACTGTCCTGAATCCCTCACAAGCCGAATCACATATTGAAACTTCCCCCTTCAGCCAATTGGACGACATCCCAGAGACGGTGATTAAAATCGGTTGCGACCACCCGCCGAATGCGGAGTCGATCCTATGGCCTGCTGTTACCAACAAGGCCGCGGTCGTACATTTTTCTCAAGTCGAGTAAGTATGTATGAAGCGAGGCACGAGGGGCCAGAATTGACTGTTTCAATAGGTCCGTTACATCAGTCTATTGGTCGAGCTGTATTAGCGTATCCTTCTCAAGGACCACCGCAGGACCGTGACCGCACTGCTCGGTCTGAAGTTCAGGCCTCAGGGCCCAAAAATAAGGTTCATTAGCTCAATCAATAGAGCAGTTCCTTGGTCCCTGGCCCTCTCGGAGTCAGTTTTCTCCCATTCTACACGTCTCTCACTACTAATGGTTGTTCCAATAGACGTATGTACCCAACCTTTGCAATACGCTTCTCCATACAGTCACTGAGTGGATGTAATAATCGTCGCTGTCTTCCAAATCTGAAACAATCAGTCGAGATGTACAAAGTGACGAAGCAATCGCAGTTCAACGTTCAACCGCTACATGTAACAACGAACGGCAGAGGTGTACTTGACAAAGACCCGCGTTATTTGCATTCCTGACGGTGGAGCAACGGGATTCCGGGTGCGGTAATAGCCTATAGCAGAAAAGAGAAGAATTAAAATTCAGTCCTTGTATGTAATTGGATGGCGCTGCCTCCAAAGCGCAAGTTGTGTCGCTTGCTTGGCACGCGCGCCATCCTAGCCCATTCTGCACAGCGCCATCGACGTGTAGTCACATGCTACCACTATGACGGGCAGCGAGACGATCACGCGGCATGTGAAGCCAGATAGTCGGGCATACATTCCTGATCTCCTTCATGCGCACAAAAATTTGCACACGGACTCCCCAAGCCTTGGGTGAGCCTATTGCATCCATGTCCCTGTGGGCACATCGTTGTTTGTATTTGTCACGGGGCACACATCGCAGTCATCTCGGTGTCCCTGTTGGGCATCAGATAGATATGGCGGAGCCTGATGGTGAGAGAAAGAGCAACAGATCGCACTCCAGGGAGGGTTGGCAGTGCTTACGGGGAAAGCGGGTGATGGATTTCCCCTTGTGCTGGATAATATCAACGTCAGCATCAGTTTTAGGTGGATCACTTCCCGAGAGCGGATCATTGCGAACAATGGCCGGCAACAGCTTCAAAGTGGATCGATTGACCATCAGTCGAAAGATGGATGACCGTCATCCATCTCTGAGAGGGACGCGAGAGAGGTGCTCTCTACCAAACGCTTTGGTGGTTGGTGATGGAGGACACGGGCGAGGCGCAGAGGTGAACAGAGGAGAGGCGGAGCCTTCGAGGCGCCGCGAATTCGTTGCTGGATCTGACGAGAACAAGCATTGTTGCGACTGGCGTGGGAAGGGAATGCGGCGGCGCTGCGGCCAAAGCATCAAGGAAATATAATATCGCAAGTTCGCACCAGTGCGAACCTCGCAGCTTCGAGCGGACCCATTGATTATCCAGCATGCACGTGGACCTGTCACACATCCATGATCTTCCCCGGAAAACCGTTCATTGCGTAGACAACTGCAAATCGATCCACGTTGGACAGGAACGTGGAGTGGGTGGCAAAGGACATGCAACTTCCCACTTCAAGCAAGGCTTGGGCCGTGTATTGTTCAGTTACCTCCATCGGTCGAACTGCAGTGAAATCAATGACGTGGTGGTGGTGGTGCGGTATTTATCATGGCGATTTCGTTATCTGAATGCGTCTTTGCACAGCCTGGGAGTTGATGCGACCAAGGTACCAAATGAACATCGTGGTTCAATTTCATAACGCGAATGTCCATATGCTGTAGACAGTACCTAACGACTTTGTTCTTTTCACAGTAACGATGATACACTCACATAGCCTCGCACCAGTTTGTCAATGTTGATCCTTCAAACTTCAAGTTCGAAGTGTGGTCCGTCTCAGTCAAGACACCTCTCCTCACGCTCAGTGTTGGATCCGAGCAAATGCACGTTTTCTTCCTGCAACCAAGGATCAAGAGATCCTTCCAAAGGTTAAGGTAACAATCATAACCATATCTAGATCCAGTGTTGCCCGAATCCTCCCTGCTGTAACGATGTCGTGGCGTGATGGAATGGTTTCTACGGCATGGATACCGGGCCATAAATAGCTTGCCCTGTATCTTGCGGGGGCCATACACAACCCCACCTCAATCAATCGTTGGTTGCCACCAAACTTGTCACTTTGTCCACAATCCATGTCTTCCGACGTACAGTCTGCCTTCCAGTCTTTTGTTCTGGCCAATTATCTATCCGTATGGTCGCTCATAACATTGCTAATAGTTAATCTTATGCTCCAATGCAGTCGCTACCATCACTGCTGTCGTATATGATTATAGTGAGTGAATCGTTTGCGAGCATTCTACATTATTACTGAAACGTCAAAACCGTAGTCCTCACCTTCTCAAGAGAGGTACTCCATCCCTTCTCTACCTCTGTTTCATGCCTAACAACGTACAAAGGTAGAGTATGTTTGGGTACGGAGTTTTCGATTATCACTGCATACAATGTCTTGAATAATCTCATAGTGCCAACCTTGGACCTGGGTGTCTACAATGTTTATTGTCGTACGTACAATTCTTCTAGTTTCGGGTAGTTTGCCCCATATTTCCTGAGCTGACTGTTTTCATAGGTTCGATACATCGGTCTTTGTTGAATTGTGTAGGTGAATCGGCCTAGCGCAGTTTGCAGCATGGTTAACCCATATCCAATCTCAGGACTGCTGCACTCTGTATGTTCATGGCCCAAGTAATGTTTATCTGCTCATCCAGTACGTTCACAGTCTATAGTTCGTTGGTTCCTGGCACTGTAGAAGTTGGTTTGTTTTCTCATTGTACACCTCCTGCATCACTAACGGACCAATTCCGACAGAGGTATGTATCTCAATTTGAGAACATTGTGTTTTTAATTCTCGAATAGATGTAAGCACTTCAATTTACTTGCGTCTACGATGTCAAAATGAGACTTGGCCATTCCAAAGGTAAAGTCATGTATCTATCATATATTTGGGGATTTATAGTGTGCCTGTCTACCGCTGATTGTGAGTTACATTGCAGCCTGGTCGCTTCTTCCTCAAGCATGCTGATCTGGGTTATAGTGCTGATGATTCTGCGTGTCTACGCAATGTGGAGTTATTCTTTGTGTCCTTCTGTTAGTTTACATCATACAGACCCTCATTACTGTCGTTCTTGAGGGAATTTATGACAACCCTAATACCCACCTCTCAGGTATGTATCAAATTGGATGCATCAATACAATGACCAGCCTCACATGAATCTTTCTCAGTGACGACTGTCCAAATTCTTGATTTTTCGGTTTGCAGTGCTTCGGTCAACAACCTGTCTTATACAATCTATTATGTAGCCCTGCGATTGGTTCTCAGTGCTCTACTGGCAATTCTTGCTGTCTTCCAAACCCTGAAGCAATCATTTGAGATGTACAAAGCAACAAAGCAATGGCAGCCCAACCGCTACATGCAAAAACTGGCGAAAGATGGAATTCTCTACTTGATTGTGTATGTCCCCATTTCCTCATGTTCATTCTGCCTCTCGCCCTTTGCTCTTGTTCCTGGGAGTTACCAGCACAAATACTAACGACGAAAATGCCTCGCATCAACTTATACACAGGAACGTGCTTTTCCAAACTATCAACCTGGTCGACATAACTGGGTTTCCAGCAGGCACTACTTATGCTTTCCTGGATACATTTATTTACATTGCCTTTTACATCCTCATCCCTCGGCTCGTCATCAGCATGCGAGAGCTGCATGACCATGACATCCGTGGTCGCTTTCACATCGACATAGGGTTCGGCGTGGTGTCATGGTCGAATGCTGGTCAGGATACCACTATGTCTGCGATGGTGTTCGTGGACGAAACCCAGGGTGCTGAGGTGGAGGGTGGCACGGATAAACCGGGCGATCTTGGAATGGGTAGAGTGCATAGGTCAAGATTGCACGAAGACTCTCCATTGGAGCCAGGGAGTAAGGTCTAGGGGTGAAAGATCGGAGAGCTGGACGTTGCAGGCAACTGGTATTTATTGGATGTGGCTTTGCTGACGAATTACACGTTGTAATTCCTTTGCTTTGGGTTGAATGTACTATTTATACAAACTACACTGTACTTTTGGTGTTGGCCATCACCTCGTCTGCGCTCTTCCCAACCACGTTTTGGCATGCATCATCACATTACTTATGTTCATTTGTACCGGGGGTCAGTACTTCAGTCCTTACCATCTTGGACGCCTTGACTCACACTGATGTGCAGCTTGCGCTAGATAATATCAATACTACCACTGCCGGTTTTAAGCGGGTTGTTTGTCGAGGGAAAAATAGCAGATGTCAGCAGTGAACATGGATCAATTGATTGTCAGCTGAGAGAAGATGGATGACAGATGTACACGAA
This sequence comes from Boletus reticuloceps, assembly GCA_018397855.1. NCBI lineage: Eukaryota > Fungi > Basidiomycota > Agaricomycetes > Boletales > Boletaceae > Boletus > Boletus reticuloceps. The sequence goes on from JAGFBS010000015.1 coordinate 873,653, forward strand.
GAGGGATACAAGCGATGTGGTCTCTGCCAAACTCCTTGGTGGTCTGCGACATGCGATTAGATGATGCCCGGAATCATGATTGTCTGCACGACACCAGTATTCTACAAGATTCCCATCACGAGAAATTGGATAGAGCATGTGGCTCAGGGAACCCACCCTCTCAACGCGAGCCAGGTCACCTATTGCCAACCTCCCGTGCCTCGACCAGATCACTTGGAATGCAGCCCCTGGACAACAGGTATCAGATCCTTGGCTGTCATGAGGCATTTAAGCCGGTGATTGGAATATGATTTTCATCTCATGTGGCAGTTTCATGCTACCGCTGATATCATAATAACGAGACCTTCGATCGCCTATACGAACGGAAACCTTCCCGAATATTATCGGCAAATGTGAATCTAGTGATGATACATGTAAGTGAAAGAAACATTATGAATAGTCCACAAAGGTCCACGTGCATACAAGTAAACAGGAAAAGAACAAGGTAACCAAATTATGTTGATATCTTGGATATGCGCCCGTTTCGTCTTCTATAGTACTCTCTCGGGGTACGCCGCTCCCTTCAAATGATCGCCTGCGCCTCATAAAACGCCCTGGCGTCCGCCAACAACACCGACTGCGCCCCCCTCCACCACTCCTCCACCACCCGCCTTTCCCTTTCCTTTCCCTCCTCCACGAGCTTCTTCACCGTGACCCGGAAAGAAGCCGAAACAGGTCGATGATCCGACACGTTCACCTCCCACCTCCGATAATCCATCAACGTCACCCGCCCCTCGTCCCTCGATCGCCACAACACCCGATCACACCACGCCGGCACCCGGCGCTTCTCCGACGTATCAAACGTGTTCGAATGCCGGTCGTACTTGTACGTCGGCGCAAACGTGAGCGGACCTTCTCGAAAGGCACGGAGCCGAAAGGCGCGGTTGTGTTTCATTTCCCTGTGGAGTTGGTCGTACGTGAGCAGTGCGTCGAGGTCGTTGGATTGGATCGCGGAGATGACGGCATCTCGCCGTTGGTCGATACGGTAGTTCATGTCACCATTGAGCTGAATAAAACGTCTAGTCAGCGTTCCTGACATCTAGACGCGAGGCAAGAACATGGACGCACAAAAACGATCTCATGGTCGAGTACCATCGACCCATCGCCTCCACCAACGAACTCGAACTCATCCGATTCTGCAGGAAACACGTTGGTTTCTTCCAGAAACGCCGCCACGTCCGCATTGCGCTGACGAATGTGATGCTGTCCAGCAGCCAAGTGGCAATTAATAAAGCAAAGACTCGAATCATCAATGACGAATCGTGCAATGATGCCACCCTGCAAAAGAAGTATCCCGTTAGTCAATAACCAAAATAGGAGAGACAAGGACCTCACCTTATTTCCATAGTGCCCGCCCATTCCCCGTTTAACGGTCGCGATTGCGGCATCCTTCAAGGAAGGCCTCACCGTATTCTTGACAAACATACACGTAAACAACCCCACCAAACTCTCTGTGTGAATCACCGTATACGGTGAATCTAGAGGCATCGCCAGCTTGACCGCCTGAATTGTTCGATCGTACCACCTTTTGTAACTCGATGTCACTCTTTCATTGAGCTTGCCTTCGTCACCCTTCTTTTTGCCTCCTAAAAGGACAGTCTTGGCTGTCATCTTACGAGATTCGAGATCGATCACCTCCTGGAATCCGAATGAGATGATGTCGGGGCTGTCGACAGAGGTAAGGACATCCTGAAGGAAGCGAACATTCTCAGGTTCGCCGACAAGGGAGTCGGGCTTAGCAGCATCCAGGTTCCACGTCACAATGAGGACCTTGAGGTCTCGGAACGTGCTGAACGCATGCTCGCGCTTTAGCATCTCTTGCTCTACCCAAGTCATAAGCAATCTACGCGGCACATGGTAAAATGTAGCTGCACCACTTACCGATCCGGTCAGCACCAAGAAGCCCATCCCAAAACCTGATCTGTTCGTCCCGTCCCACGCTCACCACACACAGCTTTTCCATGTGCACCATCGCATAGGGGTCCACGAAGATCCGCGAAACAGGCAGCCCACCATGAGCATCCCAGCAATTAGTGACGACCCACGGTTTTGCGCTCACGTCGTACACAGTGATTGTACCCTTTCGTCCACCAGCCCACAGGCGGTCGGATACTCCCTCCAGACAAAGCACATCGGACGTGCTCAGTTTGACCACTTCGACACAAGCGGGGATCCCATCCTGTGTGGAAATGTTCCAAATGCTGAGGAATCCACCCTCATGGCCCAGGCAGACGTGGTCAGGGTGGGAGGGAAGGATGGTACCCGAGGTTACCGCACCAGTATGCTGAGTTGGTGTCACGGAGCGGCCGACACTCCCGGGAGCGTATATATCGTACACTCGAATGACGGGAAGCGAAGCCATACCAACTCCGTGTACATCTGTCCGTACCGCAGTCCACAATAACCCCCCAAGCAATTTCACAAACTCGACCTTTTCTCCTAAACGGTAGACCCGAGGAGCGGTGTACACAAGATTGATGTCATCCGACAAGTCCGCATCAATGCCTGCGCTTGCGTTGGAATTGGGATCAAAGATGAATGATTTGCCAATCTCGTCGACGGTGACCATCATGGACCCATGTCGGAATATGCTTGTGACCTGAGATGCGTGGATGCCCATTTTGGAAGACGTGAATACGCCCATCTCAACATCTACCTCGAGCAAATGTCCTTCTTTCGTTCCGACCCATAGGTATTTTCCTCTGTCCGCGACGTTTCGCGCTGACCTGAACTCGAGACAGGACGCCACAGAGCCTCTCATGCCGTCTCTTGTATCGAGGACCCATGAAAGTCCGTCATTGGACGAAAGATCGTAATATTTAATGTGGTGGCCAGACGCCACCACTACTCCGGATCCAGCGACAGCGACGTGCCCGGAATGCGCTGGAACCTGCAGCTTGTATTCCAGGAAACTAGCACTGGGCATGCTAGGAGGACGTCTCGAGGAACGACTCGAATCAGGAAGGGATTCAGCGCCGCGTACACGTGGATCCTCTTCGGAGCCAAACTCTTCGTCAGACGACGGAGAGGGTGCGCGACGCATAGGGGGTAATTTGTCACCCAGTGCAATCGTGCGCGTGGGTGGCGGCGGGAGCCTTGGACTTCCGATAGGTTTACGTTCCCCAACCAGCGACGCGCTTTCAATGGGAACAAGGACATCGCCTTGCGAGGGTAGTACACGTGCTGGTAGAGGTGGCGCTAGAGAAAGGCCCTCAAAGGCATTTTCTTGCTGTGTGATACGACGAGACGGAAGAGGTGGTGCGACGGGCCGCTTGGGCGTGGTTGCAGTGGAGCTTGTAAAGGAGGACTCTTGGGGTCCCGGAAGTGCGGATGAACCATTCGATCGGCGGGGTGGGCGCGGAGGGGCTTGTGAGGCGGGCCGAGGTGGTGGTTTGGGCTTGGCAGGAGTCGAGAAACTGGAAAGGCTCTCGCTGGAACTACCTGAGTGCTCCCGCTCGTGGCGGCGGCGATGTATCCCGTTCGCGTAGGCGAATTCGCCAGAACCACTCGTTTTCTCGGATTGGACCACTGGCGATCGCGAAAATTCTGATATCTCTGATATTTCAGATTCATCGTCCGTAAAAGGACTGAGGAGGGAAGAAGTGGAGCTACTTTGGAGTTCCAAACTATCCTCCCGCGCAAAAAGCGTCGAGTTTAGTGGCCGTGGCTGCCGAATAGGTAGAATAGGAGGACTCGTTACCAAGATGTTTGGGTCAGTGTGCGACGACGGATTGTCTTCACAGGAAACATTCTTTGAGCTACATGATTTCTGTTAAAGGCTTGTTGTGAATGCTAACGTCATAGAACACTTACGCAAGACGACCCCGCAGAGCTGCAACGCTGCCTGGGCAAGGAAAGGCATCGATTGGGATCATGCCAAGCGACGACGTTTCAGTGGATACATCCAATGGTGACTGGGGAACATCAGGGAGTGTATGTCGGGGATGAATTGAAGGCGGTGGATTCTGGATCACCACCGAATCACTCTGTGATGTCATCATTGGAGGCCTAGGAGGAGGCCTGGGAGTTACAGGTTGTGGTGGATACGGCTTGGTCGTCTGTACCTGGTACCGGTGACCTGCAACAAGGTTAGTTGTCAGAACTCAATGACGTAAACCGAATAAAGCACCGAGAGCGTAAACAAAAGAGGGGGCCACTCACAAGAACCTATTGCGAAGCGGGGCCACACTGGCTAAAGTCCCATCCTCGCTACATTCCTCTGCTCCATGGTTGTTATGATTAGACCGCACGGAGAGTAATTCGCACTCGGGACTGGCACTGGGCGACCGGAGCACGGCTGGTACTGGGACGGGACGAAAGAGAGGTGAGACAGTAGGAGAAGATGATGGTTTCTTAATCCTTGGGGGTGGCGGAGGTGGCGGCGCACGCTTGAGTGCGGTTGCCTTCGAGTCCGAAGCGAACAGCTTGCTGCGCACGCCGCAAACAAATGCAACCGGCTGAGACTGCGTGATGCAATCATCAGCTGTAAGAGGAGATGGCGTTCGAGGGCGGGGGTTGGATGCTGATTTAGGGGCTACGATGGAGTGACTTTGCGGAAGAATTGGAGCAGTCGAGGATGGGTTTGGCTTGGAACGGGTGCTGGACGAGGCATTGTCGAGCGCAAATTGCTCAAATCGAGACTTGAGACTTTTGATGGAGGGAATTGGGGCAGATTCGACTTGAGAGCTGGTATCGGTCATGATGGCCAGAGCGAAGTAATGGAGGAGGAGCCAATGAACGTATGCCCTTCAATTAGGTGGGGGCTGTGCTATCGCGAGGCCCCTCTTAGTCGGCTCGAATCACTGAGGGAATGTTGGCGACGAATAGACTACGCGACGGCAGAATGGACGACCCCAGTGTCGTCGTCGTCGTGGTCAGTGAGTATGTTGGCGGGTCCGACTATCTGTAGATAATTTACCCGCTTTGGTAACTCCGAATAGCGTCATTTCTATTTTCAACAGCCTATCGGAGCATTTATTTCGCTGACGATGCGGCTCGAAGTCTCTATTTATACACCCCTGCTTCACACTCCTCATTCCAAACGGCTTAGAAGAGCTCCAGTTGGTGACACCACAGACGACAGATAGGGATATGAGGGAACGAGAGTCACTGGCCCGGAGTTGGGTCATGAATAATGCATGGCACGCCTGATAGATAAGCATTCCTGCGAATGGAGGGTGTCTGTTAGAAATCTGTCTCTCTTAGATGAACCAGGATAAGGATAAGTAGTAAGACTCCATGAACACATTTTCTAGCGCCCGTCAACGGTCAATGTTCAACAATGATACCTCCGTTATCAGTTCTCAACTATTCTGGCTCCTCATGCAGTGCTTGATCGACAACAATCTAGAAACTCGAGATCGGCAAGAACGACTAGAATAAGTATGACAACTTCGGTGGTGGGAATTCTGCATAGAGACCACCGGACCACTCACACTACGGGCGACAGAAGGGAATTGGTACATCGAACGGGGAAAGTGCTGTACAATGCTGCGTTAGGCCCTCGCATAGGCTTTCAAAACAGTCACGCTCTGCTGATTGGCATTGTTCTTCGCGCGTATCCCTCACCAGCCACGAATAGATTTACAGTTAAAACGTTTGTCTCTGCGCCAGGCATGCTCAGTGGTTACACCTTCACGTCGTCGGTTCCCGACCGCCGGGGGAATGCAGAGGCGGTGGACGAACTGCAGCTCGGAAGGAAACGAGTGGGTTGAAGAGACTCGTAAGCGGACTCATCGCTCTTGTTTGGAAGATGAAACGCTGGCATGTCTATTCAGCTTGGTACGATAACCAGTTCACTCACGGAATGGACCCGGTGAGCAATGTGTGCAAGGCCACGCGAATCGCGTCAAGATTTGATTCATCTTCGACAGCAACGTTGAATTGCGCGTTTCTATTCTTTCTTCATTTGACGACGTCCAGGTACAAGTTGTCGAATCGCCGCGCGGATCCTTTTGAGGCCATCCAGCTACCCAAACACCTGTGTGATCGATCCACTAAATACGCGCAGCTGCTCAGGCAGCAAGACAACTTCTAGTCGTCATACCTGCCATTTTATCGAGAACTTGTTGGGATGGCCTGCGAATGGGCGCGGTTGATAAGAGTTTGGTCCACCACGCCCGTGCAAATGGGGCTGGGCCGGTCGTTTTCACCCGAGTGATTGAAACGACCTAATGGCTGCATTGTACTCTTTGAAATAATACATGAAAATCTAACCTCGAGCCTATCCAGGTGAGCTGCACGATCTGCATGATCATTACACTACAAGAGGCTTTCGCGACTTTGCTGGGTCGACAGCAATCAGCATGCACGCAGTCCCGTAGAAGAAATCCAGCGTGGCCTCGTTGCCATACCTCAAGATCGGAGAGTTGATAGCCACCGACTCCGATGCCATCGGCGTAACCTCGAGTACCTGAGTAACAGGTTCCCTAACGATCCGTCTCAACGTCGACACCCAGTCCAGACATCCTTCTCTGATTTTACCGGATTCGGGATCAGGGAATACCGGCGATCCAACGTTATCGACTGTCTCATCCCACTCGAATAGGCTTGGATCGAACTTCCAAGGTGACCCGATGAGATCGACACCCTCGACTTGCTCGATGCCTAGGCCCCTGAGTGCACGCATGATGTGGAATTTATCTGTAGAGTCTTCCACCAACACCGCTGGGTCATGCTTCACATCAAGCTCGTTCGTGGTGATGAGATTCAACTGTTGGTCAACAATCCCGCGATAGAGGAGCCTGAGAGAATACCGCAGACCCAGCGCGTCGCACACGTCCGCAAGTACGCGGTCCGATCCTTTCAACTGGCCCAACAAGAGCTCGAGCAGTTTGCGGCTTGTGTGGACATATTCGTGGGCAAGACCGAATCCCAGATATCCTCCATTCGGCAGTTTGGACTTGTCGCTCACCAGATCGACCAACGCTTGTTTCAGTTGGTGGCTTCAACCCCGACTGGCCCCCTAATTTGACAGGTATGTGCATTGACGGCTGGGGCGACGAGTAACACGGCAGCTCCTCTCGTGTCATCGGCGAGGATGGCATGCCATTGGTAGAGGTTGTAAGCAAGGGTCACGCGGTAACCCGAAGTGACGGGCAAGACCTCGTGCTCGATGTCACCAAAGAACGCGATAAAGCAGACCGAGGGTTCGCTTTTAGTCATGAATTTCTCTGTGAAATCGACTGTCCATTCTTTGTCACGATGACGAAGCACGAGTTGACCACCCTCGTGGGCACTGGGGAAGACGACGACCAATGACCCAAACATGTCCTGACTGCGTGGCGTGTCTTTGTGAGCCTTGAAAAAATCACCTTTTCCTATGATACAATGAGTTTGGATTCAGAAAAAAAAAAGATATTCCTGATCAGAGCACTCGCCATAGATGTTCAACTTGTACAACTCCATATCCTTCGTCGCGAAGCTCTGAGTGAGCAACGCCTTTGACACCTGGTCGTAGATTCCGAGGCTGTGTGGATCAACAAGAGTCGAGAAAGAAGTCGGATCCATCTTTCCTGCTTTCCGATACGAGTCGTCCAAGACATTCTCCCCGTTTCGGCCAAACTCTGCGGGTTGACAAGCATGGTACAACGCTTCAAGGTCATCCGTTCCAGCGCTGGAAAAATCGATGCGACTATCATAATTTTCCAAGTTAGACATGCCACAAGGACCAGGTAGAGGGCCTTACCGAACTAAAATAGAGACCGCTGATAACCCGGGAGGGTACATATCCCGCTGCAGAATGGATTCGTTGGTGTAGTGCGGTTTGCACTGCGATCACTTTTTGGTCTGAGAAATGTTCTGGTGGGTACTTGGGATGGTAGGCATGATGGCGAAAGACAGAATTATTGTAAGGCCCCTAGTAGCCTGTGCCTGTGGGTTCGGTTGATGATTACATAATCCGATTATGTAAATCGGCGAGCCTTCAAAAATTCAAGAATCCAGACCGTCAATCACTGGCAACGGCTTGCGTCAGAGACAAGTTCTGATCACCAGGCAACTTATCTATGCTGTTTATGGAGTCGATGAGGTCGGCGATTTTTTCGTTGCTTGTATTAGCCGCTGACACCAAGCAATATGATTGCCCAGTTTGTGTGCCGAACATGCCGAGAGTCGTCGAGTCTAAATTCTTTTTGTCCGAAACAAACGCCTGATGTTTCAGGTACGCAGCGGTTATGAGATAACTCGACGTCCTCAGATTCACGCGTTATGGGTGACATGGGCAGCGTATTGGCACACATCGACATCCGTGTTTCCAAATAGACTATGAATCGGATCAACATTCGTAATGAACCGGGCGCGAAAGACGTGTAAAAGGGTACGGGAGAGGTAAAACGTATACAGTATTGGACAATCCCCACGCTGTTGTTCGACATACTCTGTTGCCCAGTATGTCGCCCGACGTATTATCATCCACGATCAGGTCGGCGTCAGAGGTCTTGGCCATCGTTCGGACTTACGTTCATCTCGGTCAATGGCGAACTATCGATGCAGCCATCGCTTGCGCAACGATCTGGATCCTTCTTCAATTGCTCCGCACCTACTGCCGGCGACTCCGCACGACCCAGCTCCGAGGACCACCTAACGAGAGTTTTCTTTACGGTGTCGGCCAGCGTATCCGCAGTGCCAGAGACGCCGGCGCCTTGTATGAAGCGTGGGCACAGGAATATGGACCAGTATATGCGATCCCGTCGACGTTGGGGACTCAAAGAATCATGCTGTGTGATCCCAAGGCGATCGCACATTTTTATTCCAAGGAATCGCGAACATATATTCAGACTCCGTTCAATAAGAAATCCTTTGCCATCTACGTATGTGGTCGACGGCGATCCTCATGTTGTACAGTGTAGCTGATGCTCGGGTCTAGTATGGCAAGGGTCTGTTATGGGCCCATGGAGAAGACCATAGAAGGTATATATATAACCTGACGTGTCCCCGGGCCAAAATTTTGATCAGTTTACTAGTAGACAACGCAAATCGTTGACGCCTGCTTTCAGCGTTGCTGCCATTCGACAGCTGACCACAATTTTCTATGATTCAGCATACAAGGTCAGATCACAATCGTAATACAGTTCGTAGACATGAGCTGATATGATTGCGAACCCGCCTTAAAGGCGAAAGGTGCTTGGGATGTTCTCATCGAGTCGAGTGGTGGGGATAGCGCCCTCATCGAGGTCCAAAGCTGGTACGTTTCATGGATTGGCCCTCCGTACCTTCATATCTGACTTGACGGTATTGAAGGATGAATCACATATCGTACGTTTTTTCGTACTCACAATTTGCGATTAAATTAGAATTACAGAGGCAGGCTCGATACCATCGGTCTCGCCGGTTTTTCTCTCAATTTTGGCGCGCTCGAAGGCAAGCACGCAAGCGTTACCGAAGTGCTCGACACATTCACCACATCTCCTCGCGCCATGGCCCTCAACAAAGGCCTGATTCTCTTGGGACAGGTCTTCCCGCTCCTCGCACATGTACCTCACGAACAAAACTGTTCCAGAAGCTCAATGTTGCGATGGAAAAGATCTTGAATGTGTTGCTTGCCCGGACAAAGAAGGAGTTGAAATCCCGCCGCGTATAGGAGCGAGTGGCAATCGTCCATGAGGTCCTCCGCATCCACTTGCCTATTCTCGAGGTCACGCGTGTGGTACGTCTCCACTCATTTTCCTCCACACTACCTGCTCTTCACCTAGTCTGCTGTTCACGCGCTTTTTGGGGTGAGGATGCTAAAGTATTCCGACTAAGTCGACGGGTCGGGGACAAGCACAGCCAAAACGGTATACCAGGACATCGACACTTGCTCACCTTTGTTGACGGTCCGAGGTGTCTGGGAAAGAACTTTGCTCTGACGGAGTTCAAGGTGTGTGAGCAGGGTGCGTGGACCTGCTGATTCTGACCGTACTTTTCGTACTTTTTTCGGCAGGCGGTGTTGACGGTGCTCGTCAAAAACTACGTCTTTGAGCTGCGCGATGGCGTCAATTCTAAGATTGAGATCGGAAGGGGCGTGTTTCCGCGACCCAAGCTTGCGGGTGAAGTAGGATGCCAGCTACCTTTGCGGGCGCGACCGTACGTTGCTTCGGGCAGGGACGGCGCGGACGACCAGATGGGGCCGTTGCAATCGATGTCATCTCTTGTACATACATGGCTCTTACTGTAACACCCGACCATGGTTGTTCTAATTCCCGATCGTGGCATGTGTTGTCATGATGTACTATTACTCAAGTGAAATTCAAACTCCCTACCAACTTTTGTCGCGAAGGTTTCAACGCAAATATTGCATTCGTGTTCCCTCACCGCAGCGGCCCAGTCAAGGCTAGAGGGAGCAACCTGGAGCGAAATCAGCCTTGTCATCCTCACTGAGCGCCTTGCTTACGATTCAAAGGACTTCTGAACATCATGGCGAGCGTTTCGGGCGTATTTCCAAGGTAGAGTTGGGCCCAGAACTATGACGTGAATGATCTGACACAAGGCCTCACAAGGCGTGTATCTGTAGTAATGGCACCAAGCAAGGGTCAATGAAATGATTCGTAGTACATAATTAGACCCTCGTGTCGGATCTAGGATCCTCTGACATCCTCGCCTTTTCTTCCTTTCCTCTGACAAGTCCAAACACCAAATGGAAACCAATATCGCTCTCGAGTACATCATCACCCACGTCTTTTGTCCACTGCGTCTCCCCGGTGCAGACGACCACTCTTTTCCCAATGACCAGGCACTCATCGAAGCAGTCGTTGATGCCGCCCACGCATATACACGTGTCGTCGCCGACGCTGGTCATTCCGAATGGCATTCCATCGCAAACATGCTAGAAAATCTCGGCGTGACTGTCCAGTCTGCAAAGCTGGACACAGGCCGCGTCATGTCTCAGCTTAGCGACATGCAGCAAGGAGGTACGTGTCCCAAGTTTGTCACGCACCTCGCGATGGCCGCTGACGATTCGAATGATGTATAGACGTCCTCGCATTCTTCATTCGCGCCCAAAACGCGGGGGTTTTGTTTAAAAAGCAGAGGGATATCACCGTGTATGCAGCCTTTGAGGTATCCCCGCAGGCGAGTTCTGTCACCATGACGCGGGGAAAGCTTCTGTGCTCGTACCCTGGTCCAGCAATCGAGATTCCCAACACCGTCGTTGGTGATACTGTCTTCCAGTCCCAACTCGCCAACTTCCTCGTTCGCATGAATGAAGACGCGCTGGATAAGAACACGGGAACCCACCGGACAGAAGCAACCACATTTCAAAGTCGAGATACTACAGATCCACGCTACATCACGGAATTGCTTACTGGCATTTTGCGAGGAGTTGGCCACCCCGCTACTACTGTCGTTCGCATCACCAAACGTATCGGCGACGATGTTGTCGTCTCGGGTAAATCACCGCTCCCATGGCGTCGCTCGTCGCTTTGGCTCCTCGTCAGAGTCGCTATTCAGACCACCTTGGAACCATCTCCGCAGGGTCACGAATCCTACAAAAACTTCATCATCTTTTTCCTCGCCAGACTCGCCGAGGAAGCAATCCGGGCTGACCTTCCCGGCGATCTGCTCTATTTCATGTCAACCAAAATTAGTCAGCGGTTGAGGAAGCTTGGTCCTCTCGCACCTAGTTGGCTCACAGAAGCAGCCCTTGGGACGTGTAGTCGTGTTCGAAAAGTCCTTGATGATAGGTGGGATCAGGTACAGGCTGCCCAGCGCGCGTCCCCACCCCATACATTCTCGGAGCTCGATCTTAATCGTGACGTGCAACTCTCGCTCTCGTGCAGTCGCGAATACCTCGCAAAGTGTCTGCTTAATAAGGATACTGTTCCTGCCGTTCTCTTCCACCCCGAACATCGTCCCCGAGGAACTCTCGACGATTTTCTGTCGTCCGACGGAACCTTCTTCACAGAGGCATTCCGGGCAGAACCTCATGTTGCTCTCTACGATGTCGAGTTCGCAGTGGAGCAGGGCATCGATGCTTGGGTTGACGACGTTACGAATGTAGCTGAAGCATGTGTAAAGCTGGATGTTTTAGCTGACAGGTATTATTGCGATGCACTGAAAACGTATGCGAACAATCCAGAACAGCTCTCAACCATGCTTCTGACCACAATCGAGCTTTGGATCGCGCTTGACAAGTTGGCTCTTAAGGAGATTCCTATGCTCAAAGACTACAATTCGGAGATTTCAGCCCCTCCATTGGCAAACTTGCTCCTTCGAAAAGCTACTAGTATTGGTCGACTTTGCCGAGCGCGCCAGTACCTCTCTCGTCGCCGCTCTCGAACAGATTCCGAATCATCCATCTTTTCTCAGGCAATCTCTGAAGACACTTTTGCGGTTCGCTATTATAATCAGTCGTCATCGCTCCAAGAATTGAAAGGTCGGATTGAAGAAGTTGCACTGCAAGAGATCGACAAGAAGACCAAGGAACTCAAAAGAGCCAACGAGCAGCATGCCAAAGTCAAGCTCCGAGCAGACGGAATCTGTCACACATATGTCACTCTGGGTGGAACTAAAAAAAAACGTCACGCGTCGAACTGCCACAAGTGCAACCTCGAGGGAAAGCTCAATTCAATGAAGTTGGAAGTCTACGAATGGCCTCTCCCGGACGATGACCTTCGCGCAGCAATTGTTGTGTTCGAACTTGCCTGTCCTTTGACTTTCAGCATGTGGCGCTCTGCCATGTTTCGACTCCTAGTTAGCCTTTATTCCCATCGCCCTCGTGGCAAAAGGCCTTTTCTCCTCAGCGACTATCATGCACTGCAGCCTTATTTCTCGAAGCACCCGAGATCCCACATTACCCTAGCATCGAGTTCGCGACCAGTGGAGCATAGAACACTCTTCATTCCGGCAACAGAAGACCAGATTCGCGTCGAAAATAGTCTCACGTTTTTCGGTTTTAATACCTGGGAGGGCATTCCCGTCGAAAACGCTTTTAGCAAAGTTGATATCAAGCGGTACTGCACGCACGAGCTCCAAGAAGGTCAATATACTAATCTTCAGAAATACATTGATGGCACCACCCATACCTCGAACGATGTCCTAGCGGGTCAAGCTGAGTGTCCCAAAGAACTCTCAATACACGAATTTTTGGCGTTCGGTCACTTGCGCAGCGGAGGGTCTCTTCAATGGCTCAATATCTTACGAGAACTTCGTGACCGGTCGCTTAGCTTCCGATGCCCTGAAGTTCACTTGCTGGTGGCTCAGGCAATAATGCAAGTGGGACCGCGTTCGAGTTTGGAGTTGATGTGGCACAAAGAACTCCAACAGGATACCTTTGGCCATGCACTGGTGGACGAGCTTGAAAACCTTGCTGCAGACATCGAGGTGAACTGGTTGGAAGGGGTGACGATGAATACCATTTCTTTATTGCTCAGTCGACTACTTGAGGCTGGCCCTGATGAAGCGGTTTCGGAGAGGGCTGTCCAGCTCCTTCGTGATGTGCGCGTGAAGACATTTTCGTGGGTCCAGGAACTATCGGACAAACTCACAAGAACGCCAGGGGAGGAAGAACTCCGTGGGCTTTTGCGGGATACTGCCGCCATTTGTCGCAGTACATTTGACGTTGACCCAGCTATAGTTGAACAACTCCTCAACTCTCCTGAGGACGTTGAAGTCTTTCTTTCCTGTGCGATACTGATCCATGACAACACGCCTACCAGAGTCTCCGCTCTCCCCGCATATTCGCAGCTGCTCCTTGACCGAAATCGCCGCCTCTCCCTGGCTCTTGAGAACGTCCTATATGACCCAAATGGTGTTGTGGTGGCTGATTCAAGAGACCGTGGCATCCACCTTGCGGTTGGTAGAGTTTGGCCAGACTATCGCCCAGGTTCAGAATGGCGCCTCCTTTCGAAACCAAATTCACGTTATCTCCTATGTACAACAGCGTCAACAACGTGTCAATGCTCGCAACTCGTCCATTTCAACTTGCTTGATGGGACGCTGTTGGTGGATGGAAAACCGCTCGGTAGATTGCCAAACGCGGTTGTGGAGCACCCGCTATATAGTCTTGTCTTTGGTGAGGTAGGTATCGCGATGTCCCCGACATGACACAATTCGCTCATTGTCTCCACAGCAAGTACTTGAGGTTATACCAGGCGATCTCCCAGGAATGGATTACACGACGCGCAGCATGATCTCCGGTCACCAGGTGAGTCCGCTTGAAGTGTAGCATATCATCTTGAGATCTAAGGTCGCACTTCCAGGTGTATTTTTCTCTCCGAGACACGGATCTTGTGATACGAGCGAAACGAACAGTTGCGGGTCGATCGGAAGTCATCCAGCTCATCCCTCGAACAAAGCTTGAGAACGACTTTCCGGCGGTCTTGCTCAAAGGTCACATTCATTGGCTCAACCTCTCGACGTCCGTCATGGAATTTCGCCCTGTCGACAAGCCCTGGGAGGGTTCGCCGGAAAATTGGAGTATTAATTGTACACCTGGGCAATATCGCATGCGCAAAGGCCGCCAGCTTCTCCTAGACGTCCGAAGCCCATCTTGGAGTGTGGTGTCGAGTCTCTTGAAGCCTCTTGAAGCCCCGCAGAATCTCCTCGTCACTGCATCACCAATCAACCCTGACCTCCCGTCATCGTCGTTGCGACTGGCCGTTGCCCTACCTCGCTATACCCTATCCTTTTATGTCAATGAAAACGGGAACCTTCAGTCTCACAATATCCGGGACATGGTTTACGATGAAAACCAATCGACCGGGACGCTGTTCGGTTTGGTCAATCAGCTTGTGCTCCGGCCGAAACTCAGAGACAACATCAACACCAGCGAGCTCGTCCCACGATGTGTCCTCATTCCCGAGGGTGAGGTTTCGTTCCGGATGGATGGTCATCATGTTCGCGTCGAGGTCGATACCCGCGGTCCTGCCCTTCAGCGGGTCACATACCAGACATACAGAATCGACACCGAGCTGAACTGTTTGGCCGGGAACGTCAGCCTGACAAATAAGCTGTACCATGTCTATCTACATGCCTTGACCAGTAGTGGATACAGTAACGATCCGCTAACAGGGAAGTCGGGCACAGAGGAGGCACTGGGTCTACTCCAGTCGGCTTCTTGCCACTCGATCATTAAATTCGGTGCTCGTGATGCGGAGCTCCTGCGACTGATTGCCTCCCTACGTCCATTGCGTTCGTTCGACTCGCGCTACAGGCACGTGCAAGTCGTGCATTGGCTAAACCTTCCCATTCGCTCTCAACACCACAACCTCTACTTCGCAGCCAAGGAAATCAAGAACCACGTGGAAAAAGCACAATTTTTTCATGACGGTTGGGAGACTGACGGTCTCAAGAAGTTCCCATCGCACGACGACCATCTGTTTACGCGCGGTTTACTCCGTACTCACCACCTTCTTCCAAGTGAGCCTTCGGAGCAACCCCCAAGGAGGGATGCAACATATCATTGCCGTGATCTCATATCGTCTGACTCAGCGGAACACCACGCATTCATGGCCGCCGCTGCCATATTCCAATGGTCGGTCGACACAGTGGCAATCACCACGACAAACTTGATGGGCCTGGTCGAATCGTGGAAAAGTCCTTTGACCAGTAATGCCGTCTTTTCCTTCACGTACCACAGGTCATGGCTGAACCCCCGTCTCCCGACAATATGGATCAACGCCTACAATACTCTTCGAGAGAGCAACAAAGCCCGAGATCGTTTCAAGCTCTTATTCTCGCTACCTAGTATGGCCTACCACTCGCAGGAGTTGAGCCATCTTGTCCCAATTTTCTTAGCCTTCGCGGTGCACCCAGAGCTTCGTGCAGAGAATCCCCTCGACCATTCGAAGTATGACCTCTCGGATGGACACCAACCCACACAGCCAGTGGTGTCACAGTTGGTAACAGACTGTGCGCACAAATTTCATCTCAGCCCTGAGAAGTCTATCCCGGCTAGACGAGGCGAAACATCGTGGGCCGTGGTAACGAAGCGTCAGCGCCAGTCTTACGATGCCCGTTTGCATGCGGACGCTAACAGCGTGGCCGATCAAGTAGTTAAGGCATGGTCACCGGCATCTCCCATCCCACCCACAGTCTCACTCGACCCCAATGCATACGACTGTACACAGTTGAACTCCAGCATTCAAACTTTATTTCAAAGCTGTTCTCGCAATGTCCAACTTTGGAAACATCTAGCCCGTGTTCAAGGCATTCTCCATGACCTCAGCGCTAGATCTCGGGCCCTACCTTTACCAAGATATAGATTTGATCCTAGTCTCAACATTCGGTTTCGTACGCCACCCTTGGTCACCTTACACCAGCTCATGTTCACCCGACCACCGCCACCAGTACAACCCCGCGACCGACCTTCTCATTTCATTGCCAGTGAAATGCCCTCATCTTCGTCAGGTTTCCATGAACTCCAACGACTGATCACGACTATTCAAGGGAACTCAACGGACTCGTTTCAAAAACGATATGCGTCCGACCTTGAAGCAAGCGCAAGACATTTTTGTGACGAAGCGTTTCGCACCCTGGCATCACAGGTCGTCATGGAGGAGCCTTCTGGCGAAACAATTGAACTCTTGAAGGATATTTACAGGCTTTGCAGAGACGTCTTTGCAGATGATGTGGCGCGCATCAGGGGCATCCTCGGCCCAAGCAATGCGAGTGATCGGGCTCTTGAGCGGTCTGGTCAGTGGCCTCGCATTACAACCGATGTGCTTGTTCGATGCATCGCTTCGACATCGCCGATCAAGCTCACTAGGCCTTGGAATAAGTGCCTCACTTGTCTGGCGCTACTCCTGCTTGAGCTCCAGCGTACTCGAAGGTTACTTCATCTTGCCTCGAGCGGTCACTACGAGGAATTCTACAAGGAGCTAGGTAACAGGGGATGTGATGGGTGGGACCCTGAAGCTGAGCCAGACTGGATTTTGATCCAGGTGCGTTTTTCCGTGCGACGAGTGTGGTCCTTTGTTGAGTTCAGTCAATTTCCCTCGTGCGTTTAGTTACAGGGCGACTTCCTCATTCGCCGTGTTCAGGTTGACGTCGCCAACGAACTGGTATCACCACGTTCTGGCGACAATACGGCAATGCAACTCAACATGGGCGAAGGAAAATCATCTGTCATCGTGCCTATTTCCGTTACGAAGCTTGCCGATGGCGATCAACTAGTTCGGGTTGTCGTCCCCAAAGCCTTGACCGCCCAGATGTTCCAGATCCTCGTCGACCGCCTCAGTGGGCTTACCAATCGTCAAATTTATTACCTTCCATTTTCGCGATCACTCACACTCGGCCCCGAGCAGGTACATGCATTACAGTCACTCATGTCGGAATGCGTGCGCAAACGTGGTGTCATGATCGTCCAGCCAGATCATGTATTGTCGCTCAAGTTGGTGACTGTCGAGAAACAGCTATCCTCGGACAAGGACATCGCCCCGTCATTGTTGAAGCTGCAGACCTGGTTGCATTCTGTCGCACGAGATATCCTGGACGAGAGCGACGAGATTCTACATGTTCGCTATCAACTGATATACGCAATTGGCTGTCAGCAGCCTATGGAAGGCTTCCCTGAACGTTGGACTACGACTCAACAGGTTCTCGCCGCCGTTAGGAAGCATGCGGTATCTCTTCGAACGTCTTTCAAAGAAGGGATTGAATACGAAAGTGGTCCACCTGGTTCCTTCCCTCGGATTCGGATCTTACAGCCCGACGCTGCCGAGGCTCTTATATCCCAGATAGCGCGCGACGCGATAGATGGTCTCCTGCCAAACTTCAACTTTCACCAGCTTAACTCTGAGCTCAGAGATGCTATTCTCAGCTTCCTCACGGAGAAGGATGTGTTTCTGCCGATTTTCAAGAGCGTGGAAGAATATGCTCGACGGAGCACTCTCTGGGGGGGTCTACTACTACTCCGTGGTCTCTTGGCCACTGATATTCTTCTATTCGCTTTTCGGGATCAACGGTGGCGCGTAGATTATGGTCTTGCTCCGAAGCGTACCATGCTCGCAGTTCCATATCGCGCGAAGGACGTACCGGCGCCGAAAGCCGAATATGGACACCCGGATGCTGCAATCGTGCTCACATGCCTCTCGTACTACTATGAGGGCCTGACTGAGGAACAACTCAAGATCTCGCTCCAGCTATTACTGAATGAAGATGACCCTTCAGTGCATTACGACCTTTGGATTCGTGACTGCCCCTCTGTTCCGCACTCGCTTCGGAATTACATGGGTATTAACCTCAACTCATCAGAGCAATGGACGACGCTCCTCATTCCTTTATTCTCTCGCAATCACGCCACGATCGATTTTTTCCTTGCCAAAGTCGTGTTCCCAAAGGGAGCGAAAGAGTTTCCTTCAAAACTCGCATGTTCAGGTTGGGACTTGGCAGAAAAAAAGGAACGTTTGGTGACTGGTGAGTGAGGACGAGGTTCCCTGATCGCTTCCCTAACTGTAATTTAGGATTTTCGGGAACGAATGACGGACAATATCTACTACCGTTACACATCACGCAGCGTGACCCCGATCACCAGCGCGGGACCAATGCGAAGGTCCTCTCATACCTTCTGCAGCCAGAGAACAAACACTACTTGTGTACTGCCCACGAGAACGGCCAGCGACGAACTACTGTCAATTTTCTTGAGATCTTGGCTTGCTCAAGAGCCCGAGATCCGCGTGTTGTTGGATGTCGGGGCCCAAATGCTCGACTTGCAGAACCATAAGCTAGCCGAAGCGTGGCTCGCCATCAGTACAAATACTTCTGCAGCCATCTATTTCGATGAGGATGACGAACTGACTGTCCTCACGCGAGACGGCAGTACGCAGCTACTGCTATCATCACCATTCGCGCAACAGTTGGATCAATGCATTATATATCTCGATGACGCTCATACACGTGGTACTGACATCAAGTTCCCGACCGGATTTCGTGCTGCCGTCACGCTCGGTCCCAAGATCACAAAAGATCGTTTGGCCCAAGGTATGTGGAGTTCGTTTCATTCTGATCCACAATCTGAGTGTCCGTCACTCGCAGGTTGCATGCGGATGCGGAAGCTTGGTCATGGCCATTCCCTTATGTTCTTCGCACCTCTTGAAATTGATCGGCGTGTCCGTTCTGTGGCTAGCAAAGGCCCACAGGATGTAATCAACACCACGGACATCCTTCATTGGGCTGTACGCGAGACATGCGACGATATTCAACGGAGGGCGCCTCATTGGGCACAACAAGGCACAACCCACGAAACTCGTTACAACGCATGGTCCAAATTTTGTGCCAACGAGCTCACACGAGAACAATTATCTAAACACTGGCTTCAGCCAGAGGTCAAATCGCTCGTGGAACTCTATGCGCCACATAATGCCTCGCATCCCACCGCATTCACCGCACCCGAGATTCGTGAGCGCTGCTTCAGCCTTGGCATCACTTCACTGAGTCACGAGGGGGGGATGGATGAAGAACAAGAACGAGAGATCATACGCGAGGTCGAACGTGAACATGAAGTTGAACGACCACGAAGAGCATCACCAGCGAAACATTCGCGCCGCGAGCAGGTCAGTCGACTTTATCAAGACCGGCGTCATCCCCAACCAATCCTCTGTTTTTCACCCGATTTTCACTACTCTCGGTAACACGTCTGCGGTTACGAACGAGCCACAGGTCTGGAGCCGCTGGGTCCTGGCTACGGAAGATTTCTGCCGGACAATCGTCACCTCCAAAGGTGGCACGTCATCCAAAGTGGACGAGTTCCTGCGACCCGTTCAATGGATCGTTTCCAGTCAAACAGCTGTCAGACAGGTTCTTATTGTTCTCAGCCCTTACGAAGTCAACTGGTTGTTGCCAGACATCCGCAACAGCAAGCACGTCCACCTCCACTTGTACACTCCTCGAACGACCAAGTCTATGAAACCGAGCGACAAGCTCGACCTGTACAGCATCCCCGCGGTCTCATCTGATTGGACTCCGCCACAAGCACTCATGAGTCAACTTGATATATTTGCAGGTCAACTTTTTCTGAGTGATCATGCGTCATACATCCGGCTATGTCGGTTCTTTTGTGTGTACGCCCCAGACCTACAAGACGAAGGAGAAATGATCGTCGAATGCGATGGGTTCATCACACCTGAACACCGTCGTGGCTCCCTCTCTGGACAAGTTCAGCGTACGTTCCAACACACACCATTGCCGTTTGTCAAGGTACTGCTTGGCCTTCGGAGAAAAGGAATGTCGTTTGGCCAGACCCACGTGGGTAAAATATTTGGACGGGCGGTTGCTCACTGA
Source organism: Boletus reticuloceps (assembly GCA_018397855.1). Taxonomy (NCBI): domain Eukaryota; kingdom Fungi; phylum Basidiomycota; class Agaricomycetes; order Boletales; family Boletaceae; genus Boletus; species Boletus reticuloceps. Next base: position 893,888 of record JAGFBS010000015.1, read on the forward strand.
GAGAGACTTTGAGAGTACAGAAACAGAATTGGATGTGCGTCTTCTCTTTCGTTGTTTGAGCTTTATTTGGTCGCTGATAACATGGTTGTCTACTAGAGGATGGATGAAGAGTGATATGCTCGCCGATTCATTTGTATTACAGAGATTCACCAGCACGGGATGAGTGTAGTTTTATAGATATCATAAGTATATATGTCTGCCATAATGGCGAAGTGTACATGGTAGCAGTGGGGGAGTGTGACGGACCCTCAGCAAGAGACCGAGTCGTCCGGTCGTTGTGTTCGATCCTGCTTCAAGCAAACGCTGTTGAGACAACGTGTTCAAGGATAATCGACGACAAAATAGGTCACGGTGTACTTGATCCACGTATACTACCACACAAACCGTGAGCGATGGCACTTGATTCTATCCCCGAAGGATCCTGGATAACTGCCTCCACTCGGAACCGCGGCCTAGATGAGACAATTGAAAGGACGCGTAATGGCACTGGCTTGATCCGAGTCATTGTCGAGCAATGTGCTGCGTCACCTTGGCCGGACGGGCCCGACGGCCACGCATTCTCACGCTGCTTTTGTCGTACTTGTCCCCGTTTCATTTTCGCATTTTGAAGTCCACCTGAAACTCTATAAGCATCGGATTGGTCGGGAGGGCGGCTACGATCAGTCATACAGGATGACTTCTGCCGTCACTACAAGTCAGTTTCTTTCAACCATCCGCCATCCATGTCGTTCACTTGGCAACATTGGACATACTGCTGAAATCGTGATGGAGCGAACACCATCCTGGTCTGGTGAGCCTGCAGCGACTTTGCTAGTTCGATTTAGATATTATTTTTCATCAAGTGGCTGTTTTGATTTGAAAGTCCAGACTTCAATTTAATCTTGAATGGAGTTCTCGGCCCGATGAGTCATATCGGATGGAGTCGTGTCTCGAATTCTCAGGTTTGTTTCCTTCATTTATCATGCATGCTTACTCTACCTCGGCATGAGCTGTGGCTGGTGTATGTATATCATCTCCCATGTGTTGTGTTAACCGCTTGCTAGGTTTCCAGGTGATCGTCACGCGAACAATCCAAAACCTGATTGTTCACATGGTTTTCTTGCCCATGCTCCGTGCGAGGGACGATGTCATTCACTCGCCGATCTTCGTAGTTGTGACAACAACCCGTGGACTTTAGACGCATACAGTATACCTCATTCCTAAAGAGACTATCCCGTTCCGAATTGCTAATCTGCACGGCGTCATATGTAAGCGCCACAAATACCCAATCACTCCGTGTCCCAGACGGGTTTATGAGAAGATATCGTATGACTCCCGCTGGCCGATATCGGCCGATGCTGACGTGGAGTATTGTTGGTTTCCCCCAGCCGTTCTCCGTGCTTTCCCATCGCGTTCCATCAAAACTGCGCTTCAGTTTCAAATGAAACGGTGCAAAGCTCAGAGGGGGAGCGGGAAGGACCGGTCAGCAAGGTATATAAAGAACGTAGCAGGCGAAGAAACGTTTTCGACACTGAACACTTTACACCTCGCTTTCTACTGACATGTCATCTTCCACAATGTCGCTCGATGTATTATCCTTCACGACTAGAACGGCGTCGGCAGTCTTGCACGACATTATGATTCACATTCGTCCCTATCAGTGGTATGCGTTCGATGCTGGCGTCACTTGCATTGCAATCTGGACCCTCCTTCAATGGTCGCGCACAACACGTCGGAAGCTTCGCACGACCCAGCTTCGAGGACCACCTAGCGAGAGCTTCTTATACGGTGTGGGAAAACGCATCCTCGATGCCGAGGACTCGGGAGCCATATATGAAGCGTGGGCGCTGGAATACGGTCCGGTATACGCGGTCCCATCGACATTGGGGAGCAAGAGGATCGTCTTATGTGATCCCAAAGCAATTGCACATTTCTACGCCAAAGAAACGTGGTCATACATTCAAACCCCGTTAACTAAGAAATCAACCGCTATCTTCGTACGTGGTTGATGGCGCCGTTTGTGTTGTACATGGCTGATGCCTGAATCAAGATTGGAAAGGGTCTGTTATGGGCCCATGGAGAAGATCATAGGAGGTATATCCAGAATTTGCATATTGCTGGGGCAACGTTTCATGTATTTCACCAGACAACGCAGGTCTTTGACGCCCGCTTTCAGCGTCGCTGCCATTCGGCAGTTAACATCCATTTTCTACGACTCGGCATACAAGGTCAGACCATAATTATTTATGGTTCGTGGTCTCTTGGCTGATATGAATGCCAATTCGCTTTGAAGGCGAAAGGTGCTTGGGATACGCTCATCGAGTCGAGCGACGGGGACAATGCTCTCATTGATGTCCAAAATTGGTGTGTTTCGTGAAACCGCCTTTCGTATATCTATAACCAACTGACTTCGGGGTGTTGAAGGATGAATCACATATCGTACGTTTCCTACCCCCTCCTTGCGACGCATTCATAATTACCGTGGCAGACTCGATACCATCGGTCTCGCAGGTTTCTCTCATAATTTTGGCGCGCTCGAAGGCAAGCACGCAAGCGTCACCGAGGTCTTTGACACATTTGGCACGTCTCCTCGCTCGACTACCCTCAATAAGGGCCTCCTACTCTTGGGGCTTGTCTTTCCATTCCTCGCATCGGTACCTACGCGGCGTGGGAATCTCATTCAGAAGCTTAACGTCGCAATGGGAGAGATCTTGACCGCACTACTGGCTAAAACACAGAAAGAGATGGAGGTGGGAGTGGTCGGAGGCAAGGAAGAGAGATCAATCATTGGTTTGCTCAGTACGTGACCTATTCCGCGTGATCCTTTGCATGCACACGCTTAACCTTAAAAATAGTCAAGGGAGTGAATAACGAATCAGAGTTCCACTTGACACAGGAAGAAGTCATGGCCCAGGTAAATCGAATCGTACGAGCTGACGAGTGCCTAGTTGACGTTGGTTCCATAGATGAGAGTGCTGCTCGTGGCTGGGTATGAAACGACTTCTGGTATGTGTCTTTTCTCGAAATCATGCTTACTCATACACATGTATCACCACTCTAGTCAGCTTATCCGTAAGTACAGACAATGCGTTCTTCATGCTTCAACTGATCACTCTTCCTAGTGGGCCCTGCTTGAGCTTTCGCGCAATCCAGACATCCAGACAAAGTTGCGAAAGGAGCTTCTCGAGCACGGCGCCGACCCGACATACGATCAACTTACCAATGGTCTTCCCCATCTCGACGCCGTCGTCCACGAGATCCTCCGCATCCACCCCCCTGTCGTCGAGTTCACGCGCGTGGTACGTCCCCACTGACTTCTCTGTACCTCTCCTCATTCACTTCCATAGGCTATTGAAGACGATGTCGTCCCACTCTCTGAACCAATTCGCACGCAATCTGGGGAAATTGTCGACAGCTTGACAATCGCAAAAGGCACGCTGGTCGCTATCTCGATGGAATGCATGAACCGCTCCTCCGCAATTTGGGGTGAAGACGCCAAAATTTTCCGGCCAAGTCGATGGTTCGAGAATGGCGAGAATGGGATACCAGCCAAGGCGAAAGAAATACAAGGACATCGGCACCTGCTCACGTTTGTGGATGGGCCAAGGATGTGCCTGGGGAAGAATTTTGCAGTGACGGAGTTCAAGGTGTGTGTGTGTGTGGGGGTGACGCGGGAAGTTCTTTGGCTCTGACGGTGTTTTCTCTTGGCAGGCGGTGTTGACGGTACTCGTCAAGAATTTTGTGTTTGAGCTGCGTGATGGTGTTGATTCAAAGATCGAAATTGGGAGAGGTTTGCTTCCACGACCCAAGATTGCGGGTGAAGAAGGATGCAAGTTGCCCTTGCGTGTACGACCATACGTTGCCTGAGACTGTATCGTCGGGGCAACTGATATGTCACCAACTGACTTAGCTATACCATTTGTTACTTATCCTACACAATATGTCCATACGAAGTTGAAATAGAATGGTCACCGACTATCCAGTGCTGACTGTATGTGAGTTAGTGCCTGACGACATTGACTCCACAGAAGGTGTGAATAGAACCAACCCGGTGCAGAAACAGCTTGCCGAGATGCAAGTCATAGACGTTACGGGCAACAAAATAGTGCCCATTGCAATGCATCATCGCAACGTCGCGACATCGATACGGAAGGTGCGAATAGAACCGGTTCCGTTTCGTGACCGACTGTATCGGAACCACTTCAAACGTGTCATGCTCGAGTCCCATAAATATCACACCGAGTCAAGTCGGAGCCTACGACTTTGCGATGATGCATTGCAATGGGCACTATCTTATAGCCCGTGACGTCTATGACTTGAGTCTTGCATCCAGGCAAGCTGTTTCGGCACCGTCTTGAATGTATAAAATGAGCGAAAGCCAACAGGCAGGTCAGAAAGACTTTGATGCATCCGGTGAGTAGTAAACATTCTTTGAAGGAGATCATGATGCACATAATAGAGCCTACATCATCTGACTGGCCGTTGCGCCAGATTTGACGAGACTTGCCTCTGAGTCTACTGCTTGGAAATTGGAATGACGCTGACTTTGCGCTGACTTCATTTCATTTGCCACAGTGGCTTATGTAACGATTGTGTAGCTCATTTTCGACGAATTACGTAAGCCGTGATTATAAAGCACTGAAACATCACTCAGGAAATACTTCGCAGTTTGCACGACATCCCCATATTCCTCACCCCGTTCTCGCTGTTTTACAAGCACAGAACGTGGTTGTCATTGATGAAATGACTACCAGTGACACCAGGTCAAGTCCTTTGAGTTGGAAGCAGGAAAAAGCCTGGGTGTACTCACTCGGGGCTGAAGCATAGCTCATAGGTATCCCATGCACTCTCTGTGTTATGATTTATTGATTTATTGATTTACAGTTGTTGTACCCATCTGCCCACACGTGAATGAGACTGCGTGACCAGTCGACCACCTATCAGCCAGCTGTAGCCGCCGTTTTTAGAGCAGTGTTGAATATTTACGAATCCAAGACTGCCTTCGTTTAGATATTGCAAGTCAGACATGTGGATTGTTCCTAGATGTCCTTGCAAGCCGTTGAGCCTGGGGTGTAGGATGATGTGTTTCATGCTTATCTTATCAGCACGCGTAGATCCGATGTTTTTCGTTGCCAGCGTGTCTGACCGGGACTATCAACTACATCGACCAAGGAATACCCTTAGAACCACCCAGGACTTATTGATCGACTGATCCATGGCGTCGGAGAACGGTGGGTCGACCATACGCCCGACGTGTGCTCTGGATCCTGACACGGCGTTGTGCAGTGCTGATTGGCGTGATTGGCGGAAGTGGTTTATACCATCTCGACAATCTCACCACTATGTAAGTCGATATTGTATCTCGCGTCCGATCATTCCCTTCCCCTTTCGTTTTCTTCAGAAAAACAGTCAACCCAGAGACGGTACGTCCCTGTCCCACCATACACCCACGATCCGTCGCTCACCACCAGCCAATCAGCCATGGGGATACCCCTCTTCCCCCATCACCATCTGCGCCCTCCCCTCAGGGACACGCGTCGCCTTCGTCGCTCGCCACGGCAAACACCACAACATCTCCCCGTCTGCCGTCCCCTCCCGCGCCAACGTCGCCGCCCTCAAACACCTCGGCGTTCGTGCCATCCTTGCATTCAGTGCCGTCGGCTCCCTCCGCGAAGAAATCGTCCCCGGCCACTTTGCTCTCCCCACCCAGATCATCGATCGTACCAAAGGTGTTCGTCCTGCCAGCTTCTTCGAGGGAACGAGCATCGTCGCGCATGCCGCCTTTGGGGAGCCATTCAGTATGCGCTTGGTAAGGTGGTTGGAAGGCGCTGTGGCGCGGGCGTTGGGGGAGGAAGGACGCGGGGTGGTGCTGCATCGTGACAAGTGTATCGTGTGTATGGAGGGCCCGCAGTTCTCGACGCGCGCGGAGAGCGTGATGTATCGTGCATGGGGAGGAGACTTGATCAACATGAGTGTGTTGCCGGAGGCGAAGTTGGCGCGCGAGGCAGAGCTCGGGTGCGTCGCGTCCTTTTTTCTTATTTTGGAGACGAAATTGAAGTTCCCGCGGTGTGATAGGTATGCGTTGATTGCAACGGCGACCGACTACGATTCATGGCGTCCCCACTCCGAGGTCGTCACCGCTTCCCAAGTGATGCAGACACTCCAAGCGAACGCGAATACATCGCGCCACGTCGCCGCGGCCATTCTAGAAGATCTGCATATTACTGCACAGGGCGACCTCTTGAGCGAAGAGAGAGGCAGCATGGCGTTCTCCATCATGCCCAAGAGCGCCGATCAGAAGGAAGAAGATATTGAGAAGCTCGCGTACATCCTTCCCGAATATTTCAAGCCCGCCAACTAATAGAGAGTATCGGTAGGACTGATTTGTTTAGACAATCGAATTCTGGATACGTACCAATGCTATTGTGAAACAGGCCTCCGTGTGCAGACGGGGGTGAGATTGAACGGCGAACGGCGAACATCCTGTAGTCCGCGACTGTTCAAGTAGTTTGGCGCGCAAATCGGTGCTTGTCCAAATTAACCTTTAGCCGATCATCAGTTGGGTTATGTCCCAGCCTTACTCTTGAATGTGCTACAGTACACACGGCGTAACTCTCGGAACGGAACAAGTAAAATGATACCGTCCTCAGGTCATAACACTACCACACCGTGGTCCACACGTACTAGTACTGACAACTTTACTAGTTCATTTTTGACGCTCAGTGCTGCCACACCCGGCATCGGACCAACCCTGGTTAATGTCGATCTGGATATCGAAGCCTATGACTCGCCAAAACCATCGCCCTCAACGTGGCTGTGTAGCCTACCTGTCCCTGACTCACTGCGGTAGTAACGGCACCCCAACCAGCACGATACTCGGACTCGGTAAATGAACACCAGCACAACTTCCCCTTCCGAACGGTCTGAACATAATATTTCACAGAGACTCTTGGTTAAGATTGATTGACTCGGATTATCATTGACCTTTACATCATGGGAATTTACATCATGGGAACCTTGGGCGCTAGAGCACGCATCCTAGACGCTTGGTGTGTCTACAAATACTCAGTGCAGCCTTGAGGCTTCCATGTGGTCTCTTTTCGTTTTACATCCTAGCAGTTCATCCAGACTACAAGCCCCACCTCAAGTACACGGAAGATAAGTCGAACGTCTCTAATGGCTATCCCAGAGTATGTTCTCACTTGTGTCTCACAAGCTGCGCAGACTCTGACATTTATCCCTTATCGATGATCGATGATCAATCACTTTTTTACCTTCCTCAGTGCTGCATTTCCGCCCCCTCCAGAAGACCTCACCGACTTCATTGTCAAACTTGAAAATCAACACTCGGCGGCAGGGTACTTCGGTGACGTCTATAAGTGTTTGTATAATGGCAGGATGGTATGAGTATTATGCATTGCTTACCCGCTCGGTTTTACTTAGCGCACTGTTCAGGTGGCGGTTAAAGCCTTTCGATTCAAATTCCGGGTGGATAGTGGCGGGGTAAACGCCATCCTTGACGACCGAGTCGTCTCGCTCTAACTTGCCCTCCGTAGATGGCGCGTCGAGAACTCGGAATTTGGAGGAGATTAGACCACACAAACATTGTTCCTTTTCTTGGTATCGCCACTGGATTTGGAGTGTCAGGTTCCACGTCCTTGGTCTCATCGTGGATGTGCAATGGAACCCTTGAAAGTTTTATGCAGAAGTATGAGAATCTTGAAGTTGGCCTGGAAGTTGGCCATCGGCTCCGATTGGTGGGTTCATTGGTGTTGGTTGTCCAATTCATCGTTTAATAAATGTTGGCAGTTACTTGACGTTGCAAACGGACTGCATCACTGTTGGTCCCCCTTGTTTGTAACCGTTATCCAGCTAAATCGGCCTGACAACAGTGCATTCCTTTACTTTACCCACTGGTTCCTCCGATTCCACCAATCCAATTCTTCACGGAGACCTTAACCCTGTGCGTAATCACACTGATATCCTTTTCGCAACTAAGTCTTTGACAGGCCAACGTGCTTCTCGATGATGACTATACTGCACGCTTAGTCGATTTCGGCTATGCTTCCATGGCGGGAGAAATACCCGAAGCATTGATTTACCTTAGGAGATCGACACAACGACCAGGCGCTCTGCGATGGATCGCGCCAGAACAGGTTTCGTCCAACTCAGAGTCTGTCTGTCGGACAACCGAAATCGATGTTTACTCCTTTGGATGCATCGCCCTTCAGGCAAGTCTATTGGGTATTGCATTTGTGGATGTTCTCATCTGATCATAGGTATTGTCCGGTAAACAACCCTGGTCGGAAATCGGGGAAGATGTCGCTGTTCTACTTCGACTGAGCAAGGGCGAGATGCCTGACCGGCCAGAGTCCCGGCCAATAGATGACCAGCACTGGAGGCTCATCGAACGTTGCTTGTCGCCAGTTCCGAACCGACCTCCGACGAACACTATTGTGTCCTCTATGGAGCAGTTCCTGGAGAGCTTCCCCCCTTCCAAGCCTCTTCGCGACGTGATAACATCTAATGCTCTAACAGCCCGACCTGGGTGACTCCTCGCCCTCCACTTTGGTAGCGGGCCCAGATCGCCGCGATCAACATGTTGCTGTGTGGGTAACCGCCCAACAACCATTCTCTCGCCAAGCCGCTTACGCAACAATCTCAAGTTACCCTGCATCGGTCAACTGGCTTCAGTGTTGGCGAATCATCATCTTTCACAAAGCCACACCTGTAACTGTTTTTCCTCGAAGGGAGACAGACTTGCATACAAGAAACAAAAGAAGAAAAAAAAAGTAGTGTTGACTCGTCCAGATTGCATGAATATGAATTAGCTTTCCAACCACTATGTAAGCCTACGGCTCTGCACTGGAGGAATTTGAATATGTACATATGCATCTCCGATCAGAAAGGCCAGCATGGAACCAGCGTAATAATATTTGACTGCCTCGTGGAGTGGCTGAACCGAACGGCTGTCCGACGACTCTTCCTCACCTAAGCCAACCGTCCTATTGGCCGATAAGCTTTCCATATCAAAAGCCAGACATTCTGATCAGATCGACTATCTATGATACCATTTTGTTTGACAATGTAGCAGATTTAGTACATATATGTATGTTTAAGTTGACAACCAAGTGAGCGCGAAACGTCCGATCCAGATAATTTGACGAAATATAAACACATAAAAAGCAATCGTGTCCATTTGAATCAATCTGCGGTGGAGACGAACCTAGCCAAGAAACAATTCACACCTCCTTGTTCTTCGCTTATACCTTGGGTAAACAGCCCTTGTCCTTCTCGCTCACAAAACGTAGCAAGTCAGTATGCGCCGAGGAACAATCATGCTAGTATCTAGACATCTCAAAACAGTCACCGTCTACGAGATTGAAGGACAACTAACCCAGGCATGAAACATCTGTCACGGGCGGTAGTTTTGCTTTTCTGTACGCAATCCGGGCCATTCAGTCATACAGTCTTGTTCCTCTTCATGGTTGGTGCATCCAAGGGGACGGTCGCGGGCTGGGGGGAAATGGACAACAGATTTGAAGTCTTGGTGCCAGAGTCCGGCGGGACGGTCGGTAACCGTACATCTGAGTAAATAAGTGGTGTGGGTGATTAGGAAACTTCCACAACTCAGTAATTTGATACCTCACCATTCGCGGGTGGCACCCCTGCCGGCGTTGCCGACAGACCCGCCTCAGACCGTCCAGGGCGAACGTCCCATTCGGTCGACTCCCTCGGTACGTAGCCTCCTCCCAGGCCATAAGCATCTGCCTCCCATCTTCCCAAGCCGTGCTCCAAGACTCCTGGGTTCCACCATAACGCTCATCACCTTCCACCATGGAATTGAAGAAGCTCATCCACTTATCCCTGACACGTTCGAGGAACTTGAGGATCCCTTGTATCGCTATACGGATTACCAATCCGATCGCTCGATCCATCGCGTTAAGCAGGAGAGGAAGTTCAACTAAGAGTTTAGATCGAAGGTCGATATGGTGTCGACGGTCCTTGGAGAAATCCAAATAATGCAGGATTTTCGCGAAAGGAGAAGAGAGAATGCGAGTTTCAAGAGTGTGCATCTCGTCGAGGAGCTGCTTTGGACGCTCAGTCATCGCCTTCAGTTTGTTGAGTGGGATGAGGGATATTTGAAGATCGCTTTCCACGGTTGTGCAGAGCACTAATAGGGAGGACAGCAAGGAAGTGAATGCCACATAGGCGGGGAGATAGGGTGCTGATTGCGATGGCCCAAGTCCAAGAACAGCACTAAAGGTGATACTCCATTCCTGAAGCGATTCCACGGAAAGACGTGTCGCTACTTCTAAGTCTTTCACATGCCAGGCGAGAATATCCAGAAAGATAACATATTGACGTAGTCGATTCTCCAGTTGGGCCAGGTTGCCAGCTTCTGTGCTTGCAGGCCCATGAGTCCTGGTGGGAATAGAAGGAATCTTGAGAGAGAGAGGAAAGGGAAAAAAAATTCTAGCGTTTCTGAGCTCTCCTGCTAGCCGGTTCATCTGATCACGAGCTTGGGCAAGTGCCATCAAATCCCTGTGAGAGACGGAGCTGGTGTCAATGATTGAATGAAGTAGGCGACAATACTCGGGGATCCGTTGCTTCGGTTTTTCGAGGAAAGAAGCAAGATGCGGAGTACCGGGCAGGAGGTGGCTTTGGATGACGGAAGTATAGTTCTGATTCGCTGGGGATTTGGAAAACTGTCGGAGGCGGGAACGTGCTGCTGGATGGGTGCTCAGGTATGTTTTATAAAGGGGCTCAAGGTGTGGGATCTGTTCGCAGGGCAAAAGGACAGTTAGTGTCACGAGCGAAAACACAATTTACGCTTTGACGGACAATATCAAGGAACAAATTTCCCACGTTGTCTTCATCGCTACCCCCCTCATTGATTCGGCGATTAGCAACTGTTTCCAAACGCTCGACAAACCGAGACGAAAGACGCGCTATATCACTGATGTTTCTGAATATGCTGCGTACATCGTCATCGGTCATCGGCGAAGGATGGGCGGAGGTCGGATATGGGCCAGTCCCAGAGCCAGGCAAGAGTGTTGAAGAGCCTGGTATAGAAACTGGTCTACCTCCATTGAATTGCATGTCAGGCGAGTAGCTGGCCAAGCTCATTGAACGATAACCTACCTTGAGCAAGTGGGAGATATATATTACACACCAAGGCGAGATCTTGCGCATACGTGCGTTCCGAAGAAAGTAATTCCCACATGGGATCCGTCTAGTGGCCTCGTGTGATTTGCGTGGTGCTGCAGCTCTGACAGCAGAATCGGATCGGGTTCTTTGACTGTCACTAACGTTCGTTTCCGCAACTAGGGCGACGTGTTCGTGGTGACGTCCTGTTTATGGCGCTCAGTTACAGTGAGCGTTATCCTGTCCGCTGGGATGAAAATGTGCAACTAACCTTGGCGTTAAGTAGCACGCTGGTCACATTGTCTTCGGCTCACAAGTCGTGAGAGGATACAAATGCTGGCTGACCGACACAGCTTATGTACAAGCAGTCAATACCTGAGAACAGCAAGTGCGTCAGCAACAAGGACTTTGACCATTTACAGCTTGTGTGATGTGCCGGTGTGTGATGGACTATCTTTGTGGATGAAAAAAGAGCCCTTGATGCACTGTATTTAGTGTTCTCGCAGGCTAGAAGGGCACCTGAGCGAGAGCACTAGCAAGCGCTCATCCGTGGGACATGCAGCTGTCAATAATTTGGTCTGGTGATCTAGACTGGCCGTCAACCGGATTTTCAAGTTTTCAACTCGGGGAGTAAAATTCTCATCTGGTCACTGTATGTGTCGTTGCTGACGTTGCAGGTTTACAAGAACTTGTGTACAAGACGTGGACGGTTGTAGTGACTCGGAGGTTTCCGCCCAACTCAGTGGACGTAACCAGCGCAAGATCGGGGGTCCCATCCCAATAAGCGCTTTGTGGTGGGGTGCAGGTTTGCAAAAACCTGTGCGAAGAACATTAAATTACTAATATTAGTGAGGTTCTGCCAGACTGGATACATGCTTCCAAGATGCACGATATGATCAGGGACCGATTTGGGATACCCTTGTTAGGCAGACGTGTCTTTTTAAACTCACAAATAATTATGCTTCACATGAGGTCATTTTCAAGCCTGGCGAAACCACTAAAAACGTCTCCTCACGCGTTCATCCCCTCGTCTGTGTGCCCTCCCGACCCCTTGGAAAAATGCCAGTGCTCGACCAATCAATCCTTCGCAAATCTCATCAAGAGCTTCTAATCCAAGCACAATGTAAGGTATTTGAGTTGGTAGTTGGGAAGAGATACAGTATGAAGCCTACCGAATGTCGATGTACGCCTGGAGGTAAAACGGGATTGACCCTGTCGCGAACGCGGCGCAATCAAATCGCGAATGAGTTGCGCAGGCGGATACTTATCTAGAAATAACTTGATGGTGGACACAATACACTTCGATGTAGGTCGATGTTCCTGCATTGGCGACCAGCAAGTGTTTATGAGCCCCAATGCTCGTCATCGATTGGTCGGGATTTCGGCCGTTCGGGCTTCCCACCCCGAGCCAAACATAAGACAACAGAAGCATCTTGATCAATTTCAGACCAAGGTTGTTTTCCAGACAATACCTGCAAGTGAATCAGAAACGGTCCAACGTTCGTGTCATGTGGACATGCATGAAGAGCAATGCTACCCAAAGAATATATATCACTCTTTGTGGTCTTTTGGAACCTCTCTCTCGAGTCACAAAGGACTTGTTCAGGAGGGATCCACCGCAGAGATTGCGATTTCATCGCGGATCTTCGAAGGTAAGCCACAGCCTCCGAGGTTGCTCCAACTGAAGTAGAATAGCCGAAATCAGCTAGGCGCGGGGTGTAGTCTGCGTCGAGGAGCACGTTATTCTGGGTAATAGTTAGTTCTCGTATCATCGAATACATTGATGGCGCACGGAGTTCAGATCACCGTGGATGATGGGTGGGGAGAGTGTGTGTACTACATCCCTGTTACTCATCCGAATATTCGGCACCAATAATATGGAGACCTACGGTAATGAACACCATTGGCAATATCTCTGAGCTGTCGAAACGCGTCAGAGTCAAATCGTGAGAACATCTGCACACCGATACGACGCACTAGGTGGAGGCGATGGGTCGTGATGAGGCAACTATCGTGATCTTCTAAGAAACTCTGTAAAGTTCCATTGGGCATCCATAACGACACAAAGGACGTGGAATTCTGCATTCCAAACCCATATGCAACGCCCAAAAACGGTACTATGTTCCTGTGGGTTAATCTCTTCCACAAGCAGAGCTCCTCCCGAAGAACCTGTCGAGCAACCAAGACTCAATTTTTGTCCCCAAGTTTTATCGGTACAGCTACCTGAGCAGGTTTATCAACTCCCTCTAGTACTTCTAGCGTAAGCCTGAATCGAAAAGCCTTTACCGCTACCTTTGAGACGAGTGAGAAAAGATGGATAAAATACGAGTGACTCGAACCTCCTTTGTACGCGAACCACCGTTGAGCTGGCACTTGTAAACGTCACCAAAACTGCCTCCTTCCAAGTACTGAAGTTTGACGATGTGGTCCGTGAGGTCCAAAATGGCTGGGGATGTGACACGTTCACATATAAATCTATAAAAGATGTCAGTCGCTAGCCAGCGCGGCGATTGGATGAAGGAGTGTACTGAAAGCAGCTGCTCATTGGATCGACATGCTACAGAGAGGAGGTGGGGAGTTTTCCCTGAAACGTGGAGGTTTTAAGCAGAATTGGTGGGAACCGAGAGAAGTCGGATTGGCACGAGGTGTTCCTTGTCATGCTTCTTGTCCACGTTGTATCCAGCGTGCCGGTGGCAGAACTTAGTATATTGATATTGGATGGAGACCTTGAACCTGTCCTCGATATGGCGCATGTTGTACATCAACGTTTCTGCAGTCTTTGTAAACCTGCATTTGTGTGACTTTCCGTGCTAGCCATTTTTGCATGACCGGATATGCATGGTTACTTATTCACCGGTTGCCCTCGGACGACCGCTTTAGTGTATTATGTGTCTATAACCGAGGAAACTTACATGTGTGCACGGTTCACCTTTGCTGAAGGTCATCTCGTCTGCAGATTCAAAACAAGGATACACAAACGAAAGAGAAAGGAAATAAATTGAATCTCGGTCAACGCCGGATTTCGAAACATGTCGCTCGTCTGACATAAAATTAATTTTTGGGTATTACCGGATTTTTAGTAGAATCTCGCGTATCTCCGGATTGTGCTTGCTGATCCAAATAACGTAATCACGCTCACTTCACAGCCGTCCCATTCCAGCAAGGTATGTACCTGGAGCCGAAGGCTAGTAAGTAGAGCTAGCTTGTCGGTTGCTACATAATTATAACACTTGTCCAAAAAAAAAAAAAGGTTACTTATTCAAAGTCGTCCACCACTATAAGTGGTTGGCAAAAAAAGTGGAGCTGTTCCAGCGCCGTACAATCCATTGTGATCATGGTGTCAAGGTGATTCAGTCCAGACGGTCCATTGTTACACTTTTATCTGTATGTGTTTGTTCCTCTCCAGACGAAGCAATTTCACCGAGAAGGTCACAATAGAATTACGGAAGAAGTTGTACGCTGGGGTGGTTTCTACTCATGAGGAGTCCTGAGTACCCAAGGTTTTCGCAATTTCTTCGTAGGAGTAGCGGGAGGGATGTATTCATCAATTGCTGGGTCGTCAGAATCCGCTATAATGGTGGAGGACGAAGAGTCGCTCGAGTCAGACTGCTGAGTATCTTGCATTGATTTTATCACGTCGCGAAGAGGTTGGGAATGGGGGAAACGCTCCAGGAACTGCTCGAGAAAGGACACGATAGTGTTCGCCGCAGGTCGGTCCGGAATTTGCGACAAGCAGCGTTCGATGAGCTCCCAGTGCTGGTCATCTATTGGCCGGGACTCTGGCCGACCAGGTATCTCGCCTTGGCTCAATCGGAGTAAAACAGCGACATCTTCCCCGATCTCCCACCAGGGTTGCTTGCCGGACAACACCTACGAGCGAATAAGAGCGGGCACAAATGTGACAGCCAGTAGACCTGCCTGGAGAGCAATGCACCCAAAGGAGTAAACATCACTTTCGGTTGTCCGACGTACAGTCTTTGAGTTTGACACGACCTGTTCTGGTGCGTTCCATCGTAGAGCCCCCGGTCGACTCGTGGACCTCTTGAGGTAATTCAATGCTTCAGGCATTTCTCCCACCATGGAAGCATAGCCGAAATCAACTAAGCGTGCAGTATAGCCATCATCGAGAAGCACGTTGGCCTGTCATGGATTTAGTTGCGAAAAAGATATCAGCGTGAATACGCACAGGGTTAAGGTCTCCGTGAAAAATTGGATGGGTGGAGTTGGAGGAAGAAGCGGTGGGTAAAGTAAACTTGAAGGAATGCACTATCGTCAGGACAGTTTAGCTGGATAACGGTTACAAACAAGGGAGACCAACAGTGATGCAGTCCGTTTGCGACGTCGCGTAACTGCCAACACTTATTAAACGATGAAATGGACAACCAACGCCAGTGAACCCACCAATCGGAGCCGATGGCCAACTTCGAGATTCTCATACTGCCGCAGAAATTTTTCGAGGGTTCCATTGCACATCCACAATGAGACCAAGGACGTGGAACCTGACACTCCAAATCCAGTGGCGATGCCAAGAAACGGAACAATGTTTGGGTGGTCCAATCTCCTCCAGATTCCGAGCTCTCGATGCGCCATCTAGATAGGGCAAGTCAGAGCGAGATGTCTGGTTGTCAACGATGGCGCTCACCCCGCTACTTAACTTGAATCGAAAGGCTTTGACCGCCACCTGGGCAACGCGTTAAGCACAT
This sequence comes from Boletus reticuloceps, assembly GCA_018397855.1. Classification (NCBI taxonomy): domain Eukaryota; kingdom Fungi; phylum Basidiomycota; class Agaricomycetes; order Boletales; family Boletaceae; genus Boletus; species Boletus reticuloceps. The sequence goes on from JAGFBS010000015.1 coordinate 909,718, forward strand.
TGAGCGGGTACGCAGTGCGTGACACTCATACCATCCTACCGTTATACGAACACTTATAGACATCACCAAAGTGCCCTGCCTCTGAGCACTGACGTCCAAGTTTGACGATAGAGGTGGTGAGGTCCTTTGGAGGGGGTGGAAATGCAGTACTGAGGAAGGTAAAAACGTAATCGATCATCGATGAGGGATGAATGTCAGTCTCTGCAGGTTATGTGGCCCAAGTGAGAAAACATACTCTGGACTGGCCATTAGAGTTTACTTCCGTGTCGCGTAGTCGGTGGGGTTTGTGGTCGGGTACCTTCTTATATCTAAAGAGAGAAGGAGACCGCATGGAAGCCTCAAGGCTGCACGGAGTGCTATGTGTAGACGTGTTGATTGTATAGGATGCGTGTACTGGGGCCGAAAGTTGGTGCCACGATGTAGATGTTATTAATTCGAGTCGATCAATGTCGACGAAGAGTCTGCATGCATCATGCATGCGTGTTAATTCTGAGGTCAGGTCAAGTGGTCGGGCAGAGCAGTCGGTTGTGTGACTGCGTACGTCCGAGGACCTGGTTCCCTAGAGCCTGAAACTGGCGCTTACACTCGTTACAGCGAGAAGAAGTGGGGATGTTTTGAGGTTATTGGAACAGAACGAATAACGGCAATTTTTGGGCACCCAAATCTGTATTCTCTGACCACGCAGTGGCGTATGTGGGTCCATTTGGAGAGTGGGCTGGGGGCAATCTGGATATACGCCGTTTGGGAACGCGTTGTAAGGAACGTGCCTTTCTTATGTAAGTCGTGGGAAAACTCGAGCTCTCGTCCGAAAAAGTGAACCGAGCAACGTATGTATACGTCCAAGGCAAGATTGCTCACGCACCGTGACTACGCAGTGGCTCTGCTTTCTCATGCAACGGACAGCCTTCAGTAGATTCTCTTCCAATTGTCATGGCTAACAACTGACATCTTTGTTAGATTGATGCATCACCCTTTCACCGCCCCGTACAATATGGATCTCACCGACCGCATCGTCAAAATTCAAGGTCAGTACTTGGAGGGAGGGAGGTTTGGTGACGTGTACAAGTGTCAGCTCAAAAACGCCTCGGACATAATGGAGGTTTGAACTCACTCACTCTTTATGTAACCACTTCTCACTCGTCCTAAAGGTAGCAGTGAAGGCTTTCCGATTCAGACTTGCGCTAGAAGAAGAGAGAGTTGATGAACTTACCAAGGTAGCCGTATCAGCAAAACCAAGGACAAAAATTGAGTCTTGATTACAGACTTTCCGAGAGAGACTACATTCGTGGAGGAGGTTGACCCACGAGAATATCGTACCGTTTTTGGGGATTGCATATGGGTTTGGAATGTACAACTCCATGTCCTTAGTCTCGTTGTGGATGCCCAACGGAACTCTACAGAGTTTCTTGGAAAACTACGATAACTGCCTCATCACAACACACCGCCTTCACCTGGTACGTCGCATTGACGTGCCATGTCCTGTGTTTGTTCTGACGATCCGACTCTGACGCATTGCGACAGCTTAGGGATATTGCCAACGGTCTTCATTACTGTAGGTCTCGACATTGGTGCCGAATATTTGGATGAACAACTAGGATATAGTACACACACTCTCCCCACCCATCACCCACGGTGATCTGCACTCAGTGCGTCATGGCCATACTGAACGATTTGTGAACTGACAGTTGGCCAGAATAACGTGCTCCTCCATGCAGACTATACCGCATGCCTGACTGATTATGGCTATTCTTCTTCAGTTGGGGCAACCTCGGAAGCTTCGGCTTACCTTCGAAGATCCCCGACGACATCTGAATACCTTCGGTGGATTCCTCCTGAACAAGTTCGTTGTGACTCGAAGGAGAAATTTCGAAAGACCACGGAAAGTGATGTGTATTCTTTTGGCAACATCGCTCTTCATGTACGTCCATGTAGTGCGGATGTTGGCCGTATCTGATTCTTCGCTTCCAGGTATTGTCTGGAAAACAACCCTGGTCTGAAATTCATGAAGATGCTTCTGTTGTCCTATGCTTGGCTCAGGGTCAGAAGCCGGGGCGACCAAAAACCCGACCAATCGATAACCAGCATTGGGAATTCATAGACACTTGCTGGTCGCTAAATCAGGAGCATCGACCCACATCGAGGCAGATTGTGTCCATTATCAAATCGTTTCTAGATCTGCATCCGGTTGTGCGACCCATTCGTGAGTTGATCGCACCGCCTTCGTGACAGGATCATGCCCGTTGTGCTTGGCGCGTTTCCCCGCGGACAACTGGGAGCACCATGGAATGCAGAACACAGGCGAGGGTGGTGATCGCCATCAGAGTGAAGGTATTGAAAAGGATGATAGGGCTTCTCTCGGGCTGAGGGGTGCTATTTGCTTTGGGCCACTCCCGAAGAAATATCTTCCCTGTAGTCGTTTTCCAAGGTTTCTTGCGTGTCGATGTGGGAAGATCATGCAACGAAAAGGAGAAAAATAGCTTCATGCTGTCTTTATTGAGCTATGTATCACTTATTATTTTGCTGATACCAGAAAATACTCGAGATGAGATGAATGAATCAACAGCGGTCTTCAGAAGTACACTTGTTCTCGTACAGTAACCCAAGACCTTCAGCCATCACAGGTGATAGAATTAAACGGTGACCCTATTCTGGGTCTCGGCCACCAAAACCCTTTGCCAAGCTATTGCCAGTGATGGCGCCAGGTGGTGTCAGTGGTAAGAATGCAAGGCAAACGTGCATGTGAGCCACATTCCATCTACTTTGAATTCAGCATCAGATGGACAAACTTGGGGCTCCGATCATTTTGGCTGAGCTATGTCACCTTTCTGAGTGCATGCTTGGTATCCGTGCGGGTGGCGATGATGAGTGAGTCGGCTTCACTTCTGTTGCCTTGGAGTTTGCATCGTGACATTCGGAACATCATGATCTGTAGGCATTATATTTTCTCTTTCCTAGTCAGGCACCATACAACCTCTGCAGCACTTACAGCAAGTAATAGTTGGGATCGATGGCAATAAGAAAACATACATCCTAAACACTCATACAGACATCTCACAAACATATACATACTGACCGTCTGCCCCATACAAACATGTCGGTCCGCAGCTTTTGCCACACTTCTCCCGAATCGTCTCTACAGCACACGCGTCAGGTACACCCATCCCGGTCCGCGTCCCCAATCGCGGTGATAGTCGAGGATCGCCGAAGCATATTGTCGAGGCTGCATGTCCGGGAACTGGAAATGGTATCTATCGAACACCCAAAGACCACTGCCATGAACACGTGTTCGTCGTTTTCCAGGAATCGGACGTCAAACTCATCGTTTTCTGGGTTGCAGGGTAATTGTGTGTCCCGAAGTTCAGTGATGGGCCCACCACGGTGATCGCTGTTGGCACTTCGCTCGTCCTGATCACAATTCTCCTCCAGGGTTGTCTCCAAACCTAAACTTTCTTCAGCGTCTTCGCAGCTTCACGCAGTAACTCAGCGTTGACTGACCTGAGCCTGTCTCGTTCTCGCTGGGATCGTCAATGGGCCTCTTCACAGTGCATCTGCACAAGGAGCACTTCAAATTTCAATCTCCTGTGCGTAAGCACCATTGCTGGATCCCTGAAAGTATTGAGCACCGAAGAAGAATCCTCAGCTTCCCTCGCAGCCGAATAACCACCCTCTATCGAAGCAGGGAGCGCAGCACCGTGCTGCGACGACGGCCCAGTCCAAACAAATACCCCTGCCTCCGAACACGTTGCAACAGTGCCTCCATCTGAAATGCAAATTTTCCCTCCCCGTCATGGAGATCCCAAAAGATCCCCACGAGGGCATACGCCATGTATTCAATGCGCGTCGTGCGTCGACTGGCAGCCCAAGACAGACGTTGCGCCACGTCAAACGCCCCCGGGCTGAAGCCGCTGAGCTGGCTTGATGTGTCCCTAAGGCAAGCTTTGAGTTGACGGAGATTGCATTTCGCTAATGCAACTACCCGTGGGCCATTCATGTGACTGACAGAGTGGAAGTAAGTATGGTGACTGACGCAAGTCGTTGTACCCCGTAGTATGTGAGATTTTTCATTGTGAATGGTCAGTTATGACGATTATGGAATGGGAACCCTGGATCGGTCGAGAACCTTGTTTACATGATCCAGGATACATAATTTACATACTTATTCGAAGTCGTCCAGCGCTGCATGTACATGTGATATTGGAACTACTACAATGCATCGTCGTCATGGTGCCAAGGTGATTCGTATTCATGCGATCCGGACAACCCATCATTACACTTGTGGCTTTGTAAGTTCCTCTTCATGAGGAATCCTGAACGCCCAAGGGTTCCGCGATTGCTTCGTAGGAGCAGCGGGAGGGATGCATCCCTCATCCTGTTTCGTAGATCCAAGAAGAGTAGATAAGGAAGAAGAGTCGCTTGGGTCAGGCTGTTGAAGGTCTTGCAGGGAATCGATCACGTCGCGAAGTGGGTGGGAATGGGGAAACGCTTCAGGAACTGCTCGACAGAGGAAACAATAGTGTTCGCCACAGGTCGATTCGGAATTGGCGACAAGCAACGTGCAATGAGTTCCCAATGCTGGTCGTCAATTGGCCGGGACTCCGGCCGACCAGGCATCTGGCCCTTGCTCAACCGAAGTATAATAGCGGAGTCTTCCCCGATCTCCGACCAAGGTGGCCTACCAGACAATACCTACATCTGGATAAGGACAAGCACGACCAGTGTTCATTAGACTTGCCTGGAGGGCGATGCACCCGAAGGAATAAACATCACTTGCGGTTGACCGACGTACAGACACTGAGTTGGACAAGACCTGTTCTGGTGCGTTCCATCGTAGAACGCCCGGTCGACTTGTGGACTTCTTGAGATAATTCAATGCTTCGGGCATTTCTCCCACCATGGAAGCATAGCCGAAATCAACTAAGCGTGCAGTATAGTTGTCATCGAGAAGCACGTTGGCCTGTCAAAGATATAGTTGCGAAAAGGATATTAGTGTGAATACGCACAGGGTTAAGGTCCCCGTGAAGAATTGGATGAGTGGCGTTGGAGGAAGAAGCGGTGGGTAAAGTAAAGGAGTGCACTATCGTTAGGACTGTTTAGCTGGATAACGACTACCATGGGTGACCTACGATAGCGTAGTCCGTTTGAGATGTCAAGTAACTGTAAACATTTATTGGATGGTAAGATACATTGGAGTGATATGATAGTATGGACGCACCAATCGGAGTCGGTGGTCAACTTCAAGATTCTCATACTTCCGCAGAAAACTTTCAAGGGTTCCATTGGACATCCACAACGAGACCAAGGACGTGGAACATGACACTCCAAATCCAGTGGCAATACCTAGAAACGGAACGATGTTCGGGTGGTCTAATCTCTTCCAGATTCCGAGCTCTCGACGCGCCATCTAGAGAGGGTAGGTTAGAGCGAAACGTCTAGTTGTTAATGATGGCGATCACCCCGCTATCCACCCGCAACTTGAATCGAAAGGCTTTCACCGCTACCTGAGCAATGTACTACGTAAAACCGAGCGGATAAGCATTGCATGATGCTCATACCATCCTACCATCATTCAAACACTTATAGACGTCACCAAAGCACCCTGCCTCTGTGTATTGATCTTCAAGTTTGACAATAGAGGCAGTGAGGTCCTTTGGAGGGGGCAGAGACGCAGAACTGAGGAAGGTAAAAGCATGGTCAAACATCGATGAGAGGTGGATGTTAGTCTCTGCGCGGGTTGTGAGACCCAAGTGAGAAAACATACTTTGGACGGGCCATTAGAGATATTCAACTTTGTCACGTATGGGGTCTGTAGTCAGGGTAACTTCTTAGATTTAAAGAGAGAAGGAACCCCAAGGCTGCCACACTGAGTGCTATTTGTAGCGCGCTGAACGTATAGGATGCGTGTACTGGCGCCAATTGTTGGTACCACGATGTAAGTAAATGTCATTAATCCGGGTCGACCAATATCGAGGAAGAGTCTACATGAATCATGCATGTTCACTTCCGAGGCCAGGTCAAGTGGTCAGGCAGAGCAATCGGTTGTGACTTCATTTCGTACTAAAGGGTTGCGGGCATATCTAGCCCCATCAGATGCACGACTATAATTTCCCGAATAGCCACTTAACTACACTTCAGATCTGGACGCCCGCGTGATAACGAGAAATTGTTAGGTTGTTGGAAGAACGAATTAGTAACAGCAACTTTTCGCCATCCAAATTTTTGTATGTAGACTAGGATCACGTGCTGGGGCCCTGCTAGGCTAAGCCCCGCAGAACCCACGAGCACGGACCAACCCAAACTCCCTGGCACACTGGACACGTCGCTATGCCCTTCAGCGTGGGGGCCAGACGTTGTCTGCGGCAGTCTGCGATTTGCTGGCATTGCTTAAGTCGTGGGAACGTATTGCAGGCAACGTATGTATTATAATTCAAACACCACATGTACTAACCTGGACCGCTACAGCATTCTGCAATTGGCTACCAATTGATCTTCGGTCGAGGCGGGGCGCCGAGACGTGAAGCCAGCTAAACACGAGTCACAGGCTGTGACTCTGATGGATTACAAAGATCTGAGGCGAGACCGTGGAATATCAGTATAGTATGAGCCTGCGAGGAACGCGCAATTGGCTATAAAACGGGCGTCCAACTTATTTGGGACAGATCCAGTCGGGAAAGATTGCAATTTGCTACGCACCATGGCTACGTGGCTCCGCTTTCCCATTCAATGGACAGCCTTCAGTACACTTTCTTCCGATTGCCGTGGCAGGCCAGCGACTGACATCTTTGTTAGATTGATGCCTCACCGTGTCACAATCTGACAGTGACCCAGAATAACGTGCTCCTCCGTGCAGACTATGCTGCACGCCTGACTATTACGGCTATTCGTCTTCAGTCGGGGCAACCTCAGAGGCTTTGGCTTACCTTCGAAGATATCCGATGACATCAGAATCCCTCCGGTGGATCGCTCCTGAACAAGTTCTTTGCGACCCTAAGGAGAAATTCCGAAAGACCATGGAAAGTGACATATTCTTTTGGTAACATCGCTCTTCATCCACGTCCATATGACGTGAAGTTTGGGCCGTATCTGATCCACTTGTAGGTATTGTCTGGAAAACAGACATGGTCTGAAATTCATGAAGACGCATCTGTCGCCCTGTGCTTGGTCAGACGCCGGGCTGACCAAAAACCTGACCAATCAATGACCAGCATTGGGAATTCGTAGACGCTTGCTGGTCGCTAATTCAGAAGCATCGACCCACATCGAGGCAGATTGTGTCCATTATCAAATTGCTATCTAGATCAGCATCCGCCTGTGCAACCCATTCGTGAGTTGATCGCACCGCTTTGGTGACAAGATTATCCCCGTTGTGCTCGGTGCGTTTCTCCGCCGGACAACTGGGGGCACCATGGCATGCAGAACACAGACGAGGGTGGTGATCGCTATCAGAGTGAAGGTATCGAAAAGGATAACTGGACTTCTCTCAGGCTGAGAGGTGCCATTCGCTTGGGCCTCTCCCGAAGAAGTGCAAGCCTCTTTCCTGTAGTCGTTTTCCAATGTTTCTTGCGTGTCGATGTGGGGAGATCATGCAACGAAAAGGAAAAAAAAAACTCATGCAGTCTTTATTGAGCTATGTACTATCGCTTGGTATATTTATTATTTTGCTGATACCAGAAAATACTCGAATCAACAGCGGTCTTCAGAAGTACGCTTGTTCTCTCATGGTAAACCAAGACCTTCAGCCATCACAGAGGTGATAGAATCAAATGGTGACCCTGTTCTGGGTCTCGGCCACCAAAATATTTTATCAAAATTTTGCCAGTGATGGCCCGGGCGCCAGTGGTAAGAATGCAAGGCAAACGTACATGTGCCAAGCCACATTCCATCTATTTTGAATTCAGCATCAGATGGACGAGGTTTCCTGGCGAGGGTCCGATCACTTTGACTGAGCTATGTCACCTTTCTGAGTGCATGCTTGGTATCCGCGCGGGTGGCGATGATGAGTGAGTCGGCTTCACTCCTGTTGCTTTGGAGTTTGCCTCGTGACATTCGGGACATCATGATGTGTAGGCACCATACTTTCTCTTTCCTAGTCAGGCACCATACAACCTCTGCAGCATAGGATTCTGACGTCTAGAAGCAAGGGATCGATGGCAGTAAGGAAACATACATCCTAGTACACACTCATACAGACATCTCACAAACATGTCTGCTCCTCATACAAATGTGTCGGTCAGCAGCTTTTGTCACACTTCTCCCGAATCGTCTCTATGCAGCACAAACGCCAGGTACACCCATCCCGGTCCGCGTCCCCAATCGCGGTGATAGTCGAAGATCGCCAAAGCATATTGTCGAGGCTCGAGGCTGCATGTCCGGGAACTGGAAAGGGTATCTATCGAACACCCAAGGACCACTGCCACGAACACTGAGGGGTTTGAAAGTCCCGTCCGGGTCTGTGAAATGAAACCAAGATTGGCCCTCGGCCCCTCGCTCTTGGGCTGATATTCTTCGTCGTTTTCCAGGAATCGGATGTCAAGCTCATTGTTTTCTGGGTTGCAGGGTGATTGTGTGTCCCGAAGCTCAGTGATGGGCTCACCACGGTGATCGCTGTTGGCACTTCGCTCGTCCTGATCACGATTCTCCTCCAGGGTTGTCTCCGAACCTAAACCTTCTTCAGCGTCTTGACCTGAGCCTGTCTCGTTCTCGCTGGGATCGTCAATGACCTCTTCACAGTGCATCTGCACAAGGAGCACTTCAATTTGCAATCCGTAAGCACCATTGCTGGAACCCCGAAAGTATTGAGCACCGAAGAGGAATCGGCCCAGTCCAAACAAATACCCCATGCCCCCGAACACGTTGCAACAGTGCCTCCATCAACCTCTGAAATGCAAATTTGCCCTCCCCATACTGCACCGGCATGGAGATCCCAAAGATCCCGATCAGGCCATACGGCATGTCTTCAATGCGCGTCGTGCGTCGACTGCCCAAGACTGGCGTTGCGCCACGTCAAACGCTCCCGGGCTGAAGCCGCTAAGCTGGCTCGAGGGAATACGTGTCGCCACCAAAATCGCTCGCCAGACTGGATTCTTTTCCTCCTTTGGCACCCAATTCGGATGTCCTTGTCATTCCTCGCCTCCGAGAACGCCTTCCACTTCCGTTTGAGGTTATGGGGTGAGTAACTCTTGGAGGGTCCATCCCCGTGTGAACCATTTTCGTCTCCGGGGATGTCGTCGAGGATGAGGGACGAAGCGAGGCGGACGATGCAGGATGTAGGCATTGCGGTACCATCGGAACATGGCGCGGATGGATTCGTCAAGTACGGCGCTGCTGTCTTTGTGGATACAGCAGGTGTCGGACCAGGCAAAACGGCAGCGATACGACCGGGCTTTAGAACAGAACTGGAGTAGTTTGTGCATTGTGCAGGCCGGTGCGGGTGGGGACGTCTGGGGCGTGGATGGCGAGTTTTTCGGCAAGTGTGGTCTGACAAGGAGTTCGGATTGGATAACACGCGAGAAGGCAACGAACATACTTCGTCATCTTGAATCAGCACGTCGGCAAACGTGCTGACCATGGGCATATCCTGGAATGTAGGCTCGCCTTCTGCAAGCCATCGATGTGAAAATATAGCGTATTCGACGAGCTTGAGGATGGCACGCGCCACGTCGCGCTGCGCTGCGTGTTGGTGCGATATATAGATGTTTTTGGATGGCGACAAGAATCGGACGGTAGTATCGGCAACATCGCCAACTGGAGAGTGTGGAGATCGATGAGGTGGATCCGGATTTGGTTAGCGGTGAACTCGTGATTAGACCTTGGGTAGGGTTATAGTAGTCTGTCGCTCGGTCGATGTTGAGCTACTCATTCAAATACTTGAACAGGACTGGTTCATGTGGATGCGGAACGGGCAGTTGGCATAAGGTCAATGCTGTAGCTTTCGATGATGGTCAACTTTGAAGTGTCCTTGCTGACATTGTACTAGCAAGCTTCAACTTGCCGAACAATTTTTACCGACTTGGCCAATCATCGCACCCCAGAGGGAGTCGATCTCAGAGCCAGACCCGCGGCCAGACCGGCTTCGGTTTGGTGTATTACAACAGTACTAGTATAGTATTCGAGGTGACTAGAATGTGTTGGTAAAATAATTATCCGGTGGGCAAGTACAATCAAGTCTCCAGCCAGTTCATCGGCGAGCTTGTTATAAACGCGGTCAATGCACCAGAATGCGATCCGAACACCGTGTTCGCGTTCGTAGTTGTCGACGGCCGCGTCGAGACTCTAGAAGAGATCGAGATTCTTGGGCCTCCTTCCCGACGAGTTCATCCTTTGCTCTATTCAGACAGATGAGACCGAGAATGGCACACGTAGACAACCTGGCTCACCTTCCAAGCAGGAACCCACTCGGTCATGCCCAACACGACATGCTCGGAGTCGGACGCGTGATGACCCACGTGATCTTCCCCATGCGCTGAGTCCACTTGCGAAGCTTGTCCCTCGGATGCTCTTCAAACTCGGCGAGCTTGCGAATGGGAGCTCTGCACGCTGGGACGTGCGAACAAGGGAAGAGTCAATGTCATCGTCAATGGGGATAGCCCAATGCATCCGTGTCGATTCCGCACCAATCGCGATCCCAATACCAGCCGTCACCTTCTTCTGACCGTTTCCCAAACACGCACCGTCGACGAACGCGACCCTGTAATATGTAGTGAAGCGGAGCGATTGTGACGGCGCGCCGCTTTTGCAGAACGATACTGGCGCAGCAATACGCGAGGAGTTCCGTGGGCAAGGATCGGGCGTTCTCACCAAAGATGAGACAGTGCCCGACGACGACTTGACAACATTTTGGATCGTTGAGGGCACGATGGATGGCGAGTACGAGGGAGATGGTTCAGGTTGAGGACGGACGCGGTCGAACGCGTGACAGTCCATAGTATTTACATAAAATGGCACCACGGTGACGTTCTAGCCGCGCGAAGGAAAAAAAAGCTAAGGAATGATCGATACCGAAGAAGCTCAGCACTGTGGGAAGTAAAATCTGTGAATTTCAGCAGCGAATTCAGTGCATATTGAATGGGGGATCAAAGGATACTGACGTGAAGATCACTGGAAAAAAATCCACTGAACCGGCATTGATCCACTCTGAATTTCATGGTATTTTTCCACTGAAATTCAAAGACTTAGGAACTCGTTTTCAGTCAAAAATTGGTGGCGAAAATATCCGATTACCAGATCAAAATGTACAATAAGAGAACTACGGAGCACTACTAGCATACTAAGTTATGTACTGTATCAGTTACCTCCATTTTTTCTGAAGTAACAACACCTGGCGGGAATCGAACTCACGTGTCCGGGCACACTTAACCACTCAGCTACAAAGCCTTTTATGTATTTACTTCATTTGTTTAATAATACTTGTTCTCCCTGTCCAGCTTGCACGCACTTTCACATTTTCTGGCCCAGCACACTCCTCACTGCCTTCATCGTACACACCCTCAACACATGCCATACCCATACCCACCTCACTCTTCATCTCCCTCACGTTGCGTGCTGTCGCTGTGTTGTCGTGCCTAAGTCCCACTTACTTAATAATAAATTATTATTAAATAAAATTCAGCTTGCCCACTCGTACAACTTGCCCTCACATCCTCGCCTGACTAATGTTTTCAGTTCATTACCTCATTGGTTTCATGGGTTCAGTAACTAGTATTAAGTGTACACAGAGCTGAATTCCACTAAAGTTACCTGCTGAAAATCAGTTCAATTATTTGGATTCACTCAATGCTCGTCCAAATGTGCCAAAAGGGGACACTGGATGGCTGCTGAGAGTGAACAGACCGTTAAAATTTTCACCGGAATTTTCACTGAATCTGTGCAAACTAGGCATTCAGTGACTCACTGAAATTAACGGCATGCATTTTGAGCAGAAAAAGTCACTGAATCTGGTGGTTCAGTGAATTATCTGCTGAAATTCAGCCTTTCTACTATCCACAGTGTCAGTGGCTCAGAAGTTTCAAAGGCAGTCCAGCTACTATCTTATCAATGTTTGATGGACGGTCTGCCAGTGCCACAAGTCCAAGCCTGCTGCTGTATCTGTGTGGCAGGCACAGCGAGCAACGCGTGGAAGTAGACAAGAGAACGTAGTACGCACAACGACCACTATGATTTGTCGACAGGCTATCATCACTGAAACACTAAGACCGTGCTATGCCATTGGTTGGATGCCCAATGGGGGTAAGAATTGATTACATTCTTGTTACGTTATAACTGCACAGTAATACCCTTAGCATATTTTACCAAATGGTCCATGTCTAAAAATCCTGTATTCAAAGGTACCCGCTCTGTCAAGTCCTTATAACTTGACTCCATGATATGTTGATCATGCGAATTGATCTATTCAATATGTGAGAAGATAACTGTATTACAATTGCTTGACAAGAAACCCCTAACATTCCAAGCAGAGGCAAAGGGTTGCGCGACAGAACGGGATGGCTAATAGTACACTATGATTAACATAATGTGTGAAAGAACACGCGCTAGATATAGGAAGCAGATATCCCAGTCGAGTGAGTACGAGACTGGAGGAAAGCAGGACGACGCGCGTCGCTAGAGTAAGTACGGTGTTCGTAGTGGGAAATGTAGCTACTACACGATGGGCTGTTGGCCGTAGGCCGTAATTTGGAGGATGAGCGCGTCGATGAAAACGAACACGCTACGTCGAGATAGGTAGTCAGGACGTCTCAAGAGCGAGCGGGAGGCGATAGGACGCGCCAAGGTGTCGGATACGATGGAAATGATGTCGATGGTGATGGTGCCAGATAGGTCTCGATATACCATGGACGTGAGGAGAACGGCGTCGACATTGAAACGTGTGCGTCACGTTAAGGTAGAGAGCCAGGGGGGTCAAGAGGGTGATAGGACCCATCGGATACGATGGGGGTCGTATCGCTCTGAGTTGTCGGAACGTGCAGAACATGGCATGCGGGACTGGCCAGGTGCGAGTCCGTGTGACGATGGAATTGGGCGACTTGAGTGATGAGTCTGCGCACTGATGGGCAGTGCGGTGTTGAGCGCGTCCGAGTCTGGATCAAGGGGTAGGGAGATCCATATGGACCTTTTGTGGTTCGCTCTCGGCGCTGACTTGATTTTTGTTCGCCATCATCTCTGGCTCCCTGATGTTCCCCGCAGCCCTCCTTGACAGCTGTACCGCCATCTGATTCACGGTGTCCGTGTGATCTGGTGGCTTGCCATCCGAGCTCGCCTCCCTTCGACTCTCTTTGTCGTCGTCGCGACCTCTCGTATCGCCACTAGGGTACTCCACCTCGCATTGGGCATCTTCAGGTGAGTAGTCGTCATCCTCTGGCTTGATTTGTGGGCCCGCAGTGATGTCCGACTCGACCGCTGCATCTGTGAGGTCTTCGGATGTGTCCGTCACGTTGGGTCCATCGTCTCGCCAGTGACTTTTCAATGGGATATTTGGCCATTTCTCTCTTTATTGACAACCGTCCGGGGCAGTCTGCCTTGGACAGTGCCAGTGTGATGGTTGGGAGATGGCTGCGCAGGTTGAACTGCGGAAGGATCGGGTACGGGAGCTAAGGGAGTTGAGTTTCGTATGCCTTCGTGGCCGGTAAGTATGGGAATTTGATCTTTAGTTGATGGTCGGATTGGTGTACAGTACACTCACCCCCTCAATTCGAGCGTTAGCCGCAGTGGGTGAATGTAGTAGAGGGTGTCGGGTCCAAATCCGTTTGATGTGTAGTTAGGTTGTACGACGGTCGGATTGGTATCGGCACTGGCCACCCCGGTGACCGACGGGTCTGGTGGATGGTCCGCGTGGGCCTTGGCAATGGTGAGGCGTTGACGTGGCCGGGTAAGGCCTTCATTGAACAAGCTGTTCGGGCGCTTGTGGCCTACTTAGTCTTGTCGGCGGGGTGGTTTGTCGTTACAGCGAGTCATTCGAGTGCACCCCCAGCCCTACTGGATCTTGTCGGAGTCATCATTGGGTCTTGTGAAAGAACACGCGCTAAATATAGGGCGTAAATAGAGTATGAGACTGGAGGAAAGCAGGACGACACGGGTCGCTAGCTACATAACGGGAAATGTAGTGAACGTGGTAATAGAGAGTATAATGAAGCTACTACACATATAGATGTTAGAACTCGAAGACGGAACCATCGTCACTATCTTCATCCTCGCTATCTGGTAAGTTGTCATCTGTTTCGTCTCCCTCAGATTCACTACCTTCGGGCGATTCATCATCATCCGACTCATCAAGTTCCTCATGGGCCGTAGCTACTCCCTGGAAATCCTCGACCACATCATTTTCAGGTTTGTGCTCGGTCGGATCCGGATTCTCTGTGTCCGGAAAGTCGTCATGAATGTCAACCTCCTGGTTTACTAGAGTCGGAAGACAGTATTGAGCATGGTGTCCAACGCCGAAACCTGCGTATCGAGCAAACATGTCACGATCAGCGAAGCTGCGGATGGTGTCAAAATTATCGACATCGTATCTTGAAAATAGCCTACATATTGACGTAGTAGGCTGCCCAATCATCAGTGTTGATGTCTTCCCGAGCAGCTGATGGACCATGACGAAGCAAGGAATCGGTGCGACCATCAGCAAATGCTGGAATCAGATGACAAGCACGAAGCACAAGGGATGGATCCAGAAATCCAAATGCGACACCTGAGTCTGAAGGAACAAAGCCGACCTTGGGAAGCCGCGCATTCCCGAATCCCCATTGGTAGCCAGGCACAACTCCGAACCAACGGACCCATAGTACCTCCATATTTCGCTCAGAGCCCATATAGTTGACTGTAAATATAAACGCTCCCAAGACTTGTGCGTACCAGAATGGGTGGGAGTTTGGACTGTCCTCGTGCGAGAGTAGCATTACTGCTGAACCTTTCCCGGGATGCAACGTGTCCTGGTCGCGGCGCATGTCGTATGTTGTGTAGTTGATTTGAAAATGTCTTGGCCGTAGGACTCTATTGAGATTATTAACAAACCGTACAGACGCCCGTTCATCGCTGGAAAATATGCGTTCATCGCCATCGTATTCGAGGTTCATTAGCCGTGACAAGAAGTGATTCTTGAGTTTGGGGATGAAGTTCTAGGATTACCAATATAAGCGTGGGCCCGGTTTGGCAGATAATAGTAAAGTGAAGCTGACCTGGAGAGCTGGGTCATCGTTGGGGTTTTGAAGGAATTCAGCAAGGTTAACGGCGTTGACTGGCGCAGCTGATAGCTGGTGATGAAGCTCAGGAGGGACTGGGCTCGGCACTGTATCATTTTGCTCGTCCTTGTCATCGTCTGATGTGAAATATGCATCACATTGGCGGCGAACTCGGGTATGTCGTCTTTCTTGCCTTGCGATTTGTCTTGCCGGAGTCTGCTTGTTTGTGCACTGATAAAACTTCTTGACGAGGCGGTGAGCAAGCTCGCCCTGGAGTTGGGGGGAATATTAGTTGAAAAATAGTCACGAATTTTATGTGACTTACAGTCTGAGTTGTATATGAATCCGTCGTTCCAAACAGACGGATCGTGGACACGTAGTCACCTAGTGCATGGACCTTATATGTAGTGAGGTTAAATAACTTGGGACGGGGACCAGACTTGGAAGTGCCGGATGATGTGGAGTCAGAGGCATTCAGTTTCCTGTCCTTGCGCCGCCAGCGCGCCGCTGTCTCAGAGGGCAACTCCATAGTGTCGAAGGCATTGCAAGTAGAAGCTTGGAATTTTCTCAGTTGGTTGCCGAGTAGTCTTGTGGCGTCATCAAGATGGCGAAGGGAATCGTCATTGTGGAGCCGTAGTTTTGCAAGGGCGTGCCATTGGGCAAGTCGAAAAAGGAGTGTGCGTATGAGGCTGTCATGCTCCGGTGGAAACAACGATTCGAAAGCGGGTATGGCGCACTGGAAGATTGTGTACAACTGTGTCAGTACTACTGTGTGGACTATCGGATAATACACTGCACCTGAAGGACATCCTCAAAGTGTCGAGCAGTGCAGTATTGTGCCCCTGAGACATTAGGAGGGAATCGTCGAATCGCGCTCTTCCCGAATGGTGGCGTTTGACGAAACCTTGAAAACAACATGTTCTCAGGAAGCGAGCAGATGCAACACAAAACAACCCCACCTATCATTGAGGATTGAAACTGCACTAGGATTGATGGCATAGAGTATCCGTAGTAAATGCCTGAAAACTGACTTGAAAACCCCAAGTTCAAACTCATGTAGGAGATCGACAACAAGCAAGCGATAAATGTTGCAGCCCAGAGAACCAAGGGTGTCAGCGAATGCGTTCTACATATACGTTATCAAAACGGCCTAGCATTGTCCAAAAGACTCTTACGAGTGTAGGGACCAAGGACATGGGTTTGAGATGTACTTCCGGCACAGCGCCCTTGATTGGTGAGCCAAACTTGTAGATGGCGGCACGCGCGGCTGAGACCCTATCCCACATATAGGTGCGTACTTGGGATAGCCTTTGTGATAGATCGGATATCAGTCCAAGGCGGTAAAGATGTGTCTTCGGGACAAGACATCGAGGACAAGGGCAATTTCCCTTGTCCCGAATCGTAGCCAGTAGTACCCTATAATGCAGACAGTGATTAACACAACATCTGAACAGAATGATGTCATACTTTTCGGGATAATCTGCAGAGTACGTGAATATGCGAGGAAACACTCGTCGATATTTACCATCATGACATTTTACGATAATGCCATTTCGGTAAGCCTCGATGAATTCATCATCCAACAGGATCCTCCACACTGCGTGAAAGAGTTCACGCTTGCAGTGTGTCAAAATATCATTCAAGTTTCTTTTATTTATGATGCTGGACACGAATCGAACCACACTTTCTGGAAGCTGATTGCATAGATGTCATGGAAAACTTAGAGTGGTTGAATGGAAGACATGAATGTGACTCACGGTCGGAATGAATGCGACGGGATGGCATGCCCCTGAATTGGGAGATGCTCGAGCATACTTTGATTGATTTCCAAAGAAAAGATACACCGGCCAAGCGGATGCGTTACCGAATTGTGCGAGGTGTGTTGCGTCTGACCAAAACATGAGCCCTGCGATTACACGTTCGAGGTCACATCCGTCATCCCGCCTCTGTTTCTGTAGTTCATCATGTGCGCGGATCCATGCATCCGAGGTATACAGTTCGTCATACAGGCGCTGCTCATGACCTGTAATGGGTGATCTCCAGATCCGCCGGAACGGAGTGAGATGGAACATCTTCGCAGTCGTGTCAGCAAAGGCCGCACGGATGACATTGGTAAGGGGGCGGTGAAACAGGCCCGGGATCGTGAAACTATGCCCATTCCCGTCTGGGTTTCGCTCTCGCGTAGGCACTGAGATATCAACCGAAGACTCCTTCCAACCATCTCGCTGTAGATCAGAGGAATTCTTATCAGAAATATCCTCCGATCTGTCAAAATGTTTCATCTGTGTATGGGCATTGAAACCATCGAAGTCGTGGGGACTGAAGTCATCTGATTGGATAACATCACGGACAAGACGGGTGACCTCAGCTTCGGACTTCTGCCTGCTTCCAGTCACCATCCATGTCATGAGCCGCCAGATCCCCATGTTCTTCCAGGGCCATGGAGGTGATGGAGGGAGCGATGGGGTGGTGGAAGTTGTGCTCGACAAATCATTAGGTGGGTTCCTGGGCATAGTGTTGGAGAGCTGGTCAATTGTCAAGAAAGCGTCGGGATCATATGACGGTCGATGGTGGTAGTCACGAGCAACTCCAAATATATTGAAAGAAGTGCGGAGGGAATCGAATACATGGAGAATTACGCGAGGGAACCGTGAAGTAGTAGGGTTAGATGCCGTGGAGCCCGAAGATTGAACGGCTTCCAGGTCAACCGGTAAAGTTGAAGGGAGAGATGGTTCTGGGAGCACATCCCGGAATCGTGCAGGTAAACGTCTTGACCGAGTAGGGCGACCTGAAGTTGCAGTTGCATGGTTACCGACATCTGAGTCCATATTGCCAGTGGAGGCTGTATTCAGTTCCGGCGACGGTGATGCCCCACCACGATGGTCGGTGATTATGCTTGTAGCCCCTGCGCTGCTAGCCTCCAAGTGTGTGCTGGATGGATTACCACCGGCAATGAACTCAGCAATAGGGGATGACGGCGACACATTAGCTGGGATTATGGACTCGGATGGATGGGAGGTTGGTACTAGATTAATGTCATCCTGCCTCCGAGTCTGAGCCATTTAGGTGAGCAACGTCAGGCTTATACCAGACTGTATCACGACCTTACTGACATTATTATCTTCCTGTCGGGGTACCTTCTTTGAGTCTCCACCTGTCTGACTCAGTAAGCGCTTGCGTCGTAGGTTCGCATGTGATACGGATTCTTGTTGATACAGGGTGCAACCGGAGCGATGCCGATGGAGGGCACGACTTGAGTCAAACGTCCGTTCACAGACGACCCCACATTTGAAACGGCCATCCATCACAGAGGGGTCAAGAAGTAGAGCGAATAGTATTGTGAAAATAGAGAAGTACAGTGTGAGCATGTAGACAACCGCAAAGGAGGAGAGTTGGGAGGGTGGAAACGAAATGCAACGAGGACATTTGGCACGGGTCACATGCCAGGATCTCAATTCCTCGATCAGTTTCGTTATGCCGTAAGCTATTGCCCTGGTGACTCCACAGCCCATAGTACTAGTCCCTTCGGAGTTAGAGAGCTGTCCGTCGCCTCCATTCTCTGGTACCACATAGTTGGAACCTCTGAACCTAATTTGATCCTGTCAATCACAGTACGTATGAATCCCGGAGTAAGCAGTGCTCAGCGCTCACCTGATCTAAGGGCCGAGTGGGAGAACGATGGGGAAGGGAGCCATTCATATTCTGAGAAAGTACCAAGTAACTGAGAATGCCGGCTAACGAGGGCTCTGTAAACACGCACCCTAGGAATATGACTCAGACAGATGAACTGGCGCAACAGGATAATACATCCTCCCACTGTTACAAGTCTCGCCACAGCTCTCGCTCATCTTCATTCAATGAAAGCACTGCGGAGATCCTCCTGGGACTCTTCCGAAAGGATACTAGGATTGAAGCCAACTTAGGTGCTCAGTACGAAGACGAGGAAGACCCTGCAGTGCGAGACATGGTAATACGTGCCCATGGAGAAGACCCGGATTCCTGGGTTAGCAAGAAGCTTGCAAGAGTAGTACCTACGGAACCTGTGCATATTCGCCATCGTGACAACCTGAGCTCAGTACGTCTTACAATACTAGGTGTTCAGCTGAGCATTGATGGACATTCGCTTAGCATAACCAGGGCATGAAGCGGCCAAGATCACCTACAGATTCGGAAACAGAGGGGGTAAGGACACAACATTCATTCAGAACGAAATTAATTCATTTCTGATGGGCCCAATAGGAGAGCAAACGGCTGAAAGCTCAGGAAGCCCGTAACTCGATTGACCAGTGATGCACTCAAGGTGCTGGATGCGATGGTGAGTTACAATTTGACAGTTAATTTAAGACCAATTTTCTCACCGATTGCGTAGTAGGGAAGCGGGGTGTAAGATACATGTACTGAGTAACACGATCGAGAGTGAGAATGGCACCAATGAGAAATGGAGCATCCCTAATAAGATCGACTGAGCCATGTTGAGGATTTCGATTGAACTGTGCCGGGGAGATGGAGTGAAGCATGTCAAAATTGGCCAGTCCGTCTGTGGCTGAGCACTGAGCACTGAGCGGCCACGGTTGGCGACTGTGGGAGAGTGTCTTACACATGAGATGATCAGTGACCACTACCGCTGACCAGGACCACGTCAGCGACAAATGTCCATCCCCACATAATCAATTCATCATGATCCAACCGCTGAGTGCAGCCATGCTCAGCTAAGGTGCCTGGTAACCCTCTCGTTGTCGATTCTCGAAGCTCTCAAACACTCACACCGGGATCAAGCTTCTGTCGTCTCCGATGCGCCAATGACCATGTGGTATCATGCACGAGAACGAGGACAACCGCTACCTCACTGATGAAGAACCGGACGCAATTGTCCCGGGCACAGGGTATGTCTTTACTCTCTTTTGCCGAAAACAGCCTCAAAACGGCAAATTGTGGTGCGACAGTCAGATTATCACAACCATCGTTTCAACCGAGTTGCTCAAGAAAACGCGGATGTGTTCAAGCATGCCGAGGAAGGCACAGAGGTAGAGGGAGGGTACAATCATCAGATCACAGACAAGAATTCGTTTTACCTATGTCTCCCCGATGCCTCTCGAATTCCCGTACCAAGTACCCCCCATCCCGCCCTCCGAGACCGACACCGTCGACAAGGCGGCGTACATCGAAAAGTGGCTCAGAGCACACGAAGCGACCATCCCAGCAGAGACCAGTCCTAGCCCCAACGGGCTCACCAAGTGGGTCTCGCAAGTGCGCGATGAGAAGCGAGTACTTGTGGGGTTGTCGGAAACATGTCTTCGGGATTGTTTGCCGCACTTGGACATTGGGGATGCGTTTGCGGTGCTTGGACGGCCGGCGTTGGTGCAGTCAAGCTCAGACTCGAACCCGGAGGCAGCGGGAGAGGCGGGAGAGGAGGCCCGGGTGGGAGATTTCGGTCAGGATGCGGAGACGTCACCCGCAGCGCGTGTGCGTCAGGAGCTTGTCGACGTCCTGAGCGGGCATGCGGTGCTCATGTCCGTGGACGGCCAAGGCTACGCACCGTGGTCGCTTCGATACAGTGGGCATCAGTTTGGGAGTTGGGCTGGTCAGCTCGGGGACGGGCGGGCGATTTCGATAGGTGAGTGATGGAAACGTTGTATGCTCTGGGTTGCTGCTGACGTGCTCACGATCGGCATACTAGTGTCTACGCCGCACCCGGTCGAGCGAGGTGTGACGTTTCAGCGCCGGTCCACTCTTTGACAAAATCCTCCTGTTGCTCACGGAACGTACCCTGGAAGATCAAGAACAGCATTTGTTGGTCAAGGTCATCAACCGTGTCTTGTACAAACTTGACGACCTTGTCCGCCCTTATGTGCACAAGATTCTGGTCGTCATTGAACGTCTACTTATCGACAAGGACTGCTATACTCGTATTGAAGGAGGTGAATACGTTCGCAATACTGCTGCCCCGCATTCTCCGTCGTCACCTCTCCCCTTGGTATCCCTTCATTGCTCCTCTTCCTCAAGGCCGTCTGCCGCAGCAAAAAGTCGTGGCAGGCATGTCACACCGGCATTCAAATCGTTCTACAGATTGCTATTATGATGGGCTACATCGTGCTTCCTCATTTACGAAGTGGATGGTTTCAGTACTGTCATCACTGCTCTCGGTATTCGCGTCAACCCATACCTCACCCAACTCGTCTCCACGATCCTCTGACGTCTTAACAACAAGAGCGCCAAAGTCCGTCAGCAGGCCGCCGATCTAACTACACGACTTGCGGTGGTCATCAAGCAATGCGGTGAAGATCAGCTTTTGAGCAAGCTCGGTCTCATTTTGTTTGAGCAGCTGGGTGAAGAGTACCCCGACACACTTGGTAGTGTCATTGCTGCTGAGGGTGCGATCACTAATGTCGTTGGTATGACTCAGATGAACCCCCCAGTCAAAGATCTTCGTAAGTGTTTCGATGTACTGTTTAATTTTCCGTCATTACTCTCATCTCATTCAGTACCCCAAATGACGCCAATTCTTCGTAACCGACACGAAAAGGTGCAAGAAGCATCGATTAACTTAATTGGCCGTATCAGTAAGTCCGACCCGTTTCTTGTTGGCGTCTCGTTATTAACATTCACTTTCAGCTGATCGTGGGGCTGAATTTGTCCCTGCGCGAGAGTGGATGCGTATCTGCTTTGAGCTCTTGGACCTTCTGAAGGCACACAAAAAAGTCATTTGACGAGCCGCCGTCAACTCGTTCGGTTACATTGCGAAGAGTTTGGGTCCACAAGATGTGCTTTCGGTCCTCCTCACCAATTTGCGCGTGCAAGAATGTCAAAGTCGTGTCTGTAGTACCGTCGCCATCCCCATCGTAGCAGAGACTTGCGGACGTGAGTATTTCATCTTACTGATGATGTTCGTAAACTGACGTTGTCCTCTAGCGTTCACGTGTATTCCTGCAATCCTCAATGAATACCGTACGGCGGAGCTCAATGTACGGACCGGCTGTCTCAAGGCACTGACTTTCGTATTCGAATACGTTGGCCCACAATCTGCCTACTACGTTGACTCGGTTGTCACCATGCTCGAAGACGCGCTGACAGACCGTGACCTCGTTCACCGTCAAACAGCAATGTCATCGTGAAGCATCTGGCCCTTGGCGTGGCAGGTCTCGGCTGCGAAGACTCAATGCTCCATGTAATGAACCTCGTATGTCCCAACTGTTTCGAAACCTCTCCACATGTCATTGGTGCAGTCATGGAAGCTATCGAGGCTATGCGCGTGACGTTGGGTCCAGGGGTTCCTCTCAGCTATACACTCCAAGGCTTGTTCCATCTCGCACGTAAAGCCCATGGCGTATGTCTTGCTCATTCTTTACTTCCAATAGGACCTCTCACTGTACATTCTAGTCTAGGTCTATCGGCGGGTCTACAACTTCCTGTATCTCAGCACCGCAGATGCCATGGTAATTGAGCGATGGTCAAAATGTTTGCGTGATGCTTTTGCGTGTATTGTAGGTAGTCAATCTTATTTTTTCGCTGCGAATTGTTTAGTAAAAAAATTCCATGGATGCAAATTGCGAACCCTCAAGGCCAGATCACTGGATCCCACTGAAGTGCGTGATATGTATTCACGTGTTCCGCTCACACAGTAGTATGATGACACAACATCATGTGTCCTGTGTCCAGGATCGTCAATGAGCACCAACGTAGGGAGGTACGTAACACACATCTTACGCCATTTCCCTCCATATACTAGGTGCTGAGATCCCCGCTATTCGGTTTGAAACAATTGAAAGCTTCTATCCCCGAGAGCTAATACATTGCGCCAGTGCTGCTCATGCTCCGGGCGGTATCATTAACTTGGGTAAGCACAAACTTTAGTTCTTCCATGCAACCTCTCAGGGAAGGTGGGGAACAGAGGTGACATAAAGATTGAACCTGTCCAGGATGAATATGATCATGTCGATTTGATCGGTTCATCTGTCACGCATCACAAGTTCATAACCAGTGATGTCAAGATCTACTAGTCAGATCCAGGTAAGTCAATGACTGGAGCGATGACGAAGCTAACAGTCATCACACAAGCTGTTCGTCAGGAGTTGAATTGGGTCGTAACTATCGTGTATCACATGGTAGTACATTGATTTATCCAGGAAAGTACTGAAACATTGATTAAACAGAGCATCGTCCAAGCACCCAGATTTGCCTCTCACTCGAACTTTCCATGCCTCGCGCACCTTTTCCTCCATGGCTTGGGCCTCACGGCTTTGACCGCCGCCCACGTCAGTACTCGGTGTCTCCACCACCATGTGAGACCTATTCTGATGTATCATATGACGAGTGGGGTCAGGCTCGGGGGGCGGGAGGTGGACAGGGACTCCCACTTGATGAGAATGGTCGGTATATCCGCAGTCCACCTCCTCCCAGTCCAAGTGTTGTCGGTCCGGTTGTAGAGGTGAGTACTCTGTGTCATACTGATTGTCTCCGTTCTTGTGATCTAACATTTTGTGAGAGAAGTCTCCTCGTCATCTAGATACAGCGTCTGAATGTGTGGTTGACCCCCCATGCTTGAAGAGAAGTCGCTGCGACAATGAATCCAATGATTCTCTTCCGCAGGTATGTGTTCAGCTGTATAAACTCCACCGACGACCGTTATGATGATTACATGACAGACCCCATGCCGCCGTGGGCAAGGCTCATCCAAGCTCTCACTAACCAACCCGAGCACTCCAAGTAGGGCACGTCTCTCCTTGCCACTAACCCGATCGCCCCGTGCTCCTAAGCGTCGTCGTCTTCGGGCTCCGATCAATTTTGGTATGAGCCCATACCATTCTCGTATGGATAACTTGGAAGGTGCGATGAAGGTGCTGCAGCGAGATGTGAAAGCAGCGCTGGCAGAGCAAACACAGATTTTGACACAGATTCTGGATACATTGCGTGAAGGAGACAGAAAGAATTGATTCTATACGATTGTACATGTATAACATACAACAAACGAGTCCAAATGAGTTGCATGCTGGTTACCTTGGCTGATCTGGAAGACCACCGAACCCAGCTCCTTCAACCTATGTCGCAGTAAAGCTGTAACCACGTGAAATTGACAGGCACGCATGACACAGGGACATGCATTTGAGGAACAAGGGTCAGCGGTGAAGTAGAAAATACAGATATCTTCCTGCCAATTGAGTATCCAGCCACGGCTCGATTGATCCGAGACTCATAAGAGTTGGATGCATATAGCTACCTAGCTAGATCTACTAACACGTATCATCCCGTATTTTATGACACATGGAGTGCTTCCGAGTCAAGATAGGAATTTGATGACTCATTGTTGAACGCCCCTATAATGAGCCTATCTGAGCAGCTGCCTGCGAATCAGAGTTTGACCGGCCATTACCTGACCCTATCATTGCTACGCCACTGCTTACATAACAACTATACAGTACCTACTTTGTCCGTCCCGCCCGTTCCGAACACAACCCTTCCCATTTTTATCTGTGCTTTTTGTCTTCTCTCGCCTCGTCAAATGCCGCCCACCACTCTCGGGAGGAGTATACCATTCTTAGAATCATCATGCTAGTGCTAGTCGCCGTTCACCCTGAACATTATCCACTCAGAGTTTGATCCGCTTCCGCAGCCTGGCCGCAACCTGACCTTTCCCCTTTTTCCCGTGCTTTTGTCTTCTTCCATATTTGGAAATCAATTGTGATGACATGGTACGCTCTATTCTCAGATCTCGGATTTCAGATCTGTTGTGGGACGGAGCGGTTCATGCAAAGTACGAACCACACTGCACCAGAGTGTTTGTGTCCGTTATATACAAGGACTCAGCGCTTCTAATCGTCACCATTTTGTCGATCCATTCAGATGTCTCTCAGTCCACCCCCAACTAATGAAACTCGTGCTGCCTTGAAGCGTCGTATCGCCACACTCGAAATAGAAAATGCGGGGCTCGTTAGTCACATGGTCAAGAAACCGTAGGTGGCTAACCGAAGTGCATTCTTAATCTTACCATTGGTACTCCAGTGTCCATTCCTACGTTCGTGAGGGCCGAGCCATCCACAGGCTTGTGAGCCTTGCTGACCCAGTCACTGATTTGATTGCGGAATACGATCGGCGTATTATGCTAGTCGAGAATGAGAGTGAAGTTGAATCCCTTCGCTCGTCTGAGGTGTAAGCGTTGACTACCCAATACCTTCTATTTTACTGATTTGATTATGATAGCGAGGAGCGCACCTACCGCTCCTACAAGAAGCTCGTTTTATGGTGCCCCTCTGTCCAGGAGCTTGTGAAGTCCACCACTCAAGGATATAAGATGGCCACAGCCTGTCAGGATGTGAGTGTTTCATATGTCTAGACGAGTCCTGGTTCTCACATATATTCAGTTGAAGAGAGGTGCAGATTCCGCCCGAGGGGATGATGCGAACACCTTGAAAGTGTCAGTCGCCACCTGGCTTAATGGGCAAGACCCACAGCCCATCCCCCTTCTCGTTACCGGGGAGAAGGAGGGACGAGGCTTCGACCATGACTCCACTGGCAGGCTACTTTGTCCAGTTGACTACAATTGGTTCGATCTGGCGTAAGTCTAACCTCAGATTTGGTTATTTTTTTCTGATCCCTTTCTAGCGTTCGCAGTGCCATCAGGGATTATCATCCACGCTACATTGTCAATGCGTACATGTGGCCCATGTTCTTGTATCGAAAGAGCGCGTATACTGATGGACATCCCTCGAATGGCTTATTCAAGGGTGAGCTTCTTGTGAGGGTACGTCGACTGGTTTACAGGCACCCACCTCACCTCAGAGTTATTTTCAGGCATTCCGATGCATTTTTACATCCCCCAGTTCAGGTCGCTGGGATTTGGAAGTTCACGCAGAAGATGCTGATGGCCAGCCTCTCTCGAGCAACTCTCGCAAGGCTATGCGTGAAGTTCATACTCGGTGCAACGTCGCAGGGCTTTTGAAGATGCGGTCAGTTCAGCCTCGTGCGATTGCATATATTGCTGTACAGGTACAGTGTCTAGTTGTGCTACGTACCAAAGAGAACTGATGAATGTGCTGCAGCTTCGTTTTGCGCTCTCTAAGCGCACTTCCTGGGGCCTTAAGGATGACAACTTCGACTATGAAATATTCTATAATAACATAGTTGACTGGTTCGAACAGCCGCGATCGCAAGAAAAGGCCCGCCAGATCGAAGACCTCCTCCTCTGGTGGAACCGGTAAGCACATGCACCACGGCGCATTTATTTCCTTCGTTTATTTCCCCTAGCTCTGTATTTGGTCGCTGTTACACTTCTGCCCTCCAACCTCCAGCAATCGAAAATCTCTCTGTCGCAAGGTCTATGGAGTAAGGTCGGATGTCATACATCCCATTTTGTGATATAGCCACATGCGCATGCTGTAGGTTCTCTTTGCCTGCATGATCAGTACGCATTGTCCATCCATTCGTGGGTTCTTCTTTAGTGTTGTCTGCCTGGTTTGTAGGTTTGTAGGTTTCCCCTGTCTGCACGATTTGTAGATCATCGTCATCATATTTGTGGTACAAGAAATTTGTCAATAAAACATGCTGAATTGTGCTGTCGAGCATCACGACTGGTGTGAAACCATGCCCGACCAAATCCAATTACTAGCAAGCGAAATCTATCAATCCTATGCTGCTATAATATTTCTTCATATTCATAATTAGTACCATCACAATGAACCTGTAGCATAGAGACATGTATGAGAACACTGCTGAATACATCAGATAATTGAACACAGATCTGCTACGAGTATTCTCCTATAACAGCCTCAGATTGGGCTATATTATTGTGCAGGGTTCGAAAGAAAAAAGCATAATATGGTAAATTGTTAATCAAAGGAAAAGCATGGATAAAGAGCCATATCTAGCATAAATTTAATGTGTGGAGAATGGGCCAGCTCGGACGGGATGATCTGGGAATGGGATACCTGTGTGCAATGGAATGGAGATGCTGAGAAACATTACAAGAACATTAACTTAGTGTACATGTTTACTTCCGATTCAGAACGCAATCAAGCATGGTGTTGATTTCAAATAGCCAGTAGTGTTAAAGTGACATAGTCATCATGATAAGAAGGGTATGGGTTTCGAGATAGCACAAATTGTGCACGGAAAGTGGAAGTGATCACTTACAGAGCTATCAGGACAATGGTTTCCCGGCATGTCTCTGTATTCACATCAATACCACAATCCATGTGATGTGTACACTCGAAGTCCTATATAAAGCGGTATAACTTCGTTATCAAACATGGTGGCAGATTTCAGCACATTGTGTTCATTCCTTCGATTATAACTCAGTTATATGGAACAATAATAAAAATTAAGTTTCAGTGATGATGGTTACCACTGTTCGATTTTTGTCCAGACACTTGCTTTCTGAGTCGACGGTTCCTGGATCACGAGCTATGTTGTATCCCTCAGCGGTCCTTCTTGACACTCGGGATCAACTTCAATGACTGAGGTAGCGGTCGCCTTTGGTCCATGCTTGCCGTGTCTAATTTGTATGTGTGGGTAAAATACATCTCTAATACATAATATGGAGGTTTGGACGCTCGAGTTCGGCACAACATTTTTGAACTCAGCATCCTCGGCATGAACGGAAGGCCGATTGCCTTTCTACGATTGTCAGCGCTGAGCAGACTCAGCAGTTAGTTTTCAACCACCTCGTCGTGTCGGGATTCACGAGGCCGATTTCTCCAAGGCCCGACTCTTTACTACTGGACCACTGGAGCCTCTGCCAGAAAGAGCGACGTAGTCGGGACCCTGTGGCAACTCTGAATCCCGTCTGGATTCTGGCCATCGACACCATGGGCGACTCTCCACAAGATGTCTACGCGAAATTTCTCCCAAAAAATCGTGGATACCCGTTGTGGTCTCCCGAGCCGAGCAGTACACTACCATCCAGCTACAGACAGGACGGACTCAAGATCGGAGATGTTGGATATGTTAATTGGGATGGGTTATTCAACGTTCTGTTCAACATAACTCTTGACCCAAACCACGCTCTCCATCATCGTCTTGGTGTCCCCCTCAACTTCGAACCTATCCAACTTAATATTGATTATGATGTCGACATCAAATTCAACGCCGATCCTCCTGGTTGTGTCATTACCTCCCCTGGAATAACTCAACCCCCCCGGACGTCACTGAGGTAACATTACTTGAAGGGTGTTTAAGAAACGATATTGATTCGTACATTGAAGGACTGGTCACTACGAATTCACCCCGTCCTCCTCCAAAGGTGCAATTCTGATCCTCCCAGATGGCGCAATGTCCCACAATCTCCTAGCCAACGAGCGTTTTCGCGAATTGGCGATGGAGCATGCTTTGAACTGGTATGAAATAGCCAAAACGCGCTACGGCGAAAGCGTCAGCAATGGCTCCCTCTACTTGATTACCGGATTCTACAAAGCACGTTCTTGGTCCCTTGCATCGTTTGATGATGTTGCAGCCACAGACAAGGGTTCTATCAGGGTGGAACCACGGGATGGCGAACGTACCGCCGCCGGGAGAGTTTGGAGGAACACATTTCCTTTGCAATACCGTGATGGACCTGACCCTGGCCAGTATGGAGGTATCAATCAAACTGTTTTCATCAGTGGGTTCAAGATAGCAGTACGGGGTGATCTGTTAGGATGGCGGTCTCCGAAGGCCGAGGTTCAGCCAGTTCCTGACGTTCGGCCCCATAAAGATGCGGGGGGTATCGCAAGGCTTCTGCGCTTATATGGTGATGAGAACACTTCAAAATTACGCCGTAGTGCAGCTCGAGGTGCTGATGTCACCCACGTACCCACGTTATCGCAGGTTGGCATCATAGGTCAATATTTCGAAATTCTCAATATCTGAGCAACCTTTAGCCCTTTCATCCTTCCGATATTATCAACCAATACTTATTGAATAAGGTTTGAATGGCCTAATGTCAAAAGCATCACAAAAATGAAGGTATTTCTGCCAGGATCCCAATGCTTTGGTAGCTGTTACGCATGACAACGAATGGATAACCTTGATCGAGACAGTGCGTTGTCCTAACGTTCGATATCATTCATTATTTACTCGTTGTCCAGGGAAAACTGACGGTCGAGGAACTGACACAATCCGTTGACCGCCTCGAAGATATCCTATCGGAGAACTACTCAGTAGTCTCGCGACCCGAAAATTGTAGGTGACTAGTCAACTTGATCGTCACTTATTTTGTATTCTTCTCAGGCGCAGTGTATCTACAAGGCGAAAGGTGGGTGATTCTCCGACACATTACACTTTCTGAAACGCTAACTGTGCCTCTAGCAAGGATGTCAGTGGTTCTGTTTAATCGATGCCTGTAGTCGTATTTTGTACTGATGCAGGTGTACAGCATCCCTCATCGATAATCGATCACCCTTCTTCCTCGCTCAGTTCTGCGTTTCCGCCCCCCCCAGAAGACCTTACCGCCTTCATTGTCAAACTTGAAGATCAATACTCGGAGAAAGGATACCTTGGTGGCGTCTATAAATGCTTGTATGATGGAAAGATGGGTCGTAAAGAGGTACTAATGTCTTGCATTACTTGCTCGCTTTGGTTTATTTACCGCATTCCTAGGTAGCAGTTAAAGCCTTTGGATTCAGGTTCCGAGTGGATGTCAGCCGGGTGAGCACCATCATTGATCACCGAGAGCCCGAGACGTCTCGCTCTAACCTGCCCTCTCTAGATGGCGCGTCGAGATCTCGGAATCTGGAGGAGACTAGACCACCCGAACATTGTTCCATTTTTGGGCATCGCCACCGGATTTGGATTATGGGGTTCTGTGTCCTTGGTCTCATTGTGGATGCGCAATGGAAGCCTTGAAAGCTTCCTGCGGAACTATGAAAATCTCACTTCGAATGGTGCGTTCATTGGCGTTATTACTACTTGTGCATTTTATCGACTAATAGATGTTGGCAGTTACTTGACATCGCAAACGGACTACACTACTGTAGGTCGTCTTTGTCGGTAGCTGTTATCCACCTAAATGGTCGGGTCGGTAGTGCATTCTTTTACTTTACCCACCTCCTCTTCCTCCATCGTCTCCAATCCGATTCTTCACGGAGACCTCCAGCCTGTGCGTAATCAGACACCAATATCCTTTTCGAAACTAAGTCTTTGACAGGCCAACGTGCTTTTCGATGATGACTATACTGCACGCATAGTCGATTTCGGCTATACTTCCATGATGATGGGAGAAATACCCGGAGCATTGGAAAACCTCAGAATGTCAGCGCTTCGTCGCCCAGGTGTTCTACGATGGACCGCACCAGAACGCGTCTCGTTAAACTTAGATGTCGTATCTCCGACAACCGAAAGTGATGTTTACTCCTTTGGGTGCATCGCCCTCCAGGCAAGTCTATTGGATATTGCATTTGTGCCGGTTCTCATCCAATCATAGGTGTTGTCCGGTAAACAACCTTGGCCGGAAATTAGGGACGATGATGGCAACGCTGTTAGACTTCGACTACTTAAGGGCGAGATACCAGGCCGGCCAGAGTCCCGGCCAATACTTGACCAGCACTGGGAGCTCATCGAACATTGCTTGTCGCCAACTCGGAACCGACCTAGTGTAGACGATATCGTGTTCTCTATCGAGCGGTTCTTGGAGATTTTCTCCCCTTCCCAGCCTCTTCGCGACGTGATAACATCTCTGTCGTGTCGGAATGCTCAACAGTCTGACCCGAGCGACTCTTTGTCTATAGCGGGGCCTGGCAGTGTTGCAACGCATGGAGGTGTTTGATCAGATCGTCACGATCAACCTGTGTCTGAGTAAGTAACCTTCCAATATGCATTCTCTTACCAAGCCGTTCATGCAGCAATCTCAGCGGATCAAGTCATCCTATTAATGAATTGGCGACGACTTCCATTTTGTTCGATCCTTGTCTACTCCTTCTGAATCTACCACGCCGAGCGAGGGAGGCATCCCTCTCGCTACTCCTACAAAGCAATTGCGGAGTCAAGTAGCAACTTGCACAGTCCCCTCGTTGTACACGTTTTTTATGGTTGTATCAATTGTGAAGGTTGTCGGCGGAATTGTTTTCACCTACAACGGGGACAGACGCACCTACAGACAAAAAAAATGCAATGATGGGTCGCCCGGATTGTGTATGAATATGAATTACATTTGAAACCATGATCACAGCGCAGTACCAACCACAACTAGTCTCCACTGGAAGGCTCCAAATACTGTGGAGGACTTTGATCTCAGATACATGCATCTCCCGAGAACATTTACACGAGTCAACAACTAGCTATGTTGATTTGTCTGGTCTGCCCACACACCGCCAAACCACACACAAGCGATCAAGGGAGTGCCCTCCGGGCTCCTTGGAAAATTATGAGTGCGCGCGAGCGAGTTTCAGAAAAAGATATCCATTTAAGTACAATTTTAGATATTTGAGTGGGTATCTCGGAAGAGATGTGCAAACCTACTGGACGTCAATGTACACGGGGAGGTAAGGCGAATCTACGACCACCGATGCCTCCAACAGGTGCTCATCCTCACCCTCTCGTCCATTCTCGCTCTTATTCTCGGACACCCACTGCGCCAGCGAATTGACAACCCTCTCCAACCCATCTTCTGATTTATCATGCCAGAGATCGAAAAAGACCACTTCGGCGCGCTGGAGTGTGGCTACCCCCGCAGCACGCGCACAAGCTCCTGTACGGGAGCGACACATGGTCGTGATCGAGTCCAAATACCTCTCTACCGAACTCGCCATCGTGATCTCACGTAATTGCGGTAACGCAACGTGTCCTCGTCTACGCCCTCGAGTCCGAGGTGAGGCGTCCAACTTGCGAATAACATCACTGAGATTCTGTGATCGCGGGCAGGGAATAAAACGGAAGGACGTGAGTGCGGGTGAGAGCGAGAGACAGCGCACGAGCTCGTCGTTTGGAAAGTCGACGTCTTGGATGGAAAGACGGAGAAGGCTACACCCAGAGCGTGCCAAGAGGCTTGAGAAATTGCGGCTGTGCCAGCGTTGATTCCAATTGACAAGGTTGGATGCGTCAATTTCGAGAGTTTGGAGTTGAGGTAGGATGAGAGGATCGATCATGCCGTGTGCGTGAGCGAAACGGGTAACTCGACGGACGCGGAGTGTTTGGAGACAGGGTAAGGTGATGCTCTCGCTAACGACTGAAGGCGGAGGTCGATCAATGCCCAGAGAGCAAGTGGTGATGTTTTGACACCGGGCGAGGTCTACAAGTCGTTGACGTGACACAAAGCTTCCCCCAAAATGTGATGCAAATTCCAACGATAATTCCGCAAGGTCCTCCCAGCGGAGGTGAATTCTATCTTCCACTGAAGGCCCTGGTCCGGTATAACTGAATGACTTGAGGTTCGCGGCGGACTCCAGGTTGAGCTGGGGCATAATGGGAAACGCGAACGCAACCGCGTTGCCGTTAATGGAGAGATATTCCAGAGAGGACAAATTGCATGGTGTAAACGTGAAGAGGAGGGGGAAATAACCACCCGCCAGCTGAAGTGAGATACACTTCCACCGCTGCGCATGCATCCGAAGTCGATCGACAAGTAAAGAAATGAGATTATTCGTGGCGGAATGGTACATGCGATCATCAGTGAAGGTGAGTGAGATTGGGAGTGCACCAGACCGTATCAGGTGCAGGTCGAACACGGGTTGAACCATCGGCAAGTCTTCCTCACGACTTCCGTGTGATTCTGGAAAATGGAAGTGGATGGAAGTCCAAAGGTGGGGATCTGACTCGACAACCGCTCTCCAAAGGGTACAGACTTGTGCGAGGCAAAACGGTCCTTGTGGAAATACACCACCGGGCCGTGACAACTCCTTTGAGGAAGCCACGTAAAGCTCAAAAATGTAAGCTAATACTTCGGGGGGGAGTCGTGTTATATGGGAATGGTGTTGGAGGAGCTCTTGCGGCCGATTAGCGTCGACTGCCGGATCGATGCTATGATCCGGCGATTCGATGGCGACGATCGACGTGCTGTCTTCCAGCGGCCGTCTGCGTTCAGGCTATCAAGCCAACGTGAGGACACGATACATCAGTAAATTAACACATTGCTTTTCTAAGCTTTTACGGCTTTTCTTACTTCACACCTGTCAGAAAAAGCACAAAAGCCGTAAAAGCAGGAAAAGCAGGAAAAGCACCATACATCACTATGATACAAATACATACTAGTACTAATAGTAGCCATAGTGTATAGTCTATCTGCGCATGAAAGAAATGGATTGCGAGTATACAATAAGCATTGTCTTCAGACGGGTGTTAGGAGAGGGCGCAGCAATGTCACGGGCATGGCAGTGGTGCTGTCAAGCACGTTGCGTCGTGTTGATGTTGTTGGATGTGCCGAGCAGTGGGAAGGGGCATGGTGATGGCACCAGCATGGTCATGCCATCGACGTGGCAGATATAGGGAGTTGGAAACGATGGCAGATATGGCGACGACGATGGAGCAACGAACGGCGCGAGCGGTGACTCGCAGGGAGTCACGCTGAAGTCGTTAGCTACAAAACAGACTCGTCAGCGCCGAGAGCGATCTACAAACAACCCAGACAACCCACCTGAACCACCATGGCCACCCGACATACCCGCGAACTGCACGAATGAACCCGAGACGCATCACAAAGCGTCAATTGAGGGGGAAAGAGGAAGCACAACTTGGGGCGCACGCGCGATTGATGACAATGGCTGATGGAAATGATCAGTGCACCTCGACGATTGACGGCGACGTAACCCACCTCCACCACCAAACAAACCCGAGACACGTCAAGAAGTGTCAAATGAGGAGGAGAGAGGAAGCGTGCAGGCGTGCAGGCAATTGATCATGATTGACAAAAAAAAAGATCAGCATGGCGGAATGGGAGTCGACAGCTCACCTGACAAACCCCCAGTGCCACCCAAGCCACCTGACGAATCTGCGAACCATGCAAACAAATCCCCGAGAGTAAAGCTCAAGAGGGAGGGACAAAGAGATCTGAGCTTTGAGACGGAACTCACGGTAGACGAAGTGGACACGTCGGGAGCATCCAGACATGTCGAGGGCATCAGGGACGTGCCAAGCGAGCTGCAAACAGCATCAGAACACTCGCGCAAACGCTCGGGGGCAATGGAGTAGGAGAACTCACCTGAGAGGGCTTGAGTCGAGCCAAGCGAGCCGGGACGGGAAGCGGTCGTGCATGGTGGTTACCACAGCAATCCAGAACATCCAGAGAGCGAGGAAAACGAGCGCTACGTCGACGCGAACGCACAAACTCGAGATAGAGGGCCAGGAGGCCAAACAGAGGTCCAGGAGGTGAATACAGATGTCGAGCATGAACCGGAGCGCGGAATCGATGCGGATGATGCCTATATGGATGGAAAAGGTGACGGACAGAGCGCCGCAACGAGCACAGCACGCCGCGACTCGAAACGAGTCGAAATGAACGCGCTAGCTGAACAGGATGCAAGTCAGCACGGAAAGCGCAAGTGCACGAAAGTGGACGTACCTGAGGTGTCCAAACCACCCACCTATCATCCCAGGTCGCCTACCGACCATTGTCAACCCACTGCACTGCCAGGACAACTGAAATCGAGCATCAGTCATACATTGGTAAATAGGTCCGTGCGTAGTACCAAGGTGGTCATGTGACATCGTTGACTTGCGTTTCAGTACCTGCTCCGCCACCACCTCTCCAGAACCTTTATCCCACTCCACAAGCAATTACCATGGCCGTCAATGTGATTGAGAGCCCGACCGCTTCTCAGTGCTGTTTGAGCGCAACCACTCGTCTATTGCCATCTACAGATCAATGATTGTCTCGAGTCCGACCGCTCGTTCCTGTCCCCTCAGTGCTGTTCAAGCGCAACCGCTCATCTATTGCCATCTACGGATTGTCTCGAGCCCGACTGCTTGTTCCTGTCTCCTCTGTGCCGTTTTGAGCGCAACCACTTGTCTACGGATTGTCTCGAGCTCGACCACTTGTTCCTGTCCCCTCTGTGCTGTTTCGAGCGCAACTGCTCGTCTATCACCATCTAGGGATTGTTTTGAGCCCAATTGCTCGCCTTCCACCCCAGCCATCTGGTTTCGGGCCCGACCGCTCATTTCCATCCCATCTGTGCCGTTTCGAGCGCAACCGCTCGTCTCGCACTGTCTATGGATTGTTCGAGCCCGACTGCTCGCCTTCCACCCCAGCCGTCTGGTTTTGAGCCCGACTGCTTGTTTCTGTCCCCTCTATCGCTGTCTACGGGTTGTTTCAAGCCCGACTACTTGCCTTCCACCCCAGCCGTCTTGTTTCGGGCCCGACTGCTCGTTTCCGTCCCCTCTGTACCGCTTCGAGTGTAACTACTTGTCTATCATCTATCACCATCTACAGGTTGTTTCGAGCCTGCTTGCCTTCCACCCCAGTCGTGTTATTTCGAGCCTGACCGCTCGCTTTCGTCCCCTGTGTTGTTTTGAGTGCAACTGGTCATCTCTCACCCTCTATGTATTGTTTCGAGCCCACTCACAATTTGTCCCTCTGTCATTTCATGAGACTGGTTTCTGTGCTTTCGTCGCTTTTCGGACCTGACTGGGTATTATGTATTACGTACTATACCAGATGCTTTTATATGCTTTTACTGCTTTTTGCATGCCTGAGTAGTAAGTCAGGGCTGAAAAAAGCCAGGAAAAGCCAGTAAAAAGCAGAGAGATCTGCTTTTTCTGCTTTTTTCAGCTGGCGAGTGTGAACATGAAAGCAAGCAAAAAGCAAGAAAAGCAAGCAAAAAAGCTTGAAAAAGCAACTCGTGAATTTACTGATGTATCGTAAACAAAATTTCCAGGAAACCTACTGGTAGTCTCCACGAGTCGTTGGGCGAAAGATCAACGGCGGATGGTAAGTGGGGCATAACAGCAGTCCTCATCCCCCCAATCTGGGCATGACGATTCGAGGGAGCCACTCGAGGTGGACGCTGAGTTCCTGGGAGAGAATTAACAGAATGGATACGCATAGAAAGGTAAGAAAGACAAGAGCACCAAAGCGCAGCATTCAACGAGTGGCAGCGGCCGAAAGCCGGAAGTTCGCGCCTTAGAGGCTGTACGGATTGCACAACTTTGCAAGTTGTGAGAGTGTGTCCATGTTTGTACACTCGGCTTCGTGGCCGGCCGATATCAATGATCTGTCGGTGATTGAAAATGAATCAATGTGCTCGCTCACCATGATACCACTTGAAATACGCCGTCAGTTAATGAACGACACACTCAGCCTTGTCCATATCCTTTTGATAACCTTGCTTGAGCTCACCTCCAATTCACAACCAGCCAGAAGAGATCCGATCCCCTACCATACATCAATACTTTCTGGGCATCAATGGGTACTGGAGCTGATAACTGGGCATCCCGGTCGTATTCGCTGTGAACTCGGAGTCAGCAAAGAGGTTTTTTTACAGCTTCTTACTGAGCTACATCAAGTGGGTCACCAGGATTCGAGAAGGGTAACACTTGAAGAACAGGTCGCAATTTTTCTGTATACCTGTGTGACAGGCCTCACCTTGCGGCATGTTGGAGAGCGTTTTCAGCGCTCATCTGACACAATCTCTCGGTATTTACTAGTATCCTCAGATGGTCTCATCCGATCAACTGTTTTGTAGATACTTCAAAAAGATACTGTATATCATTTCGGGCCCACCATTTTACATGACATATGTGCAATTTCCATCAGGTGACACCATTCCATCAAAGATACGTCGCAACCCAAAGTTTTATCCCTACTTCCGACATGCAATCGGAGCAATCGACGGTAGCCACATCCCTGTAGCCCCTCCCGGCTATCTCCATCCAACATACCGAAATTGCAAAGGGTATCTTTCCCAGAATGCTCTATTTGTATGCAACTTCGATCTTCAATTCACGTATGCCCTCACGGGCTGGGAGGGATCAGCATCAGATGCTCGTGTCTACGCTGATGCTGCTGCCACTGATCTTCAAATCCCTGCAGGCAAGTACCTGCTTGCTGATGCAGGGTTTCCACTGGGAGCACGGTTACTTGTTCCATACCGGGGTGTACGGTACCACCTAGCAGAGTGGGGATGGGGCCCGGCGTGGTACAATCAATTGTATTTCGGTTATACATCTTGGCTAACATATCTTGTAGTCCTCAGAATAAAGAGGAGCTGTTTAATCTACGACATGCATCTGCGCGGAATGTCATAGAGAGGATTTTCGGGATCCTTAAAGGCCGCTTTCGTATTCTGTTACTCCCAGCTGAGTTTTCCCTCGAGATACAAGCAAGAATTCCTGCAGCTCTTTGTGTGATCCATAACTTTATCCGCACACATGAACCCTCACAAGACTCGGACTCGGACGATAGTGATGATAGTAAACCTTCCGAGGATGATGAGGTGAATGGCAATCAACAATATGCAGGTGGCAACCAAGCCGCTGATGAAGACATGGATGCTCGTCAGATGCGCAACGAGATAGCTGAAGCGATGTGGGTTGACTATCAAGAATTCTTGAGGCAACGGGGTAACAGGGATGCACATTCATCGGACAGTGATGGGGACATGTAGAAATCGTAATTGCAGCAACATGTAGAACAACTGGTACAACGGCATAATAATGAATACATGTTACAAACTGTTCAACTCGAAGGGCCACCTGCTACCGGCAAAGAACAGTGCTTAGTATACAAATGGTTTACACACGCCTCACGATCTTCCTCTCTGAGAGAAAGAAACATGGATGCAATGTTCTCGTTCGCCGCAAAGAACTCGCCCATTGCAAAAACCTTGTCCATGTCAGATGAAAAACTGGGAATCAAGTACAATGCTTTTGTGGCATCGCCGACGACAGTGAGTCGGTCTCGGAATCCAATCGAGAGGGTGTCGCGCAAGGAATGAATGGCATTGTTGACAGTGTTGACCATGATAAGGTGAGTCCAATCCACCTCCTGGGCCTCCTGGGCTCCAACCCGTGAAGCGGAGGTTCGACTACGTTTGCGAGCACTGCCAGGAGGGAGGGATGAGCACTTTGTACGAGGCTGAGATGCTGAAAAGAGGTGGGAGGGAGAGTGCGTCCCAGTCTCATCCGGAGACAACATCGCATACGAACATTTGTTGCTTCCTGTGTTGGAGACGACGGACGAGGTACCTTGGGAGACAGAGGGGACCGGAAGGGGGTTAGATGCATGTGCGGGGCTGGGAATGGCTGCAATGGCAGATCGGTGTTGATCTTCGGTGGACAGATGATAGGCAACTCCATGAGATGAGACATTTGAGGGATTGCTGGCTCCAACAGTGTTGATTGGAAGTTCATCGTGACCGGGACTGGTGGTGCTTGGTGCACTGGGCACAGCCACAGTACTGCGATAGGAGCCGCCTCCTGTTGCCGCCCCTTCCGGGAAGATATCTTTCATGAGCCCATAATATCCCCAACCTTTGTTGTGGAACAGTTTAATCTTTTCATGGCCCTAATACAAATCAGTAACATGATGATCAATACAATGGATTGGAGCCATACCTTTCCAGAAGCCCACTTGTCGAATACTTTGGCTGATCCTTCATCACGTATATCTGCTCCGTTGATTTCATCGTAGTGAATTCCAGAAGTATGGTCGATCCATGCTTTGATCACCACATAGATCGATTTCATCTACAGGATGACAATTCAGCCCAGTATTGATCACGAAAAGGACCATCCTAGTACCTGACTGAATTTATATTTCACACTCTTTGCATCTTTCTCCTTGCCAGAGGAATGGTGATGTTTGATGTGTTGGGCAGCTGCAGAAAAGGTAGACGTCTTGAAGTTTCCATCACCTCGTTCGCCTAGATGGTCATGAAGGTAATGCAGCATGGCATTCGTCTCGACATCAGTCCACTTCGCTTGCTTTGGATTGAAGTCATGTTGGCTCATGAAGGAGGCTAGAAAGAGTTCGAGGAGTCGAATGAGTTCAACGACTTGCTGGTGGACGAGTTCTCGATACACGATAAAAGGAAGGTCGAGGTCTGGGCTTGGGGTGACCATCGTATGTACAGGTAAAAGAAGGTCTTTGAAATTTCAATCACCGACGGATGGCCGGCCACGAAGCCGAGTGTACAGCTGCAGGACAAACATGGACACACTCTCACAACTTGCAAAGTTGTGCAATCTGTACAGCCTCTTATCCAAATCGTCCTTAGTACACTTTTGCGTAACGGCCAAGGGCGCCAAGTCCGAATAAGGCCATGACGATATTACTGATGCATTCTCCCCGTTTCAGCCAAACTCTGCGGGTTGACAAGCATGGTACAACGCTTCAAGGTCATCCATTCCAGCGCTGGAAAAATCGATGCGACTATCATAATTTTCCAAGTTAGACATGCCACAAGGGCCAGGTAGAGGGCCTTACCGGACCAAGTCACCGTGAATGTAAAATAGAGACCGCTGATAACCCGGGAGGGTACATATCCCGCTGCAGAATGGATTATGTTGGTGTAGTGCGGTTTGCACTGCAATCACTTTTTGGTCTGAGGGTATTTGGGATGGTACGGTGGCATGATGGCGAAAGACAGAATTATTGTAAGGCCCCTAGGCAGCCTGTGGGTTCGGTTGATGATTACATAATCCGATGATTCAAATCGGCGAGCCTTCAAAAATTCGTCAATCAACGGCTTGCATCAGAGACAAGTTCTGATCACCAGACAACTTATTTATGTTGTTTATGGAGTTGATGAGGTCAGCGATTTTTTTGTTGCTTGTATTAGTCGCTGACACCAAGCAATATGATTGCCCAGTTTGTGTGCCAACATGCCGAGAGTTGTCGAGTCTAAATTCTTTTGTATGAGGGTCTGTTTGCACATTTAATCAGCGCGCAACTTTCCGTGCAGCGCACAACTTTTTAGACCGAGCATGAAACTTTTTGTCATACATCAGTAAAAAGGAAAAGTGCCTGTAGCACATGCCATAATTACATCACCGATGTCGTTGCATGTCGTCAACATTGCCAATCACATTCCTACAGTTCGTCACATAGACTACAGTAGCCTCTAGCAGATCCATGTACAAACGTACAGCATTCAAATATTCACCCCAGGCCACATGACACATCGAAGGGTTCCCGCGAACAGCACTCAAGGTCGGACAACGAGACTGACAGCCTGAGCATTGTACAGCAAAAGTGTACCAAATGATAGTACTGCTTGTACAGATGGGTACAGTGAGACGACCTAATAAATGTCCCTCAGCCTTCCATCTCAGCAAGGGCAGCTTCATTCAGTGCCTCCGCCACCGCCATGATCTTCTCCTTGAGTGCCACCACTCTTGATGCCGCCTTGCGTCTCTCCCGAACCAATTGGATAATCTCTGCCTCTTCTTTGAGCGTCTCCACCTGTCGAGGACCAGTGGCACTCTTGTGTGTGGCTAGACACAGGAGGGTGGAGTGGCCTGCTATTCGTTTGATCGTAACTTCTTTTTTTCCAGATGTGGTGGCAGTGTGCACGAGTTGGTGTTGTGCATGAATGGGTGACGGCGGTGGCAGTGTGTGTGAGTGGGTGAGGGGACGGTGATGGTGGCGGTGGTGGTGGTAGCATGCACGAATGGTGTGCGTGAATGATTAATGATTAATGAGCGAGGGCACGGTGCGCAGTGCGCACGCCGCACGCAGATCACGTGTGTTGTGTGACCCGTCGTGTTTTACCTTGTTGAAATCAACAACAAAAAAGTCACGTGAGTTTGTTTACTCGCACTTGTGACTCATCGGAGTCTCAATTAATTTTGAATCTTCAACCACACCACCCTGTGATGGAATCAGCGATACCACGACAACGAGGTCGACCCCGCTGCGATGGCATCGGCAACACCACCACTATCCCCGTGACGCCATGATGGAACCAGCGCAACCACCATCACGACGATGCAACGCACCTCCACCAGGCCTTCGAGCGCAACTGTTCATTTCAAGGCTGGCTCCTCTCCCACCCAACCGTATCAATTCGAGCGCAACTGCTTGTGTCCCACTTCCACCATGTCCTCTCGAGCCCGAATGCTCATCTCCCGCCCAACCATGTCCATTCGAGCGCAACCACTCATCTCCCACCTCCACCAGGCCTTTTTCAATCCCGGCCGCTTGTCTCCCACCCAACCGTATCAATTCGAGCGCAACTGCTTGTGTCCCACTTCCACCATGTCCTCTCGAGCCCGAATGCTCATCTCCCGCCCAACCATGTCCATTCGAGCGCAACCGCTTGTCTCCCACCTCCACCAGGCCTTTTTCGATCCTGGCCGCTTGTCTCCCTCCTCCACTGTGTCCTCTTGAGCCCGATCGCTCATCCCCACCCATCCACGTCCGTTCGAGCGCAACCGCTCGTCTCCCACCCAACCAGTGTATCAATTTGAGCGCAACTGCTCGTGTCCCACTTCCACCATGTCCTCTCGAGCCCGAATGCTCATCTCCCGCCCAACTGTGTCCATTCGAGCGCAACTGCTCGTCTCCCACCCAACCGTATCAATTCAAGTGTAACTGCTCGTCTCCCACTTCCACTGTGTCCTCTCGAGCCCGAATACCCGTTTTTTCACTGCATAGATACATATCGTTTTCGACAACATTGTGTATGTACATACTACATTGTAATACAGATTGTTTGTGACCTGTTCATTTGGTTGGAGTGATGCCTATGGTAGCCTACCACTGGAGATGACATTGTGCTACAGTGACTACAGTCAACGATGTCAGCCCGTCACGTGACATGACACTTATGTAATATTGTGCTACAGTAGGCTACAGTAGGCTATAGTAGGCTATGTAACAGGGGGATGTTGATAGGTGCTACAAGTGCTATGTACACTACATCGGCTGATGTAGACATCTTTATTTTTGCAGATGCACGGCGTACCTACCAGTCATTTCACGTACATCATCGATACCCCTCGCGGATTATTGTTGCCCAGACTGATTGTCTACTTTACATCACTGATTGATCATTGCTCTAATGTGATGAACGTGCCGACTGGGTGGTAGGGTACGGGCGAAAACCCAA
Organism: Boletus reticuloceps; assembly: GCA_018397855.1. Taxonomy (NCBI): domain Eukaryota; kingdom Fungi; phylum Basidiomycota; class Agaricomycetes; order Boletales; family Boletaceae; genus Boletus; species Boletus reticuloceps. Next base: position 951,824 of record JAGFBS010000015.1, read on the forward strand.
ATGTTAATAACCGGTTAATTTTTAGCAGGTTATTAACAGGTTAATAACCTGGGGGGTCCACCTCGGGGGTTATTAACCATCACGTGACTATGATAGCGCGAGCCCGCTCGCCACCGGTGTTTATCAAGCGTCAATTTCTCTCATCGTCGGTCTTTTGCCATACTGTGCTGCCAGACCCTGCAATCTACATGATTCTCGGAGTGCCTGACATCTCCAAGCAACGTGTGATCATCATGTAACCTTTTTTTTTATACCTCGTTCCCGGTCCTCACACATTGACCATGCTCCAGGTCCAGGAGTCGGACCAGGGCGCAGCCTTTCAATCTGCCCGAGGAGACACTTTCGAAAGACTCAGAGGGCACTGAGATACCTACCACAATCCCACCAGCCATCAAAGCCCAACTTTTCCCCCCCAAGAAGCTCTCCCTGTCTGCTTTCATCAACTTTGACCTACCTCCACGTGCATCCACTGGGTCTGAACCCAATCAATAATTTTTTACGCTTGCACCCGACACCCTGACCACACCCACAGTATCAGATGCGCTCCGGAGTCTTCCACTTCCCCCCCATCAGGATATTTGGCAACTCTCTTTGCAGGCAGCTCATGCTTGGAAAAATGGAAGCTGATCCCTTGTGTATGCGCACGCAAACGATCCTCGTTGGTTTCCCTTCTGATTACTACCCTTCTGGCGAGCTATCTCTGAACTGCACGATGTCCAGACGGGCTGGCCTGCCGCACAGCAATTTGTCTCACAGCTTACTCCTCATCATCATGAAGCCGCGGTTTTCACATGTCGAGGCTTACTTGGGTGGATAGGGTAGAGGTTGGAGGTCTCGGTGATTGGACTCAGGTCCAAGACCTAAGGCAGTTTGCATCACGAGAGTGGCTCAATTTGATGCTCGGAGTGATGTTCGAGAGGTTCACAGCCATGGATGCCACTATCGAGCACAGGTACAAGATCCAGAATACCTACTTCTGTCCACGCATACGGGAGAAGGAGATAATGATTACGCTTGGAATTGGTAGATTAGTAGTTCAGTAACACCGCTGCGGCGTGGGCCTGGGCACAAAAAAAAGGATCATGTGATAATTTTGGTCATGTGACCCCTGTTAATAACTGTTAATAACTGCTAATAACCACCTGTCACAAGTGGGGGAGGATTTTAACCGGTTATTAACAGCCTCTCGAGTTTTCGCCCGTACCCTACTGGGTGGCACTCAGTTGAAAAGTTTCGCACTCGGTCTAAAAAGTTGCGCACTGATTAAATGTGCAAACGGACCCTCATACTTTTGTCCGAAACAAACGCCCGATATTTCAGGTACGCAGCGGGTTATGAGATAACTCGACGTCCTACTCACGCGTTATGGGTGACATGGGCAGCGTATTGGTATGAGGGTCCGTTTGCACATTTAATCAGCATGCAACTTTTTAGACCGAGTGCGAAACTTTTCAACTGAGTGCCACCCAGTAGGGTACGGGCGAAAACTCGAGAGGCTGTTAATAACCGGTTAAAATCCTCCCCCACTTGTGACAGGTGGTTATTAGCAGTTATTAACAGTTATTAACAGGGGTCACATGACCAAAATTATCACATGATCCTTTTTTTTGTGCCCAGGCCCACGCCGCAGCGGTGTTACTGAACTACTAATCTACCAATTCCAAGCGTAATCATTATCTCCTTCTCCCGTATGCGTGGACAGAAGTAGGTATTCTGGATCTTGTACCTGTGCTCGATAGTGGCATCCATGGCTGTGAACCTCTCGAACATCACTCCGAGCATCAAATTGAGCCACTCTCGTGATGCAAACTGCCTTAGGTCTTGGACCTGAGTCCAATCACCGAGACCTCCAACCTCTACCCTATCCACCCAAGTAAGCCTCGACATGTGAAAACCGCGGCTTCATGATGATGAGGAGTAAGCTGTGAGACAAATTGCTGTGCGGCAGGCCAGCCCGTCTGGACATCGTGCAGTTCAGAGATAGCTCGCCAGAAGGGTAGTAATCAGAAGGGAAACCAACGAGGATCGTTTGCGTGCGCATACACAAGGGATCAGCTTCCATTTTTCCAAGCATGAGCTGCCTGCAAAGAGAGTTGCCAAATATCCTGATGGGGGGGAAGTGGAAGACTCCGGAGCGCATCTGATACTGTGGGTGTGGTCAGGGTGTCGGGTGCAAGCGTAAAAAATTATTGATTGGGTTCAGACCCAGTGGATGCACGTGGAGGTAGGTCAAAGTTGATGAAAGCAGACAGGGAGAGCTTCTTGGGGGGGAAAAGTTGGGCTTTGATGGCTGGTGGGATTGTGGTAGGTATCTCAGTGCCCTCTGAGTCTTTCGAAAGTGTCTCCTCGGGCAGATTGAAAGGCTGCGCCCTGGTCCGACTCCTGGACCTGGAGCATGGTCAATGTGTGAGGACCGGGAACGAGGTATAAAAAAAAAGGTTACATGATGATCACACGTTGCTTGGAGATGTCAGGCACTCCGAGAATCATGTAGATTGCAGGGTCTGGCAGCACAGTATGGCAAAAGACCGACGATGAGAGAAATTGACGCTTGATAAACACCGGTGGCGAGCGGGCTCGCGCTATCATAGTCACGTGATGGTTAATAACCCCCGAGGTGGACCCCCCAGGTTATTAACCTGTTAATAACCTGCTAAAAATTAACCGGTTATTAACATTTGGGTTTTCGCCCGTACCCTACCACCCAGTCGGCACGTTCATCACATTAGAGCAATGATCAATCAGTGATGTAAAGTAGACAATCAGTCTGGGCAACAATAATCCGCGAGGGGTATCGATGATGTACGTGAAATGACTGGTAGGTACGCCGTGCATCTGCAAAAATAAAGATGTCTACATCAGCCGATGTAGTGTACATAGCACTTGTAGCACCTATCAACATCCCCCTGTTACATAGCCTACTATAGCCTACTGTAGCCTACTGTAGCACAATATTACATAAGTGTCATGTCACGTGACGGGCTGACATCGTTGACTGTAGTCACTGTAGCACAATGTCATCTCCAGTGGTAGGCTACCATAGGCATCACTCCAACCAAATGAACAGGTCACAAACAATCTGTATTACAATGTAGTATGTACATACACAATGTTGTCGAAAACGATATGTATCTATGCAGTGAAAAAACGGGTATTCGGGCTCGAGAGGACACAGTGGAAGTGGGAGACGAGCAGTTACACTTGAATTGATACGGTTGGGTGGGAGACGAGCAGTTGCGCTCGAATGGACACAGTTGGGCGGGAGATGAGCATTCGGGCTCGAGAGGACATGGTGGAAGTGGGACACGAGCAGTTGCGCTCAAATTGATACACTGGTTGGGTGGGAGACGAGCGGTTGCGCTCGAACGGACGTGGATGGGTGGGGATGAGCGATCGGGCTCAAGAGGACACAGTGGAGGAGGGAGACAAGCGGCCAGGATCGAAAAAGGCCTGGTGGAGGTGGGAGACAAGCGGTTGCGCTCGAATGGACATGGTTGGGCGGGAGATGAGCATTCGGGCTCGAGAGGACATGGTGGAAGTGGGACACAAGCAGTTGCGCTCGAATTGATACGGTTGGGTGGGAGACAAGCGGCCGGGATTGAAAAAGGCCTGGTGGAGGTGGGAGATGAGTGGTTGCGCTCGAATGGACATGGTTGGGCGGGAGATGAGCATTCGGGCTCGAGAGGACATGGTGGAAGTGGGACACAAGCAGTTGCGCTCGAATTGATACGGTTGGGTGGGAGAGGAGCCAGCCTTGAAATGAACAGTTGCGCTCGAAGGCCTGGTGGAGGTGCGTTGCATCGTCGTGATGGTGGTTGCGCTGGTTCCATCATGGCGTCACGGGGATAGTGGTGGTGTTGCCGATGCCATCGCAGCGGGGTCGACCTCGTTGTCGTGGTATCGCTGATTCCATCACAGGGTGGTGTGGTTGAAGATTCAAAATTAATTGAGACTCCGATGAGTCACAAGTGCGAGTAAACAAACTCACGTGACTTTTTTGTTGTTGATTTCGACAAGGTAAAACACGACGGGTCACACAACACACGTGATCTGCGTGCGGCGTGCGCACTGCGCACCGTGCCCTCGCTCATTAATCATTAATCATTCACGCACACCATTCGTGCATGCTACCACCACCACCGCCACCATCACCGTCCCCTCACCCACTCACACACACTGCCACCGCCGTCACCCATTCATGCACAACACCAACTCGTGCACACTGCCACCACATCTGGAAAAAAAGAAGTTACGATCAAACGAATAGCAGGCCACTCCACCCTCCTGTGTCTAGCCACACACAAGAGTGCCACTGGTCCTCGACAGGTGGAGACGCTCAAAGAAGAGGCAGAGATTATCCAATTGGTTCGGGAGAGACGCAAGGCGGCATCAAGAGTGGTGGCACTCAAGGAGAAGATCATGGCGGTGGCGGAGGCACTGAATGAAGCTGCCCTTGCTGAGATGGAAGGCTGAGGGACATTTATTAGGTCGTCTCACTGTACCCATCTGTACAAGCAGTACTATCATTTGGTACACTTTTGCTGTACAATGCTCAGGCTGTCAGTCTCGTTGTCCGACCTTGAGTGCTGTTCGCGGGAACCCTTCGATGTGTCATGTGGCCTGGGGTGAATATTTGAATGCTGTACGTTTGTACATGGATCTGCTAGAGGCTACTGTAGTCTATGTGACGAACTGTAGGAATGTGATTGGCAATGTTGACGACATGCAACGACATCGGTGATGTAATTATGGCATGTGCTACAGGCACTTTTCCTTTTTACTGATGTATGACAAAAAGTTTCGTGCTCGGTCTAACAAGTTGTGCGCTGCACGGAAAGTTGCGCGCTGATTAAATGTTGTCGAAAGACGGGGATGTGCGAGAGGTGAGGCAGTGACTCAAGAATCAGATGAATGACCCCTTGTGAGGGGCGGGATGCAAGGTTAGATACTGAGCACCCCTATACTACTGCTCGACCTATATACATTCCTACTGAATAGCTCGTGTAATCAATACACTAATTGTTAATCAATACAGTGGTCTTTTCACGTGCCGAGCTCGGATTGCTATGGCGCAGTGCCCGTGCGTCAACACTCCCCCTCAAGCCGAGCGGAGGCCCAGTCCTTGGGTGTGTTGTGCGTGCAATGGTCGTGCAAGTGCTTTCATGAGGATGTCGGCAGTCATTTGTTTTGTTGGGCAGTAGACGAGCGTGAGCCATCCTATTTTGATGGTTTTCCTCATGTGTAGATTCTTCAAATCGAAGTACTTCGCTCGTTTGTGGAACTGCGCATTTGTCGCTATGGCAATTGCCGATTGGTTGTCACCGTATAGTATCGTGGCTTTCTTTGGCTCGTAACCAATTTCTTTGTACAGGTTCCTCAGCCATATCAGATCCTTCTCGGATCTCGCCATCGACGTGAATTCGGCTTCGGCGGTGCTGAGCGCGGGTGAAAGTTCCTTTTTGGAGTTCCATGTAATTGCGCCGCCGTTCAAGATGAAGACTCCCCCACTCGTGGAAGTGAGGTCGTGATTGGATGCAAAACTTGCGTCCGCATACCCGTAGAATTCGCCGTTTACCCCGTTTTTCGTGTAAGTGATTCCCAGACCTTTTGTTCCTTTGAGATAACGTAGGACTCGTTTTGCGGCAGTCCAATGTTTCAGGTCTGGGTCGTTGTTAAATGAACACAATTTATTCACGGCGTAGGCAATATCCGGTCGCGTTCCGATCGCAGCATACATCAGCGATCCAGTGAGTGACGCATACCGTTTAGCCTCGGCGTCTGATCCGGGCTCACGCGGTTCCAGTTTTACGTTCGGATCGAGTGGGGTCGACACCGGATTGGCATCCGCAAGCTCAAACCGTTCGAGCATGCTCTCGATATATTGGCTCTGCCTGATAGTGAGTGTTCCCTCTTTCCGATCGCGTGTAATCTCTAGACCAACGAGTTTATTTGGCTCGCCTAGGTCCGTTATGTCAAACAGCCCTTTGAGGTCCGTTTTCAATTTCTCCATGGTGTCTCTCGAATTGGTGAATAACAACAGGTCATCCACCCACACAGTGATGATTTCAATCGAATTTCCTGTGCGTCGGATGTACACGCATGGATCTGAGAGGAGGCGGTCGAATTTGATTCCGCCGAGTTTGGTATCCAGCTCCTCGTTCCATTCGCGGCCGGACTGTTTGAGTCCGTATAGCGTCTTTATCAAGTGACACAGGCGAGAGCTTCCGTCGCTGTACCCTTCGGGCTGATCCATATAGATCTCTTCTTTTAGTTTCCCGTTGAGGTACGCGCCCTTTACATCCATCTGCTGGATTTCCCAGTCCTCGGCAACAGCGAGCGCTAAGATCGCTCGGATTGTCTCGAGTCGGACAACAGGTGAGAAGGTCTCATTGTAATCCATGCCTGGCATTTGGCTGAATCCTCTAGCCACTAGTCGGGCTTTGTATTTTTGTAGGTTGCCGTCCTTGTCATATTTCTTGACGAAGACCCATTTATTCGTTATAGGCTTGCGGCCTTCTGGACGGTCTGCTAGCTCCCAGGTTCCCATCTTTTCGAGTGTATCCAGCTCTATCTGGATCGCTTTCTCCCACTCGGGCCATTCTGGTGAGCACATTGCTTCTTTGAGCGATTTTGGATCTTTACACATGTTCGTTTCACTGAATGCAGTGTACGCAGCAGCGGCTGCGGTCGATGCTGTTTTGGCACGATCCGGCTCATCATCGTTGTCGTCTTCTGTTGCAAGTAGATCGGGTATGTCGTTATCACCATTTTCACCCAGATCTTCTATTTCAACAGCTCGTTTTGTTTTGGATTCATCACCAGTCCCTCTGTTTCGCGCTGGACTAGGGAGGTTGGACGAAGGTATGTCCGTCTTCTCGTTGCTCTGGTGTGTACGTTTCTTGTAGGACGAAGGTGTATCCGTCAACTCGTCCCGCTGATCAGAGTCACGCGCCATATCGTTATGGGGCAGCGGTATGTCCGTCTTCTCACCCTTATGGCGTTTAGTGGCTTGCTCCTCAGCTTTGTCAGATGTTTTCCGTTTCGATCCTGCTTGGCTACGCGCGCTTGACGAAGGTTTGCCCGTCTGCTCGTCCTCCCCCTCAAACCGGCGTCCCGGCGTGGGTAATGTCGCTGTCGTAGGCCAGCGATATTCGCGGCTGACTTTAATTGTTTTCTTTTGGTCGTCATAGTACTTGATGGCCCTTGGGCCTTCTTCGTAACCAACGAAGGTATGTAATTTTGCTTTTGTGTCCAATTTGGACGGATTTTGTTCCTGGTTTAAAATCCACACAGGGCGACCAAATTCCTGAATGTGGGAGATGTCAGGGCGCGATCCCGACCATCTTTCATGCGGTGTTATGCCAGGCAGGGTCCTTGTATACGCCCGATTCCTGACATACGTCCCGTGGGTGATGGCTTCAGGCCATAACTCTTTCGGTAAGTTGTGCGCGAGTATCATGGCTCGCATTAACTCGACAACTGTTCTATTCCAGCGTTCAGCAGTGCCATTCTGCTCAGGTGTGTACGGCGCTGTGGTCTGGATCTCGATACCACGGTCCAGGCACCAATTTTGCAAGTCACGGTTGATATATTCACGCCCGTTGTCGGCGCGTATGGCTTTGGGCGCGAACGAGTACTGTCGCTCGATATGCGCAATATATTGTTTCACCTTTGTAGGTGTCTCGTCTTTGGTTCTCATGAAACCAATTGTACAGTTCCGGCTGGCGTCATCCACGAAGGAGACATAATACCGGTATCCCTTCAACGAGGAGACTCGTGCGGGGCCCCAAATATCCGTGTGAGTGAGTTCTCCCGGTTTTGTGTCTCTTTGCTTAATTGTCTTTGGCACGGGTTTCCGAGTGGATTTGGCCTGGATGCATGCATCGCATCCGAAGTCGTGCGGACTCTCTCGTAGGGAGAACCCATCCACCATGTTTTTACCATGTAGGTTGCGCAGCCCGCTGATGCCAATATGGCCTAACCGGCGGTGCCACTCTTCCCAGGTCCAAGTGCTTTTGATCTTCAGTGCCAGATTGGCTTTATCGTAGGTCAGCGTATCAGCATCGAGGTAAAACAAGTCATTCCTTTTTATGGCTGTTGCTAACTGATTTCCGTTTGAATCCGATAGGACCATTGGTCCTTCCGCGAGGAGTAGGCGGCCGCCACCGGCATGGAAACGCGCAAGCGAGAACAAGTTGTCGCGCGCTTCGGGGACATGCAGGGCTTTAAGGCAGCGTAGCTCTGTTGTTTCGCCATTGTGTTTCCCCCTTAATATGACCGTTCCCTGCCCAATCGCACTTACTGCGTGATTGCCTAACCCTTTGACGGCTCGGCCAGTAAGTGTCTTATACGATGTGAACGCGTCTCGTTGTGCGCAGATGTGAACAGTTGCGCCAGAGTCCGCGAGCCAAGAATAAGCAGAAAGGGAGGCCTGGACGGCCGTTGACATTTCGTCATCACTATCGCTATCTAGCGTAACATGTGCTTCAAAGTGTTCGTCACTTTCGGAGTCAGTCGCTGCGCAATTCGCGCGAGCCTTTCCTTTATCTTTGTTCGACGCAGGATCTCTTTTATCCTTGTCGCCCTTGCTAACCTTTCCTTTGCCCTTATTGGCCGGGTTCTTCCAACAGTCGGTCCCTTTGTGACCGAATCTGTCGCAGATGTCGCACTTGGGTTTTCCTTTAAAACGACAGTCGGCGGTAACGTGGTTCTTCCGTTTGCAGATGCTGCATGTGCGCTTCTTTGCGTGTCCGCTGCCTGATGCAGCGAAGGCGGTTCCGTCATTCCCTTTGTTTTTCCTACGGTGAAATTCATCCGACAGTGTGGAGATGAGTTCTTCGACAGTGAGGGACTTTGTCGAGTCATGCTGTTCCGTGGAGGTGCGGAAACCAAGGTAGGATGCAGTCCATGGCTCCCAAGAGGGAGGTAATGAGTCGAGGAGGACATTTTTGAATTCCACGTCAGGAACGTGGTCATTGTTTGCGGTCATTGTCTGTCGCATGTTAGATAGCTTGTCAAGGTGTTCCGGGATGTCAGTATCTTCTTCGGCTTCTGTCCGATAGAGTTTTTTACGTGAGAATTGCCCGGAGATGGCATTGGATGGTTGATGGATGATTGTGAGCGCTCGCCACATCTTGGCGGCTGTTTTATGGGGACGGATGTGGACGATCTGGTCATCCTTGACATTGGTAGAGATCAGTTCTCTGGCGGTAAGGTCACGAATGGTCCATCGATCAGCGGCTTCGTGATCATGGGGTTTAGGAGTAGCGCCAGACACAACGTCGAGTACGCCCCTCCGTTCGAGAATAATCTCCATACGGAAAGACCATTCTCCCCAATTCTTTTTATGGAGTTTCTCAACTTTGACGGAGTTTGTCGGCGGAGCGGTGTCTTTGGCATCTGGTGCATTGGCGGCGGTTTGGGAGGATGATGATTGTGTATTGTTTGCCTGACCCGAATCAGATGGGTCGTCCTCTGGTAGAGGCGGCGGTGTTGTTTGTGGCTGTGGTGCATTTGACATGATGTCGTTGGTTTGTCTGTTTCAGGGTCAGAGCGCAGGGCTCATAACCTGTCGAAAGACGGGGATGTGCGAGAGGTGAGGCAGTGACTCAAGAATCAGATGAATGACCCCTTGTGAGGGGCGGGATGCAAGGTTAGATACTGAGCACCCCTATACTACTGCTCGACCTATATACATTCCTACTGAATAGCTCGTGTAATCAATACACTAATTGTTAATCAATACAGTGGTCTTTTCACGTGCCGAGCTCGGATTGCTATGGCGCAGTGCCCGTGCGTCAACAAATGTGCAAACGGACCCTCATATATTGGCACACATCGACATCCGTGTTTCCAAATAGGCTATCAATCGGATCAACATTCGTGATGAACCGGGCGCGAAAGACGTGTAAAAGGGTACGGGAGGGGTAAAACGTATACAGTGTTGGACAATCCCCACGCTGTTGTTCGACATACTCTATCGCCCAGTATGTCGCCCGACGTATTATCATCCACGATCAGGTCGGCGTCAGAGGTCTTGGCCATCATTTGGACTTACGTTCATCTCGGTCAATGGCGAACTATCGATGCAGCCATCGCTTGCGCAACGATCTGGATCCTTCTTCAATTGCTCCGCACCTACTGCCGGCGACTCTGCACGACCCAGCTCCGAGGACCACCTAACGAGAGTTTTCTTTACGGTGTCGGCCAGCGTATCCGCAGTGCCAGAGACGCCGGCGCCTTGTATGAAGCGTGGGCACAGGAATATGGACCAGTATATGCGATCCCGTCGACGTTGGGGACTCAAAGAATCATGCTGTGTGATCCCAAGGCGATCGCACATTTTTATTCCAAGGAATCGCGAACATATATTCAGACTCCGTTCAATAAGAAATCCTTTGCCATCTACGTATGTGGTCGACGGCGATCCTCACGTTGTACAGTGTAGCTGATGCTCGGGTCTAGTATGGCAAGGGTCTGTTATGGGCCCATGGAGAAGATCATAGAAGGTATGTATATAATTTGACATGTCCCCGGGCCAAACTTTTGATCAGTTTACTAGACAACGCAAATCGTTGACGGCTGCTTTCAGCGTTGCTGCCATCCGACAGCTGACCACAACTTTCTATGATTCAGCATACAAGGTCAGATCACAATCGTAATACAGTTCGTAGACATGAGCTGATATGATTGCGAACCCGCCTTAAAGGCGAAAGGTGCTTGGGATGTTCTCATCGAGTCGAGTGGTGGGGATAGCGCCCTCATCGAGGTCCAAAGCTGGTACGTTTCATGGATTGGCCCTCCGTACCTTCATATCTGACTTGACGGTATTGAAGGATGAATCACATATCGTACGTTTTTTCGTACCCACAATTTGCGATTAAATTATAATTACAGAGGCAGGCTCGATACCATCGGTCTCGCCGGTTTCTCTCACAATTTTGGCGCGCTCGAAGGCAAGCACGCAAGCGTTACCGAAGTGTTCGACACATTCACCACATCCCCTCGCGCCATGGCTCTCAACAAAGGCCTGATTCTCTTGGGACAGGTCTTCCCGCTCCTCGCACATGTACCTACCTCACGAACAAAATTGTTCCAGGAGCTCAATGTTGCGATGGAAGAGATTTCGAATGTGTTGCTTGCCCGGACAAAGAAGGAGTTGGAGATGGGTGTGATCGGGGGTAAGGGGGAGAGATCCATAATTGGGTTACTTAGTACGTGGTCGAATCCGAAATCCCGCCGCGTATACCTGACTTGGTCGACTGAAACACAGTCAAGGGAGCGAGTGGCAATTCGGGGTTCCGCTTGACAAAAGACGAAGTCATCGCTCAGGTATGTGCATGTCGTTGCATGAAGAGTTCATCACGAACCTTATTCTGTAGATGAAACTATTGCTCGTGGCAGCGTACGAAACGGTGTCTAGTACGTGCTTTCTTTCCCTGTATCTTCTTGGTCTCAAACTGGCTCATTGATATCTTTGCTTACAGTAAGCTTGACGGTAAATCACACTTTTGTGTCCTCCGTGCATCGATTCGCTTACACACTCTCAGTGGGCACTGCTTGAGCTATCCCGCCACCCGGACGTTCAAACGCGACTGCGAAATGAGCTTCTGGCGCATGGCACAGACCCAACGTACGATAAACTCACCGACGGTCTTCCCTATCTCGATGCTGTCGTCCATGAGATCCTCCGCATCCACTTGCCTATTCTCGAGGTCACGCGTATGGTACGTCTCCACTCATTTTTCTCCACACTACCTGCTGTTCACCGCGCTACTGCTGGTGGTGGACTCCGTTCATGCACAGGCCGTCGAGGATGATGTTATCCCCCTCTCCCAACCCATCCGCACGAAATTTGGCAAGCTAGTCAACAACCTGACGATCGCCAAGGGCACCCTCGTCGCTATCTCGATGGAATCCATGAACCGCTCTGCCGCTTTTTGGGGTGAGGATGCTAAAGTATTCCGACCAAGTCGATGGCTTGAGGACAAGCACGGCCAAAACGGTATACCTGCCAAGGCGAAAGAAATCCCAGGACATCGACACTTGCTCACCTTTGTTGACGGCCCGAGGGCATGTCTGGGAAAGAACTTTGCTCTGACGGAGTTCAAGGTGCGTGGGCAGGGGGCGTGGACCTGCTGATTCTGACCGTACTTTTCGTTCTTTTTTTCGGCAGGTGGTGTTGACGGTGCTCGTCAAAAACTACGTCTTTGAGCTGCGTGATGGCGTCAATTCCAAGATTGAGATCGGAAGGGGCGTGTTTCCGCGACCCAAGCTTGCGGGTGAAGTAGGATGCCAGCTACCTTTGCGGGCGCGACCGTACGTTGCTTCGGGCTGAGAGCGGAACAGGGACGGCGCGGACGACCAGATGGGGCCGTTGTATGATCCAGTGCATCAATGTCACATCTCTTGTACCAAGACTCGATGGCATATGTTGTCATGATGTACAACATGATACATACTATTAAGTACTCGGAGCCACCGCTGTAAAAACACCCTATATTCGCATCTTGCTATTCCAGAAGGAAGGCTGATCAGCCGTAACCATTCAATGGCAGATGTGCTTCAAGTCTGAAGGAAAACAATCAGACATTACCTGCTTGACAATGACATGCACATGTCTTTACAAACAACCCATTCCGCCTGTCCGTCTTGCGAATCCGAGTCTGTTTGCTCTGCTCATTCTCCTGCCATTTGTTACAGACACTTGGTCCTGTCCAATGTGTGGTCGACCGGCTCGAGGTGTCCATATGCATTTCGGAATCATGAACGTTTGGACTCCTAACTAAGATTGCCAGACCAGCGAGCCGTATTCGAGGAAGAGAACCCGCATTCACGACTGCAACGAAAATGGTCACTTTTGCCCTCTTCCTCAAAAATGGTGTAGATGTCGGTGTTTCGTGGGATGTGCGTCATCATATCGTACTCTTTCGAGTTTTTGTCGACGTTGCTTTCAAAAATGAAGAGTCATTGTTGCACGACTTCCCCGGTGAAATGTCGAATGCGTGGCGGACGTGAATTACCGCAGGCCTACGTAGTGATCATCGGGTCGTGTCAGATAGTAGGCGTCGATGACCAATTTCAGTAAATGCACTCCTGCTGCCGTTGTGTCGGTCCGGCCGCATGCTTCCTTTCTTGCCCATCATATGTCCTTAGACAAGAATTTGGTTTGTTGAACCATTAGGCGACTTCTGGTAGACCTTTAATCAGTCATTATGGAATACCATTCATGCGGAATACAACATCTTTCGATCATTGGTACGAGGAGGGGAGAAAAGAAGGACAGTGAAGAGTTGACATTGCCAACACAGGGAGACCCGCCGTAGCGACATACACGTCTCACACACTTTGGCTTGCTTAACTTTACACCCATGACATTCAACTGTAGGATAGTTACGACTAGAGGTATACGACGAGCAAAACAAACTTCCGAGGATCCAACAGCTACTGGAAGATGTTCAGGGCGTTGAATTCAAAGTACGCGTTCGCGAACGCGGATGGATTGTTGTTCACGTAATCTGACCGATCAATGAGCTTTGGTTCAAAACAAAGATCGGTTTCGTGGAGCTTACCGACACAGCTCGAGGGACATTCATCTGAGGAGTAAACAGCACCGGCCCAATCTCCGCCTGTAAAGATAGGAATAAGTCATCTATTCGTGGCGCATCCCACACAGAACAGATACGGCGACACGCACAAAATGTCAGATTGATGATAATATTCATGGGTCCAAGATGAGACGAGAAATCGCAATTCGTGTTCGGGAAGAAAGCCGCCGGCGTTCCCTGACTAGAGTTTCGGTGATGTTCCTCAAACATCAAGAAGAATCAATTACCCAAGTGCTGGTATCAACAGTGCCCCCCGGATACTTTACTTGGGAAGGAATGGAGGAACTTCCACGTTCCCAAAACCATATTGCGATGTGAGTCGAGCTCCGCTCGACCGCATACCTAGTCAGAAGGAACCTCGATCGACACCTCTATGAACATGTGAGGAAACTCACCAGCCACCGCCCACTTTGTTGAAGTTTGGTCCAAAGCTGTTACCATCAGCTAAATGAACACCACATCCTGCATTGCCGGAGGTGTAGACATCACAGTCATTCCCAACACTCGTTCTGAAACGGATGAAGATGTAGAACCCGCAGGTGGTTTGGGAACAGTACGAAGAGCATACCCAGTCATCCGTCGAGATGGTGGCATGGCACAATCTGCCAGGGGATAAGAAGTGGGATGATTTATCACTGGAGCACTTACTCGCACTCGTATGTAGTGTTGACTGATTGGGGACCTTATTGTTGACACCCTCAACTATATCAATTTCTCCCTGAACAGCAAGTAACTGTTAGACCATCGATGATCGTCATGCAATGACCCTCACCTCATTCGGCCAGTTAGCACCGAGTTCCTGAGATCTGTGTTAAGCTACGTGGTGAAAGTTCGAGATTCAAAAACAAACGCACCCTAGATGCAATCAAGTATATACGTGGACAGTGTCAGCGTACGTCTCAATGTAAAGCACTGAACGAACCCTGACGGATACATGAGCGTTCCGTATTTCTAAACTATACGGGTAACTTACAAACAGCCGGCCATGTTCCACAGCCCTCAGGCATGTGGCCAATATCGAAACTAACGTCTTTCAACAAGGGAAAAAAGTAACAATCATCGTTACACCTACATGGCAACGTGAGTACTGTATTGATTGTTCGACATTATCCTAAAGGAGTTTCGACCTGGTCCGGAAGGGCTGAGAACGTTTGTATGGTCTGCACGCAGAGTGACGGTATTCCCAGAAACCGAATACAAGCCGGCCGATTGTGCCGCCGACTGACTGAGATAGTTCCTGGCTCGTATCGTCAGACAGACATGTCAGTGAAGGGAAGAATAGGCCACGAACACTCGTCCGTGTGTGGGATCTGCAATCGCCTGCCACGAGAAGGCATTGAGGAATGATTGGCCAGAGAGACTGGCGGTCCTCGAATACGTTGAGGCTTCTGTGTATCCTGAGACCGCAAGTACGACAAAGGCAAGGAATGAGGATTTCATCGTCGAAGAGAGAGTCAACAGGGTTTGTCTCATGTTCCGGCAGCAGAGCGTCCTCTTATGCAGAGGAGCAAAACACCCCGGACGCAAAATAAGGGTTTACCATATAGACCGGATTCCACGAGACCACCGCTTCCCGTCAGGTTGACCGAAGAATCATCATTGCCAGCGAGACTGAAGAAAAAAAAAGGAATAGACCCGGAAGTGTGTGTTTGTCCGTGGAGCTGCCATAATCACGGGATGGTGTCGCTCGCTTCCATATCGGGGACGACGGAGTATGGAGAACTTAGCCGGAGTGCCTGGGCTGGAGGCCACAACCTCGGAGGCGTACCATGAGGTAGAAAGGCTTGCACATAGCAAAAAGGATCGAAGTTATGGTGCCTCAGGAAGCCTGACCGAGAAAGTGTGGCAAATAGAGCTATGACCACAGATGAACATTGTCAGGAAATCTGGCGCTTACCGACAAGGGTGCCGCATGGCTATCCAGAGCACGTGAGGGAGCCGACATTGTTGCGGAACATTAATATACACGCCATCTTATCGGGTCATCGGAATCAACAAAAGTCCGTCTTGAACACCGTGCTGCGTGTCTCGGCGCTCAACCCGGAGCCGGTAGCTTCGAGCCACTTGATCCTATAGCCTTCGCCGATGATTTATCTGTCAGCGAAGAAAAGCTCGTCAGATGAGT
Organism: Boletus reticuloceps; assembly: GCA_018397855.1. Lineage (NCBI taxonomy): Eukaryota > Fungi > Basidiomycota > Agaricomycetes > Boletales > Boletaceae > Boletus > Boletus reticuloceps. The sequence goes on from JAGFBS010000015.1 coordinate 967,556, forward strand.
CCTCGAAAGAGTTCAGGTGGGCAGTACTAGCAGGCTTAAGCCGCTTAGCAGCCGCAACTGCGGACGTATGTGTGTTGACGGCGTCAATTGAGTGGACATGCGACTCGGGGTACGACCTGCATGCCGAAATGACGTCGCTGATTCATTGGGTTGATGGAATGGAGTACAGGCTCTGAGAAACCTAGATTCGGATACATAGGCTTAGCTTGGGCCGCTTCAAGTTGGAGAAGCGTAGTACATTGGTGGGAAATTTAGCAACACGCGTCTTGGAAGGCGCGCCGCCACACAATGACACTGGCAGGACCACTGACAACCTTGGAAGTTCTCGGTCAGATGACTACGGAGCCTTGATGAAAATTGGTCTATAAATCGAGCCTTAACGTCCGACAGTCAATTACCCCCATGCTGTTGCCACCTTATTACTACCCGGATGCTTTGCGTTATCAGTGTGATGCGACGCTGCCGCCAGCGGATGACCAGGTCCGTTCGGACGACTAGTGCACAGCGAAAACTGAGCACAGAATACACTGGCATAAGTCGTGTTGTCGTCCCTAGCTAACTAACTCAGTGTGATGGCAACAAACAGTGGTGTCACGGAACATTTTGACTACCTACATCAGCAAAAATTCCAAAGTCTATCCTCACCTATGTTGCATATATAACACCTGTTGCACCCATTAACATCCCCCTGTAACATAGTATGATGTAACGTACATAATTTCTATGTCGTACTACAGTAGCATGCTGTTACATAAGGCTCAGCATCGACATAGCTCACTGTAGTCTGTTGTTGTGATTTGCCATTTAGTTCCATTCAATCTATAGTTGTGATAACCATTGGTTGAACCAAATGAATAGGCAAAAACACTACACACCACATTACTTATTTACCGTAGCATACATACTACATTCCAAGTATTGTAAGTAAGCGGAAAAGTGGTGACAAGAAAATGTAGCAAGGAGCGACAAAAAAATTGCATTTCAGGGGGAAAAGGGATAGAAATATAAAAAAAGCTGCAGCAGGGAAAAGGAGAGCGTTCGGGCTCGAGTAGATACAGTCCAAGGTGGGAGACAAGCAGTCACACTTAAATGGACACAGTCGGGCTCAAAATGGCATGGTGGGGGCAGGAGACGAGCTGTTGGGCTTGAAACCATGCGGTCACCAGGGGACGAGCGATTGGGGCTCGAGTTGACACAGTCGTCAGTTGGGTGGAAGACGAGTGGTTGCACTCAAATAGATGCGGTTGGGTCGGAGACGAGCGATCGGGCTCAAAAGGACTTGGTGGAGGTGGGACACGAGCAGCGCTCGAATTGACACAGTGGGGTGGGAGACAAGCAGCCAGGCTCGAAAGGGCATGGTGGAGGCGGGAGACAAGCGGATGTGTTGAATGGACGCAGTTAGGTTGGAGATGAGCGTTCGGGCTCAAAAGGACACGGTTGGGTCGGAGACGAGCATTCGGGCTCAAAAGGAGGTGAGACACAAGCAGTGCTCGGATTGACACGGTTGGGTGGGAGACAAGCAGCCGGGCACGAAATTTGGGCATGGTGGAGGCGGGAGACAAGAGGATGTGCTGAATGGACGCGGTTGGGTCAGAGACGAATGTTCAGGCTCGAAAAGACCTGGTGGAGGGTGGGACATGGGCGGCGCTCGAATTGACACGGCTGACTCGGAGGGGTGGGGGATGAGCGGTCGGGCTCGAAAAGACATGGTTGGAGTGAGGCGAGTAGTAGGTCAGCACCCCGCCTTGGTGAGTTGGCGTTGTTGTATCGTATCGTGTTGTTGGGACTTTGAAAAATTTCAAGCACACCAACAGTTGCTTACTCAATCAGTTCACACCACACCGCTGACGCGGCCCAGGTCAACTTACATACATACATGCCACCATCACTGCACTGCCAACCCTTTCGTTCGACTCGTTTTGAGTCGCGGCGTGCTGCGCTCGTTGCGACGCCTGTACCGTCACCATTCCCATCAATTTGGACGCCATATCCATCGATCCCGCGCTTCCAATCGCACTCAACGTCTCTCCTCGCCTCTTGGATCTGTATGTGGCCTCCTGGCCCTGTACCTCGAGTTTGCGCGATCGTTTCGACGTTGCGCTCGTTCCTGTCACTCTCAGGACCTATCCCATCGTATCCGCCGCCTTCGACAATGGTTTGGCGGTTCCAATCGCCCTCGACGACTTTCGACACCTCCAGTGGACCTATGTGGCTTCCTGGGCCTATACCTCGATGTAGCACGTTTGCATCGACGCAGCGCTCGTTTCCCTGCTCTCTGGACGTTCTTGGGTGCTCTGGGGATTGTCTAGTGCGGCCGCTTTAGTTTCCGGCTCATCTGGCTCATTTCGAGCTTCTCCAGGTATGTCCTCCTGCTCCCTTGTCTCTCAGCGTTCGTGTTCGCGTTCTGACGCGTTCTGCAGCTCGTTTGGATCGTCCCTAGTGTCCTTGTGGTGGCTAGATGGTCCCGCTGTGCCCGTTTGGTCGCCGGTAGGTACGTCGTCACAGCTCTTTTTTTTTTTTCCTTTCTCCCCCTCAAGTTGACGCTCTGGCGGGTTCGACGCTGGCACTATGGCTGCACCATCACCAGTGCATGACGACAACACCACACGACGACGTTGTGCCAGCACCCACAAGTAAACCCGTGACAGGTGCGGGTACAGCCTGAGGTTTTCGCTGGGTATGGGTTTTCGCCGGGTACCGGTACGGGTACACCTATGTTATTCCCTACTGTCACCTGGTCCCCCGGTTTCCAAGTGGCATTCTCAACACTCGCTGGCGTCATGGGAACAGTATGAGTGTCGTGGATACCTTCTTTTTGAATAGATATATTAATATGCGTACATTTGAACAGTACAGAGTGCACGTGTTTTGAATGTATTGGTTGTGGACACTCATTAATGGTAGTCGACATTGATCAATTCAACTTTCGAGTAGACTATGTACACGTTGGCGCAATGGCAGGAGGCTATGGTAGCTGATATCGGCAATGGTCCGTATGTAAATAGGCACTACTGACTACAGGTGACGACAGCAACAATGTAATTATGGCATGTGCAACTGCTACTTTTCCTTTTTGCAGATGTAGTCTTCAAATTTAACACAGCTGGTGAGCTAGGTCTGACTGGAGGTTGGGCCAAGCGCTTCTGACACTTCACATGTAAGACAATCACTTAAAGCAGATGGTACACCAAAAAGAAAACGGAAGTCCAGATTTGTCGCTAGGTAATTTACACCACACCCTGTCAGCCTGAGCCACTGAATTGCGTCCTGCTCGCTCACCTTTAGATCAGTGAACGCCCGTTTCGCGCGTATTTCAGCTACCTTCATGAGTCAACCTTCGTGCCGCCGCTCAGTTCTTGATTGCAGTCGGATTGGGTAGGTCCTTCACTTTCCTGGTGAGACGCAAGTGAAAAGAACCCCTTGCGATCAGGGCATAGTATAAAGGGTGCAGCCTGAGGATGCGTAACAACATTTTTAGTACCTTACACCTCACCTTACACTGATATATCCTCATCCACTCTGTCGCTCGACATGTTATCATCCACAACTCGGAAGTCCTGGACAACGTTCTGACTCACCTTCGTCCTTTTCAGTGGTATGCGCTCGATGCAGGCATCGTTGGCGTTGGAATCTGGACCCTCCTTCAATGGCTCTACACAACACGTCGAAAATCCCACACGACTCAGCTTCGTGGACCACCTAGCGAGAGCTTCCTCTACGGTGTTGGAAAGCGCATCCTTAGCGCTGAGGACTCTGGCGCCATATATGAAGCGTGGGCACAAGAATATGGTCCTGTATACGCGGCCCCATCGACACCACTAGGGAGTAAGAAGATCATCCTGTGTGATCCAAAGGCGATCGCACATGCCAAGGTCTTTCGGCCAGGTAGATGGCTCGAGGATGGTAAGGGTGGAATACCTGCCAAGGCAAAAGAACTCCAGGGGCATCGGCACTTGCTTACCTTTATGGACGGGCCGAGGGTGTGTCTTGGCAAGAATTTCGTAGTGACAGAACTCAAGGTGCGTGGGCGAGGTGATGTGGGATGGCTATTGACTTCTGACGGATTTCTTTCTTGGTAGGTGGTGTTGGTGGTGCTCGTCAAGAACTTTGTGTTTGAGTTGCGTGACGCCGTTGATTCCAAGATCGAAATCGGGAGAGGTCTGCTTCCACGGCCCAAGCTTGCGGGTGAGGTGGGATGCAAGTTGCCTTTGCGTGTACGACCGTACGTTGCCTGAAGTTGGAACATCGAAGGCAACCAGTGTTACCTCACTATCGAACTTAGTCTGCTGGGCGAGATAGCGAATGACCAAGGTGGGGTGGTCAGTTGTAGCGTTGAATTCAGCATGTACATCTTTAGCCGGGAAACAACTTTTTAAGCACTTGTCTAGTCACCTTGTCCCGCACCCAAATGTGGTACATACTCTTATTTCATACACGATGCTCTGCTCTCTTCACCTGGAATCCGAATCATATAAGTGGGTGAGAATCACATCATTGAACGCTGCTCTCGCAGGCGTCAGCATTGTATTCCAAGGTCAGGGTGACTAAATTTGCCAATTCTCATTCGTACGTCTACCACACGCAACACAGGAGGGGAGAGGGTGTAAGTGATCGAGGATGCAGCAACTTCGCCACAGATCACCCCAGGATACCCAGGTCATATTTGACACAGTAGCAGTCAGTGTCAGTGTGCTACCGGTGATGACCAGACATTTGGATACAGACGGACTACATCTGGCAGCTGCCCAGAGGCAACAGGGGTGAGTCTGCTGGTCAAACTGCAGTCACAGCCCGTCACTGAAACCGAGCTGTCATATATGTCATAGCTCGGCATTGAAAGATGGACATCCCCAGCCCGTGCGTTCCCCCGAGGCTGTTCCAAATCCCTGAGTGCCTCTGTCAAATGTAAACTCGGCTCGCGCACATCCGCACAACTGAGGCGGGCCAATGCCAGCTTCACATATCGTCGCCGTCAAGATGTTCGTTTGGTGTCCTCGACGCGCTGGGGATACAGCACGACGGCCGTCACAGCGCGCCTTCTACATGCGGCATCTTGTCCGTGTTGAGAAATTAGTTCGAGGAGCTGAGTGTCAAATTTCCAATGTCGGAGCGACCGCAGCCTATCCCCAGAGTGGCTTCGGGGTGGAACCTTCCCTTTTCTTTCCCCCCTTGTTTTGCTGCGGGCATGGATAGATACAGTCCGAAACGAGCGAACTTGAACATGACCAGGTGGTTGTTCACGTAATCTGAACAACTAACACTGAAGGAAGTAAAGTCATGCATAATGAGTGTCTGTGACGCTCATCACATGAAAATCAATGACAGCGTCACTGATCACCTGGTCACGTCAATTCAGTGACACGACAACGTCATTGATTATCATTCACATGAGAAAGTTGTCATTGATATGTAGTACCCTTCCCCTTTGAGCATTCATATTCAGTGTCTCTCCTGCACAAGTACCCGTCCACAAAATTTTGTGTTGTATCCATACATGGCAAGTTGTGGCTGGCCTTGTTGATGTGCCACTCTCTAAAGTGCACGTGCTGGCCTCAATGGACTCTGGTGTCACACCATCCTTGCATATTGTGCCCTGGCAACACTTCCCCACCATCTATTGTCCATATACAAGGTGTACATCACATCTGATCTGTCTGTTTTGGTCCTGACGCGTTTTGGTGGCCTGGTGAGTCCACCTTGTGTGACTGACGCTTCTAGGTTGCGATTTCAGTCGTCCTCAGCAATGCGGCGGGTCAGCAAGCTCAGTGTCTTCTAGGATGATTGGGTGATGGTTTGGACACCTCAGGTGCGTCCGTCTTCAAGTGCTTACACTTTCCGTACTGACTCACCTGGTATTCAGCTAGCGTGTCTGTTTCAACTCGTTTCGAGTTGCGGTGTGCTGCGCTTGTTGCAGTGCCCTTTCCATCACCTCTCCTAATCATATGGATGCAATCTGCATCGCTTCCATGCTCCATTTTGCATTCAACATCTCTGTTCGCCTCTTGGACCACTCTCTGGCCTCCTGGCCCTGTTTCAAGTTTGTTCATCTGTTTTGACATCACGCTCATTCCCGTGTCTCGCAGGGTGTATCCCACTGTGTTCACCACCTTCAACAACATTTTTGGCAGTCTGAATCACCCTCGACAACTCTTGATGCCTCCTGAGGACCCATTTGACCTCCTGCCCTGATATCATGATTTGGTGCACCCACACTGTCTCCACGCTCATTTATGACACTTCTAGGACCTTCCTGGACATTGTGGTAATTGCCCTGCACAATCACTTTGCATCCCGGCTCAGTTAGTTCCTCTCTGGTGAGCTCCTCTCATGCCTCTGCTCCAGAGGTTCATGCTGACACTTTAATGTATTGTGCTACTGCTTCAACACATCCATGATGTCCTCGACGTGCCTGGACACTCCCAATGTGTCTGTTTAGTTGCCAGCCCCTTCACAACTTACCCCACAAAGTCTTAGATGTAGTCATATATATCTAATGCCTCATACACATTAAGGCCCTATGGTCTAATGGTTAGTGTCTTTGGGTTTTGTCATTTTAGGTAAAGTCCTGGGTTCAACTCCTGCTGTTGACATATTTTCTGATTATCATTTGCCCACTTTCCAGTGTACGAAAAAGTATACTAAAACATAGTTAGTGTAACTAGTAAAAATCTAGTGCTGAGTGTAGTGTAGAATTTTTATTGATGTATCCAGTACACTGAAAATAAGTGTCCTGGGATGCTGATTTTCAGTGTCCATGTCATTGATTTCCAGTAGCCAAAACTGCCAATAACTGATGGAAATGTCATTGAATTTGAGTATTGGTCACTTCGTATTAGTAGCACGTGGCTACTGATTTATAATGAATCAGACAGTAATTGTAACTGACTATACTTCCTTCAGTGTATAAGAGGCTGTACGGATTGCACAACTTTGCAAGTTGTGAGAGTGTGTCCATGTTTGTCCTGTAGCTGTACACTCGGCTTCGTGGCCGGCCATCCGTCGGTGATTGAAATTTCAAAGACCTTCTTTTACCTGTACATACGATGGTCACCCCAAGCCCAGACCTCGACCTTCCTTTTATCGTGTATCGAGAACTCGTCCACCAGCAAGTCGTTGAACTCATTTGACTCCTCGAACTCTTTCTAGCCTCCTTCATGAGCCAACATGACTTCAATCCAAAGCAAGCGAAGTGGACTGATGTCGAGACGAATGCCATGCTGCATTACCTTCATGACCATCTAGGCGAACGAGGTGATGGAAACTTCAAGACGTCTACCTTTTCTGCAGCTGCCCAACACATCAAACATCACCATTCCTCTGGCAAGGAGAAAGATGCAAAGAGTGTGAAATATAAATTCAGTCAGGTACTAGGATGGTCCTTTTCGTGATCAATACTGGGCTGAATTGTCATCCTGTAGATGAAATCGATCTATGTGGTGATCAAAGCATGGATCGACCATACTTCTGGAATTCACTACGATGAAATCAACGGAGCAGATATACGTGATGAAGGATCAGCCAAAGTATTCGACAAGTGGGCTTCTGGAAAGGTATGGCTCCAATCCATTGTATTGATCATCATGTTACTGATTTGTATTAGGGCCATGAAAAGATTAAACTGTTCCACAACAAAGGTTGGGGATATTATGGGCTCATGAAAGATATCTTCCCGGAAGGGGCGGCAACAGGAGGCGGCTCCTATCGCAGTACTGTGGCTGTGCCCAGTGCACCAAGCACCACCAGTCCCGGTCACGATGAACTTCCAATCAACACTGTTGGAGCCAGCAATCCCTCAAATGTCTCATCTCATGGAGTTGCCTATCATCTGTCCACCGAAGATCAACACCGATCTGCCATTGCAGCCATTCCCAGCCCCGCACATGCATCTAACCCCCTTCCGGTCCCCTCTGTCTCCCAAGGTACCTCGTCCGTCGTCTCCAACACAGGAAGCAACAAATGTTCGTATGCGATGTTGTCTCCGGATGAGACTGGGACGCACTCTCCCTCCCACCTCTTTTCAGCATCTCAGCCTCGTACAAAGTGCTCATCCCTCCCTCCTGGCAGTGCTCGCAAACGTAGTCGAACCTCCGCTTCACGGGTTGGAGCCCAGGAGGCCCAGGAGGTGGATTGGACTCACCTTATCATGGTCAACACTGTCAACAATGCCATTCATTCCTTGCGCGACACCCTCTCGATTGGATTCCGAGACCGACTCACTGTCGTCGGCGATGCCACAAAAGCATTGTACTTGATTCCCAGTTTTTCATCTGACATGGACAAGGTTTTTGCAATGGGCGAGTTCTTTGCGGCGAACGAGAACATTGCATCCATGTTTCTTTCTCTCAGAGAGGAAGATCGTGAGGCGTGTGTAAACCATTTGTATACTAAGCACTGTTCTTTGCCGGTAGCAGGTGGCCCTTCGAGTTGAACAGTTTGTAACATGTATTCATTATTATGCCGTTGTACCAGTTGTTCTACATGTTGCTGCAATTACGATTTCTACATGTCCCCATCACTGTCCGATGAATGTGCATCCCTGTTACCCCGTTGCCTCAAGAATTCTTGATAGTCAACCCACATCGCTTCAGCTATCTCGTTGCGCATCTGACGAGCATCCATGTCTTCATCAGCGGCTTGGTTGCCACCTGCATATTGTTGATTGCCATTCACCTCATCATCCTCGGAAGGTTTACTATCATCACTATCGTCCGAGTCCGAGTCTTGTGAGGGTTCATGTGTGCGGATAAAGTTATGGATCACACAAAGAGCTGCAGGAATTCTTGCTTGTATCTCGAGGGAAAACTCAGCTGGGAGTAACAGAATACGAAAGCGGCCTTTAAGGATCCCGAAAATCCTCTCTATGACATTCCGCGCAGATGCATGTCGTAGATTAAACAGCTCCTCTTTATTCTGAGGACTACAAGATATGTTAGCCAAGATGTATAACCGAAATACAATTGATTGTACCACGCCGGGCCCCATCCCCACTCTGCTAGGTGGTACCGTACACCCCGGTATGGAACAAGTAACCGTGCTCCCAGTGGAAACCCTGCATCAGCAAGCAGGTACTTGCCTGCAGGGATTTGAAGATCAGTGGCAGCAGCATCAGCGTAGACACGAGCATCTGATGCTGATCCCTCCCAGCCCGTGAGGGCATACGTGAATTGAAGATCGAAGTTGCATACAAATAGAGCATTCTGGGAAAGATACCCTTTGCAATTTCGGTATGTTGGATGGAGATAGCCGGGAGGGGCTACAGGGATGTGGCTACCGTCGATTGCTCCGATTGCATGTCGGAAGTAGGGATAAAACTTTGGGTTGCGACGTATCTTTGATGGAATGGTGTCACCTGATGGAAATTACACATATGTCATGTAAAATGGTGGGCCCGAAATGATATACAGTATCTTTTTGAAGTATCTACAAAACAGTTGATCGGATGAGACCATCTGAGGATACTAGTAAATACCGAGAGATTGTGTCAGATGAGCGCTGAAAACGCTCTCCAACATGCCGCAAGGTGAGGCCTGTCACACAGGTATACAGAAAAATTGCGACCTGTTCTTCAAGTGTTACCCTTCTCGAATCCTGGTGACCCACTTGATGTAGCTCAGTAAGAAGCTGTAAAAAAACCTCTTTGCTGACTCCGAGTTCACAGCGAATACGACCGGGATGCCCAGTTATCAGCTCCAGTACCCATTGATGCCCAGAAAGTATTGATGTATGGTAGGGGATCGGATCTCTTCTGGCTGGTTGTGAATTGGAGGTGAGCTCAAGCAAGGTTATCAAAAGGATATGGACAAGGCTGAGTGTGTCGTTCATTAACTGACGGCGTATTTCAAGTGGTATCATGGTGAGCGAGCACATTGATTCATTTTCAATCACCGACAGATCATTGATATCGGCCGGCCACGAAGCCGAGTGTACAAACATGGACACACTCTCACAACTTGCAAAGTTGTGCAATCTGTACAGCCTCTAAGTGTCACAATTGAAAAAAGTAAACTAAGTAGGATAAGTACAATAGTTACTACACTGTACTAGTAGGATTAAAAAATGCGATGCTAAGTGTCCATCATGGTGCGACCTGTGATCCCGGTAATTCCAGTCATGCAAATCACCCTTGCAATAATATCATAAATCGAATACCGAGAGGTTTGAGTCCGGACGAGGTCAAGTTCCTGTTCGTGTTCCCACAGCGGTGCTGCGGCAGCGGCAGCGTCGGCGAAAGAAAGGTGAGGGCGGGGGCAACACTCACATGTGAACACGAACAGGAATGCTGACAACGCATTCCTGTTTGTGTTTGCATGTGAGGGCAAGTGCGCGCGACAAGTGCATGTGGCCATTTTGGTTGTGGTCGTCTGACACGTTCCCATTTCGTGTCTTGGTGGGTGCGACAGGTGGCGAGTGTGTGGGTGCGTGTGCCGGGATGCTGGGTATGTGCATGGACCAGGACAAGTCCTCGAGACAAGGAACAGGAAGTTCGGACTTTGCGAATTTTTTGCGCGCAAAAAATCACGTGACCACTGTTGAAAAGCTGACCGACAGTTCCTTACCTCCTCCACCTCACAACGACAACGACAACGACAACAACTACAGTACCTCGCCCTCGCCAGTCACCACACTCACCACATCCACCTTGGGACGACAATGACATGATGACGTCCCCACTGGCGCTGTTGCAACAACGACAATGAAGACAAGGCTACCCCTTCTTCTCACGACGATGAAACGATGCGCCGATACGCTGACGACGAGGATGCAACGTCACGACGAGGACGAGGCTTCCCTCTTCTTTGTCCTCACTCAACAACAACGACAATGAGGATGCTGACGCAACAACCTGCTGACGGTGAGAACACGACAACACAACGAGGATGACGCACCTTCGCCGAGCGCACGAGCACGCATGCAGACGTCTACCTCCGTGCTATCTCGTCCACCCTTGTTCACTCAGTCACCTGCAGGTATACCCATGGGTACAAAAATCTGTACTCGTTCGATACCCGTAACGGGTTTGACTACTACTCTAACTGCCTCTTTTCGTACCTAATATACTTTTCTGATGGACTTGGCACTTTTTCCCATTAAAGTGGCCCATCCTAAGTGTGAAAAAGTGTGGTAAAAGTGATGTACAAGTCGAGTTTAAGAAAACGAGTGGCCTTATTCCACTTGTGCAGCCCTTTTCTGCAAACCGAAAAAGTGCCGAAAAAGTGCAAATAAGGCCGGATAAGGCCACGACGATATTACTGATGTGTCTTGGACGACTCGTATCGGAAAGCAGGAAAGATGGATCCGACTTCCGAATTTCTCGACTCTTGTTGATCCACACAGCCTCGGAATCTACGACCAGGTGTCAAAGGCATTGCTCACTCAGAGCTTTGCGACGATGGATATGGAGTTGTACAAGTTGAACATCTATGGCGAGTGCTCTGATCAAGAATATCTTTTTTCTCACTCCAAACTCATTGTATCATAGGAAAAGGTGATTTTTTCAAGGCTCACAAAGACACGCCACGCAGTCAGGACATGTTTGGGTCATTGGTCGTCGTCTTCCCCAGTGCCCACGAGGGTGGTCAACTCGTGCTTCGTCATCGTGACAAAGAATGGACAGTCGATTTCACAGAGAAATTCATGACTCAAAGCGAACCCTCGGTCTGCTTTATCGCGTTCTTTGGTGACATCGAACACGAGGTCTTGCCCGTCACTTCGGGTTACCGCGTGACCCTTACTTACAACCTCTACCATAACCTATCCACCCTAGCACGTTGTTCATCCAGACTCCGTCCCATTTCAACTGAAACAAGCGTTGGTCGATCTGGTGAGCGACAAGTCCAAACTGCCGAATGGAGGATATCTAGGATTCGGTCTTGCCCACGAATATGTCCACACAAGCCGCAAACTGCTCGAGCCCGGCGTTCTGAGACCGTGACACGCTTCGGTCGCTCTTGTTGGGCCAGTTGAAAGGATCGGACCGCGCACTTGCGGACGTGTGCGACGCGCTAGGTCTGCGGTTTTCTCTCAGGCTCCTCTATCGCGGGATTGTTGACCAACAGTTGAATCTCATCACCACGAACGAGCTTGATGTGAAGCATGACCCAGCGGTGTTGGTGGAAGACTCTACAGATAAATTCCACATCATGCGTGCACTCAGGGGCCTAGGCATCGAGCAAGTCGAGGGTGTCGATCTCATCGGGTCACCTTGGAAGTTTGATCCAAGCCTATTCGAGTGGGATGAGAGAGTCGATAACGTTGGATCGCCGGTATTCCCTGATCCCGAATCCAGTAAAATCAGAGAAGGATGTCTGGACTGGGTGTCGACGTTGAGACGGATCGTTAGGGAACCTGTTACTCAGGTACTCGAGGTTACGCCAATGGCATCGGAGTCGGTGGATATCAACTCTCCGATCCTGAGGTATGGCAACCAGGCGACGCTGGATTTCTTCTACGGGACTGCGTGCATGCTGATTGCTGTCGACCCAGCAAAGTCGCGAAAGCCTCTTGTAGTGCAATGATCATGCAGATCGTGCAGCTCACTTGGATAGGCTCGAGGTTAGATTTTCATGTATTATTTCAAAGAGTACAATGCAACCATTAGGACTGAATATGCATTTTCGGGTTCGCTTATGATAATCGCTCGGTCGTTTCAACATTTGGTCCTCACCCGGTTATACCCGGTTTTCACTGGGCTTGACTATTTTCAAGGTCTGCAAAGCGTCACCCAAATTAGACCACGTACTGAGCAACCCAATAACAGACCTCTCTTCTTTGCCCCCAACCACTCCCTCGTCCATCTCTTTCTGTGTCCTGGCAAGCAATACATTCGATTGCGACATTGAGTTTCTGGAAAAGCCTTGCCCGTGGTGTAGGTAAATGCACGAGGAGAGGGAAGACCTGCCCCAAGAGGATATGGCCAATGTCGAAGGTCGTGGTAGCAAAGGCACCAAAGAATCCAGCGACGCTTGATTGCTTGCCCTGGAGGGCACCAAAATTGTGAGAGAAACCTGCGAGACCAATGGTGTCGAGGCTACTACGATCCATCCTTCAGCATCCCACGTCAAATATTAGCCATGATAATACGAACAGCTGTTCATGAAACGCACCAGCGTTGGATATCGGTGAGAGCGCTAGCTTCCCCGCTTGACTCGACGAGAACATCCCAAGCCCCTTTAGCCTTTGAAGCAAGTTCGCATTCTGAGCCAGGACCGCGAACTATACTACGATGGTAGACTGAACTTGTATGCTGAATCGTAGAAATCGACGTCAGCTCCCGAATGGCAGCAATACTGAAAACAGGCGCCGAAGATCTGCGTTGTCTAGTAGAACGAGTCGTTGCTCCGGGAACCCGCGCCATCATGAATATACGTTCTGTGCTCTTCGCCATCAGCCCATAACAGACCTTTTCCAAACTTGATTCATACATCAGCTACATGCACAACATAAACGGCATCAACCACCTACAAAGATAGTGATCGCCTTGGGATCACACAGGATGATCTTCTTATTCCCCAATGTCGACGGGGCCGCGTATACAGGACCATATTCTTGTGCCCACGCTTCATATATGGCGCCAGAGTCCTCGGCGCTAATGATGCACCTTCCAATACCGTAGAGGAAGCTCTCGCTAGGTGGTCCACGAAGCTGAGGCGTGTGGAATTTCCGACGCGTTGCGTAGAGCCATCGAAGGAGGGTCCAGATTCCAATGCCAGCGATGCCTGCATCGAGCGCATACCACTGAAAGGGACGAAGGTGAGTCAGAACGTTGTCCAGGACTTCCGACATCATTTGAGTTGTGGATGATAACATGTCGAGCGACAGAGTGGATGAGGATGTATCAGTGTAAGGTGAGGTGTAAGGTACTCAAAATGTTGTTACGCATCCTCAGGCTGCACCCTTTATACTATGCCCTGATCGCAAGGGGTTCTTTTCACTTCCGTCTCACCAGGAAAGTGGAGGACCAACCCAATCCGACTGCAATCAAGAACTGAGCGGCGGCACGAAGGTTGACTCATGAAGGTAGCTGAAATACGCGAAACGGGCGTTCAATCTAAAGGTGAGCGAGCAGGACGCAACTCAGTGGCTCAGACTGACAGGGTGTTGTGTAGATTACCTACCGACAAATCTGGACTTCCGTTTTCCAGTCAGACCTAGCTCACCAGCTGTGCTAAACTTGAAGACTATGTAGTCAAACTTGAAATGTTCCGTGACACCACTGTTTGTTGTTATCACGCTGAGTTAGTTAGCTAGGGACGACGACACGACTTGTGCCAGTGTACATCAGGACCGCCACCCTAGCATGATTTTCCCCTGCATGACATTACAAATGTGATCAGCATCACACAACAATGCGAACCAGGGCAAGGCAATGTAAGGGTTTATACATGTTCTCTAAACAATGAGCAATTAGTGTCAGGCAGAGGATTATTGGTGCTATTAGCATCTAATATACAAACAGGCCAGCCTTGGATACTATTCTTGTATACTATTCTCATCGTAGTAGCTAGTGGCAATAACTCTCCCTTGGTTATCAGTGCTTTCCAGGGTTGCACCATATTCTGGATTTATCCCAAGGATTTATAAGGCCTCCGTAATGGATGACATTCTTCTGGCAGTGCATAGGTAATGATTCAAATGTACCGATATAGTTCGTGACAAGGGAAAGTGGCAGACACTGTGTAAAGTAGACAACTAGTCCAACTAGAAGGATGCTTCGAAGTCGCTGTCCACAGACCCATCACTCACACTGCTATCACTATCTTCGTCCCCTTCGTCCCCCTCTTCCTCAACATCCCCGTCATTTTGAGAGACGTGATTCAGAGAGGGATCTTCAAACTCATTGACGTCATTTCCTTCATTGTCGGCAGCCAAGTGGTCGTCAACCAGCCCGTGTGCATGTCTCAAGTGCACTGCGTCATGGCCCACACCAATCGCTGCATACCGCGCAAACATGTCTCGGTCAGCAAAACTGAATGCGTTAGCATACACGGCGTTAAGCTATGAATGAACTATATAACTCACATGTTTACATAGTATCTTGCCCAATCATCGGTTTCGCCAGGTTGTCTGGACACTGATGTGCCGGCTCGCAAGAATTGATTGGTACGACCATCTACGAAAGCTGGAATGAGATGACACCCACGGATCACCAGAGAAGGATCCAAAAAACCGAAAGCAGGGCTATTTGTATCTTCAGGCACGAATCCAATCTTTGGAAGAGTGCACTGCCTAAAGCCCCACTTGTAGTCTGGATCAATCCCTAGCCAACGGACCCAAAGGACCTCCATCGTCTCCTTCGTACCGCTAACACCACCAGGACAGAAGTTAACCTCGACGTGAAACACCTTGAGCAGCTGACAATACCAAAAAGGGTGGGACTCGGGAGTTTCTTCCCTCGACAGAGTCATGAGAAAAGAATTGCGGTTGGTCCGCAGGCAATCGTGCGCCCTGCGAATGTCGTAACTTGTGTAGTTGATGCGAAGGATTTTCGATTCCATGATTCGGTCAGGGTTCAGGAGACGCAATTCATTGCGCTGCTCCGGGCTGAACAACCGCTCGTCGCCATCGAAATCCAGGTGGTGTAGTCTTGATAGTAAGTGGCCCTTTAGGTCCGAGATGAAATTCGGCTATGAGGCAAGTAAGGATGTACAGTACATACACATTAGTCTGAGTTACTCGCCTGGATGGCTGGGTCGCTGATGTGGTCAGCGAGGAACCGCGAGAGACTAAAGACGTTGTCCTTTCGAGCCTGTCTTGCCATTGAGTGATGCAACATCGGCGAAGGATCATCGACATCATCCATTTCGTCCTGCTCGAGTTGTCGTCTCAGGAGAGTGCGACGACGCTCTTGCCTTGCGAATTGTTCGTCAACAGTCTTCTTGTTTGACAGTTGATACATCTTCTTGATTTGGCGGTGGGCCAGCTCGCCCTGTTCCAACATCCGCGTCAGATGGGTGTTACAGTGAGAGAACCAAATAATCCAGCCGTTGACTTACGACCTGCGTGGTAAAAGAGTCAGTCGTCCCAAACGTCTTGATCGTTGTGACATAATCTCCAAGGGCATGGAACTTGTAGGTGTCAAGGTTGAATGTTTTCGGAAGCAAGGTGGAACGTGCTTCTTTCCTTCGTCGGCCATCATTGAGCTCGGCCATTTCTCTCCTCTGCCGCTGTGCAGCTTCCATGGGTAATTCATGAGTACGAAACGTGGCGCACGTGTCTCGTTGAAAATGGCGCAGCTGATCGCTAAGTGACCGTAAGGACTGCTGAAGAAGCGCGAGAGAATCGTCTGTGTGCATTCGAAGCTTGGCCAACGCTTGCCATTCGGCAAGTCGGAATAGGAGGCGTTGAATGCTTGAGTCATGCGCAGGGGGGAAGAGACCTTCGAACACTGGGATGGAACACTACAGTGGGACCAGTTGAGTATGGTCCACCAACGACGAATGACCGGAAGGATGTACCTGGAGTACCTGCTCAAAAAACCACGCCGGTCGCTGGCTCGTGTCGGCCACATCCGGCGGGAAACAGCGTATCGTGTTGAGACCAAACGAAGATATATTGGTGAACCTATCGGAGCGCTTGTCAGTGGCTGGATTGCATAAGGGTGATCGAGCTCACCGCTCATTAAGTATGTCAATCTTACGAGGATCGATAGCATATATTATCCGGAGCAGATGTTTCATAACTGACTTGAGAACACCCAGCTCGAACTCGTGGAGACAATCTACCACCAGACTCGGGTACAAGTTGAACCCCAAGGGTGATAGTCGCTCGCAAAAAGCATTCTGAGCAGTGTCGTGAGGCAGCTGCCGGTGACCAGTGTGTGTATTCTTACCAGCGTTGGCACCAGGGATTGTTCTTTGAGAAGGGTTTCTACAGTCGTACCTTTCAAGGGCCGGCCAAGCATGTAGATTGCCTGTCGTGCAAGTTTGATCTTGTCCACTAAGTACGTTCTGGCTCGAGACAATCTTGCCGCAAGGTCTCTGATCAAGCCGGTGCGATGGAACATTGATCTGGGGATCAGGCAACGAGGACAAGGGCAGTGGCCTTTGTCCCGAATGGCAGCGAGGAGGACTCTTCAATCCAATCAGTATCCTGTCAGCAAGCATACGCAAAGCACTCACTTTTCTGGATAGTCTGCTGAGTAAGTGAATATCCTGGGGTATACTCTCCTGGTGATGCCGTCGAAGCATTTCACCACAATACCATTCTTGTAAGCCTCGATGAAATCTTCGTCGAGTAATATACTCCAGATCGCATGTACGAGCTCTCGCTTGCAGTGAGTGAGAAGGTCGCGGTTGTGTTTGTTGCCCGTGATGGTGGACAAGACCTTTTTGATGGTCTCCGGAAGCTGAATGATTTCATGAGTCTTCGAGAGCAAGGCCAAAAAAATAAGCGTACGGAAGGGATGAACGCAATCGGATGACAACATCCAGATTCTGGGTTGGATCGAGCATATTTGGAGAGGTTACCAAAGAAAAGATAAATGGGCCATGCAGACGCATGCCCAAACTGCGCAAGTCGAGTCGAATCAGACCAGAACATCAGGCCTGCTACCACCCTTTCTAACTGGCAGCCATTGTCTCTTCGCTGCTTCATTATTTCGTCATGGGCTTGGTTCCAGGCGTCGGAGGCGTACAGTTCGTCGTAAACACTCTGCTCACGACCAGTGACCGGAGATTTCCAAAGCCGTTTGAAAGGCGTGAGATGGAAGGTCTTGGAGGATGCTGTTGCAAATACTGCGCGTACGACATCGAGTATTGGTCTGTAGCGGAGACCATCCACGGAGAATGTCAGACCATTACCTTCCTTCTTTTTCTCCCTAGTAGGTACTGAAATCTCGACGGTTGTATGTTTCCACTTGTCGATCCCGAATACATCTTCAGGTGGGATCAACTTCTCAGCAGCGTCGAACCGCCCTGCCTCCCTGGAGGCGTCAAACCTTGACAAGTCCGGTATGTTGAAGTCCGGGGCTTGGAGGACCTCATGAACCAATCGAGTGACTTCTGAATTGGACTTGAGACTGCTCCCCGTATTTTTCCACGACATGAGACGCCAAATCGACATGTTGGACCAGGGCCAAGGCGGGGTGTAGTCACCACGCTGGCCCTCTGGGGAGCCAGGGACGATGGACTGGGTCGGCTGAGACAACTGATCTGTAGATAGGAATGAGTCGGGATCGTGTGATGGGCGATGGCGGTAAGAACGCGCAATTCCGAACTTGTTGAACTGCGTCGTAAAGGAGTCCCACACGTGCAAAATCACACGTGGGATGATGGAAGCGGATGAGGCTAGCTGGGGGGCGACCGCAGGCAACAAAGGCTCAGGCAACAGGTCTCGAAACCTAGCGGGTAGTCGCCGGTTACGAGGAGGAAGGGGCTGTTCAGAATTCGTGATGTCGGGGGCATCATGCGTCGGTTGCAAGGAAGGTTCAGTGGGCGCGTCGTGTGTAGGTTGCAGGGGGGCAGGAGCTTCTTGGTTAATAGCATGTGGACGATGATTTGAAATGCCCTGAAAGAAGTATGGGTTTGATCTGTAAGAAAATCTCAATGATCAAGGCCTCACCTCAGTGACCAACGCGGAAGTCCCGACATTTGAACCCCCCTGAGTAATCATTTGCGTAACACCCTAAAATCCGAATGAGATGCATGCCTCCAATGAATTCACAACACAGACCTGTGGCGCATCAGTACCCAGTCTGACCCGTTTGTTCGGAGGCTCTTCCGCGAAGAGAAATGTCGTGTTTGCTCGTGCTAATCGCTCAGCTTGCACACGAGCGTAGACTTGACATATGGACCGATGCTGCGTCAGCCCCCTCTGGGATGCGAAGGTGCGAGGACAATCCGGGTGGCACCTGAAGTTAGAGGCCATCAGTAGTGAAAGTGCACTCAAGGTCACTAGAGAAGTTGGGAATCCTAGCTCAAAAGATGGGAGACGACAGGGTATAAATGTTTCGGCGTGGTGTCGGAGACCCAATGTTTCGATGTCAAAGACAACGTTGAGAAAGTGTGGCATGCAGGGTCCCAGCCTAATATTGTGATATGAAGAAAACGTTGAGAACACGCTGAAACCAAAAGGTTCACACTCACCATACATCTGCTGTCGGTATGATTTGGAAAGATGGAAGTTGACAGTTGTGATTGTGGTTCTTGGGGGGCTTGCAGTCTGAGGGATTAACAGTGGAATGACACTTTACGTACCCAGAGTAATGGCTGAAATAAAGCTAAGGCGAGGGGAACGGTGTCGCACAGCGAGAGTAGAAAGAGGAGACAGCTGTACATAATCATGGAAGAAAAGTCGTTACATTACTCCTAGAACATTACGGACATTACGCTAATCATGAAAGTCGAACGGAAAACGATGCGGAAGGAGAGGAGGACGGCCAAAATGATCGTAGAACGTCTGAATGTAAAGATGACACGCCCATGACATGACCTCATAGGCCTGGACGTGGTTGAGTCTTTCAGTCAAATGAAAGGAAGGGTGAGCATTCGGCCAGGTAGAGAGGAGGAGACAAAATGAGCGAAGAACACGTTGGTTGTCCGGAAAAGAGTCCGTCAACCCGAGATCGCCAACTCTGGTTGGCAAGGCCTCCGACCACAGCACAAGACCCGCACTGCCAGGAAATAGGGTATGTAGGAAGCTGAGCCGCTCTGTACGATGTTCTGCCCAAAGGCGAGGATTGAGTACTTGATCGAGGGCGTACAACTCGTAGCGCCAGCCAGTCTCGTATACTTCCCACAGGACAGCCTTGATGAGGCGGGGTGGCGGGTTTGTGAGTGACGCGATTGGAATATACCTGCCGCGCCATTCCACCTCTTCTTTCGGGGCAAAAGAGGACCCTTGCGTCATGGCTGCGACCACCTCACTGAAGGTCTCCAGCACGACTAACTTGCGACCTTTGGCTGAACCACGGGCCCTGGTGGTTGTGGATACGGCTTCGAGCTCTTCCTTGGATGGCACGCCATGCAGAATTTCCCTCCACTGCTGGGGAGAAGGGAATCAGGCGGGGGGGTCGTGATCCAGGCGACTGATCCACAACGGGCGGATGGCGAGCCAGTTGGTCATAAACAGCTGGCGGCGTTCAGGGGAGTGTCCTGAGATGAGGAGAGCCGGTTCTGGAACACGATAACCCTGATCAACCAGACCCTTCTTCACTCTGGTCGGGTCCTTGTCCACGCGCTTCATGGCGTTTTCCCAAACGTCGAATGGCAGTGGCATCTCGGGCATGCGCAACTCTTCCCATTTGTTGCGACCCCCGCCAGCAGAGGGTGTGCCTTCACAGCGAGTCAACAGGCGCTTCTTCAAGGACGTGGATAGTTACTTACCTGCCTGGGGACGAGAGCGCTCCTTTTGCGCTGTTTTCCTGGACTTGGCTTGAGTGGGCATTTTACCCACTTGCGAAGAGACTTGAGGGGCAGAGAGTTGAGAGCTACTAGGACTAGGATCTCTAGAACCTGTATAGGTGCGCCGCGTGTGGAAATGACGATTGAATCCGCCTGGGCCGCGATAGACGCAGTCGAAAGGACGGGTGGGCTTGCCATCTTCGGAGTACATGGAGCGAATGATTTCGTCGGCAAATGTGAACTTGACGGGCCTCTCGATGATAGTCTCAGAGGTAACCGTGTGGCGGGAGCGGATCAGCCATACTGGCACACCCGCGTGGAAGAGAGTATCGCAAATATTCGTGTCACTTGTAAAACAGCCCATCCAGTGGGTCCGGGGGAAAAGGGGAGATCCGCTAGGGTAGGCGATGCGAGGTTGTACATGCATAACGTAGTCTAGAAATGCCAAAATGTCGAGGCAGTACCGTTGAGCCTGAGCAACGAAGACGACGATGTCGCGAAAGGTGAGGGGATGGTTGAAGAGCAGCATGATGTCGTGTTCGAGGGTCTTGAGCATTCGGCTGGCGATGTCCTGCTTTTCCCCACGCGTGTCCTTCCATTCCTTATAGCGCTCGGACGCAATCTGGCGCAGGGAAGCGACGCCGACCGCCTTTTCCTGCTTCAGCTTACCGACCTGAAAGGCGGCATGGGGAAGGGGCTCAAAGTCTTCGAGCGTGGGGCGATACCATGCCCATGAAAGCGGATCAGGGGCCGAGTAGTATTCCTTGCGACGGATACAGACAGCGTATCGGTAATCATTGCTGTATATCTGAGGCCACTGGAAGCAATCTGCGGTACCGAAACGCCCGTCTGCTCGAGCGCGTAACTCCTCTTCGTCGTTGTGGGGTTCGGGGACGAAGATCATGTTTGGTGTGGAGTAGGTGGTAGAGCCAAGGTGGTCGCAAGCAATCGCCTTGGCGTCCAGACTGTTGAATGTAGCTGGAGTGACGAGTGAGTCCCTTTGCGCAGACAGTGTAATATATGACTTACGATTGTGAGCACGGATTTGAGGAACAAATCTCGAGACGGATGTCGTCATGGTGGACGGGGGCGGATGATTAACGCTAAGAAATTTCGTCATATCGATGAGCAGGGGTTTCGGACAAAGTACTGTACCTGTGTATCTCAGCAGAGTGGTAGACGGTAGGAACAAGGGACGATGTGGAGCGGGTAATGATGCGCAGTGACAAAGAGAAGTCCTCTTAAAGGACGGACCGGGAGATCTGGAAGGAAGAAGACGCGCTTTCAAGGGTCTTCAACCCCACTGTCGCTCGGTTCGAGGTGGCGACGGGGCGACCCTATGGACACAAAGTCCAGAAGCGTCCTCTGTGCGACACAAAGTCAGACACAGAGAAGGATTTGAGCGGCGCACAGCCAACTCGGAGGGAAAGGATCCGTAAGGCAGGAAGGCGTGTCCAGCGACGGCGCGAGATCTTGAGCGAGGGAGGATGGTGGCAAGGTCGATTGCTTGGTCACCACGAGGTTGTGGTCTGAAGGTCGGAAAAGACTGTCGCGCGTGACGCGACCGCGTTGATTAGTAAGCAAGTGCAAAACAATCCCAAAGCTAAATTTCCCACGACTTTCCTCTGAGTCAGACTATACCTTCACCGTGACGCCTCGTGGCGACCAAGCAAATAACCTTGCCGCCATCCTCCCTCGCTCAAGATCTCGCGCCGTCGCTGGACACGCCTTCCTCTCCTCGCTCAAGATCTCGCGCCGTCGCTGGACACGCCTTCCTTACGGATCCTTTCCCTCCGAGTTGGCTGTGCGCCGCTCAAATCCTTCTCTGTGTCTGACTTTGTGTCGCACAGAGGACGCTTCTGGACTTTGTGTCCATAGGGTCGCCCCGTCGCCACCTCGAACCGAGCGACAGTGGGGTTGAAGACCCTTGAAAGCGCGTCTTCTTCCTTCCAGATCTCCCGGTCCGTCCTTTAAGAGGACTTCTCTTTGTCACTGCGCATCATTACCCGCTCCACATCGTCCCTTGTTCCTACCGTCTACCACTCTGCTGAGATACACAGGTACAGTACTTTGTCCGAAACCCCTGCTCATCGATATGACGAAATTTCTTAGCGTTAATCATCCGCCCCCGTCCACCATGACGACATCCGTCTCGAGATCCACAAGGCTTCGGGTACCTAAATAGCAAGGTTTCAGCTGCTCCGTCGACGGCGGATGTTTCTCCTCGTGTAGTACTAATACCCCTCTTGTCACGCGTCCCTTCCTTGATATTTTGTAACTGAATGTAATCTACAAGAGTACACTATATGTTATTGACAACAGGGTGATTGAGCTCCACCTGTCTATGCTCCATGATCCATTGCTGCATGTTGTCTAAACGTGAGCTCTCGGCTATATCTGCTCGCATCCGCTTGATCTGTCTCCGCACTTCGTAGTAATCATCCCGCCACAGTGCAGGAGAGACTTCGCGCCGATTCTGCCACCCCTCGTGGTACTCACGGATCGATGCGGCAGTCGCTGCTGCCCCCAACGCAAAAAGGTTGTCCAGGGAAGGGTGGGGGGCAGCATGGTCGACGAATTTCCATAATGTTGGTGGGCAAATGAATAGGTGGTTGATAATGAGATGTTGGAAGTACCCCGCGCTAAAGATGGAGTCCGAGGGATCCTCTCGGAGATAGTTAAAGCCTTGCAGTAGGTCATTGACTCTTGAGGCACGTTGAGCCCACTCTTCCTCGGGTGCGGGCAAGCTAGTACTGCCATCGAACTTCTGTCGGATCCTGAGCGAGGTGTCGATGTGTGGTTCGATGTAGTCCTTCCACTGATGAAGGACGCAGTTGATGGTTCGTGTCGTTTCTTTGCGAAGCGATTTGGGGGTTTGCACCTGTGCTATACCAGAGATAGCAGACATGGCAGTGGTCATTGCACTCTGGATTAAGCTTTTTCGTGTGTCGTCCATCATGATCGCCTCCGTCCTCACCATTCCCTCGAGTACCTTATCACGAGCACGCTGGATAACTTCTTCGGCAGCCTCCTTCGACAGAACTGCATAATTGATTGGAGATTCAGCAGGTGATGCAGCCTGAGATTGCCGTTGACCACGTGCACGGTGGGGCTGGACAGCAGGCACTGACATTTCGCGTGCCTGATAGTTGAACGAGGATGGATCACTTGCTCGCTGAGCTTCAGGGTTGGATGAAGATGCAGTGTCTTGGAAAAATGATGATGGGTTAATCAGAGGACGCTGTGCTAGCGGCGATGCAGCCTGAGGGTGCCGTTGACCACGTTCACGCTGGGGCCGGACAGCTGCTGTAGACGTTTCGCGTGCCTGATAGATAGATTGATAGCCTATCATAATGTAGAGACAGAGACTTACTGTGATAACACGCGAGTGCACAGTGTCTCGATAGGCCAGGAGAGAGGGTGGGTTAATTGAAGGGTGGTCACCAGCACCATCGGTCAAATGGTGAGGTTGGGGATTGAATGAAGACACAACAGCATCTTGGAAAAACGATTGAGGGCTAACTGGTGGGTAGATACCAGCACCGATGTTCAGATCGCTCGTTCGCTGAGTTTCAGGATTCAATGGGGGTGCAGTGTCTTGGAAAAATGAAGAAGGGTGAATCGGAGGGTGGATACCAGTGCCAGTGCTCAAATTGGTTGCTCGCTGAGATTCAGGGTTGAATGAGGTTATGGTATCTTGGAAAAGAGGGTGGATATGAGGATCGATGTTGAAATCAATTGGTTGCTGAGTTTCTGGATTTCTGGATGCAATATCGTGGCAGACTGACGAGGGGTTGATTGGAGCCTGAGGGAGATACTGAGGGGTGGGGAGCATGTTATGCTCAATGATGGTGGCTGGATCTTGGTCACGGTCGTCCATAAG
The DNA here is from genome assembly GCA_018397855.1 of Boletus reticuloceps. Classification (NCBI taxonomy): domain Eukaryota; kingdom Fungi; phylum Basidiomycota; class Agaricomycetes; order Boletales; family Boletaceae; genus Boletus; species Boletus reticuloceps. Next base: position 991,778 of record JAGFBS010000015.1, read on the forward strand.
ACCCCCATGTTCGGGTTGGAAAGAGCACTGAGAGTAACCCTGGAAGACAATCAGTATGGATGTCAATGAACAGAAACAACGATACTTACTTGCCAGTGACTTCCAGTGTTTGACTGCATTGTGGTTGGGATCAGAAGGAACAAACAAAACTTGAAGCACGCCATTCAAATTGCACAGATACCACATACATATATTCGGTAGGTGAAACAAGGGAAAGAAGACATATTACGGGCGAGAAGATACCGGGGACCCTTGAGCAGGTGAGAGCACCGACCCGTCTTCCGTACCTTCATCAGACTCTCTCCCCCCGCTGTATCTATCGAACAGGTCCTCGCTATATTCGCGGAACGGATCTCGCTCAGCTCCGCCTTCTTCAAGCCAACGGGAAACCCGTGGACCAATCACATCCTGCATTTGAGCCACGCGCATCTCGGAAATGGTAAACGCAACAAGATGTTCCCCATGGGAGTTCCCATAATACTGCTTGCTATTTTCAACATCCGCTAGGCTGCGCGCACCGAGAACTTGATCGAGAATGTTGAGGTATTCCCCACTAACAGCGTGGGCTCCATCATGCTGGTCACGCATGGTGGACAAGAACGCCATATGGCGTTCCGAAGATTTGATTTCCGCATTTGCGAGGGCAAGCCGTAGAGCATCACACTCATGATCCGCCCGTTTGGCATCAAGTGCCGACAATAAAACAGTGTCGGGCATCGCGGAAAGGGCTTCGATGAACACATCCCTCCTCTATTTGCATGTGAGATAGACGACTGGCCAATGCGATGATACCACGTACCTCCTCTACTTCTTGAAGCGTGACATCATTGGGGGACATAATTCCGAGTGATCGTGCTGCATAGTGCAGCGCAGGGGGGACGAATCCTCGTCCCCTGGGAATGTAAGGTTGGTATCGTCGCGGGGAATGGGAAGAATAAGAGGCAGGAGGAGATTGTGTGTGAGGAAGATTGATGGAAGGGGAAGAGTGAGGACCTGTTGAGACGCTTAGAGGACGACTGAGAGTGTCTGAAGCGGACATTCTTCTGACACCTCGCTGCTTGAAGCGACTGCTGTGAGACAGGAAATTGGACTTGGATTCGGGAGCCTTGAAGACCAGATCGCTCCCCTTTGGACTGGGTAAGGAAGATGACTGCGCTGAATCAACCGACGAGGAGAGGGAGGGGCTGCGAGATGGATGGGATGCGTCGCTGAGGGGCATGATATGTCCTACGATGCCAACTGCAATGGAGCTTTGTCGGAGTAAGTATCTGAGTCTGAAAAACTCACACGACAAAAGCAAGAAACATACCCGGCCCGGCCCGCCCGACATGCTCATAGACCTAGAAAAAAAGGACGCGCTTCAAGGGTCTTCAACCACGAATGAGACATTCTGCGCAGACAGAGTGATATTGACTTATGATTGTGGGCGCGGGTTTGAAATCTCGAGATGGATGTCATCGTGGACGGGGCAGATGATTAATCCTAAGAGATTTCGTTATATCGAGGAGCAGGGGTTTTGGACAAAGTACTGTACCTGTGTATCTCAGCAGAATGGTAGACGATAGAAGCAAGGGCCCAGGACGATGTGGAGCGGGCAATGATGAGCAGTGACAAAGAGAAGTCCTCTTGAAGGACAGACCAGGAGACCTGGAAGGAAGAAAACGCGCTTCCAAGGGTCTTCAACCCCACTGTCGCTCGGTTCGAGGTGGCGACGGGGCGACCCTATGGACACAAAGTCCAGAAGCGTCCTCTGTGCGACACAAAGTCAGACACAGAGAAGGATTTGAGCGGCGCACAGCCAACTCGGAGGGAAAGGATCCGTAAGGCAGGAAGGCGTGTCCAGCAACGGTGCGAGATCTTGAGCGATGGGAGGATGGCGGCAAGGGGAGGATGGCGGCAAGGTCGATTGCTTGGTCGCCACGAGGTTATGGTCTGAAGGTCGGAATCATGCCAGTGAGACTGTCGCGCGTGACGCGACCGCGTTGATTAGTAAGCAAGTGCAAAACAATCCCAAAGCTAAATTTCCCACGACTTTCAAGTTTCAACACCTCGGCCCGACGAAGATCGCGCCTCCCCGACTATACCCTCACCGTGACGCCTCGTGGCGACCAAGCAATCGACCTTGCCACCATCCTCCCTCGCTCAAGATCTCGCGCCGTCACGCCTTCCTGCCTTACGGATCCTTTCCCTCCGAGTTGGCTGTGCGCCGCTCAAATCCTTCTCTGTGTCTGACTTTGTGTCGCACAGAGGACGCTTCTGGACTTTGTGTCCGTAGGGTCGCCCCGTCGCCACCTCGAACCGAGCGACAGTGGGGTTGAAGACCCTTGGAAGCGCGTTTTCTTCCTTCCAGGTCTCCCGGTCTGTCCATCCGAGTAAGTAATGTCGCACTCGTGCAGCGCTGATCACCTCTCTCGTCAGAGTATTAAACTCGTATCATCATTCGCCATCAACTGCAGTAAGTACAGTGCCAAACTCCCACATCTGCAGTGCTAAACTACATCTCGTACAGTATTTATGTACCTCTCGTACACCACTACAACAGTACCACCTCCGCGTAAGTACAGCACTAATTGCGCTCCCATGGGAAGGACTGATAATGGAGCGCATGTGTATAGAGGGAGGTCATATCTTCCGAAGCTGTAGGACGCTCCATCGAACTGACTGCAGTGAAGGTTAGTGCCATTCCAGTCGCATAACTGATGTTCCTTACTGTTGTTCTCCTCGCGCCATCTGATTACGCACGCCGCATGCAGCCAGAAACTGCCCCCCATCTCCACAGACCACCTGCCGTTTTGGTGGAGCAGAACTATTCGCGGGTCGTCTATTCCCTGTTTGATCAGCTGCCTGATCACCAGGTCCTGATTGTTAATCCTATCCAACCACAGCACGATCATCTTGAAGCCTGGACGTTGGAGCAGAGCCAACAGACCGTGAGTGGCCGTTCGACTCGTCTTCCAGCTGATTGAGAGGTGTGTCAAGCGGTATAGATACTGAAACCCGCTCGCAATTGTGTCCAAACTCCAGTTGGATGTCAGATCCAGATGAGTAACGCGGTGGAAGGCGAACGTGTCAGGGAGATACACAAAGTGCGTTCGATAAAACAGGGCAGGATCGACCGTGAGGGACTTCAGGTGCGTGAGGTTATTGAGCGCATTGACAATCACGCGGAATTGACAAAGGGTGTTACCTCCCCATGTAGGATGAGGTTGATCAGACGAGGGCAGCGGCCCAGGAGTAATGCCACTGTGCCAGGGGGCACAGACATGCCGATGTGAAGGTAAAGGACAGCCTTCCACCTCCTAATGAGTGATTGTAAGAGGCTCTGCGCACAGGCTTCGGAAAAGATGCAGATTTTTCTGTAAAGGATGGGCTCGACCCTTCCCAGGAAGAATTTCAGCTCCACGTAAGCTAGCAATCTGGAGCTCTTACCATGCTTTCACGCGACGAGCCACCCGTATGTACTTCGCCAGCTCGTGTGGCTTTCCACTCGCTAATAGAAAAATTATTCGCTCCAGCTCGTCAGGCAGATTCGACCTGCGAAGGTTGGAAGCGACGACCATAGGGAATAATGACAAGTAGTGGACGGTGGGGGGATGAAGTAGACCTCCGGAATGTAAGGGGGGATATTTATTCTGCGTTCGATTTACTGAGGTATCTTGTTAGGAAATGTAGCGGGAGGATCACGGACTTCTGCATTCCACAACCGATTGGACCTGACTCGTCAACGTCTACCTGCTCGTAATGCAACACTCGCCGCCCCTGGCTGATACCACAACTTATGCGACGCTACCACTTCAATTTCAGGACAACAGGAGGAGGCTTCGGTGTGGCCATGGCCATCCCATGCCATGACATTGTTCGGAAGATTAGCACATTGGGAAGGCAGTTGAAATGATGGCGGTTCAACATCTGTTCCGTAAACTAAGTAAGTCCTATATTACACCTTATGCGACGCTAGGACAGCGACTTCCATTTCTGGATAACAAGAGGAGGCTTTCATGTGGCCATGGTCATGCCATGACCCGATTAGTAGGATCACACAAGGACGTAACTTAGTAAGGCTGTTCGGTTATTCGTCGACCCTTCAGCTAGCTGACCAATCTGGCCTCTTGACCACGTACAAGACCGCTTGACAGCATTGGTCGTGCGCGCGTACCCTGATCTGTGAAAACAATGTCCAGCGCAAATGTCTCCGCCCAGCGCGTCGACCCTACAATGTCTGGTGCAAATGTCTCCACCCAGAGCGTCGACCCCTCTCTTCTGATGCAACAGATCCAACGTCTAATCTCTGCACAAGACCGCAACCTGGACGCCGGGAACCATCAGAGCAAATTGCAGAGTATTTCTCAATCATTCTGTGTGCCCATCGACTGACAACGTTTCCTTTGGTAGAGCTCCTGGCAATTTTTGCTACAAAGGTCGTGTCATCAGACGTCTCGTGTCTGTCCACAACACTGTCGATGACATGTTAGCAGAGGCTGACCGACGAGCCCATGTTGCTAATACAGGCATCACGGCCAACCACACGGACCAGTGCGTGATGTAATACATTACTTATCAGCGTCGCTGACAGTGCATCCTAGGGAGAACCAACTATACAAGACCTACAAGGAACTACTGCGGTGGATTCCCTCCATTCCTGACATCCCTCCGACCGAGCTGCGTGATTCTGTACAGCAGGTGAGAAATCCATTTCCTTTGGCCTTGTACAATGGGACTCAAGAGGATTCAGCTCGGACAAGGTGCTGACAGCAGCCGCGCTGACGATACCCGCAGGCTAAAAGTACAAGTCGTCAACTGGCTCGTGCAGAGCACACCGAGACCTGACCCTCCCCTCAGCACAGAAGATAAGACTGGGCGAGGTTTCTACAACAATGCGACTGGACGCCTTTTGTGTCCAGTCGACTATGACTGGAACGATGCCGAGTAAGTGGTTTCAGTGCTTCGACACATTTCACAACCAACTATCTTAATGATACAGCCAACGGCAGAAGATACGTGAGTTCCATCCCGACTATCTCGTCACCGCCCAGTCTTGGCCGGCGTTTCTATATGCTGGTGGCCAGTTTGATCCCAACAACCCTGACAACGGCCTGTTCAAAGGCGAAATCTTAGAGAAGGTGAGTCTTGCATCACGAAAGCTTACGTTGCTACTGATTTTCTATTCCAGGCCTTCAAAGCTATTTTCATTTCACCGAGTGCAGCAGAGGCCTTGGAGAGCGAGAGCCCCGAGGGACCCTCTTTGCGGAGACGTCACCGAGGTGAAAGACGGACACGGACTCACGTGGCGAAATTGTTAGGTATGAAGACAGTCGAACCGCGTGCCATAGCCTATGTGGCTTGCCAGGTAACTCGATCACTTAGCGTTGACATCGGCGATGATGCTAATTAATCATTGGACTGCCTGGTAGGTTCGTTTTGCCCTGTCCTCTGTCGGTTCGTGGGCGATTGTTGATGGTATGTTCGACACCCATGAGTTCTATGAGGCGATAGTGGAATGGTTCGAGGAAACCAAGACTGAGGAGGACAAGAAGTTAGTTGATGAACTTTTGTTGTGGTGGAACAGGTAAGTCTGTCAGCCGTTTCGCATCATATTTGGCGCTAATTGGGAAGTGCAGGAGCGTATTCGGACAGACATTTGCTTTTCAGATTGAGCGAGACCATTCTACTCAGAGATCTGTGGCGAAGTCGCTGAAAACACGCCGTATTGCAATTGGTGGCCCAACTGTCGTATAGTTCAATCAGTGTTACTATTTGTGAACGAATTATGAATCCCATTGATTCATGCAACCATTGGCCATCATTTATATGATGAATGACGAAGAAGGCGATGTGTAAAATTTTCATTTAATTGCTTCTAGACACGGTGTGATAGACGTGCTCCTTTGTAATCATGCGGTTTAGAATTGCTCACCATCGCAACAATGCTGTCCTGTGCACGTGAATATACCAGTTGGCAATTCGGCGAATTCTGCTTGTGCTTGTGCATGTACGTGTTGTGCACATTCCCCTTTCTAACTCTTATTTGATGTTAACATCAGGCTGACTGTATTACAGCAGGTTGAGCGTGGATGAGCTACTTGCGAGATGCCATGTCATTGACAGCCCTTCTCCCACTTGAACCATTCTGAAAAATCTTTGTAACTATTACCAACCTGGGTTATGTGTGTCTTGGCTGACTGTCCGATGCTGATTCTCCACAGGACCTACCATTATAAGAGGTATATCAGGCCAATGAAAGCAATACATCTGCAAAAAGGAAAAGTAGCAGTTGCACATGCCATAATTACATTGTTGCTGTCGTCACCTGTAGTCAGTAGTGCCTATTTACATACGGACCATTGCCGATATCAGCTACCATAGCCTCCTGCCATTGCGCCAACGTGTACATAGTCTACTCGAAAGTTGAATTGATCAATGTCGACTACCATTAATGAGTGTCCACAACCAATACATTCAAAACACGTGCACTCTGTACTGTTCAAATGTACGCATATTAATATATCTATTCAAAAAGAAGGTATCCGCGACACTCATACTGTTCCCATGACGCCAGCGAGTGTTGAGAATGCCACTTGGAAACCGGGGGACCAGGTGACAGTAGGGAATAACATAGGTGTACCCGTACCGGTACCCGGCGAAAACCCATACCCAGCGAAAACCTCAGGCTGTACCCGCACCTGTCACGGGTTTACTTGTGGGTGCTGGCACAACGTCGTCGTGTGGTGTTGTCGTCATGCACTGGTGATGGTGCAGCCATAGTGCCAGCGTCGAACCCGCCAGAGCGTCAACTTGAGGGGGAGAAAGGAAAAAAAAAAAAAGAGCTGTGACGACGTACCTACCGGCGACCAAACGGGCACAGCGGGACCATCTAGCCACCACAAGGACACTAGGGACGATCCAAACGAGCTGCAGAACGCGTCAGAACGCGAACACGAACGCTGAGAGACAAGGGAGCAGGAGGACATACCTGGAGAAGCTCGAAATGAGCCAGATGAGCCGGAAACTAAAGCGGCCGCACTAGACAATCCCCAGAGCACCCAAGAACGTCCAGAGAGCAGGGAAACGAGCGCTGCGTCGATGCAAACGTGCTACATCGAGGTATAGGCCCAGGAAGCCACATAGGTCCACTGGAGGTGTCGAAAGTCGTCGAGGGCGATTGGAACCGCCAAACCATTGTCGAAGGCGGCGGATACGATGGGATAGGTCCTGAGAGTGACAGGAACGAGCGCAACGTCGAAACGATCGCGCAAACTCGAGGTACAGGGCCAGGAGGCCACATACAGATCCAAGAGGCGAGGAGAGACGTTGAGTGCGATTGGAAGCGCGGGATCGATGGATATGGCGTCCAAATTGATGGGAATGGTGACGGTACAGGCGTCGCAACGAGCGCAGCACGCCGCGACTCAAAACGAGTCGAACGAAAGGGTTGGCAGTGCAGTGATGGTGGCATGTATGTATGTAAGTTGACCTGGGCCGCGTCAGCGGTGTGGTGTGAACTGATTGAGTAAGCAACTGTTGGTGTGCTTGAAATTTTTCAAAGTCCCAACAACACGATACGATACAACAACGCCAACTCACCAAGGCGGGGTGCTGACCTACTACTCGCCTCACTCCAACCATGTCTTTTCGAGCCCGACCGCTCATCCCCCACCCCTCCGAGTCAGCCGTGTCAATTCGAGCGCCGCCCATGTCCCACCCTCCACCAGGTCTTTTCGAGCCTGAACATTCGTCTCTGACCCAACCGCGTCCATTCAGCACATCCTCTTGTCTCCCGCCTCCACCATGCCCAAATTTCGTGCCCGGCTGCTTGTCTCCCACCCAACCGTGTCAATCCGAGCACTGCTTGTGTCTCACCTCCTTTTGAGCCCGAATGCTCGTCTCCGACCCAACCGTGTCCTTTTGAGCCCGAACGCTCATCTCCAACCTAACTGCGTCCATTCAACACATCCGCTTGTCTCCCGCCTCCACCATGCCCTTTCGAGCCTGGCTGCTTGTCTCCCACCCCACTGTGTCAATTCGAGCGCTGCTCGTGTCCCACCTCCACCAAGTCCTTTTGAGCCCGATCGCTCGTCTCCGACCCAACCGCATCTATTTGAGTGCAACCACTCGTCTTCCACCCAACTGACGACTGTGTCAACTCGAGCCCCAATCGCTCGTCCCCTGGTGACCGCATGGTTTCAAGCCCAACAGCTCGTCTCCTGCCCCCACCATGCCATTTTGAGCCCGACTGTGTCCATTTAAGTGTGACTGCTTGTCTCCCACCTTGGACTGTATCTACTCGAGCCCGAACGCTCTCCTTTTCCCTGCTGCAGCTTTTTTTATATTTCTATCCTTTTTCCCCCTGAAATGCAATTTTTTTGTCGCTCCTTGCTACATTTTCTTGTCACCACTTTTCCGCTTACTTACAATACTTGGAATGTAGTATGTATGCTACGGTAAATAAGTAATGTGGTGTGTAGTGTTTTTGCCTATTCATTTGGTTCAACCAATGGTTATCACAGCTATAGATTGAATGGAACTAAATGGCAAATCACAACAACAGACTACAGTGAGCTATGTCGATGCTGAGCCTTATGTAACAGCATGCTACTGTAGTACGACATAGAAATTATGCACGTTACATCATACTATGTTACAGGGGGATGTTAATGGGTGCAACAGGTGTTATATATGCAACATAGGTGAGGATAGACTTTGGAATTTTTGCTGATGTAGACCTTGGTCCCCCTCACCAAGCTGTCTGATGTGTGTAATTACTGACTGACCGAGCCTTATTTGCCAGGGGACCTACTGTTATAAGGGTACATATAGTCAACCCAGCTGATAAACCTTGGCCACCCTTGTCAAGCTGCGTGATCTTTGTCATTGCTGACCATCTGACGCTCATTTTCCAGAAGACCTACCATTACAAGGGGTTTATAAGGCCTTAGAAGGATTCTCTTTTGTTATTTATATTGTACAAATTCGATCTATTATCAAGGCATTCTAAGGCCTTATCATAAAATTTGGAGTCTCGTGATGTATTCTGTGCTCAGTTCTCGCTGTGCACTAGTCGTCCAAAAGAGAGTTCATAAATTTGTCGACACTTACTAAGTTAAGCATTGTCCCGAACTGACCTGGTAATGACCGATCATTCGCTGGCGGCAGCGTCGGATCACAATAATGCAAAGCATCCGGGTAATAAGGTGGCAGCAGCACGGGGGTAATCGACTGTCGGACGTTTTTGAAGATCGATTTCAAGTAGACCAATTTTCATCAAGGTTGTCAGCGGTACATTCGTGGGAAATTTAGCAACACGCGTTCCGCCTTGGTTCCGCCACATGCTGGCAACAAGACGCTTCTCCAACAAGCGGTTCAGGAACTATCCGAATCTAGGTTTCTTCTGAGCTTTGGCAAGCAGGTCGTACCCAGGGCCCGAATGATCGGTCCGATGTCCACCCAATTGACGCCATATGTGCGCAGTTGCGACTGCTAGTACTGCCCACCTGAACTCTTTCGAAGACTCATCTGACGAGCTTTTCTTCGCTGACAGGTGTCAATGAATCATCGGCGAAGGCCACAGGATCAAGTGGCTCGAAGCTACCGTCTCCGGGTTGAGCGCCGACCCCAAGTAGCACGGTGTTCAAGACGGACTATTGTTATTCCGATGACGGGATAAGATGGCGTGTATATTAATGTTCCACAACAATGTCGGCTCCCCCTCACCTGCTCTAGATAGCAATGCAGCACCCTTGTCGGTAAGCGCCAGATTTCCTGACAATGTTCATCTGTGGTCATAGCTCTATTTGCCACACTTTCTCGGTCAGGCTTTCTGAGGCACCATAGCTTCGATCCTCTTTGCTATGCGCAAGCTTTTCTACCTCTTGGTACACCTCCGACTCGGAGGTTGGCTTCCTCCAGCCCAGGCACTCCGGCTAGGTTCTTCGTTTCCGATATGGAAACGAGCGACATCATTCCTTGATCGTGATTATGGCAGCTACATAGACAAACACACGCTTCCGGGTCTATTCTTTTCTTCTCTTCACAGGTCTCGCTGGCAATGATGATTCTTCAGTCGACCTCGTGAGTTTCGGTCTATATGGTGAACGCCTAATGTTGCACCCGCGGTGTTTTGCTCCTCTGCATAAGAGGACGCTCTGCTGCTGGAACACGAGACACAAACCCTGCTGATCTCTTCGACGATGAAATCCTCATTCCTTGCCTTTGTCGTACTTGCGGTCTCAGGATACGCAGAAGCCTCAACGTATTCGAGGACCGCCAGTCTCTCTGGCCAATCATTCCTCAATGCCTTCTCGTGGCAGTCGATTGCAGATCCCACACACGGACGAGTGTTCGTGGCCTATTCTTCCCCTCACTGACATATCTGTCTGACGATACGAGCCAGGAACTATCTCAGTCAGTCGGCGGCACAATCGGCCGGCTTGTATTCGGTTTCTGGGAACACCGTCACTCTGCGTGCAGACCATACAAACGTTCTCAGCCCTTCCGGACCAGGTCGAAACTCCTTCAGGATAATGTCGAACAATCAATACAGTACTCACGTTGCCATGTAGGTGTAACGATGATTGTTACTTTTTTCCCTTGTTGAAAGACGTTAGTTTCGATATTGGCCACATGCCTGAGGGCTGTGGAACATGGCCGGCTGTTTGTAAGTTACCCGTATAGTTTAGAAATACGGAACGCTCATGTATCCATCAGGGTTCGTTCAGTGCTTTACATTGAGACGTACGCTGACACTGTCCACGTATATATATCTAGGGTGCGTTTGTTTTTGAATCTCAAACTTTCACCACGTAGCTTAACACAGACCTCAGGAACTCGGTGCTAACTGGCCGAATGAGGTGAGAGTCATTGCATGACGATCATCGATGGTCTAACAGTTACTTGCTGTTCAGGGAGAAATTGATATAGTTGAGGGTGTCAACAATAAGGTCCCCAATCAGTCAACACTACACACGAGTGCGAGTAAGTGCTCCGGTGATAAATCATCCCACTTCTTATCCCCTGGCAGATTGTGCCACGCCACCATCTCGACGGATGACTGGGTATGCTCTTCGCACTGTTCCCAAACCACCTGCGGGTTCTACATCTTCATCCGTTTCAGAACGAGTGTTGGGAATGACTGTGATGTCTACACCTCCGGCAATGCAGGATGTGGTGTTCATTTAGCTGATGGTAACAGCTTTGGGCCAAACTTCAACAAAGTGGGCGGTGGCTGGTGAGTTTCCTCACATGTTCATAGAGGTGTCGATCGAGGTTCCTTCTGACTAGGTATGCGATCGAGCGGAGCTCGACTCACATCGCGATATGGTTTTGGGAACGTGGAAGTTCATCCATTCCTTCCCAAGTAAAGTATCCGGGGGGCACTGTTGATACCAGCACTTGGGTAATTGATTCTTCTTGATGTTTGAGGAACATCACCGAAACTCTAGTCAGGGAACGCCGGCGGCTTTCTTCCCGAACACGAATTGCGATTTCTCGTCTCATCTTGGACCCATGAATATTATCATCAATCTGACCTTTTGTGCGTGTCGCCGTATCTGTTCTGTGTGGGATGCGCCACGAATAGATGACTTATTCCTATCTTTGCAGGCGGAGATTGGGCCGGTGCTGTTTACTCCTCGGATGAATGTCCCTCGAGCTGTGTCGGTAAGCTCCACGAAACCGATCTTTGTTTTGAACCAAAGCTCATTGGTCGGTCAGATTACGTGAACAACAATCCATCCGCGTTCGCGAACGCGTACTTTGAATTCAACGCCCTGAATATCTACCAGTAGCTGTTGGATCCTCAGAAGTTGTTTTGCTCGTCGTGTATTTCTAGTTGTAACTCAATCCTACAGTCGGATGTCATGGGTGTAAAGTGAAGCAGGCCAAAGTGTGTGAGACGTGTATGTCACTACGGCTCAAAGGTCTCTCTGTGTTGGCAATATCAACTCTTCACTGTCCTTCTTTTCTCCCCTCATCGTACCAATGATCGAAAGATGGGTTGTATTTCGCATGAATGGTATTCCGGTGAGGATAATGACTGATTAAAGGTCTACCAGAAGTCGCCCAATGGTTCAACAAACCAAAACCTTGTCTGAGGACATATGATGGGCAAGAAAGGAAGCATACGGCCGGACCGACACAACGGCAGCAGGAATGCATTTACTAAAATTGGTCATCGACGAGGCCTACTATCTGACACGACCCGATGATCACTACGCGTGCCTGTGATTCACGTCCGCCACGCATTCGACGTTTCACCGGGGAGTCGTGCAACAATGTCTCTTCATTTTTGAAAGCAACATCGACAAAAACCCGAAAGAGTAATACAATATGATGACGCACATCCCGCGAAACACTGAGGAAGAGGGCAAAACTGACCTTTTCGTTGCAGTCGTGAATCCGGGTTCTCTTCCTCGAATACGGCTCGCTAGTCTGGCAATCTTAGTTAGGAGTCCAAACGTTCATGATTCCGAAATGCATATGAACACCTCGAGGCAGTCGACCAACATTGGACAGGACCGAGCATCTGCAACAAATGGCAGGAGAATGGATTCGCAAGACGGACAGGCGGAATGGGTTGTTTGTAAAGACATGTGCATGTCATTGTCAAGCAGGTAATGTCTGATTGTTTTCCTTCATACTTGAAGCAGCACTGTGCTACAATACCTGCGCACTCTTGTTCATCCCGGCGCCTCGCACGACATGTCGACGTTCAAGATGCGTGCGGTTTACCCCTCGGGGACTGTTGGACGCCGGACTTGATGATCGATTGTTGTTTTAGATAAACGTGCTCGTAGAATCAAAGTTAGACTTTTCTGATCAATGATCAAATGTCGTCAAAAACCTTACTACTGTATTTGTATCTTTGACTTGCTGTGCCAATCCTCGTCATGCACTATGTAGTCGTTCAAAACGTTCAAAGCCTAAAGGAGAATTCATTTCGTCCAAATCCACTCACACAAAATATTTGTCGAACCGAAAAATCCAAGTCGCTTTCCTGCAAGCATTGTTCCGAACAGGCTTGCCAGTGGCAGGTGGTGGAAGTGGCTCGTAATTGTCGCAACTTGACGCGAGTCGCTAGAATTCCTAGGAATCAACGTTTTCCAGGTTTCCCTGGCCGCCGACATGACGGACTGGTCACCAGTCTACAAGGAAACCGCGACATCGCACGTCGTAGTAGCCCGAGTGTTCGAATGCTCCGTATTGACACTGTCTGTATACGTCTGGAGTTTGATGGTTTCGATGACCTTGATGTAAACCTTACCAACCGTAACTACTAGTGACTAGTACGCCGTAAAGCCACAGAGCGAGCCGTCACAAATAAAGGACTTCATCTAGTCTAACGTGACAAGCTTTGTGGGTGGGCTGTATATTTGTAGAATTGAAATGGGTCATCCGAGTCCTACAATAGTTTTGGGTTACTAGTACTACTAGTAGGACGACCGAAGGATGGGTTGTAAGAATATATAGGTGTAGGTTTCGGCGTGGCGGCTGAAACAGGGATCCGGACCGGACGGGTCAAGTAAAGCCGCAAGTAAATTATGTAATCGGGAGTAAACTGGTGTCAGCAGTCGAGGTTTTGGGCGCAGTAGCGGCACGATCGCTGCACCCGACAAGATGCGCGTGAACATTGCTCCTCGACAATATTTGTTGGATCCCTCACGTGCTTGGCACGATAACAACGCACCGGTGACCCTTGTCGGTAGGTTCCTGACTCCATGTTCAGAATCTTCGTCTGTGGTCATTCCCGTTGCTACATAGCACGTCGACGCGTCTCGTTCGACGTTCTGGCACCCTTGGCGCGATAGTTTCGATCTTTTTCGCCATGCAAAGCCCTTTTACACACCCCCAAGACGATGGCTTCTGTGTATGTAGGAGCCTTTCCATCGGCACAGGCACTCCTCTCAGGTCACCAGAGTTCCCCGGCCCTCAGTTATGGAAACCAGTGACACCATCCAGTGCTCGTGATCATGGCAACTCCACGTGCTCCCGGGATCTATTATTTTTCTTCGCGTCATAGGTCGTGTTGGCAATGATCACACTCCAGTCAACATGGCAGAAAGTGGCGGTCTCGTGAGTCTAGATCCATATGGTGAACGGCTGATCATGGAGTCAGGGTGTTTTACCACTCAGGATAAAAAGAACCTCTTCTGCTGGAACATGATCAAGTACAAACCTTTTTGGTCTCCTCGACGATGAAATCTGCATTTCTTGCCTTTGTCATGCTTGCGGTCTCAGGGTATGCAGAAGCTGCAACCTATTCGAGGACCAGCAGTCTCTCTGGCCAATCATTCCTCGATGCCTTTCACTGGGAGGCGATTCCCGATCCTACAAACGGCCGAGTGTTCGTGGTCTGTTCTTTCGTTCACCGAGATATCTGTCTGATGGTGTGGAGGCAGGAATTATGTCACCCAGTCGGAAGCACAATCAGCTGGCTTGGTTTCGGTTTCTGGGTTCACCGTCACTTTGCGTGGAGATCATACCACCTTCCTCGACCCCTCCGGACCGGGTCGAAACTCCTTTAGGCTAAGGTCGAACACTCAATACAGCAATCACGTTGCCATGTATGTACAACAATTATTGTTGGTTCTTATGAGCTCGCTGAAAACAGAAACGCGGTAGTTTTGATATTGGCCATATGCCTGAAGGATGTGGAACATGGCCAGCTGTCTGTAAGTGAACTGCCTAGTTTGCAAGTACGGAATGCTCATGTTTCTGTCAGGGTTCGTTTAACGCTTTATATTGAGATGTACTCTAACGCTGCACGCATCTGATTTCGATTGTATATAGGGTGCGTTCGTTTTCAACCTTGAATTTTCGTCACCAAGCTCAACAATGACCCCAGCTAGTCGGTGATAACTGGCCAAACGAGGTGAGGATCATATGCGTGACGTTCATGGATGATCTAACAATCACTTGCTTTGCAGGGTGAAATCGATATCGTTGAGGGCGTCAACAACCAGATCCCCAACCAGTCGACCTTGCACACGAGTGCGAGTAAGTATTTTCGCAGTCACTTGTACCGCTTCTTATTATACCACAGATTGTGCCATGCCATCATCTCGATCGATGACTGGGTACGCCCCTTGCACTGCTCATAACCCATCTGCAGTTCCACAACTTGATCCGTTTTAGAAAGGGCGTTTTAAACGACTGTGATGTTTGGTCCGACGGTAACCAGGGATGCGGTGTTCAATTGGCTGATAGTAACAGCTTTGGACCGAACTTCAATTACAACGGCGGTGGCTGGTGAGATTCATCACTTATTTAACAGCCGTTGATCGGGGCCGCTAATCCGATCAGGTATGCGGTGGATCGGAGCCCCACTTACATCGCGATATACTTTTGGGAACGCGGAAGCACCTCCGTTCCTTCCCAAGTAGAGTATCCGGTGGACAAAGTTGATACCAGCACCTGGGTAATTGATTCTAGCAATGTTTGAAGGGAAATCGCTGATGCCCCGATCAGGGAACACCTGCGGCTTACTTCCCCAACACGAATTGTGATTTCCCGTCTCATTTTGGACCCATGAACTTCATCATCAATCTGGCCTTTTGTACGTTGTTTCATGTTTTCGTGGGTGATGCTCCACTTAATTTTATTTTTGCAGGCGGAGATTGGGCCGGCTCTGTTTACTCGTCATCTGGATGCCCCTCGAACTGTGTCGGTGAGCTCTAACAATGTCGACCTCTCATTTGATTTCGAAACTCATATAATGGGCCGGTCAGATTTCGTGAACAAGAACCCATCCGCGTTCTCGAATGCCTACTTCAACTTCAATGCCCTCAACATCTATCAGTGATTATTGCTGGATCCTTGAAATTCTTTATTTGTTGTTCGTCGTGTATATCTAGTTCTTTCAAAAGCAAGGCGATTGGCAAGCACGATTGTGACAGGGCGAGTATCATCCATCAGATGATGATGATGACGGTCTTTGGACACCTTGAACATGGACTACGGACACTTTTTTTTTTCCACCGTGGACCCTTTTTATTTGACGGTAGTTCGCACCGGGATCTGTATACCAGACCAATAGTATCAATAATAGCGGACCGCTCCGTGAGAGGTGATCTATGCCTCCAACTGTACTACCTATCCGCACATGATTCTTGCTGTCCCGCGATGGGTCAATAACGACGTACCTTTTGACAGATTACTTTCCGAACGCGCGTCATGGTCATCGTTGTCTTGGATCCGTAGTACTTACGCTTGTAAATCGTGTCATCCAATTATACACTGGTTGCTGGCAGTTGTCTCTCGAACTACCACTGTCATTGACATGTGAGTCTATAATATTTATGCTGCGTTCGCTGCCATGTATGTAGTACGCTGGTCGTACAACGTCGTTATGCCGACTCGGACTCGGATGTAGCATGACAGGCTCGATTGATACATTTTTTCCTTTAGGATCTCGCTTTTTGGCCCAGAATCGATTCAGCATTGACAAGAGGGCCTCCCTCGATACGATCTCGCAGGCGCGAATTATCTAGGACTTGCCGGTAGCAAGTTGTATGATAGCCTATCTAGGCTCGATCAATCGTTGCGAGATCGGTGGAACGTACGCGCAGCAAGTACTTGAATGACCGCTTGCCCTCGAACCCTCCATTTGTCGGCATCACTCGCACCGATACATTCTGGTCGATATCAGACTTGCTAGCCCACGTATTCGTCTCGTCCCCGTTTGTCGCCCCACGTCACAAAGAAACGGATGAGAGAGATTGCAACGCCGAAACGATGCCATGCAGGTAGATACGGGGAGTAACTAAACAACAATGAACATACAACAAACATTGATATATAAAAAAACAAGCAAAGAAGGGGGGGCTAAACAAGGGTGTCGTGATCGTGCATATGTCTTACACTTCTCTTCCATTGAAACAGGGTCCTGGAGCAAAAAAAGCAGGCAAAAAAAAAGAAAAAACGACAAAACAAAAACGGGGCGCCAGCGCCACGTTTTCAAAAGGTGCGCCGAACAAGGGCAGAAAAGGGGGAAAGAAAAAGAAAGAGTCTGCTCACGTTTCAGATCTCAGATCTCAAGGAGAATCAGCCATCCTCCTCCTGTCCATCCAACCGCGCCGGTTCCAAGTAGCTTTCCGGAACGAGGGCGTGTACACCCGTGTCCTTGAGCCCGTCCCTGACCACGACCGCCCAGCCGACCCCGCCGCCTCTCCCAACGACCCGTACGAGTTGGTCTTCGTCCAGTTTCATCTCTGCCGTGCCCTCGGGCTCGAAAGCGTACAAGGCACGATACAGCCCTGGGAACAGCGGTGGTTCGCCCTCGTCTTCTCCATCCAAAATTGCCTCGCCTTCCTCGTCAATCTCCATATCTTCATATTCTTCCTCGCCGCCAAAATTGCGATCCAAGTCACCACGACTCGGGAAGACAGCGCCAGATGGCGTAGTGTCTATACCGCTCGCGAGCCCGCTCATTCTTCCGTACGCCCAGGCACGGCCAAATCCCCACTTAAACTCGCCCCATCCGTTGGTTCCATCGTCGACGACATCTTCCCACATGCTCTGAACCACGTCGACGTTCATCCTCTCATCTCCCTCCTCGTCATCATTCTCGTCGTCGTCATCGTTGTCATTATCGCCCTCGCTCAAGGAAGTGGGTGTCGATTCAGAAGACGGTGCGAGACGGCGAGCGAGGAATACGGGTCGATTCGCACGGGGAGCGTGTGGACCCTGGCCTGAGAACCGCAGATCAGTCGGTGCGAAACCGTAGTCTCGTATCTGTATCGGTGCAGGGGCGGGGTTTGGCGATGCTGTTGTTGTTGTTGTTGGCTGCGTGGGCGTTGGCTCGGTTGGAGGCGGGTCGAGGCCGGAAGTGGAGAGGGAATTTGGTCGTCGGTCGTGGGAGAGGCTGGTGGGCGTTGGGGTCGTTGGTGACGTCGTGATGGGCGTGGTCCCTGAAGCGGGGCGAGAACCGGGACCAGAGACGGGTCGTGAGTGCTGTGCGCCTGAGACAGGACGAGGGGATAGGGTGGTGCTCATGCCGGATGCAGGTCGGGAGGTGCGCGAGAGACCGGAAGCTCGACGTGACACAGCAGGGGATGGGGGTGCGGGACGTGAGGAGGTGAGGGACGTGACGGATTGGTTACTGAGCCTGTGATGCGTGTGAGAAGATGTAGGTAGAGAGAGTTGGGGATCGGAGGGAGGGTGTGGCGGATCGCATGGAGGGAGGGAAGGCTGGGAAGGAGAATCCTGGAATTGGAGCACGCGCCAGATGGAGCGGTGTATGTTCAGTAATGAGACGAGGAGCAGAGGCACGTGTGTCACTGTGACTTACCACGACGCCGTGGGTGGATGGTGTGGGTACGGTGGCATTGGAATTGGATGACGCTGGGTCGGAGTCGAGCATGTCCCTTTTCGACATTCTTCTAGGACGGGGTAGGGCGAATTCGTGTGGGCCAGGTACAGGAGGGGGTATGAAGGCAGATCCGGGGGAGGGAAACGGCTGTGAGGGGTCGGACGTCGAGAAAACCATTGCACATCCCCGGTCGAGAATTTTTTATTTTATTTTAATTCTATTCTGCCATCGCTTCGGTTGGTTGCCAGAGTGACCAGCAAATCAATCTACTATTTGCCCTTGTTTGTCTCTACACCCGCCATGCCGTCATGTGTGCCGCCTCGCTCAGCGACGCCCGGCGATCCAGCGATGCCGCCCGTTTCAGCTCCGACGATACCGTGGCCCGTCTCACCCCCTCCCATCCCCTCGGCCCCGGCGTCGGCGACGCAGCACTCTTCCTCCGGATCCGGATCTTCACCGGCACACCGTTCATCACATTCTCGCACGCCTGCACCTCGACCGACGCATAGAACACGTCGTGCCGCATCGTGGGTTGCTCGCTCGCTCGTGTACGTCGACGTCGTGAGCGCTCGATAAGCATCCGTTGCACTTGCTCGCGAAGCGCGTCGTTCGTGCCCTCGGCTCTGAATCCCCCGCTGAGCCGTCCGAGCCCGTCGAATCGTCCTCCGTCGCCCTTTTCCACGCCATCGAGACCCAGTCCGATCGGGTGGGCATAGCTAGCTGTCGAAGCGCTCAGAACGACACTGTGCTCTACCACCGTCGTGGCAGATATTTCGGGCGTGTTGTGTGGGACGGGCAGGAACTCCGAGTCAGCAGAGTGGTCTGGATGCGCAGAGTATGGAGGCGGTGGCTGGAACGCGTATGTGTCGACGAGGGGGGCGAATGGGATGGGTGCGGCGTTTATGAAGGTGTGGCGGTTTCGTGTCTTGGGTTTGTTGGGAACTGGAAGACGCGATTTGGCGAACAATAACAATTTGTTACCAAGCGTGTGTCCGACGGGCGCGACGATGCCCGACGATCGTTTCTGGGGGCTGATGCAGGTGCTCATGACGATTGCTGTATTAGCATCACCAGACGAATGGACGGTTTGCTTTATACCCTTGCATCGGGGGCTGACGAGGCTGACGAGGTACAAAGAGTTTTATTATCGACTTACATAATGCGTCAACATAAATACCGTCGTCCCCAGGGGCCAGACGCGCCTTTGATCCTGCTCGATTTTCGCGGAGCTCTTCAAGCTTCGCAACTACGTCCCCGCCAGGCTAGGCGACTGTGTGCACCTAGGGTACGACAGATGGTTCAGTGTTGTCGACGACCATTGCGGCGCGTACACCAAGCTCGCCGCCAACAATGGCCACGGAGCCATCTTAACTCGCGCTGCATCGTATACTGCAGGTACTCTAGTCCATGTCAACACCAATCATACTCGTCATCAAATCAAGACTCTTGTCGCCCAAAAAAATGTCGTAGCTATATAAAAACGCTTTGCGATGATCAGTGTCATCGAGGAAAAAAAGGGCAATTGTCACACCGAACGTAAAGAAGGGACGAGTCGGTCTCTTGCTGAGGGTCCGTCGCACTCCACTGCTACTGTGTACACTTCATTATTATGGCATATGTTATGCATGATATCTATAAAACTACTTACTTCTCATGCTGGTCTTTACAGTCATACCTTTGAATCGGCGAGCACATCACTCTTTATATCCTAGAAACCCATATTATCAGCGACCAAAAAAAAAGCAAACGATGAAAGAGAAGGCGCACATACCCAATTCTGTTTCTGCGCTCTCAAAGTCCCTCTCAGTGAGCAACCGCCCCGTCCAAAATTTTACCCATGTGGGTCTGGCGAACGACACTCCCTTTCTCCGAAGGCCAAGCAGTACCTTGACAAACGGTAACGGCATGTATTGGAACGTACGCTGAACTTGTTCAGAGAGGGAACCACGACGGTGTTCAGGTGTGATGAACCCATCGCATTCGACGACCATTCCCTCTTCGTCTTGTAGGTCTGGGGCGAACGCACAAAGGAACCGACATAGCCGGATGTATGACGCGTGATCACTCAGAAAAAGCTGACCTGCAAATACATCGAGTTGACTCATGAGTGCTTGCGGTGGAGTCCTGTCAGACAACTGTTTTACTGGAAACCGACCACCATGGTCGGTGTGATTCAAACTCCCCAATTCGCAATGACACGTCGACAAGTGTCACATCGATAACAAGATGCGATATGGGCGCGTCTAGTCTGACCGTCCCGTTTACCTCCGTACCCCTTGCTTCATACATTGAATCTCCGATCGAATTCAAGCTATATAAGGGCCCCGAAATTTTGTGTTTCAGCTTGGCTAAAATGCCCGCCCCATCTAAAGAATTTCTTGATCCTTCTGAAGCTCTCGCTCACCTTCAGACCTACCCCAGACCAGATGGGCTCTCCGTCCAGGAGCTTATGGACTCCCAGGTCCAGGGTGGCCTCACCTACAATGATTTCTTGATGCTCCCAGGGAAGATTGACTTTCCCGCATCAGACGTCATCACAGATACTAAAATCACCCGCAACGTCGTCTTAAAGACACCGTTTATGAGTAGCCCGATGGATACCGTCACCGAAGCAGAGATGGCCATCAGTCTCGCCCTCTTGGGTGGTATCGGTGTCATTCATCATAACCAATCCGCTGCCTCACAGGCAGCTATGGTCCGCGCTGTAAAAAGGCATGAAAATGGCTTCATCACCGATCCCGTCGTGCTCTCTCCTAACCATATCGTTGCTGACGTGTTGGATGTCAAGGCGCGTCTTGGTTTCTGTGGGATTCCTATCACAGGTACGTTTGATTTCTGTTCGCGTAGGTACCGATATGTGATGTATACACTATTCATATAATCTTCGTTCTTCCGAGTAACGGATTCGGTCTGTGACCTGCGGAAATTTTGATTTTTTTCTGATATCAGTCATGTTTTCCTGGTCACGCCCTGACATTCGCTTCTTTTCCATTCAGACACTGGATCCCTCGGAGGAAAGCTCGTCGGTATCATTACTTCGCGTGACGTCCAGTTCGAGTCCCCATCCACGCCTCTTCACGAAGTCATGACCACCAGCCTTGTCACCGCACCTCAGGGCGTCACTCTCAACGAAGCTAACATCATCCTCCGTTCTTCTAAAAAGGGAAAGCTCCCCATCGTGGACGACCAAGGACGACTCACCTCGCTCCTCGCCCGCTCCGACTTATTGAAGAATCAAAACTATCCACTCGCAAGTAAGAACCCAGTGAGTAAGCAGCTCTATGCTGCTGCTGCGGTCGGCACCCGTCCCAAAGACAGGGACCGTCTTCGATTGCTCGTCGAGGCGGGTCTCGACATTGTCGTGCTCGATTCGTCGCAGGGCAATTCGATCTATCAATTTGACATGATCCATTGGATCAAGCAGACCTTCCCAAAACTCGAGGTCATTGCGGGCAACGTCGTCACGCGCGAGCAAGCTGCCAGCCTGATCGCTGCAGGCGCAGACGGTCTCCGCGTCGGTATGGGCAGCGGGTCGATTTGTATCACGCAGGAGGTCATGGCTGTTGGACGGCCCCAAGCGACGGCCGTGTATGCTGTGGCCGAGTTTGCGAACAAGTTTGGCGTGCCTGTCATCGCGGACGGTGGAATTGGGAACGTAGGGCACATCGTCAAGGCGCTGGCGTTGGGAGCGAGCGCGGTCATGATGGGAGGCCTGTTGGCGGGTACAACCGAAGCCCCTGGCGAGTACTTTTACCATGACGGGAAACGTGTCAAAGCGTATCGTGGTATGGGTAGTTTGGAAGCGATGGACGCAGGTAAAGCTGGTGCTTTTGCCAAAGCTAACGTGGGTCCCGGATCGACGAAGCACGCCCCACAGCCGACGAGCGCACCACACGAGAATGCAGCTACGACGCGGTATTTCTCCGAGTCGTCGGCGGTCAAGGTGGCGCAGGGTGTATCGGGAGACGTGCAGGACAAGGGAAGTGCCAAGGCGTTCGTGCCGTATCTATACGTGGGGGTACAGCACAGTCTGCAGGACATTGGGGTGAGGAACGTGGATGAGTTGAAGGAGGGCGTCATGACGGGACGGGTGCGCTTCGAGTTGAGGACGGCGAGTGCGCAGGTCGAGGGAGGCGTACACGGGTTGAATTCGTGCGTCCTTTTTTTGCTACGGTCGGCCATATACTGATGTGATGATGATAGGTACACAAAGAGGTTGTATACTTGAGCGCGCGTGGTCATATATCATTGCTATTTGGATTTGACACCTGTATGCTAGTTGTGGTTGTAAAAGCCGATGGAGAGGAACAAGGATAACCTGCAGTGTACGTGGGAGATTTCATGTGGAACAGAGTGACGACGAGCGTGTACGGTTTGATGGTCTCGCTGTAAAAGACAATCAGGTTGTACTTGTCCTACTTGGCGAGACCGCCCTAAGGTGAGCACAACGGTGAAAATGTACATTCCAGTCGCCAAGTCACTGACCACACGATTGCGTTCACCTGTCCATCCCACGATGAAGTTGATGAGATCTTTACTGACTCGAAGAACGCCTGGTTTGGTGGTGGTCAGCATCCAATTTGGTGATTATCATGCCATGGTCGTGTTCGGTCGCCATTGTTGACTATCACGTTGATCATTTGCCGTTGAGTTTTATTTTCCCATTCTTCACCACTTGGATGAACTTGAAGGTGTGATCGAGGACCACTGTCACAAGAGAAGGAATCCAACTTCCAGTTCTCATTTGGCCCTCGCATTCCAAGAAGATTTTTTGAACAAAAAGGCTGACCAAGGAGATGTCTAAGCCGAAGGATCAATTATCCAGTCTAGACTTTTGCGAGAGTTCTTTTGTGCAATGAACTGAATGTTTGCCAGTCACGCGCACGTAAGTAGCCATTGAAGACGCCAAATATTTAATCCAGGGTCTGCGAGTTTGTATCTCCGTCCCCAAGTTGAGTGAATCATGGAGGGCGCAAGCGACAAACGGGGTCAGACAAACGAGCACAGAGAAGAGTCAGCTTCACACTGAAGGAAGTAAAGTCATGCATAATGAGTGTCTGTGATGCTCATCACATGAAAATCAATGACAGCGTCACTGATCACCTGGTCATGTCAATTCAGTGACACGACAACGTCATTGATTATCATTCACATGAGAAAGTTGTCATTGATATGTAGTACCCTTCCCCTTTGAGCATTCATATTCAGTGTCTCTCCTGCACAAGTACCCGTCCACAAAATTTTGTGTTGTATCCATACATGGCAAGTTGTGGCTGGCCTTGTTGATGTGCGCTCTCTAAAGTGCACGCGCTGGCCTCAATGGACTCTGGTGTCACACCATCCTTGCATATTGTGCCCTGGCAACACTTCCCCACCATCTATTGTCCATATACAAGGTGTACATCACATCTGATCTGTCTGTTTTGGTCCCGACGCGTTTTGGTGGCCTGGTGAGTCCACCTTGTGTGACTGACACTTCTAGGTTGCGATTTCAGTCGTCCTCAGCAATGCGGCGGGTCAGCAAGCTCAGTGTCTTCTAGGATGATTGGGTGATGGTTTGGACACCTCAGGTGCGTCCGTCTTCAAGTGCTTACACTTTCCGTACTGACTCACCTGGTATTCAGCTAGCGTGTCCGTTTCAACTCGTTTCGAGTTGCGGTGTGCTGCGCTTGTTGCAGTGCCCTTTCCATCACCTCTCCTAATCATATGGATGCAATCTGCATCGCTTCCATGCTCCGTTTTGCATTCGACATCTCTGTTCGCCTCTTGGACCACTCTCTGGCCTCCTGGCCCTGTTTCAAGTTTGTTCATCTGTTTTGACATCGCACTCATTCCCATGTCTCGCAGGGTGTATCCCACTGTGTTCACCACCTTCAACAACATTTTTGGCAGTCTGAATCACCCTCAACAACTCTTGATGCCTCCTGAGGACCCATTTGACCTCCTGCCCTGATATCATGATTTGGTGCACCCACACTGTCTCCATGCTCATTTATGACACTTCTAGGACCTTCCTGGACATTGTGGTAATTGCCTGTAAGCCTAGGCCTACGACACAGAACTCCAACATACTATCTACGTCATACTAGATGTCCTCCCTCGTCATAGAGGTCCGCCTTCCCTCTCCTACGTCATTGCTTCCCGGACGTATATATAGTAGATTACATCCTCATGTTCAGCATCTGATCTTTTCCCCTTTTCTCTCCTGCAATTGATACGCTCATTCTCGTTCTCTTCGCGTGAGCGTCCCGCCAGTGTTTCCGTCTTCGAGGCGGTTTCCACTTTTTTTTGAACGTATCAGAGCGTAGTTTTCTTTTCCTCTCGACGACGTTTTATCGACGACGTCGACACCGCCCTCGACACCGTGCCCATCACACGAAGCCGCTCGCGGCTTGCCGCACCATCCACCACCAGCACCAATATTGACACCGACAACTCCGCCACATCAAACACTGCCGCCATCGCCTTATCAGAAACGCTAGACATCGTCCCCACCGATTCCTCCGCAGCAAGCTCCGTTTCTAGTCACCCATCACCGCCGAGCAGTCTCGCATCAAAAAACTTGTTATCAGACGCCATCGATAAGTCCGCATCAGACGATTCGTTATCTGACGTTCCCGGGCTTCTAGACACCTCTTCCTCTTCCGATTCGTCATTCGACTCCATCCCTGTCACCACCTTGCGACACCGAACAATGTCGACTGGGGAATATCAACAGAGTTCGCCAACGAAGCCACCAACGCTCACGGCCGGTATTGTCACTCCTGAGCAGCTCCGCAAGTGGGAGATGGGATGCCTACAGTACTTTTTCCACAAGAATGTTGATGTAGGCGACCAGGTCCAACGCGTCGCCTGGGGCTTTCTCGACCCCCGGATTCAGCAATGGTATGCTATCGACGCCGCACGACTTAATCGCCTTGACTTCGTGACGTTCATGGAAGATGTTCGAACCTACTGGCTTCCGTCGGACTGGGCGGCCGACTTACGCCTCAAGATGCTTTCATCCCGCCAAGGATCCCGACCTTTCCACGAATGGGTCATCGATATCCAAACCCAGAACTCCTTACTCGTCGGGGAGAAAGCACACATGTCCGATCAAAACCTCATTTACCATTTCGAAGCGAACATGAACAAGGACCTTGCAATCGAGTATCGTTCGTCGGATGCAAAGGATGAGGTCAGTTTCCGGAAATGGATCGAGAAGGTCAAGAGAATCGATGAAAAACGTGTTCGCGAGGCCAAGGCACTGCGCGAAACCATCGACCTTTCTCTACGATCACAACACAGGAACCGTGCAACCAACGATATGGATCGACGCAATGTGGAAAGGACGCCGGGTACAGAAAGAGCACCGGGTGTTGCATCATCATCAAACACACGCTTGCCGGCGCTCACTGACGACGAACGGAAGATCCTTCGCGACCACGCTGGATGTTTCAAGTGTCGACTACCTTTCCAAGAGCACACGACGCGCAACTGCCCGAATGGTTTTCCGGACGCAAAAACGTATACAACCATTACCCTTGCCAGTGTCGCTAAAGTCCAGAAGAAGACGATCACTACCAAGCTAACAACAGTTGCGGCCGTCGAGGAGGACGATCTTGTCGCAGTCATTATGCCCTCCGCGGTTCTTGGTAATGGTACCGACTCAGGCGATGAGTGCGTGGCACCTTTTTCTGTCCCTCATCTTCGATGGAAATGTACCATTGACGGTCCTCTGCTCGATCGTCGGATCGAAGTGGATGCACTTATTGACGATGGTTCCTCCTTAGTTCTGATTGATGAGCAATTTGTCGAACGACTGGGGCTGCGACGACGACGCCTTCCCTCTGCCCTGCTTATCAGAACAGCCTTGGGTTCTTCTTCAGTTGGAGAAAAGAGTTTACTTTCCGAATATGTTAACCTTTCACTTTCTTCATTAGATTCCAAATTCCAAAGCCGCGTTGTACGAGCAATTATCGCTCCCTCTCTTTGTAGCCCTGTCCTTCTCGGATGTCCCTTTCTCCAGCATAACAAGATCGTCGTAGATCACGAGTCTCGCACCTGTATCGCCAAAGAATCCCAATATGATCTCCTCAATCCACCTGTCATCACAGCCGCGACAGGCAAACGTGTAACACCATCTCGTTCTGAAGTCCAGCGCTTACACACTGAACTACAGCACGAACTACACCGGGTCCTCCCATTGCGTTTGCTTGACGTCGAACAGCGTTGCGAGCCGGTTACACCTATCAACGTCGTTGCCTACATCCAAGAGCGCATCGAGACGCTCGCGACCCTGGAGGATCTGGCTCAGCGGAACGGAGTGGTGCGGAAGGAATATGAAGATCGCTTTCCCGCGGACATTCCTCACTGTGACACTCTTCCGGATGATGTACTTTT
The DNA here is from genome assembly GCA_018397855.1 of Boletus reticuloceps. NCBI lineage: Eukaryota > Fungi > Basidiomycota > Agaricomycetes > Boletales > Boletaceae > Boletus > Boletus reticuloceps. Next base: position 1,018,461 of record JAGFBS010000015.1, read on the forward strand.
CCGCGTCCAGCCTCGCGATGCGACCAAACTTATCCAGTGTCGCTCCTATGACTGCCCAAAAAAGTATCGCGAAGCCTGGCACACGCTGCTGCAACAACATATTGCAGCCGGACGACTGCGACCTTCAAACAGTGAACATTCTTCGCCGTCCTTTATTATTCCCAAGGCAGATCCGACTGTGCTGCCTCGTTGGGTGAATGATTTTCGCGTGCTCAACAGCAACACAATACCGGACAACCATCCACTGCCGCGCATCGAAGAGATTTTGCGCGACTGCGCCTTGGGTAAAATTTTTGGCAAGATTGATATGACTAATTCGTTCTTTCAGACTAAGGCTCACCCGGACGACATCAAGTGGCTCGCGACACATACGCCTTGGGGTTTGTATGAATGGACAGTAATGCCTATGGGTGTGCGAAATGCTCCCGCAGTTCATCAACGACGGATGTGCTCAGCGCTGCGGCATCTAATTGGCAGGATCTGCCACGTTTACCTGGACGACATCATAATTTGGTCACAGACAGTTGATGAACACGAGAAGAATGTGCGGCTGGTGCTCGATGCACTGCGGGCCGCACACCTTTATTGTTCACCGAAGAAGACAGCCCTATTCTGCCTGGAGGTCCACTTTCTGGGTCACCGTGTGTCCGCACGAGGAATCGAGGCAGATCCGTCCAAGGTATCTCGGATTCTTGACTGGCCTCGCCCCAAGAGTGCCTCGGATGTTCGCTCCTTTTTGGGACTCGTGCGTTATCTTGCGGACCACCTACCTGACCTTGCGGCTTTTACCTCCGTCTTGAACCCGCTGACCACAAAGAGTGCTGAGCTGCATTTCCCTGTGTGGTCGGACGATCACGAACGCGCCTTTGATGGGATAAAGGCGTTGGTAACTAGCCCAGTCTGCCTCACGACGATTGACCATGACAACCCCGGTGATAATCACATTTTTGTGACAACAGATGCCTCTGATTTTTGTACAGGTGCTGTTCTGTCCTGGGGACCCGACTGGAAGAGTGCGCGGCCAGTAGCCTTTGATTCAGCTCCCTTGCGCGATGCGGAGTTGAACTATCCAGTTCACGAGAAGGAACTCCTGGCTATTGTACGCGCGCTCAAGAAGTGGAGGATTGAACTACTGGGTGCCCCCGTCATTGTGTTCACGGATCACCGCACGCTACAGAATTTCGAACGACAGAAGGACCTATCACGGCGACAAGCACGATGGGCGGAATATATGTCTCAATTTGACCTCGACATATGTTACATCAAGGGTGAGGATAACGTTGCGGCAGATGCTCTATCTCGTCGGCGAGAATGCGAGCTGGACCCAGATATCTACCCTTGCGCGGTGGTTTACGAACAGGTACAAAACATTGCGAGCGGTCTTGCCCATTTAGAACAGGACACTGTCGTTGTAGCGAGCAGTTTGGCGACATCAACCCTTGAACATGACCGCTCCTTCATTCATGAACTCCTCAAAGGTTATACAGATGATCCTTATTGTAGAAAGTTGTTTTCGTCTTTGGGCTCAGTCCCAGGACTCACGGAACGCAACGGTTTGCTCTACCTCGCTGACCGTCTTGTCATTCCCCGTGTCAACACCCTACGCGAGCGTCTGTTTCACCTGGCGCACGATTCACTGGGGCATTTTGGGGCCGACAAAACTTATGCTACGATGCGTCACTCGTTTTACTGGCCAAACATGCGAAAGGATTTGCTCGAAGCGTATCTTCCTAGTTGTCATGAATGTATGCATCACAAATCACTAACGACTGCTCCTGCAGGCCCGTTGCACCCACTGCCCGTACCAGACAAACGTGGTGACTCAGTTGCTATTGACTTTATTGGGCCGTTACCCGAGGATCAAGGGTTCAACATGCTTGTCACAATGACTGACCGCCTTGGCGCTGACATACGGTTAATTCCATGCCGGGACAGTCTCACGGCACCACAGTTGGCCAGCCTTTTCTTCGACCACTGGTTCTGTGAGAATGGTCTGCCACAAGAGATTGTCTCAGACCGCGATAAGCTCTTCCTGTCCAAGTTTTGGAAAAGCTTACATAAGCTTACAGGCATACAGCTTAAGATGTCAAGTGCGTACCACCCGCAGACAGATGGATCGAGTGAGCGCACAAACAAGACGGTAAATCAATGCATCCGTTTCCTCGTGGAGCGCGACCAGAAGGGCTGGGTTAAGGCCCTTCCACGCGTACGTTTTCACATCATGAACTCTGTGAACGCCAGTACTGGGTTCTCCCCATTCCAGCTCCACATTGGTCGTTCGCCTCGTCTCATCCCACCAGTCTCCGCAGAGGAGGGGACTGCTGAAGAATTCGAGGCACATGGGTTTTTGTCCCGTTTGGAGATGGACGTTCTAGAAGCGCAGGACAACTTGTTGACAGCAAAGGCACAACAAGCTGCAGCGGCTAACCGACATCGCTCAGTCGACCCTCACTTCGCCGTCAACGACCTCGTCATGTTATCCACGAAGAACCGTCGACGTGAATACCTCTCCAAGGGTGCCAAGCGTGTGGCCAAGTTCATGCCCCGATTTGACGGGCCATACCGCATCCTTGCAGCCGACCCTGCGACGTCAACCTACAAACTTGAACTACCCGCTCATTCTCGCATGTCACCGACCTTCCATGTCAGCCAGCTACGAGCATTTGTGGCTAACAACCCTGTGCTTTTCCCATCTCGCGTACCAACCCGACCCGAACCAATCCTTACACCAGATGGAAAACTCGAGCACCGTATAGACCGCATCATTGAGGAGCGTCGTGTTGGTCGCGGCAAGCAATACCTGGTTCGATGGAGTGGTTTCGGTGCAGCTGACGACGAATGGTTGCCTCGGAAGGAGTTGGACTCGTGTGAAGCTCTCGATAGATGGGAGCGACAGCCTTTTTCATAGGGTGGGAGGGTGTAAGCCTAGGCCTACGACACAGAACTCCAACATACTATCTACGTCATACTAGATGTCCTCCCTCGTCATAGAGGTCCGCCTTCCCTCTCCTACGTCATTGCTTCCCGGACGTATATATAGTAGATTACATCCTCATGTTCAGCATCTGATCTTTTCCCCTTTTCTCTCCTGCAATTGATACGCTCATTCTCGTTCTCTTCGCATGAGCGTCCCGCCAGTGTTTCCGTCTTCGAGGCGGTTTCCATTGCCCTGCACAATCACTTTGCATCCCGGCTCAGTTAGTTCCTCTCTGGTGAGCTCCTCTCATGCCTCTGCTCCAGAGGTTCATGCTGACACTTTAATGTATTGTGCTACTGCTTCAACACATCCATGATGTCCTCGACGTGCCTGGACACTCCCAATGTGTCTGTTTAGTTGCCAGCCCCTTCACAACTTACCCCACAAAGTCTTAGATGTAGTCATATATATCTAATGCCTCATACACATTAAGGCCCTATGGTCTAATGGTTAGTGTCTTTGGGTTTTGTCATTTTAGGTAAAGTCCTGGGTTCAACTCCTGCTGTTGACATATTTTCTGATTATCATTTGCCCACTTTCCAGTGTACGAAAAAGTATACTAAAACATAGTTAGTGTAACTAGTAAAAATCTAGTGCTGAGTGTAGTGTAGAATTTTTATTGATGTATCCAGTACACTGAAAATAAGTATCCTGGGATGCTGATTTTCAGTGTCCATGTCATTGATTTCCAGTAGCCAAAACTGCCAATAACTGACGGAAATGTCATTGAATTTGAGTATTGGTCACTTCGTATTAGTAGCACGTGGCTACTGATTTATAATGAATCAGACAGTAATTGTAACTGACTATACTTCCTTCAGTGTTCAAGTTACTCCGGATGAGTCTCTGCAATCAGTGACGCAACCAGTGGTTGTTCACGTGTCACGTGACCGTATCTCCCTCGAGACGCGTGCATGTCTTCACTTGCACTTTTACCACTCACACGATCTCATGCGCGTACTCTCACCCGCGTCCGACGCGCCAACACTGGCCCCACTTCGACACGACACAAAAGAAGCAGATCCGATCAACAATGAGGAAGCAAAGATGACGAACGCCAGAGCGTCCAGCATTGCTGTGACGTCTACCATTCCAACTGTGGTACTCGACACGGATGCCGTGAGCGATAACATGGCCGCCAGACTCTGCACCAGTTTCCTAGGACACGTCTTATTCCTCAAGAATCAGGTGCCATTGTCAGTCCCATCTATTGTTCTCCTTCGGTCTCTCCATGGTAACCTTTTCTCGACAGCCCTGTTGGCCAGTTGGCCAGAATGCCGACGAGTAATGTAAGTACATTTGGTTCGTATTGCCCAGGTGGACTCGTGTGGATCCAAGCTTGCTCTAGAATACGTCGCGTGCTGCCAAGAAACGCCACGAGTTGCTGAACTCGTTCGACACCCTTGCTTCGCATCTGTACACGACGTTTATCGCGCTCTCGACTGCGTTGGCCCTTCGAGGTACGCCTGAGAAAGCGCAGGTGGAGACGGAAGCGATACTACTGCAGCATCAGAAACATGGGCTGACCAGAGCCTTTTTCGCCGTTGTGCTCGGTCCGACTGTTGGGACTGCCAAATCACGCGTCATTGTGGGCATCGACGGACTGGAAACCAAGGTGTGGGGATTGCGCGAAGACGACAGCCACAAAGTCACGCGAACACGCGATGTGTCAGAAGAAGACGGTGATGACGATTCGTCTGAGAGCGCAAGTGACGCCGATGACGAAGACGAGGACGAGGAAAGCGGAGATGAAGAAAGCCAAGGAAGTAGCGAGGAAGAAGAAGAAGATGCCTCTGGATCCGATGTTGACGCGTCGCCACCGCCATCCAGAAGTCCATCTCCGGCGCCATCGTCTGACTCTGACTCTTCTCCTTCAACAGCACAACGGGCCGAGTATCAGGAAACTATACGAGCTGCAGAGCGCTTGCTATCGCGTACGCTCGCGAGTGCATGTGCAGAGGACGATGGACAAGGGTTAGCTGCTGAGATGGGTACGCCAAAGCCAGACCAGCGTCATCATGGGTTCTCTCTCACTGTCCGCTAGCTCCGACGCAAATCCATGTTCTACTCAGGGCGCCGCGGCGTTTTGATCACCCTTCCTGGATACCGCGCCAGAATTTGTGTACTTCTTTGGACGGCTACCTTGCAGATTTCCTGGCAGAGTCAGGGCAGGCGCCCATTTCTTGCGATACCGCCGCCAAAAAACGAACCAAGGCAAGCAAAGTACAGGGAGTGTGGATCAAATCCCGTGGAAGTGTCGCACAAACACAGGAGGTTTCTGAACAAGACTTGGCTGAAGAGGACGAGATGATATGGTGGAGTTGGGATGGAAAGCTGGTTGGGTTTACAGATTGGTGATACGTTCGTACTAGTATCACGTTGGGAATGATTAGCACGGTGATCTGACGATTGGTCACTGCACGTGGAACCGCTAGCATTTCACAATTCTTGGGACCTTCAATATACTTCCACATGCTACGAGTATAGTCCAACAACCATGCCTGTTTGACCCACCACCTAACTACATAGTGATTGGTTCCGGTTAACCGCCAGACTGAACAACAATCATCCCTGTAGATGCAGCCGGGCAGTATGCCGAGGTTCGGAAATTCTTGCCGTCCAAGGGGACTTTGAATATACGTCGCCGATCAAAAAAGGCTTGCGCGGCACGAGCGGAGCCGACCTTCGCCAGCAAGCCAATGGTTAATTTTGGAACACGATCCTTCTTCCTCAACAGCCAGGTAAATATAAACGACCAACTATCTATCACACATGCAACTGCCTGGAAACGACAATCCCACACGCCTCGATGTCACCTCTCTCTTTCCACACCTTTCCATCTATCTCTTTCATCTGTCATCCACGAACATCGTTCGAGGCTAGAATATTGTGCTTCTCGGACACCTGGCTATCTGGTGTACCAACTTCTACATCCGGCTGGTGCTACTCTAGAAACCGCTCCCGTTGACTGTTGCGCTTTCGCGCTCTCGTCTTAGTTGTCTTTCCATGAGCATTTACTCTGGCAATTCTTTCCCAGGAATACATTGTCCACCTCGAGAGGCCTCCTCAAATCGTCATGTCCACGTTTGCCCCGCTCATCTTGCGACGTTGATTTTTCCTGGCAATTTAGCGAGCGTATCTGTAGGTCACTTGGGAGTTTAAATTCCGTTCGCGATATTATGTTCTCACATTGGCCTGACAGTCTGAGAACAAGTGGCTATTGGAAGATAGCACGCACATCATCCCCATCAAACCTTGCGATCAAACCATTGATACAGCGGTCGATGCTGCTCAGATGCCAAAGCTCCTCCAACACCATTCCCCATAATACGACTTCCTCCTGAAATATTAGCTTGCATCTTTAGGTTATATGTGGCCTGCTTGAGAGGGTCTCCAAAACCGGATGGCGTGCTTTCGCATGGGCCGTTTTGCCTCGTTCAAGTCTGCACCCTTTGGAGAACTGTTGCGGAATCAGACCCTCGGCTTTGGACGTCCATTCACTTTTATTTTCCAGAATCACACGAAAGTCGTGAGGAAGACGCGCAAAGGGCCCAACCCGTGTTCGACTTACACTTGAAACGATCCGGCGTGCTTCCGATCTCACTCACCTTCGCCGATCAACGTATATACCATTCCAGCACAGAAGAACTCATTTCATTACTTGTCGATCGACTTCGGATACATGCGCAGCGGTGGAGGCGTATCTCACTTCAGCTGGCGGGTGGTTACTTCCCCCTACTTTTCACGTTCACGCCGTGCGACTTGTCCTCACTGGAACATCTCTGTATTAACGGCAACACCGTCGTGTTCGCGCGCCCCATCACGCTCCACCTGAACTTGAAGTCTGCCGCGAACCTCAAGTCGTTTAATTACAGCGGACCGGGGCCTTCGGTGGAAGATAAAATTCACCTCCCTTGGGAACGGCTTGCGGAGGTATCATTTGAATTTCCCCCACACCATCGGGGGGACTTTTCCGTTACACCATATCGACGACTCATAGACCTCGCCCTGTGTCAAAGCATCACCACTTGCTCCTTGGGCATTGATCGACCTCCGCCTTTTGGCATAAGCCGGAACATTACTTTGCCCTGTCTTCAAACGCTTCGTGTCCGTCGACTCACCCCATCCGCCCACGCGAGTGGCGCGCTTCATCCTCTCATCCTGCCTCAACTCCAAACACTCGAAATTGACGCATCTAACCTCGTCATTCGGAACCGACGCTGGCACGAGCGCACCTTTTCAGACCTCTTGGCACGCTCTGGGTGTAGCCTTCTCCGTCTTTCATTCAAGACGTCGATTTTCCAAATGACGAGCTCGTGCGCTGTCTCGCACTGTCACCCGCGCTCACGTCACTTCGTTTCATCCCTTGTCCGCGATCACAGGATATAAGGAGCGTCATTCGCGAGATGGACGTCTCACGCACTCCGACGGGTGGTCAGACTCAAATTCAAGAGCACGTTGAAAATGTTGGTCCGCTCGTACCACAACTACGCGAGATCACGTTGGCGAGTTCGGTGGAGGGTTATTTGGAAGAGATAATGATGATGTTTCGTTCGCGAGTAGGTCCCCGTGCGCTAGCCACGCTCCGGCGTGCCCAAGTGGTATTTGTTGATCTGTGGCATGACATGGGTGCGATCCGGGTCCGTGGTTCAGGAGATCGAGATCTATCGGAGAGAGTTGCGAGTTTCCGGGATGAGTTGGCGCGGTGGGTGGACGAGAGCAGGAACGAGAACGGGCAAGGGGATGGGGACGGGTTGGAGGCAGTCGGTGGTTGTGGATTCGCCTTACTTCCCCGAGTACATTGACGTTCAGTGAGGTTCGCACCGTATATCACCCACGTGCTGTACTGTACTAGGAGATCTCGTACTCGACAAGGAGTCATCTATCGAGAACTCAGGGGGAATACAGCCTAGGCATTGGGCTGAACACGTCAAAAGAGATCTTTAGTACTTGATGCTTGTGGGTGTACCCTGAATGGGCTAGCACTCATAGGGCGTCCTTTGGTACATACAACGCAGCTACCCTGTGGCACGCCTCCCTCCCGAAATATTGATTCACAGTACACCCTTGAGCTTCACCTGGTTCCCTTGGCGGAGTTGCCGCACGACGGCCTCAATGCGCACGGACGATGCTGCATCACACGGGTTTGCTAGCTTTGGAGGGCAGCGGTTCAAGCGGAAGACCCTCGTTTCTGGTGTTTTCCAGAATCGCACCGACGAGGGTCAAACTTACAGGACTCTAGACTCCGCCTGAAATTGGCACTATCTCGGTTCCGGAAGGTAACTTCGAGGGGGTTTCTAGAACGTCTGTTTCGAGACTAGCGACCTATCTACACGTTTGCAAGATCGTAGTATCGATTTTCTTCATACCACGTCGCTCTCTCCGTGCCCTGGGATGAGTCACACCAACCCTTCACGTCTATCCTCCTCAAATCGACATGCCGATGCTCGGTCGTTGATCGCCGTCATGCCCCACTTACCTTCCGACATCAGTCTTTCGCCGATCGATACTATGAGAATACTTGTCAGTCTGCGAACGATCTCTCATGATATCATACACTCATGTTGGCCTGACAGCCTGAGGCAAGGCAACCACTAGATCATATACCAATCGTACCTAGTACCGAAGCTCAGAATCAATCCATCGACACCATCGCGCTGCGCTTAACGAAAGAGGAGTTTGAACATATGGCGCGTCATCCTGCAGGACAGGATGTCCCGCCTACTGTCACGGTCGAACCTACCAATCGGCTTCAGGAGCTCCTCCAACGCCGCTCCCCTGTGACACGTCCTCCCCCCAGAGATATTGGCTCACATCTTTGAACTTTATATGGTCCGCTTATCGGAGCTGACGCCCGGAAGCGTCCCTGCGCAGGGACCGTTCTGCCTTACACAAGTCTGCACCCTTTGGAGAGCGGTTGCAGAATCAGACCCTCACCTCTGGACATCCATCCACTTTTATTTTCCAGAATCACAACAAAATCGTGAGAAGACGCTCCGAACGTCGGGCTGGTGTTCGACCTACATTTGAAACGCTCCAGCATATTACCGATCTCACTCACCTTCACCGATCATCGCACGTACCATTCCGCCACGGAAGATCTCATCTCTACTATACTTGCCGATCGACTTCGGACGCATGCACAGCGTTGGAAGCGTATCTCACTCCACATGTCATGCGCTTATTTCCCCCTACTATTCACGTTTACACCGTGTGACTTGTCCTCTCTGGAACATCTTTACATTAGCGGCGACTGTGCTTGGACGTCAACCCATGGTGCTTCGCTTAGATTTGGAGTCCGCCACGAACCTCAAGTCGTTTGCTTATAGCGGGCCGGGGCAGTCGGCGGACGATGGAATTCATCCTCTGCTGGGAGAACCTTGCAGAGGTAGCGTTCGAGTTTGCCCCACATAATGGGCCGAGTTTTACCTTGGCTCGCCAATTTAGAAACTTCGCCCAATGTCAAAACTTAACCACTTGTTCCCTGGGCATCGATCGCACGCCCTGGCATCTGAACGATGGTCAGTTCATTACCTTGCTCCACCTCCAAACGCTCCGGATCCGTCGACTCTCCCCATACGCTCAAGTACGCGGCGCAATCGACCTTCTGATTCTACCTCAGCTTCAAACACTCGAAATCGACGCATCTTTCCTCATTAGTTGGAATCAACGCTGGCACAACCGCAACTTTTCGAGCCTCTTGGCACGCTCTGGGTGTAGCCTCCTCCATCTCTCCATCCAAGATGTCGATTTCCCAAACGACGAACTCATGCGCTGTCTCGCACTCTCACCCTCGCTCACGTCATTCCGTTTCATCCCTTGTCCGCGATCGCAGAATATCAGTGATGTCATCCGTGAGATAGACGTCTCACGTATCCCGACGAACGGTCAGATCCTAGAGCATGCAAACACTACTGGTCCGCTTGTACCGCAGTTACGCGAGGTCACGCTGGCGAGCTCGGTAAAAAAGTATTTAGATCAGATGCTGAGGATGTTTCGTTCGCGTGTAGGAGCGCGTGCGCGTGCTGCAGGGGTAGCCACACTCCGACGCGCTGACGCGGTCTTTTTTGATTTGTGGCATGTCACAGATATGAATCGGTTAGAGAAATTTGCCAGTTTCCATGCGGGCCTGGTACGATGGTCTACGAGCATGGACAAGGAGAGAGACCATGAGAACATATTGGAGACATCGGTGGTCGTGAATTCGCCTTACCTACCCGAGTACATCGACGTTCAGTAAGGTCTACATCGTATCTCTCCTCCTAGCTACCCAATGTAACCTTGTTTCCACGGTTTCATCAAAAGTAGTAGCGGGCAGGTCGTGATGAATTAGTACGCAATGCTTGATCCATCCAGCTCTAATACCAATTTTACCAGGTGGCCGCAAGGACCCACATGGATACACTGACGACAGGATCGAAAGAATCTAAGGCGGTGCCTGTGGTGGGATTCTGAAACCCGCATACTTTTTCGGTAGTCTCGCATGGGATATTGGAAAAACGCGACCGTCGGCATGAGGTGGAGAAGGGCGACAGTTTGTATTTGGGGTACCTGCCCATATGCATTGCCCGACAGCAGCGGGTATCAGGTCCTGTCTGGCTTGTGAGAGACGGCCATCTCCAAAACATCACTGTGAGGATCAGTCGGTCCGTTCAAATGCTATGTAACGGACAAACGTCAAGCGTCAAGGTATGTCGGAAATGGGAATATATTGACAGGATAAGGCTATAGCCGATTCGCAGGGAGGGGGGACAACTTGATGCCGGTGAGTCGGCGCCATCTGATGGCAGGCGAAAGGCCCTGCGGAACCTCATACGGGGAAATGCACACTATCAGTCGGTCTATTAAAACCCCCAATTTACGGGCCCCGCTGGTCGCATTCAGTCCTTGCCATCGAACTCGGTGTTCGAGTCAGTTGAAGCGATCATGTTGGCCTCCGAGTCTCACTCACTGGCGGTGAATGTACCCCAGACTGACCGCAGGATTGTACGAGATGATGTACTGGTGAGTGTCTTTGTATTTGTAGCGTCGTCCGTTTGGGGAGCTGTGTTGGAGTGCTGAATTACGTCGGTGCTTCCAGCGTCTCCCACAGCCGAGGAAAAGTGCTCACGCAAGTCACCAGTGATTACGACCACCAAGGCACACGATCCCACCTTGCACCTCCACCGCAGCATCGACGTGGCAACGATGCCCATAGCGAACCACCACCTACTATACGGGTGAAAAGGGTATCGCAAATGTCACAACAGCACACAGCAGTACACCGCATGCCACCCGAGATACTCGGTATTATTTTCGAACACTGTCTCGACGAGCATGCGCCGTCCTGGGCGGTGCTTTCGGATCCCCCACTCCTCCTTGGCTGCGTCTGCAGTTACTGGCGCTCCGTTACCAAGAACACTCCTCGACTTTGGACGTCTCTCTCCCTGAGATTCCTCGAAACTAACGTCGATCGATCGCGCGACGGTGTCAAAGTCGCCACCACCGTCGAAACATGGCTCCACCGATCCCACCCCTCCCCGCTCTCCATCGCCTTCACCGACAACCGTATCTTCCAAAAAGACACGGAAGACGTCGTCATCTGGTTGCTCTCTCGCATCCGCATGCATGCATCACGATGGAAAGCCATTCATCTCAAGTTCTCCTCAGATTACTTTCTCCAGCTAGATGTCCTCTCTTCGTGCGCCTTTAGCCTCTCTCACTTCGTTTTCCGTGCACATCGATCACATGGGGTGGCGTCGCAGCCTGCTCTCGCTCCGCTTCGATCTCACCCAGGCAGATCGACTGAGCTCGCTGGCATATACAGGGCCAGACCACGTCATCCGGGAAGACATCCTCGTCGACTGGGCACATCTCACATCCGTCGCGTTCTCGTATGACCTACACGAAGCAGGAGGCGAGAGTTCCACTCTCCCCCGTCATTTTACGACGTTGGCGCTGTGTCGGAACCTCACTGAGCTCTCGATTGGATTGAGCACCACGCTAGCGCAACACTTGCACCAGCTGGATGCAATGGCGCAGGGGCAGACAATAATCCCAGTGATTGAACTGCCCAAGTTGAGAACCCTTCGCGTACGACGGCTGAGTCGGAACGCTCATGCATGTGCCCTCGTCGATGTATTGCGACTTCCCCAACTCTCGACGCTGCACATTAATAGCGCCGACCTCCTCAGTTGGGATACGCCGTTATCGCACCGGGACGTACACCCACCCCTACTGCAGACGCAGTGGTGGCATGGTCAGCACTTTTCTGCCCTCCTTGATCGCTCCGAGTGTCACCTCCACACGCTCCACATCCGTGACGTCGATATATCCCCTTTGGAGCTTGCACGTCTGCTCACGTCTCCGAGCACCTCTCCCACCCTCTCTGTCTTCACGTTCGAGCCTTGCCCAAGGTCGTATCCTATTTCGGAGGTTCTTACGCATTTCGTCTCGGTTCCCGGTCCCGTATCTGCATCCGCGCCGAGTTCCAGCCTCAGTTCCGGTTCGCACCCCAGTCAGACCCCCGCATCCACTCCCTGCTCACCTTCCTTCCCATCGCTCACCCAACTTCGCCTCGGCTGCGCCCACGAAGCCCACTTGGACCCCATCGCTGACCTCATCGAGGCCCGAACGGGCGACCGCGCAACGCACACGAGCGTCCTTCCCCTATCCGTCTTTGAGCTCGTCTTTTACGACTTTGTGTACAGTCACGGCCATTGTGGACGGCGGCAGCCGTGGCGCAAGCTGTGCTTCGATGCGTTTAAAGAGCGGGTGTTGAGATGTGCGCGCGAAGGCGGAGTAGATGTGGATATACGGGTAGAGAGGCCGTACGAGCCGGTGTATCTACAGATGCCTTGAGGGTGGGTGGCGTGGATGGAGAGCGGGCGGTGATGAATGGGTTGGTGGTCCGTTCCTCTTGTTCTGTTGCTTTATATATTTTTTACCTTTATTTTTTGGTTCGGACCCATGTATTCTGGTATCTGCACCACTGTTGGAGAGATTTGAAGCAATACTAGTATTTTCATGGCTAACGCTGGGAGGGATGGATGGTATACTGTTGAGCCTGAGGCGATGGAGAAGTGATCCACAAGTGGCGCCTGCTGTCTCCATCGTGACTGTCGTGCTGCGAATCGACGACGACGACGGTGATGTGCGGGCCCGGCTCGGCCTCGGCTTTTGAGGGCTCGGGCTCTGCAAAATTGAAGCCCGAGCCCTCAATAACGGCCCAGGGCCCGGCTTTACTTCATGAAGATGAAATCACCAAGGAGACATGGTGGGCTCGATGGCCAACGAGGAATCTCATATAGCGACTCAATAAAATATTCAGTAGCAGTCACGGCAGGGATCTAGGTCGTGGTATCTCACCAAACGTGACCAGAGCTTATCAACATGTCTAACAATCGAATTCGGGCATGCGACAACGTAACATATGTACATGAGGCTACATGGAGAGACGTTTACCCCTCGTATGTTGAAAAAGTGTTGTTCCTGCCATGATCACCAGCCAAGTTTAGACTGCGCTCATCGCGACACAGGACCAAGAACTTACGTCTGAGCAAATCCAACGCGTTTACCGTGTGCGTCGAATGCCTGCCCAAAGTAGTCACATTAGTGTGTGCCTTCCCAAAGACGGGACGCTACTAACGGAATAGTACCTCTCCAAGAACTTTATTCCGAGAAGGAAATCAAGACCCTGTCCACTGTTACTGCTCAAGTGGCCAACTGTGCCGTACCGTTTCCCAGGAACTCCGCCCCATGCTGTGTTCTGGTCCGCTGGGACTAGCTGAGCAGCGACGTCCATACTGAACACCCGATCAGCCAACGTGAAATTGAGAGGCTGCATGTACGAAATGGAGGAAGGGGGGATATCTAGGAGACCTGTGTTTGAATCTTTGTTGGCTCCTGGGATTGCGTTCATATATACCGTAAAGAAGTCGTCCGCGAGGAGGACCTCTGTTAGATACGACATTATTACTAGTGAGGGAGTGTGTAAAGGAGACATACATACGCGTGGTGCCGGTGTCGACGACTCCAGCGGTCGAAGTCGGGATGACGGTTTGGTTGCCGTACGTGCATAAAGTGACGTTGACGCCCCAGAAGCGGGAAGCTGGATAAGTTTTCGTCACAGGGACCCATGTGAGGTTGCCCTCGTACTGTATGCGACGCATTATTAGCACGAGCTAACAAGACACAATACAAGAGTCGTATTCATACCAAGCTCGAATCGGTGCCTCCATAAGTCAATGCACCATCTAAGTATCTCAGTTTACTGGTGGACAACGATGAGACATGGATTACTCACTCGTGTCATTGTCGCTCGTCGGAGGGGCAAAGTAAACACCAAGTACTTGATCCTCAATGAGTCCCTGCGACACAAGGCTATTCATTACCGTTGGGATCGTCACATTCGTGTCCGGCAAAAGGGTTCGCAGTGTGAGATCGCGGGGTCCCAAACCGAGGATACCATTGGCAATACCAAAGCCAGCAAAAGAAAGTGCATCGCCAATGGATTGGTTGACGATGACGAGGTTAGGTGCGAGAGTCACCTGATCAAGATCTGCTTATTGTTAATGATGAGGTACGATAATAGTTGCAATGTCCCTACACTCATTTCCAGTGAAGCCGCCACTCCCATAAGTGACATCCACAGCTTCACCTGTGGGGATACTGGTGGACGTTTGAACATACGGAGTGCCAGCACTGTAACAGAAATAGTATGCACTGTGACTCCAATTGATCCTCCCTACTCACCCACAGAAAGTGTTGGAGGAACCGGTGTCAATAATGAGGTTATAGTACGTCGGAGGTTTGCCGATGCCGACCTTTGTCACATATGAACCATATCCTAGGTATGTTGCAGGCACAGTAGTCGGTTCATAGTCTGTACGGAGCTTCAGGAGTGCAGCACGAGCACGACCTGCGTCGGGGGATACCTTGAGATACGCCCCAGTGCCCCGAAGCTTCGTCAGTGGAATAGTAGTCGACGAAGAGGCAGAGGTCGCAAGAAGGATGACGGAGAGTGCAACAAACGACTTCATGTTGAATATTGAGAAAGGTGGGTGGAGGATACCGCCGTGTGTTGAAAGTTTATACTCGCTGTTCGGAGAAGCAGTGCGTCAAGACTGTACACTGGCAGACCTGCGGTGTCACTACATACGTAGAAACCGTATGCGAAGGGGTGTTTTAAGGAAGGTTGGTGACAGTGTCAGATTGTCAACGTTACAGATATGGATTGGTAGGAGAGATCCACTGACGCGAGCATTACGGCGGACTCGGATGCCATCCGTTTCCGGGAGAAGATAGACTGCTGGCCGACTACTATCTTGTTCCGAGGGGTGAGACTCGAACCCCAGATCCATGAGTCCCTTTAGCTATTTGACTTCATTGGCGTTGAAATGTTGACGCCATAATTCCTATATCCCGGCAGTCCTAAGAGTGTCATGTTAGTGTGAGCCATCGCTCGTTAGATGAACCTACAATTGCTCCGCTCGCTGCCATATTGTGCCACGTCTCATGTGATCTCAAACAATCTGGTCTCCCAGCACCCGGAAACTTCCGGGTGTCGGATGAAAACGAGTCGATCGTGACTGACATCAGACCATCTATGAGGCAAAGGCAAAGGGACATCCCCCGTTATTTTGGATCGACACGTCGACAAATGTACTCACGATGAGCATCTCCTGGAACGTAGGTTTTTCCTCTGCAAGCCATCGATATGAAAACATAGCGTGTTTGATGGGCTTGAGGATGGTGCTTGCCACGTCATGCTGAGGCATGTTTTGGGATGACAGGTGTCTGTGTAAATAGGCGGCGAGGATCATGTGGTGGTATCAGGCGACATCGGACCACGACACCAGGTGGAGGGCTCGTGTTCAGACGGGTTTGGACACTTGGGGCTGACGCGCTGACACCCCGCTAACACGGTCCTGGGTCTTCCAGAGGTGCGATCCAAACATCTGGTTCGAGACTAGGTGTGGAGGTCGGTGAGATAGATTAACTGTCCTACGATCAACGTTGAGCTGTTTATTCACCACTCGAACAGGACTAGATTTGGTGGATGATCAATGCATCGACGAGGAACGGGCAGTCATGAGCTCAGCTTGTAGCTCTCAATGATGAAGCTTGAAGCGTCGATGCCCCTTGAGATCCGAGGTGCCATTGGTGATAATTTCAGGTCACCGTGCCAAACAAATTAACGAGGATTTGACCAGTCATCACGCCATGAAGGGAGTTAAGAGCTAGACTCGTGGCCAGGCCTGCTTCGCTTCGTGCATTACGATGGTATTGTCGAGTGTTGGTATAGTAATTATCTGAGGGGTAAGTGCAATAAAGTCCATCGAAAAGAATGACTTAGTCGGTCTCCATTTCATCCTCGGATTGCGGATACATTGACCTGTGAAATATAAACGTCAGTCATTGGAAAGAGTTTCAAAAAAGACAGACGCCACACGTACTCAAACTGAACTGGTTCCACTCTATAGCCCCGTGCAGCATCTCCGGCAAGTTCATCGGCGAGCTCATTATAAATGCGGTTGATGCGCCAGAATGCGATCCGAACACTATATTCGCGTTCGTATTTGTCGACAGCCGCATCGAGACTCTGGAAGAGATCGAGATTCTTGGGTCTCTTTCCCGACGAGTTGCGCCATCCTTTGCTCTATTCAGACAGATGAGAATGGGAATTTGGACAAACTTGAGCGTGACTTACCTTCCAAGCAGGAACCCACTGAGTCATGCCCAACACAACGTACTCCGAGTCGGACACGATGACCCACGTAATCTTACTGTCCGACTCCTCGTGCGCCTCTCTGCTCTTGTGACGCTTCTCCCTCGGGTGCTTTTCCCACTCGGCGAGCTTGCGAATGCCATGAATCGCAGCAAGGAGCTCTGCACGCTGGGATGTGCGAACAAGGGAGGGTCGATGTCGTCGTCGATGGGAATAGCCCATTGCATCAGCATCGGGTTTGTACCAATCGCGATCCCAATACCAGCCGTCGCCTTCTCCTGGCTGTTTCCCAAACATGCACCGTCGACGAACGCGACCTTGTAATAATGGCAAGGTTTGGGAGCCGGTTCGTTGTCGTCTACCGGAGCGTAACGGTTCCGACGGCGCGCAGCCTCTGCCGCATGGTACTGCCTCGCGGTGCAGGCGCAGCAATAGGCTAGGAAGCGGTCGCAACACCAACAGTCGAGGAGGAGGTGTTCTGTGGACATGCTTTGAGCGTTCTCACAAAATATGAGACGGTGCCCGACGACGTCTTGACAACGTTGTGGGTCGTTGAAGGTACGACGGATGGCGAGCATGAGGGAGGTGGTTCAAGTTGAGGACAAAGAACTGGGGATGTGGTCGAACGCGTGACGGTCTCAAATTTATTGTAAAGTGGCGCCGCGTTCTAGGCACCCCAACACAAGATGTACCTAAGCGACGGGTGTGAAGAGTATTGTCACCATTTCACATACGCAACGATGAGTGACATAGTACATACAATGTCTCTGCCCTGCTGTATGCAGAGGTCGTTCCGAAAGCTTGTCGATCATCTCGGTAGACTTCTTCGAGCCCTTACTGAGGTTTACGATGGATTCGAAAGCGGTAACGACTGTATCAATCCCAATTTCTGTTCGTCAGGTCAACATATAGGTAGTGTCGGCGTTTGTCGGGATGTTGAGCTGCGTTTTCACTAGTGCAGGGTTTCTGGGTGCATGGATATTCTGCGAACCAATATCGAGGATGACGAGCTGGTGCTCGAAGGAAAAACGCCAATTAGTGGGATAATTGTAGGAAATGATCGGTTCGGTTATCCGAGTATATATAATCCGATCTTATCAATGTTTGATCGCAAGTCTGCCAAATTTGCTGATATGTACAGTACGTCCCTCGATCCACAGTCAATGAGCGAATCGACAAAAGGCTGTTGGCACTAACTCTTTCCTTGTCCGAGATTATCTGCGACCCAGTAACAAAGATATAATTTTACATGTTGATACATCCTGCTGCCGTATATTGATCAAGAACTGCGGATTGATACGAGAGCGGGACACAACGGGTCAGATGCATCTGATGACAATGATGCTCGATCAGGATTCTGGATGAATGACGTATATACTCAGGCAACGGCGCTTGTTTTATGATTGCTATAAAGACCATCGAGAACGACATATTGCTCACGCCTGGAAGCGGTCCCACTGTTACGAAAATGACATAAGTTGTGGGAGACAAGTCAAACTGGGCCGACGTACACCCGTAAGTTTGACGCAAGTGTCTGCCCAGTTTGCGTACGCCAACTGACAGCGACAAGGTGGTCCAAGATATTGCGCTAATGGCGACACCGATTCCAGCGGTACCATCCAAGTATGAGTCAGTGGTAACCCCAACCCCAGTGATTACCATAAAAGGAGAGTAGTAGTTGACTCGGTTGATCGCCCAATCTGGCAGTGCTCGCAGTGGCACTTCCTCACTCCTGTTTCTTGAACCCACACAGCAACGACTCACTAGTACTCCAGGTGCTCTTGCATTCACTTACAAGTCCACCTGTCTTTCTCCCTTTCCCTGATCTACAAAGGACAAGGATTACGCTAACTCAACCCTCACCCCATTAATGCCAGCAAGAAAGAATTCCAATGTCACCCGTAAAGCCTCTCCAGAGCCCCCTTCCTGCTATCGCCCTTTGTTACAACTCGATAATTCTCCGTCTTGGATTGCAGAACAACCCGGATCTGCTCACCTTGGTGTACCACCCGACGCACCGCCAAACCCACAGCCTCCGAGTCATATCCAACATGAGCTCATGACTGACGAGGAGGAGGAGGAAGAAGAGGAGGAGGAGGAGGAGCCTCCAACGAAACACGAGGGTCGTCTCCTCTCTGTCTCCCCAGCCCCGGTTGTCTCACCCGTCCCTCGTTCGGGCCCCAGTGCCTTATCGCTGTCCCCGCTTGTGTCCTACGGTCATACTAGATCACCAGTCCTAGCTCGGTGAGTGGTCTACTCTTTGTCCAAGATTTGTTTTTCGATAGTGCTTTATGATCCGCGACCATGTTGTCCACTTTGATCACCTCCACGTTGTCACCCTCTTTCTTTGGTGTAGCGCCCACCTCGAATTGCGCCATATTTGTACAAATATCATCGCTACACGTGCCAGACACTGCCGTCCTGTGTATTCTTTTCCCCCCTTCTGCCGTCTTGAGTTTCAAATACTGAGCCCAGCCTCCCTAGCCCACCCACGATGCTCGAGAACTTCTCGCGTACGGTTCGCAACTACGTCCCGACTTCCATCCCTGTCCCAACTGCTGCACCTTCTCCACCTCGAGTCTCAATGCCTGTTTCCTTTGGGAACTTCATGGGTCATTCACCCACTCACTCTTCGGAGCGAGAATCCTTGACTGGCACTCCTCCTTCCGAGAGGCGCCGGGTGCGCCGATCGTCGGGTCAGCATTTCTCGAGATCAAGAACCTCAGTTGTCGGCTCTCCGGAAGTGCAGACGTCCACTCTTGGTTCAGAGGACGGGGAGGTCATTCGTGCCAATCATCTTTTGACTGCGTACCCTACTGTCGCTGAAGGAGATACTGTTCTGTGGTCTCGCTGGGACAGCCTAGTTCAACTTAATTCGAAACCTCTGTAAGGATCTTGTTTCCATTCTATCCTGGCAGACTGGTTATGAACGTGCGTTACAGGCGTGTTCTCTTCCTCGGCTACTCCTCTGGGTTCCAGATGTGGGACTGCAATAATTTAGCCTCCGTCTCGGAGGTGTTGAACCTTTCTGCTCCTTCGTGGGGCTATGTTAGCTTTGCTGCTGTGCTCCCACCACCCGATACAGATGATGCTCAGCTTTCAAGTCTGCGGCCCCTGATTGGCGTAATGTGAGTTTGTTCAAATTATCTGTGTGCCCTCGTTCACGCGGATTACTCTATAGCTCCAGGATTCAAGGACAATCTATGATCCTTATTTATTCACTGCGCACTCACGAAGTAGTCAAGCGGCTACCATTCCACAATGTATCGTCCTTTGCTTCAAGTAAACTTTTTACTGTTATTGTGAGTCCCAAAGAAAATTCGTATTTTCGGCAAACCACTCACCAAGTATATTCCAGAGTACAGCAAACCCACCTACTCTTCACATTCTTTCTTCGGCATCATTAACCATACTACATATTATTTCTTCATCTTCCATATTTGCTTACAGTCGTACACCAACACATAAACCAAATACCAACGACACTGTATCACTATCAACCATAGACACGCATGATTTGGACGACCTCTCGATTTCAGACGATCCCACACCCATCTATTCCCTGTCTCACCGTCTCCTTGCGTTCGCTGCCAAACCACCCCGTTCAGATTCACTGGAGCCACGTACTCATATCCGAACTTCCTCTACCCAATTTGGCATCTCGCAAGCCGACCTCGGAAGTGCCGCAATCAAAGTAGGAGGGACGGTTTTGAGCGGCATGAAATCGCTGGGAGGAATGGCCTACAATGCCGCGGCCGAGTACGCGAGATCGCATTCCGGTATGTCGGCGGTGACGCCTGCATCAGAAGACCCGACGCGGCGTCTCCTCTCCACACAGGGGGATCAGCGAGCTTCCGTAATGAGCGGAGTCAGTAATCTCTTCTTCTCGCGAAGCGCGCCTGCAGCGAGCAATGGGAATCACGATCACGATCAGGCTCATCTCCGAGGTGCCACTACCACTGGGGACGCCACGCCCTCGAGTGACGACGATAGGCGTGACGCTCTGCTCGCCCATAATACGGCTGCTTCTGGTTCTTATGTCAGAGTACTCGACTTAGGACCACTCCTGAACAACCATACTTCGTCGCACCCACAGGCCATCACTGAATTCGTCGCCGCAAAGCATCAGCCAATTAGCCATCTCAGGTTCACGCATGACGGGAATACGCTTTTCGTTGGGCCGAAGGACGGACAAGTCGTGCGTGTCTTCCAACTTCAACGACGTGCGAATGTGTTGAGAGGGGTGGGTGGTGGGGCGGAAGTCGGATATAGCATGGGAGGTGGTGGGAATGGGGAGGAAGGCGAGAATGCTTGCGCTGGACTTGGGTCGATCCCCGTCGCAAATTGGGCACCGAGTCCTGAGGACGACGCACCGTGGCACGTGTACAGTCTTCGTCGTGGTCGTACGTCCGCCGTCATTCAAGATATGGAGGTCTCCCCGGACGGACGATGGGTGGCTATTGGAACTCTGAAGGGCACAGTACACAGTCTTTGCGGTCAATCCGTATGGAGGACAGCCCGATCTCAGGAGTCACATGGACACCAGGATATGGAATGTCGACAAACCTGTAAGTGTCTTTCTCAATCGTTATATATTTTGACGTTGAGACTGACGTATGTCGCGTTTTGTCCAGCAGCCCCTTTCTGTGGAGTTGGCGCCAGTCGCGCGGTTACGTTCGACGCGCATGACGGGCGCCGACGGTTTTCGTTCCGATCTCTCGTTCACATTCGTTTCTGGTAGCGAGACGACATTGCCCACGACCCTCTTACCGCAACAGATGGCGTCCTCGCCGAGCACGTCGTCAGGTCGCTCAGATCTTCCGCCAACCCATTCTTCCCATCGCCAGCACAACTTCAAGGACGTGCTCGTGTTCAATGCGTCCGGTGGCGTTTTGTCCTTGCGGCGCATCACGTTGGAGCAACGTATTCGCGAATCTGGGATTCCGTTTGCATCGCCGATCACATCGCTCGCGACGAGCATTTCGTTACCAGGTGTTGGTGCTGCGGGACGGCTGAGCGCGTCGCCGCCGGTCCAAACGCGCTCGCCCATTAGGGACGCTTTGAAGAGACGGTCTGGTTTGACGCAGCAGATGCTTGAGGCGGCGACTGAGTTGGTGGGCAAGGACAGTACGGTGGCGACGTGGCAGTTGAAACGACGGCATGATTGGGGGGAAGTGAAGCGAGTGGTGCATCGAGTCGGGGACCAACCAAAGCTTCGACCGTCCAAGTTCGTTTTTTCTCTCTCGTCTCGTCCTGTATCGATATTGACGTGATTGTACAGCTCGCTAGCGCATGCGGAATTGTCGACGTGCGCGCGTTCACCGGGTCTCGTTCCGCGTTCAATCTATATTTCCCATCAGTTCTTGTTCTATACCCTGGGCGAAGACTACCACGCACTCATCCGACGACACAGAGTAGCCATCTCTGGCGCCAAGATCGACGTACGGAAAGAAGTCGAGGCGAGCGCCTTTACTGGGACCAGCGGGGCAGATTTCGTCGAAGACCTCGCCTTCCCATCCGACCAAGTACATTCCCGATCCCACTCGCACTCGCACGCACACGGCCCCTCGTCGTTTGACGAACCCCTCGCGAGCGCGATGAGCGCCGAGATGGCGTACGACCGCAGTGCAGGCGCGGGTCGCGCGATGATCCCGATGTTGCCCAACGGGGCGGCGCAGCAGTCGACGCGCACGAGGCCGGGAACGTCTTGGAGCGGCTCGGGAACGCGCGCAGCGTTGTCTGGGATGAGCATGAGTGGGGGGATTCCGATCCGGGTGATGGAGGGCGTTGGGGGGATGATTCGGAGGGAGATGCATCGGGTGAGGGGTGGACGTGAGCGTGAGCGTGAACGCGAGCCTGCGACTGGGGAGAGCGAGGGACGGGTACCGCTCGAGTTTGACGAGGAAGATGAAGACTTTGGCAAGGGTGTCCCGGTTGTTGCTGGCGAAGGCGAGGGCATCAGTGAGGGGGACGGAGAGGACTTGTGGCGTGTGTGGAGCGAAGAGGATAGGTTGGCCGTGGACGAGGCGGAGAGGTTCGACGACGTGCTTGGAATCATGGACGAGGACCAGGTGCCTGCATCTGCGCCTGTCACCGCGGGTATGGACGCAAGTGCAGGTGGGGTTGATCAATGGTAGATCTCGAGGTTCGGGACTCGGAACCTAGATTGTTCGTGTATTGACATTCAACCACCCTTGATCATTTTATGGTGTCCAGGAGATGATGGGATAGAGGGTGTATTTATGTAAATAGGGATGGTGGTGTACGAGTTATATTGGGAAAATGAAGATGTACTGTTTAGCAAGGTGTTTCGTTGTGGTCCTTTGGTGTTACTTGACAGCTTCTTCATTCAATGCACTTCAGAAGAATGAAGAGACTGGTCCAACAGAAAAAGGCATGCATATTTGTACATATAATACATTTGAGATGAAAGGTTCAAGATCTTGTGGCCCACATTTTACTGGGATGTGGCTAGAGATGGTGAGTAATACAAGGGATAAAAGGAGCTGAAAGACATACTAAGCCTATTCTCTAGAACAAATGCAATGTAGTCCTCCTTGGTACAATCTTGAGATAAAGAAGAGATTTTGGCTTGAAGAGCAGGATAGGAGCTAGTCAACCTGGAGTATGCTTCTTGCAAAGCAACATCCAGGGTAGCATCAGTGCATGTGAATAGCACAGTTGCACATTCCAGAAACACAACTAAGACTATAAATATATGAGTCAGGGTTAAAATGAATAATATGTTGTATATATACTAAGGAGAGTGTGATGTGCTGGATGGCAATTATCCAGAATATCCAAACCACCCTGACATATGTGAATATCAATAAAGAGGAAGATAAATAACAATTGCAATACCTTGCCAAGAATGGAGCTGATTTGATCAATGGTAGGTTTCTATTGAAATGAACAAAACAAATAAAAGAAACAATGATCTCAAACACAACCTTTGCATGATTTTGCTTACCATCTAGAGCACACAGTGAATGGTGAACCTTGGAATCCCAGCCATCACATGATATCACTCACCTCCTGGAAACCAGGAATGACACAGGAATCATCAGCCTTGGAATCCCAGCCATCACATGATATCACTCACCCACTGGAAACCAGGAATGACACAGGAATCATCAGCCTTGGGATCCCAGCCATCACATGATATCACTCACCTCCTGGAAACCAGGAATGACACAGGAATCATCAGCCTTGGAATCCCAGCCATCACATGATATCACTCACCTCCTGGAAACCAGGAATGACACAGGAATCATCAGCCTTGGAATCCCAGCCATCACATGATATCACTCACCTCCTGGAAACCAGGAATGACACAGGAATCATCAGCCTTGGAATCCCAGCCATCACATGATATCACTCACCCTCTGGAAACCAGGAATGACACAGGAATCATCAGCCTTGGAATCCCAGCCATCACATGATATCACTCACCCTCTGGAAACCAGGAATGACACAGGAATCATCAGCCTTGGAATCCCAGCCATCACATGATATCACTCACAGACTGGAAACCAGGAATGACACAGGAATCATCAGCCTTCAGTCTAATCATAACATTAGTTACCCACCAGAACCTAACATAGTCTTTCAACCATGGCTCATTGATGAAATCATTTTTACATACCCATAGATGTGGAAAGTACTTTGTACATGACTTGACTTTTGATAGTCCATCCCCATCAAGACTTGTCCTACACAAGATCAAGTATTGATCTATGGTTGGTCATAGGCTTACCTCTCCATTGCCAATTTCACACTCATCTCAAGATTTCCTCTTTGAACAGCAAGCAACATCAGTGTTGCCACATTGCTGCTTAAAGCATTTGATGTTTCTGTAATCAGGGCATCACACCTTTCACCAACCTTGTGCATCTCTAAAATATACAGTAAATCAATCAAGTAAAACTAGCCATGATAACAAAACTTACTTTCCAATCTAACATATCCATATCTTGGTGATTCATCCTTTACCACACCCCAGTACTGCTCCTGAAAGACCTTCTCTACTTCACCATCCACATCCTTTGCAGTCAGACTACCACCTCCAGATCTCATGTCCAGTTTGATCTTGGTATCACGCTTGAACTGATCATACTTGGTGAATACTGCAATAACAGGCACTTTGCATTCCCTGTTGAGCTTGAACTATATATCACACAACACAATACACACCATTCTTGTCTGGACAGATAGCACCAAAAAATTTCATGTCGAGGATTGGCCTATCATTCTCCATTGGAATGCAGTACCTGAATGCAATATTGAGCTTGAACAGCCGCTGATTGATATGACGAACCAGATTGCATGCAATCTATCCCTCAAATGACGTGCAGTTGCCTTCTCGCGAACAAATTTCTGTACGGTTTGCAGCTCGGCTTCACTTCCGGCCTCGAATCCACATGAATCATGAAAGACATAACCATCGTGATTGGTGAACACGAGCTCGTCCTCGATGTCATGATCACCGCGCTAGTTGAGGGCCATTCAAACAACAACTATTGTCACGTTCACGAATCATTGACTGACCTCTTTGGTGGGATCAAGACGAATCTAACGAACGACGAGGTCAGAAACACTCGAAACCTGACCATTTGCACTGACCTCTTCACGACGACCAGTGTGGTCAATCCTGTATATCTTCGGACTCTCCGTGGTTTCACAGACTCTCTGTAAGATGGATGTTTTCCCTGCATTTGCCCTGCCAACGATGAGGACTCGAAACTTGATATTGGGAACATGAAAACGCAGTGGCTTTTGGCTCATGGTTGCTGGTGGCGAGAGCTCGATCCTGACACGCGAAGAAACGGGATGGGCGAACGAGACCACGATCGCTATCACAGCGCTCGTTTCGTTCTCCGATTCGGATTATTCCAGGAGAAGCGTCGACCGATAAGGATGTCTACGATAGCCAGGCCACCCTCGTGCCATCGGATCATCTTCGGTCGAATTTCGGTCACAGTTAATGGTGGGAAGGCGTCGTTGAAGGCAATTATCAGTGGGGCTCAGCTTCATGGAACGACTCAGCAGGAAGTAACTACTGCAGTATCTGTAATGACTCCAGTGCCTCGAATTGCGACGCGGTCAGAGCTTTATCTTTGATGTGATTGGATGTGGTGTGGTTTCGGCGGATTAGAACCAGCGCAACCGATGCTATTTATATCCGTCGTCAGAGGAGAGAGAACGGCAGGAACAGGAGCGAGTATTTGTCATCCATACAGACTCTGCTCAATTGCATCGTGTTGCATACATTTAGTCAGACGACCTGATACCCGGTAATCTGCGATTAGCTGTGAACGCAGAAAGACACACCTTGAACAGCAATGCACCTCAATCGTCCTACCCCGTGCCAACCTGACCTGATGCGCACGCCCACAGACTCTTACACCTCAGTTTCAATCCCGATCGCCCTCCCACATATCAAACCGAAACCCCTACTCGGTGAGCTTGTCATCATTCCTGACACCGCAAATTGTACTATTCACGCTCACATTGTCGTATTCTCCGCTCCTACTCGATATCCCATACCAGCAGGACAACTCCAAATAGTATGCCCAGACAGTCGCCCAGCCTCCCGTTCGCAGTCCTATCATTGAGCTGCAGCAAGAGAGACGGTGGACGTGCCCATTCGAATCCGAAATCTCAGCAGAGCTCCCCGAAGTGGAGGTGCAATAGCCCAATCGACGCCGACGGACGACGCGTATTTGCCATCCATACGTGGGCCAGTATTTATTGTCTTGTGCAGCCAAGGATCACGGCAGTTCGGGATCTTCTGTGGGAGGCAGTCACTGGTCATGGGACGCGAGAGTCATAGATGCGTCATGTTCTGGTAGTATCTGTGGTCCGTGCATCGTGACAATCACACACAGCCGTACATGGAAAGCGCCAAACAGTGCTAGATCTGAGTCCCAGGATGAAGAACTCTCAGGCCAAGGACCCGACCAACCAGGTATGAGAGCAAAGAGTTCCAAGTCCCGATATTTAATTGACTCTGATTCTGGTGCGTCGTGTCTTGTTGCGGAACTCGCCGTCTCGTTTGGCTGACGTGCTGGACGATGTAGGATGGTATCGAACTGGCACATCAAAGTTGCGTTCACAGCGGCATGGCCCTTGAACGGTTTTTAAAGTGAGTTTCCGCTCCACCCTGCAGCGCTCACAGACGCCGTTTTACTGCCGTCCTAGCTGCCTTAAAGCTCCAGCTTCGAGTATGCTTTGGCCAGGATCAGTCGACCTCAACTCTCTACCGTGCTGTATTCCTGAAGCTTGTGCAGAGTGCGTATTGTTGCAGTCTCTTTTTGGATGTTTACACCTCCATTCCGCAGTGCTGTTCATTCGGAAGACAGCCCAAGGAATCTGGCATATAGTAGCCTACGCGAACCCCGATGGGCGGCTTACTTTATTTCAGCAATTCAGGCACCTCGCCAGTGTCAGGACATCACCACTTGCTCCTTGGGCATCGATCGACCTCCGCCCATCGGTGCTAACCGTCTCATCACTTTGCCTGTTTTCAAACATTCCGTGTTCGTCGGCTCTCCCCTGACGCTTACGCAGCTGGTGCGATCGATCCTCCATCCTACCCAAACCGCAAACTTTCGAAATAGACGCATTCCATCTCGTCATCCGGATACAATGATCGCACCACAGCAATTTTTCAGATCTCTCGGAACGCTGGGGGTATAGCCTCCTCCATCTAAGATGCCGATTTCCCAAATGACGAGTTCATCCGTAGTCTTGCACTCTCACCTGCCCTCACGTCATTTCCTTGCCCGCGATCACGACGTCATCTTGAAATGTCTCATGGGGCGATCGGATTCTGACTCGAGAACGTAGAAATGGACACGTTGCACATGCTGGGTCGCTCGTATCACAATTACGCGAGGTCTCGTTGGCGAGCTCAGTAGAGGGCTATCTGGAAGAGCTGATGATATTGCGTTCGCGCGTAGGTGGTCTTTTTTATCTATGGCACGGTACAAACGCCATTTGCGTCCGTAATTCAGGAGATCGGTTGGAGAACGTTGCGAGTTTAGTTGACGCAGTGGGTGGAGAACGAGAACGGGCAAGAGGATGAGCGCGTGCGCGTGCTGCAGGGGTAGCCACACTCCGACGCGCCGACGCGGTCTTTTTTGATTTGTGGCATATAACACGGATACGAATTGGTTAGAGAGAGTTGCCAGTCCGTGCGGGCCTGGCACGATGGTCTACGAGCATAGACAAGGAGAGAGACCATGAGAACATCGGTGGGAGTCGTCTCCTAATAGCTACCCAATGTAACCTTGTTTCCACGGTTTCATCGGAAGTGGTACAATAGCGGACAAGGTCGTGATGAATTACGCAATGCTTGATCCAACCAGCTCTAATACCAATTTTACCAGGTGGCCGCGAGGACCCACATGGATACACTGACGACAGGACCGAAAGAGTCTATGGTGGTACCTGTGGTTCGACCCTGAAACCGCATACTTTTTCGGTAGTCTCGCATGGGTTGTTGGAAAAGCGACCATCGGCATGAAGTGGAGAAGGGCGACAGTTTGTATTTTCTCAATAAATGGCACCTTCAAATGATGGTAGTCCATGCAGGAGCGAGCTCGAGTAAGGTGGCAGTGACGGCGGCTCTTTGTCCAATTGTCTACCATGCGTCGAGTACCTCGTCTGCCACTTGTCGCTTTCGCAGGTGAGGAGCGGGCAAGGTGTATCGACACCAGAGCCAGCAAGCTGGCAACTGGAAGTGTGCGTACAGTTGAGGACTGGTGGATGCACTTTGATGAGCGCCGACGTGCGTCGGCGCGAGAGGGACCCGGTTCGCTGTCGAAGTGGCGAACAGTGGTGTACGTGCAGTTGAAGACCGAAGGACGCGCGGTGACGAGCGCCGAGCGCGGCCTGCACGACAGACAGGCTCCAGACCAAAAAAGGGTGAATAGAAGCATCGCTTCGGCTTCAATGAACTCGTGTAACTGGGACGATTCAAGTTATCAATCGATAAACGCCCGCCCAAGCCCTTCAAGTTGCACCTTTCCTTCCACACCTGGTCAACATTCTGACACTCGTATGGACTCCCTCTATGCCATCGACATGGACACTACCGAGTCGACCATCGATGATATCCTCAAGAATATTCCCCGGTAAGTAATCGGCTCCAAGTTCTTACAATTGATATTTCGTGCCCGTACATGCCTAGCCTCAAGATAACTGACAGATCCAGTGTCACTGATAGTTCAGATTTGAACTTGTCCGAGTTGTTCTTTCCGGACAGCAACTACCAACTGGATTGGGATTATGGTTGGCCAAACTCAAGGCATTTGAATTGGTTTGTAGTCGGCATTTGAGGACTGTGCATATATCTGAGAGCAAGAAATCAGTGCGTGCTGCAGTGGCATTTGTACTAGGAGCTGGATGTTGTTAGGCTGGATCCGGCGTCCGCTGGAGATTTGAGACAAGGAGTGACCCGGGAAAAGCCGGTCACAGGTGTCCTCAAATCCACAAGCTTTCACACTGTTTACCTACTTCACTGGCAAGTTGGATCTCAGGGAGCAGGACTGCCAGTCCCAGTCTCTTACGTCCGTCTTTCGAGGTCCATTTCCATGGTTGTGGATATCGGTTTCGTGTTTTCGACGGCCCAGGGGTGCGTTTTGTTCCTCATGTGCAGCTTCTCTGACTCAACTTTCAGAGGTTGTAGATAATCTTGTATCGTCTCTGTATCATCGCGACACTCTGCGCCTTTCATCCATGTTCTCTTTCTGTTCCTTCATGCGGCTCTCTTACCACCCCTCTCAGATGGCCAACTTTTCTGTCTGTATTCCCGTAACGTGAGTTACTTTAATTATTGTCCCATTGATCATGTGGACCACCTAGAGTCTACAGCGTCAGGATGTAACAATGATTATCTGTTCATCACGCTTCGCGCGAATGCTCAAGAGGCTCCCATTTATTCGTCTTTTCCACCAAGTACGTAGTTTTTTGAACCTCGAAAGGCATCTCTTAATTTCGGTGAATCATTCACAAATTACGTTCCAACTACTCATCTGTTATCCAATTCTTTCCGCGGCATCATCACCACATTTATTTCTCCCTCATCGACATCCGCTTACAATGGTGCATCAACAGGCAGACACGCATCATTTGGATGACGTCTTGATCACGCTCAAATCCATTCCCCCGCCTCGTCATTTCTCGCGTTCACTTCCCATTCGCACCACTCAGATCCACGTGCTTCCGCCGCACTGCGACCATGCACATATTTCTGAACTTCCCTCTGTTTAATATCTCGCAAGTGGATATCGGATATGCCGCGAGCCAGGTCGGAAGGACCGTCTGGAGTAGCATGCAATCGTTTGGCGGGATGGGATACAATGCCGCGGCCGAGTATGCGAGGTTGAATATGGTTCTGGTGTGTCGGCTGTGATCCCTGCGTCGCCATGCGTGCATAAAGACTCAACGCGGCGTCTTCTCTCCACACAGGGGGACCAGCGAGCTTCCGTGATGAGCGGAGTGAGAAATCAACCCACGGCTTGTGCACAATGCGTTTCGTCCAGGCTCTTTACGTCAAGGTACTCGATTTGGGACGATTCGTAAAATGCCGCATTCCCACTGGCATCCTCGTGTCGTCTCCTCCAAGTATCGATTGATTAGCCATCTCATATTTACTCTCGTCGGCAGGTGGAAGCTGGGCACAAGGACGGACATGCTGTGCGTATCTTCCAATTTTGACCATGGACGCATGTGCTGAGAGGCGCGCTTGGTCGAAGGTGGGCATAATGCGGGTGGTGGTGGGAGTGAGATGAAAGAAGGCTGGCACTAGTTCCTGTCCCTGGAACATGATGGCGACTTGGCATTTGAAATGACGGTATGATCGGAAAAGACTTTGGGGCCCTCAGTCTACGGGGTTGTCGATCAAAGTTCGTCTCCTCTCACTTATTGTGCTGTATTTTCATAGCATTGACACGTTGCTCGCTCATACATGCAGAACTGCAGACGTGCACGCATTCACCATTTTCTGGCAGGGATACAGGTGGGAAAGGACATCATGTTCTGCTCGACTATGATCATAGAGGTCATGGCTTTTGGGGTGGTGAGGGAAAGTGACCGAATTTGTACCTTGGATTATGGATGAGGTTAAGTGCAGCCTCGAGGTTCGGGAATATCCAACGTTCGTTTCAACACGTCGAACTACCCTTCGATCGTTGCCTATCCTTGTTTTTTTACTAAAGAAGAAGACAACATTTTGTTTCAGACAACTAGATTTGAAGATGGTTTGTGTAATGAATGTCAGTTAGGTTTTCTTCAAACATCCATGCGATATCTCATGGGAAACTTGGTCGTTTTTGAAAGCTTGGCCGGATCTTCCCGGTTCGAAATTTTGAGTTCAATAGTACGTGTCAATCATGGCTCGTTATCTCGCGGTATACTTGGGGACTGGCTAATCAATGTCGCGATATCGTGGCTTGGTAGGATCTAACTCTCCTGGCGAAGAGAAAACCATTATGCGGTAAGCGTCTCACACTGTGGGAAGTAAATACACTGATAACCATTGTTCATAACACTTCATTATTGGATTCCAGTGATATCAACACTGAATGGGCCATGCATCCTCAAGTTGATGCATCTTGAACACGCATTTTACCGTCCGTCATCTCCCCGATTTACCACGAGGCAAGGTAAGTACAGTGCGCTAGACAGTTGGTAAGCATGACCCCCGAAGAAAAGGCGAGAGTGAGCCAAGCCCATCCAAGAATATCTCCTTATCTAAACACATGGTCGCGGCGTGGGGTTCCAAGATATGGGCACATTGTAGCCGTCTTTGGTATAGCATGCGTCAGGGCTGGATTTGCCAAAATTCCCTTGCATGGACGCGAACACGTTTTATAGTTCCCAAGGGACCAGCCGTCTGACAGATACACACGCAAGGAATGTGGCGACCGTTATTTTTTCTCCGCGTCCGTGACCGGGTGCACACCTGACCTCCCGCCTGTGGTCGTATGCAATAAGTGTCTTGGACCATTTTCGCCAACAACGTCGGATACCTGGATACCGCTCTCTGTCTACGTAGGCAGATCGCAGAGATCCTACAGTACGATTCTTGGGCGGATTACATCACCAAGGTCAAGATGGTCAAACTTGAAAGTGCAGCTAACGCAAAAAAAGGATTGTCACTCCCGATCATCATTTCTGTGTCGATCCCTCATCGGTGTCTAGTTTTTGGATGATCTCAAGGTACATCTCGACCCTCTTGGCACTCAAGAGCGTGCCACCCTTCTGGGGCTGAAAAAGGAGGTGCATACCAAATGTGGCTTGCCCATCGACGACAACCTTTATATTTGGGACTATAGGCACGCCCATTTAGAAATCTATTCCTCACTGGTTTTCGTCTGATCGTGCACCACTAGGTATTACGATCGTCTCTATGTGGAGCGCAACTTGGATCTCAACGATTCCCTTGTCAAGGAGTACTTCCCGGTATCTGTCGTCGTCCCTGCTATCCTCGATATATACCAGAACCTACTCGGGGTCAAATTCGTAGAGATCACAGGCGATGCACTGGACGTATGGATCTCCGGTGAGTCTTTCGCGATGCGCCGATGCTGGTCGTGTAGATGACCAATGGTCGTGCAGAGGTCCAACAGTTTGCGGTTTTGGAGATGGATGCCAAGGACGAATCAGGATTCATCGGGTACTGTTACCTCGATCTTTTCCCTCGCGGTAAGGCGTTGTGACACTATCGTGTTTGATACAAAACGCTCACTCTGCAACTTGTAGAGGGCAAATACTCGCATGCCGCAGTGTGTGGCCTTCTTCCAGGTTACGAGCTTCCCGAAGGAAAAAGACACCACCCGTTAACAGCTATGGTGGCAAACCTGGCGAAACCAACGCCGGAGCGACCAGCGCTGATGCGCCACGACAATGTCATGACATCATTCTTCCACGAGATGGGACATGTTACACGGGTTGCTGAGCCGGACGAAATACTCACGGTTCCACGGGACAGCCGTCGTGCGCGACTTCGTGGAGGCTCCGTCCCAGATGCTCGAGAACTGGTTCGTCATCATTACTACTAGTACGCTGTGACTGATCGGGTGTTCGCGTCTCAGATGCTGGGAGCCTGAGGTACCGAAGAAGATGTCGAGT
Organism: Boletus reticuloceps; assembly: GCA_018397855.1. NCBI lineage: Eukaryota > Fungi > Basidiomycota > Agaricomycetes > Boletales > Boletaceae > Boletus > Boletus reticuloceps. Next base: position 1,051,283 of record JAGFBS010000015.1, read on the forward strand.
CATTACAAGACGCAAGAACCCTTGTCGGACCTGATCGCCAAGATCATCAAGAGGTTAGTCGGAATTTCTCTTTTGCGTATGTACGGCGATTGAACGTTGCGCTTCGCTTACAGCCGCTACGTCAATGTCGGGCTATTCTACCTCCGCCAGCTCTTCTTTGCCAACGTTGATCTCGTGGTGCACAACAACAGTTTGGACGTGTATACCAAGCTCTGGAACGATCTGAGGGAGAAGATATCGCTCGTACAGGGGAGTGAGTACAAGGGTACGTTTGGGCATATCGTCGGTGGGTATGATGCGGGGTGCTATGGGTGAGTGACTTTCCACGACGTGGCTCTCTCGCTTCACAACATGTGTACAGGCTAGGTACACCTACTCTCTGGTGTTCGCTGCGGACATGTACGCGACGGTGTCCAAAAAGGCACCGCTGGATCCTGTGCTGGGAAGGTTGTACCGGGACAAGATCTCGTTCGTGGGTGGGAGCCGGGACGACATGGATTCGCTCAAGGTGTCTATTGGTGTCCCCATCAGCGTGCATCGCTGATCATGGATCGTCCTGACGCCTGGATCTTAGGACGGGAGCCGGATCCCAAGGCATTTATCAATGAGATTGAGCAGGATGGTGATGGCGATGCTGCGCGGGCGTCGAATTTGTGAGGGTAATCCGGTGGGGCGGCTATTGCAGCGTGTAGGATAGCGCATCGCAATGTGAACTCGGACGTGGACTCGTGCTCTGAGGGTGGGATGCAATATCGGATAAGTGTTGAGACAGTCCTCACTCATTGTCCCGCACTTTAGCTAAACGGTTGTCCGACTCGTGGTCCATTTGGAGAGCGTCGAGCGAGGACGTTCATCTGAGCGACTCAACTACACGGAATACAAAGAAAGTCGAGACATAGACGTCAACTTCTCTCCCTGCATAAGGACGGCGTGCGTCATCATCACCTTTTCCCTGCGCAACCGCAACGCCGTCCGGAATGTCGGTCATTGATAGTCGGTCGACGTGACCCAGTTTGGGTTCCTGATGGGGTGAAACGAGGACTGGATGAACCGAACTTTACAAATGAGTGCATGCTCACGAGTCGTGTCTGAACCTGCACGCCGTGCTGCGTCTCACGAAGAGGGAGATGTGAAGCAAACTCTGGGGATGAAAATGTCTGCGATTGAGTCGGCAAGCTTCTGTTGATCATGAATGCACGCGAAGTTTACCATTCTGATTCACCGGGAACGAAGGACTCTACGACGCCGCAGTTACTAGACGTCTTGGTATGAGCCAGGTCGGAAATCGGAAAGCAGTGGGAACGTGACCAATCTGTGTTGAACCCACACAGCAACGACTCACTTACAAGTTCACCTGTCTTTCTCCCTTTCCCTTATCTACAATGGACAAGGATTACTCTAACCCAACCCTCACCCCATTAATGACAGCAAGAAAGATTCCAATGTCACCCGTCAAGCCTCTCCAGAGCCCCCTTCCTGCTATCGCCCTTTGTCACAACTCGAGAATTCTCCGTCTTGGGTTGCAGAACAACCTGGACCTGCTCACCTTGGTGTACCACCCGACGCACCGCCAAACCCACAGCCTCCGAGTCATATCCAACATCAGCTCATGACTGACGAGGAGGAGGAGGAGGAGCCTCCAACGAAACACGAGGGTCGTCTCCTCTCTATCTCCCCAGCCCCAGTTGTCTCACCCGTCCCTCGTTCGGGCCCCAGTGCCTTATCGCTGTCCCCGCTTGTGTCCTACGGTCATAATACTAGATCACCAGTCCTAGCTCGGTGAGCGGTCTACTCTTTGTCCAAGATTTGTTTTTCGATTAGTGCTTTATGATCCGCGACCATGTTGTCCACTTTGATCACCTCCACGTTGTCACCCTCTTTCTTTGGTGTAGCGCCCACCTCGAATTGCGCCATATTTGTACAAATCTCATCGCTACATGTGCCAGACACGCCGTCCTGTGTATTCTTTTCCCCTCTTCTGCCGTCTTGAGTTTCAAATCACTGAGCCCAGCCTCCCTAGCCCACCCACGATGCTCGAGAACTTCTCGCGTACGGTTCGCAACTACGTTCCGATTTCCATCCCTGTCCCAACTGCTGCACCTTCTCCACCTCGAGTCTCAATGCCTGTTTCCTTTGGGAACTTCATGGGTCATTCACCCACTCACTCTTCGGAGCGAGAATCCTTGACTGGCACTCCTCCTTCCGAGAGGCGCCGGGTGCGCCGATCGTCGGGTCAGCATTTCTCGAGATCAAGAACCTCAGTTGTCGGCTCTCCGGAAGTGCAGACGTCCACTCTTGGTTCAGAGGACGGGGAGGTCATTCGTGCCAATCATCTTTTGACCGCGTACCCTACTGTCGCTGAAGGAGATACTGTTCTGTGGTCTCGCTGGGACAGCCTGGTTCAACTTAATTCGAAACCTCTGTAAGGATCTTGTTTCCATTCTATCCTGGCAGACTGGTTATGAACGTGCGTTACAGGCGTGTTCTCTTCCTCGGCTACTCCTCTGGGTTTCAGATGTGGGACTGCAATAATAATTTAGCCTCCGTCTCGGAGGTGTTGAACCTTTCTGCTCCTTCATGGGGCTATGTTAGCTTTGCTGCTGTGCTCCCACCACCCGATACAGATGATGCTCAACTTTCAAGTCTGCGGCCCCTGATTGGCGTAATGTGAGTTTGTTCAAATTATCTGTGTGCCCTCGTTCACGCGGATTACCCTATAGCTCCAGGATTCAAGGACAATCTATGGTCCTTATTTATTCACTGCGCACTCACGAAGTAGTCAAGCGGCTACCATTCCACAATGTATCGTCCTTTGCTTCAAGTAAACTTTTTACTGTTATTGTGAGTCCCAAAGAAATTCGTCTTTTCGGCAAACCACTCACCAGGTATATTCCAGAGTACAGCAAACCCACCTACTCTTCACATTCTTTCTTCGGCATCATTAGCCATACTACATATTATTTCTTCATCTTCCATATTTGCTTACAGTCGTACACCAACACATAAACCAAATACCAACGACACTGTATCACTATCAACCATAGACACGCATGATTTGGACGACCTCTCGATTTCAGACGATCCCACACCCATCTATTCCCTGTCTCACCGTCTCCTTGCGTTCGCTGCCAAACCACCCCATTCAGATTCACTGGAGCCACGTACTCATATCCGAACTTCCTCTACCCAATTTGGCATCTCGCAAGCTGACCTCGGAAGTGCCGTGCCGCAATCAAAGTAGGGCATGAAATCGCTGGGAGGAATGGCCTACAATGCCGCGGCCGAGTACGCGAAATCGCATTCCGGTATGTCGGCGGTGACGCCTGGATCAGAAGACCCGACGCGGCGTCTCCTCTCCACACAGGGGGATCAGCGAGCTTCCGTAATGAGCGGAGTCAGCAATCTCTTCTTCTCGCGAAGCGCGCCTGCAGCGAGCAATGGGAACCACGATCACGATCAGGCTCATCTCCGAGGTGCCACTACCACTGGGGACGCCACGCCCTCGAGTGACGACGATAGGCGTGACGCTCTGCTCGCCCATAATACGTCTGCTTCTGGTTCTTATGTCAGAGTACTCGACCTAGGACCACTCCTGAACAACCATACTTCGTCGCACCCACAGGCCATCACTGAATTCGTCGCCGCAAAGCATCAGCCAATTAGCCATCTCAGGTTCACACATGACGGGAATACGCTTTTCGTTGGGCCGAAGGACGGACAGGTCGTGCGTGTCTTCCAACTTCGACAACGTGCGAATGTGTTGAGAGGGGTGGGTGGTGGGGCGGAAGTCGGATATAGCATGGGAGGTGGTGGGAATGGGGAGGAAGACGAGAATGCTTGCGCTGGACTTGGGTCGATCCCCGTCGCAAATTGGGCACCGAGTCCTGAGGACGACGCACCGTGGCACGTGTACAGTCTTCGTCGTGGTCGTACGTCCGCCGTCATTCAAGATATGGAGGTCTCCCCGGACGGACGATGGGTGGCTATTGGAACTCTGAAGGGCACAGTACACATCTTTGCGGTCAATCCGTATGGAGGACAGCCCGATCTCAGGAGCCACATGGACACCAGGATATGGAATGTCGACAAACCTGTAAGTGTCTTTCTCAATCGTTGTATATTTTGACGTTGAGACTCGCGTATGTCGCGTTTTGTCCAGCAGCCCCTTTCTGTGGAGTTGGCGCCAGTCGCGCGGTTACGTTCGACGCGCATGACGGGCGCCGACGGTTTTCGTTCCGATCTCTCGTTCACATTCGTTTCTGGTAGCGAGACGACATTGCCCACGACCCTCTTACCGCAACAGATGGCGTCCTCGCCGAGCACGTCGTCAGGTCGCTCAGATCTTCCGCCAACCCATTCTTCCCATCGCCAGCACAACTTCAAGGACGTGCTCGTGTTCAATTCGTCCGGTGGCGTTTTGTCCTTGCGGCGCATCACGTTGGAGCAACGTATTCGCGAATCTGGAATTCCGTTTACATCGCCGATCACATCGCTCGCGACGAGCATTTCGTTACCAGGTGTTGGTGCTGCGGGACGGCTGAGCGCGTCGCCGCCGGTCCAAACGCGCTCGCCCATTAGGGACGCTTCGAAGAGACGGTCTGGTTTGACGCAGCAGATGCTTGAGGCGGCGACTGAGTTGGTGGGCAAGGACAGTACGGTGGCGACGTGGCAGTTGAAACGACGGCATGATTGGGGGGAAGTGAAGCGAGTGGTGCATCGAGTCGGGGACCAACCAAAGCTTCGACCGTCCAAGTTCGTTTTTTCTCTCTCGTCTCGTCCTGTATCGATATTGACGTGATTGTACAGCTCTCTAGCGCATGCGGAATTGTCGACGTGCGCGCGTTCACCGGGTCTCGTTCCGCGTTCAATCTATATTTCCCATCAGTTCTTGTTCTATACCCTGGGCGAAGACTACCACGCACTCATCCGACGACACCGAGTAGCCATCTCTGGCGCCAAGATCGACGTACGGAAAGAAGTCGAGGCGAGCGCCTTTACCGGGTCCAGCGGGGCAGATTTCGTCGAAGACCTCGCCTTCCCATCCGACCAAGTACATTCCCGATCCCACTCGCACTCGCACATGCACGCACACGGCCCCTCGTCGTTTGACGAACCCCTCGCGAGCGCGATGAGCGCTGAGATGGCGTACGACCGCAGTGCAGGCGCGGGTCGCGCGATGATCCCGATGTTGCCCAACGGGGCGGCGCAGCAGTCGACGCGCACGAGGCCGGGAACGTCTTGGAGCGGTTCGGGAACGCGCGCAGCGTTGTCTGGGATGAGCATGAGTGGGGGGATTCCGATCAGGGTAATGGAGGGCGTTGGGGGGATGATTCGGAGGGAGATGCATCGGGTGAGGGGTGGACGTGAGCGTGAGCGTGAACGCGAGCCTGCGACTGGGGAGAGCGAGGGACGGGTACCGCTCGAATTTGACGAGGAAGATGAAGATTTTGGCAAGGGTGTCCCGGTCGTTGCTGGCGAAGGCGAGGGCATCAGTGAGGGGGACGGAGAGGACTTGTGGCGTGTGTGGAGCGAAGAGGATAGGTTGGCCGTGGACGAGGCGGAGAGGTTCGACGACGTGCTTGGGATCATGGACGAGGACCAGGTGCCTGCATCTGCGCCTGTCACCGCGGGTATGGATGTAAGTGCAGGTGGGGTTGATCAATGGTAGATCTCGAGGTTCGGGACTCGGAACCTAGATTGTTCGTGCATTGACATTCAACCACCCTTGATCATTTTATGGTGTCCAGGAGATGATGGGATAGAGGGTGTATTTATGTAAATAGGGATGGTGGTGTACGAGTTATATTGGGAAAATGAAGATGTACTGTTTAGCAAGGTGTTTCGTTGTGGTCCTTTGGTGTTACTTGACAGCTTCTTCATTCAATGCACTTCAGAAGAATGAAGAGACTGGTCCAACAGAAAAGGCATGCATATTTGTACATATAATACATTTGAGATGAAAGGAGAGAATTCATGATCTTGTGGCCCACATTTTACTGGGATGTGGCTAGAGATGGTGAGTAATACAAGGGATAAAAGAGCTGAAAGACATACTAAGCCTATTCTTTAGAACAAATGCAATGTAGTCCTCCTTGGTACAATCTTGAGATAAAGAAGAAATTTTGGCTTGAAGAGCAGGATAGGAGCTAGTCAACCTGGAGTATGCTTCCTGCAAAGCAACATCCCGGGTAGCATCAGTGCATGTGGATAGCATAGTTGCACATTCCAGAAGCACAGCTAAGACTATAAATATATGAGTCAGAGTCAACATGAATAATATGTTGTATATATACTAAGGAGAGTGTGATGTGCTGGATGGCCATTATCCAGAATATCCAAACCATCCTGACATATGTAAACATCAATAAAGATAAAGATAAGTAATAATTGGAATACCTTGCCAAGAATGGAGCTGATTTGATCAACAGTAGGTTTCTATTGAAATGAACAAAACAAATAAAAGAAACAATTATCTCAAACACAACCTTTGCATGATTTGCTTACCATCTAGAGCACACAGTGAATGGTGAACATTGAAACCCCAGCTATCACATGATATCACTCACAGACTGGAAAGCAAGAATGACACAAGAATCATCAGGCTTGGAATCCCAGCTATCACATGATATCACTCACCTCCTGGAGAGTAGGAATGACACAAGAATCATCAGGCTTGGAATCCCAGCTATCACATGGTATCACTCACCCTCTGGAAACCAGGAATGACACAGGAATCATCAGCCTTGGAATCCCAGCCATCACATCATATCACTCACAGACTGGAAAGCAGGAATGACACAGGAATCATCAGCCTTGGAATCCCAGCCATTACATGAGATCACTCACCTCCTGGAAACCAGGAATGACACAGGAATCATCAGCCTTGGAATCCCAGCCATTACATGAGATCACTCACCTCCTGGAAACCAGGAATGACACAGGAATCATCAGCCTTGGAATCCCAGCCATCACATCATATCACTCACCAACTGGAAAGCAGGAATGACATAGGAATCATCAGCCTTGGAATCCCAGCCATCACATCATATCACTCACCCACTGGAAAGCAGGAATGACACAGGAATCATCAGCCTTGGAATCCCAGCCATCACATGATATCACTCACCCACTGGAAAGCAGGAATGACACAGGAATCATCAGCCTTGGAATCCCAGCCATCACATGATATCACTCACCCACTGGAAAGCAGGAATGACACAGGAATCATCAGCCTTGGAATCCCAGCCATCACATCATATCACTCACCTCCTGGAAAGCAGGAATGACACAGGAATCATCAACCTTGGAATCCCAGCTATCACATGATATCACTCACAGACTGGAAACCAGGGATGACACAGGAATCATCAGCCTTGGAATCCCAGCCATCACATCATATCACTCACCTCCTGGAAACCAGGAATGACATAGGAATCATCAGCCTTGGAATCCCAGCCATCACATCATATCACTCACCTCCTGGAAACCAGGAATGACATAGGAATCATCAGCCTTGGAATCCCAGCCATCACATCATATCACTCACCCACTGGAAACCAGGAATGACACAGGAATCATCAGCCTTGGAATCCCAGCTATCACATGATATCACTCACACACTAGAAACCAGGAATGACACAGGAATCATCAGCCTTGGAATCCCAGCCATCACATCATATCACTCACCTCCTGGAAACCAGGAATGACACAGGAATCATCAGCCTTGGACTCCCAGCCATCACATCATATCACTCACCAACTGGAAAGCAGGAATGACACAGGAATCATCAGCCTTGGAATCCCAGCCATCACATCATATCACTCACAGGCTGGAAACCAGGAATGACACAGGAATCATCAGCCTTGGAATCCCAGCCATCACATCATATCACTCACAGGCTGGAAACCAGGAATGACACAGGAATCATCAGCCTTGGAATCCCAGCCATCACATGGTATCACTCACCCTCTGGAAACCAGGAATGACACAGGAATCATCAGCCTTGGAATCCCAGCCATCACATCATATCACTCACCCTCTGGAAACCAGGAATGACACAGTAATCATCAGCCTTGGAATCCCAGCCATCACATCATATCACTCACCCTCTGGAAACCAGGAATGACACAGGAATCATCAGCCTTGGACTCCCAGCCATCACATCATATCACTCACAGACTGGAAACCAGGAATGACACAGGAATCATCAGCCTTCAGTCTAATCATAACATTAGTTACCCACCAGAACCTAACATAGTCTTTCAACCATGGCTCATTGATGAAATCATTTTTACATACCCATAGATGTGGAAAGTACTTTGTACATGACATGACTTTTGATAGTCCATCCCCATCAAGACTTGTCCTATACACAAGATCAAGTATTGATCTATGGTTGGTCATAGGCTTACCTCTCCATTGCCAATTTCACACTCATCTCAAGATTTCCTCTTTGAACAGCAAGCAACATCAGTGTTGCCACATTGGTGCTTAAAGCATTTGATGTTTCTGTAATCAGGGCATTACACCTTTCACCAACCTTGTGCATCTCTAAAATACACAGTAAATCAATCAAGTAAAACTGGCCATGATAACAAAACTTACTTTCCAATCTAACATATCCATATCTTGGTGATTCATCCTTTACCACACCCCAGTACTGCTCCTGAAAGACCTTCTCTACTTCACCATCCACATCCTTTGCAGTCAGACTACCACCTCCAGATCTCATGGCCAGTTTGATCTTGGTATCACGCTTGAACTGATCATACTTGGTGAATACTGCAATAACAGGCACTTTGCATTCCTTGTTGAGCTTGAACTATATATCACACAACACAATACACACCATTCTTGTCTGGACAGATAGCACCAAAAAATTTCATGTCGAGGATTGGCCTATCATTCTCCATTGGAATGCAGTACCTGAATGCCATGTTGAGCTGGAATAGCCACTGATTGATATGACGGACCAGATTGCATGCAATCTATCCCTCAAATGACGTGCAGTTGCCTTCTCGCGAACAAATTTCTGTACGATTTGCAGCTCGGCTTCACTTCCGGCCTCGGATCCACATGAATCATGAAAGACATAACCATCGTGATTGGTGAACACGAGCTCGTCCTCGATGTGATGATCACCGCGCTAGTTGAGGGTCATCCAAACAACTATTGTCACGTTCACGAATCATTGACTGACCTCTTTGGTGGGATCAAGACGAATCTAACGAACGACGAGGTCAGAAACACTCGAAACCTGACCATTTGCACCGACCTCTTCACGACGACCAGTGTGGTCAATCCTGTATATCTTCGGACTCTCCGTGGTTTCACAGACTCTCTGTAAGATGGATGTTTTCCCTGCATTTGCCCTGCCAACGATGAGGACTCGAAACTTGATATTGGGAACACGAAAACGCAGTGGCTTTTGGCTCATGGTTGCTGGTGGCGAGAGCTCGATCCTGACACGAAGAAACGGGATGGGCGAACGAGACCACGATCGCTATCACAGCGCTCGTTTCGTTCTCCGATTCGGATTATTCCAGGAGAAGCGTCGACCGATAAGGATGTCTACGATAGCCAGGCCACCCTCGTGCCATCGGATCATCCTCGGTCGAATTTCGGTCACAGTTAATGATGGAAAGGTGTCGTTGAAGGCAATTATCAGTGGGGCTCAGCTTGATGGAACGACTCAGCAGGAAGTAACTACTGCAGTATCTGTAATGACTCCAGTGCCTCGAATTGCGACGCGGTCAGAGCTTTATCTTTGATGTGATTGGATGTGGTGTGGTTTCGGCGGATTAGAACCAGCGCAACCGATGCTATTTATATCCGTCGTCAGAGGAGAGAGAACGGCAGGAACAGGAGCGAGTATTAAAAATTGGAAATGCTCGTAGTCGTGCTGCTCAATTGCATCGTGTTGCATACATTTAGTCAGACGACCTGATACCCGGTAATCTGCGATTAGCTGTGAACGCAGAAAGACACACCTTGAACAGCAATGCACCTCAATCGTCCTACCCCGTGCCAACCTGACCTGATGCGCACGCCCACAGACTCTTACACCTCAGTTTCAATCCCGATCGCCCTCCCACATATCAAACCGAAACCCCTACTCGGTGAGCTTGTCATCATTCCTGACACCGCAAATTGTACTATTCACGCTCACATTGTCGTATTCTCCGCTCCTACTCGATATCCCATACCAGCAGGACAACTCCAAATAGTATGCCCAGACAGTCGCCCAGCCTCCCGTTCGCAGTCCTATCATTGAGCTGCAGCAAGAGAGACGGTGGACGTGCCCATTCGAATCCGAAATCTCAGCAGAGCTCCCCGAAGTGGAGGTGCAATAGCCCAATCGACGCCGACGGACGACGCGCGTATTTGCCATCCATACGTGGGCCAGTATTTATTGTCTTGTGCGGCCAAGCATCGCAGCAGTTCGGGATCTTCTTCTGGGTGATGGGAGGCAGTCACTGGTCATGGGACGCGAGAGTCATAGATACGTCATGCTCTGGTAGTGTGTGTATCGTGACCGTCACACACCGTCACACCACAGGCAGTCCCAGGATCCCGACATTTAATCGACTCTGATTCTGGTGCGTCATGTCTTGTTGCGGAACTCGCCGTCTCGCTTGGCTGACGTGCTGGACGATGTAGGATGGTATCAACGTGGCACATCAAAGTTGCGTTCGCAGCAGCATGGCCCTTGAACGGTTTTAAAGTGAGTTTCCGCTCTACCCTGCAGCGCTCACAGACGCCGTTTTACTACCGTCCTAGCTGCCTTAAAGCTCCAGCTTCGGGTATACTTTGGCCAGAATCAGTCGACCTCAACTCTCTACCGTGCTGGATTCCTGAAGGTCATGCAGAGTGCGTATTGTTGCAGTCTCTTTTTGGATGTTTACACCTCCATTCCGCAGTGCTGTTCATTCGGAAGACAGCCCAAGGTATCTGGCATATAGTAGCCTACGCGAACCCCGATGGGCTGCTTACTTTATTTCATCGGTGCTAACCGTCTCATCACTTTGCCTTGTCTTCAAACATTCCGTGTTCGTCGGCTCTTCCCTGACGCTTACGCAGCTGGTGCGATCGATCCTCTCATCCTACCCCAACTGCAAACTCTCTCAAAATAGACGCATTCCATCTCGTTATCCGGAGACAATGCTCGCACCACAGCAATTTTTCAGATCTCTCGGAACGCTGGGGGTATTATAATAGCCTCCTCCATCTCTCCATCTAAGATGCCGATTTCCTGCATCCACCAGTCCTCAACTGTACGCACACTACCAGTTGCCAGCTTGATGACAAAAATGTTCGAACTATTAAGCATGGTGGCGAGTCGGTGTCGCGAGGCGTGTTCGCATCACGTGGACTAGGACCGTGCACCTCTCCCGTTTGCAATTGGTAGTACCTAGCATTGCGATGGTGAATATAAAGTTCGATTGACAGGGGTCAACGTTACAGTGAGATACTCCAATGCTCGCTTCACGAGCCACATACACATGAACAGTGGTATATACCTGGCTAGAGTGCGCACAGCTGCGACCTATGCGACTCACTGGACACTCGTTTCGACCTCCACTCCAGAGTTTACAGACCCAACGATTGATCCAACAGTCTCTTAATCATCTGGCGGAACTTTTCCCGACTTGGGATCTGGCCCCGAGTTCCATAAAGCGATCGACAAGAGTCATGAATGTCTTTGCGTCTGTTCGAACGTTCATAGTCTTCAAACGCCTCCTTTAGCACCTCCCAATTGGTTGTCCCAGCGAGATCAGGCTTTAGCGTAAAGTCAAACAATGTTTTCAATATGGAAATGAGGTCAATGGTGTATGCCATGAGCAGAGCTTCGACCTCAGGTCTGTCAAACATAATTCACTGGTGGCACATCGCAGAGGTAGAGTCAGCACTTACATATGTTGTAGGACGGCATCCGAAACCCATTTCACGAAGAAGTATGTTAATCCGAGGATTGCTACTGGCGGGGCAATGGGGATAGTACTGGCAGTGATCAACTGCACAAATTGTCCGATTTTGTCCAGGGAAGGTGCGCTAGGAGAATGTAAGCAATATATTATATGTCGTGAATACCAACACGTACGGGTTGGTAGGGGATTGGCCTTTCAGGTCTTGAACAAGGTACAACATGAGTTGCTTGAACTCCGTTCCGCCTAGAATCTACTAGCGTTATTCGACAATTATAATTCCCTCTCGACGAATGTTTTTTCACCTCATTTGTGTCCCTAAAGTTCCAACAGGTAACGATATCCCGGTGAACCTGGGTAAGGCATTCCCACAGTAACATGTTCCCCGTACCGGGAGTGATTCCAGTGAGAGCACGATAATAAACTTACTGATGTTTAGAGGTGGGACTTTATAAGAACCGTTTACTGCACTTACAATTGACCCCTTTGCTGTATGGAGAAAAAGATCAGGAGTTCGTAATGTGAGCGAGAAAGGTGATGCTTACTCTACGCACGCTTCGATTTTCACTGGCAGATTGGCTCGCTGGGCGATTGCCCATGTCACCCATGCATCACCTTTGAGCCGTTCCTCAACGATATTGCGAGTCATATCGACTAGTGTGGCGATTGTTCCTTCATAGCCTGGGGAGACTGAATCACATCAATGCCAAGCAATGGCCAAGCCAGGTGCTCATAGTTACCAGAAATGCCAGTACAGGGAAGCGTGGGGATGTTGAGCACAGCCGTCGATCTGTTGAGAGAGTCCACAGAGGCTTCGAGGGCATCCCTAGCATTCATCTTGCTCTTCGTCCGTAGCGTCTCTTCGTCCAATCCTTTCTCTTCTTCCTCCTCTTCTAATCGTTTCGACCATTCTAGTAGATCATACTTGGTGAAAATGACGACAACCGGAGCTAACGCATAGTTGTAAGAGGGTTAGTGTCCCACTTGGCACGAGCTTGAAAGAACGAACTCCCAAGTTTATGGGCCAGAGCCAATAACTTCTTGTCGCCTTCCTCCAGCACTCGTCCACCCGCTTCGCGGTGTCTCTGTACAGAGCCTGGATACAGTGAGTTCGGAACGAAACGTTCCGAAACTAGTGACGTGCCATATTGCATGAAGTCGATCTTTCAACAGCTTCTTATCATTTCTCTCTTGAAGGAACTTTACTGCGAGATCGAAATTGGTGCTATTTCCGGGTTCGAAGCCTTTCGAATCGTGCAAAACAAAGTATTTGTTTTCATCAGAAACGAACTCTTGGTCGATGGAAGCCTCTCCAGGTGCATACGGTGACACTTTCTGAGTCAGGTCAATTATCTTAGCATCACGCGAAAATGCAAATATATGATGGCTCACCGCCTCCGTTATTCCGAATACACGATTGATTAGAGAGGACTTGCCAACCCCCGACTGCAAAGACTATCAGCAAACGATAATAAACGATTGCACGACAACAAGTACTAACACGGCCAACACACAATATACGGAATCTACGACAGCGGATTAGAAATACCAATTTTTAAAGAACTTGGAGCCGAATACTTACCGGGGAATATTCTTGAGGATATCATCAATGGTCGAATCGGTAGTGTCCATGTCGATGGCATAGAGGGAGTCCATACGAGTGTCAGAATGTTGACCACGTGTGGAAGGAAAGGTGCCACTTGAAGGGCTTGGGCGGGCGTTTATCGATTGATAGTAATCGTCCCAGTTACACGAGTTCATTGAAGCCGAAGCGATGCTTCTATAATCTATTCACCCATTTTTGGAACCGAATCCGCTGGAGCCTGTCTGTCGTGTCCCGTACATGCCTAGCCACAAGATAGCTGACAGATCTAGTGTCTCTCATAGTCGGATTTGAACTTGTCGTTCTTTCCGGACAGCAACTACCAACTAGATTGGGATTATGGTTGGCTGGCATTTGAATTGGTTTGCAGTCGGCATTTGAGGGCAAGGCATTTGTACTAGGAGCTGGTTGTTGTTAGGCTGGATCCGGCGTCCGCGATGGAGTGACCCGGAAAAAGCCGGTTAGCGGCAGTCCCATCCCAGTCTCCTACGTCCGTCTTTCGAGGTCCATTTCGTTGTGGATATCGGTTTCGAGTTTTCGACGGCCCATCCGTGTATCGATGAATTGGCACGACCATCTTGTCGTGACGGGTGCGTTTTGTTCCTCATGTGCAGATGCTTCTCTGGCTCAACTTTCACAGGTTGTAGATAATCTTGTATCGTCGCGACACCCTGCGCCCTTCAGCCATGTTCTCTTGCTGTTCCTTCATGCGCGCATATTGCCTTCTCTGGTGCTCTCTTACCACCCCTCTCAGATGGCCAACTTTCCTGTCTGCATCCCCGTAACGTGAGTTACTTTAATTATTGTCCCGTTGATCATGTGGATCACCTAGAGTCTACAGCGTCAGGATGTAACGATGATTATCTGTTCATCACGCTTCGCGCGAATGGTCAAGAGGCTCCCATTTATTCGTCTTTTCCACCAAGTACGTAGTTTTTTGAACCTCGAAAGGTATCTCTTAATTTCGGTGAATCATTCACAAATTACGTTCAAACTACTCATCTGTTATCCAATTCTTTCCGCGGCATCATCGCCACACTTATTTCTCCCTCATCGCCATCCGCTTACAATGGTGCATCGACAGGCAGACACGCATCATTTGGATGACGTCTTGATCACGCTCAAATCCATTCCCCCTGCCTCGACATCTCTTGCGTTCACTTCCTATCTGCACCGCTCAGATCCACATGCTTCCGCCGCACTGCAACCATGCACATATTCTGTTTAGTATCTCGCAAGTGGATTTCGGATATGCCGCGAGCCAGGTTGGAAGGACCGTCTGGAGTAGCATGCAATCGTTTGGCGGGATGGGATACAATGCCGCGGCCGAGTACGCGAAGTTGAATCTGGTTCTGGTGTGTCGGCTGTGATCCCTGCATCGCCATGCGTGCATAAGACTCAACGCGGCGTCTTCTCTCCACACAGGGGGACCAGCGAGCTTCCGTGATGAGCGGGGTGAGAAATCTCTTCGTTTCGCGAAGTAGCGAGTAGCGGGAACTACGATCACGATCGAGTTCGCGGACATGAGCATGCCCATCTCCGAGGTGCAAGTGCACAATGCGTTTCGTTCAGGCTCTTACGTCAAGGTACTCGATTTGGGACGATTCGTAAATGCCGCATTCCCACTGGCATCCTCGTGTCGTCTCCTCCAAGTATCGATTGATTAGCCATCTCATATTTACTCTCGTCGGCAGGTGGAAGCTGGGCACAAGGACGGACATGCTGTGCGTGTCTTCCAACTTTGACCATGTATGCATGTGCTGAGAGATGCGCTTGGTCGAAGGTGGGCATAATGCGGGTGGTGGTGGGAGTGAGATGAAAGAAGGCTGCCACTCGACTTGGGTTAGTTCCTGTCCCTGGAACACGATGGGGACTTGGCATTTGAAATGACGGTATGATCGGAAAAGACTTTGGAGCCCTCAGTCTACAGGGTTGTCGATCAAAGTTCGTCTCTTCTCATTTATTGTGCTGTCTTTTCATGGCATGGACAATGCACAGCATGGACACGTTGCTCGCTCACACATGCAGAACTGCAGACGTGCACGCATTCACCATTTTCTAGCTACCACCTTCTCCTACTTAATCTAGGGATACACGTGGGGGAAGGGCATCATGTTCTGCTCGACTATGATCATAGGGGTCAAGGCTTTTGGGTGGGTGAGGGAAAGTGACCAGGTTTGGACGACGGCGGAGAAGTTTGAATTTGTACCTTGGATTATGGATGAGCCTCGAGGTTCGGGAATATCCAACGTTCGTTTCGACACGTCGAACTGCCCTTCGATCGTTGCCTATCCTTGTTTTTTTACTAAAGAAGAAGACAACATCTTGCTTGAGACAGCTAGATTTATGTAGATGGTTTGTGTAATGAATGATAGTTAGGTTTTCTTCAAATCCATGCGACCAGGCTGTTTTCGGAAGTTGGCCGGATGTTGCCGGGTCGAACGAAATTTTGAGTTTCTTGCCAGCAACGTACGTGTGATCAAGTCCGTCACGGGGTAATCTGGCGTCAATCATGGCTCGTTATCTCGCGGTATACTTGGGGACTGGCTAATCAATGTCACGATATCGTGGCTCGGTAGGATCTAACTCTCCTGGCGAAGAGAAAACCATTATGCTGGACTCAAGTTGATCCATCTTGAACACGCATTTTACCGTCCGTCATCTCCCCGATGTACCACGAGGCAAGGTAAGTACAGTGCGCTAGACAGTCGGTAAGCATGACCCCCGAAGAAAAGGCGAGAGTGAGCCAAGCATCCAAGAATATCTCCTTATCCTTATCTAAACACATGGGCGTGGCGTGGGAATAAGATATGAGCACATTGTAGCCGTCTTTGGTATAGCATGCGTTAGGGCTGGATTTACCAAAATTCCCCTGCATGGACGCGAACACGTTTTAGAGTTCCCAAGGGAGATGGCGCAACGTTGTAGGCGTCCTCCATCGTCGTTGTGGTCCCTTATTCAAAGTGGCCATCTACGGTGAGTGTATAGTACGTTTGTCTGGGTATTATTCGTGTAGTACACTCAGCCGTCTGACAGATACACACGCAAGGAATGTGGCGACCGTTCTTTTTCTCCGCGTCCGTGTTCAGGTGCACACCTGACCTCCCGCCTGTGGTCGTGTGCGATAAGCGTCTTGGACCATTTATAAAAACGCAAGGGCCCCCATGATCACGATTGCCCATCCGTTCCCCCGAACTCGGACTTGGACTCGACATCTTTGGTGTCGCACATCAGCTGGAACGATGGATGAGGTTATCTACGAAGCTGGTTTACCGAGCGGGCGTGAGGGCCATCTTCCTTTGCACTCGCACGACAAAGAGGAGTATTCGGCCTCGTCGTTATCTGAGAATGAAAAGGCGAAGATGGGCGCAGATGTGGAGGTGGCTTTGGTGGACCAAGCTGAAAACGACGAGGGGCTGACTGGCGCCTCGCGTACGATCAACACGGATGACCCGTTTCCGATAGATCCTCATTCGCCCGTGGAGGAGAGGACAGTTTACGCTTCGTGCCGTTCTTGTCGGGTGTGCACTGGGTGCGATCATCGCAGCTAGCAACGTCTATCTCGGCCTCAAGGTATGTCCCTGGCACGCTGTCTTTGTTTACCTTCGTCTTAACCCAATCAGACCGGCTTCACATTTGGTGCAGGCCTCTTTGGTTCCATCTTTGGCTTTGCCATTCTCAAACCCTTATCAACCTCCGCTCCGAGTTACCTCGGCGGCGGCTACTTTGGCCCTAAAGAAAACAATGTGGCCCAAGCCGCCGCAAGCGCCGCCGGCTCGCTCGGACTGCTTTTCACTTCTGGCTTTCCCGCGGCGTACCAACTCGGTCTTCTCAACGCCACCCCCCAGGAAGATATCGGCCGACTCTTCACGTTTACGATCTGCTGTGCCTTTTTTGGACTTGCATTTTCGATCCCGCTGCGCAAGTTTTACATTCTCAAACTCAAGTTGGTCTTTCCGTCAGGCGTGGCGTCGGCGTATACGATCCGATCGTTGCACGTGGGCAAGAGCGCGGCGCTGGACGCGAAACGCAAGACCAAGGCGTTGATCCTATCGTTTTGTTTTGCAATCACGTTGAGGGTTGTGAGCGAGTATGCACCAGGGATACTTTGGGACTGGCACTTGTTTTATACGCTCAGTCGGATTGGGTGGACGTCTGCGATCAACGCGGAGAGTTGGGTGTGTGTTCTGATTTCGCTCGCCATTGTTTATTTGTTCGATCCGGGGTCTTGACTAATAATGGTACACGTGTGTAGGGATGGATCTGGGAGTGGACACCGGCGTTCATCGGTGCGGGCATGTTGACGGGCATCAACGCCTCGTATAGTTTTTTGGGTGGGGTACGTGTTGGTGTTGGGACGCATGTAATTTTTTTGATCTGTGCTGATGGCCGGTGTTTCAGAGTTTCCTGGCATGGGCCATCATCGGACCCATCATCGTCCGTATGGGCAAGGTGCGTTCTCCTTCGGGCTTTCAATGACGTGGCCTGACGCTCGCATAGGCATTTGGCATCCCTGCAAACCCAAACATTCCTGGCTACATGAATTACTCTTCGATGTAGGCCGCGTCTCGCCTGTACTCGATGTCGTGCATGCTTATACCTCGAGCTAGTTCGCTCACCGACCCCGTCAATCACCCCTCTCCGCGCTACTGGCTGGTACCCTACTTTCCTCTTTATCAGCACGATCACGCCTACTCACGTCACATGATCAGGTTTGGCCAGGCACCCTGATGTTGCTCTGCACGAGCTTTGCCGAAGTTGGGTGTAACTGGAAATCCATTTACGCCGCCGTGCGCACCATGGCATCTCCCGTCACCGAACGCTTCTACAAGCATTCCCTGGACGGCGCAGACGCACC
This sequence comes from Boletus reticuloceps, assembly GCA_018397855.1. Lineage (NCBI taxonomy): Eukaryota > Fungi > Basidiomycota > Agaricomycetes > Boletales > Boletaceae > Boletus > Boletus reticuloceps. Next base: position 1,069,669 of record JAGFBS010000015.1, read on the forward strand.
CACAAGCAAGGACGAGATCGTGGACCCTGTCCCGGCAAGCGAACGCGTTCCGTTCTGGATGTGGGGGTCGGTGTTTATTCTGAGCGTCATTATCAGCTGTGTCGTGATGGGCGTTCAATTTGGTCAAAACGTCGGGATTACGTTGTTGGGTGGGTCGGCGGTTTTCGTTTGCTTTTTTATGTTGCTTTCGGATGCTGACATGTCTTGGCAGCCATCATCTTTGCGTTTTTGTTTAGCTTTATTGGGTGCGAGAGTTCGGGGCGGACGAACATCAATCCCGTCACTTCTATCGGTATGTGCTTTTGTTTCTTCCAATTTTTTTTGGAGATCCCTGACGCGAGGGACTGTTATTATAGGTAACTGCATCTCAGCTTGTGTTTGGTGGTGTTGGTAAAGGACAGGGTTATTCGTTTAAGCGAGGGGAGCTGCTCAATGTGCTATCGGGCATGCTGGCGCTAGGTGTGTCTCGTCCAGGCTCTCACTCTGATTCCCTTCACAGCAATCCCCTTTTTCATCCAGGCGCTGCAGAACAAGGTACGCCTCCATTATTTCTGCATAACAATCCACAACAACGATTGCTAATAATTACAACGGGCTAATTAAAAAAATGAATGACCATGCGCAACCCAACAGCCGCCGACATGATCGGCGATCTCAAGACCGCCCATCTCCTACGGTCCTCTCCGAAAGCCGTGTTCGGAGGTCAACTGTGTGGCGCGATCGTGTCCATTTTCATGTCTGCGGGCGTCTATGTCGTTTTTTCGACGGCGTATCCGTGTATCAATGATTTAAAGTATGCGACGTGTAGTTTTCCGACGCCGGATGTGCAATCGTGGCGGGTGCGTCTCCTTCTTCTTGGTGTAGGGTGGGATCGCCCCTGACTTGTTGACATGTGTGCCATCGACATGTATCATGGATGTGGACGTGGACATGGGTGGATAGGCCGTCGCCGTCGCCGTATCCTCGCCCACGTTACCGATCCCACTTCCTCTGGCTACACCGCGATCGGATTAGGCATCGCAGCTGTCTTGTCCGTCGTCGCCAAGTATACGATCGTACCACCAAAATACCACGTGTTTGTGCCGTACGTCGTTCTCTGTGTGTGTTGTGTGCACCTAAATTGACTTTTTTTTTTTTTTTTTTTCGGGTGGACATGAAATAGAAACTTTAACGCGATTGGAATTGGGTTCATCCTGAGTGCGTCCTTCAGGGTTTTTACTCGGGTCTCCCCTTTTCCGGACTGATGATAATGATAACCCCCGGAATGGATAGACGTGAGCACTTATCCACTCGCCATGGTGTTTGGATCGACGATGGTGTTTTTTTGGCGGCGCAAGTGTGTTTTCTTTGTCCTCTTTGTTTAGCCCTCACTCACGCTCACGCACGCACGCCACGCCACGCATAGGGCTCCGACACACCACGACACGTTTTGTTACGCCATCGCAGCAGGGTTCATCGCCGGCGAAGGTCTAGGTGGGATCGTCAATGCTATCTTGACGATTGCAGGCGTGGGTGGGGCAAAATATGGGTCGAGCGTGGGGTGTCCTGGGGGTGTGTATTGTGGGTAGATGAAGTGCGCGTGGAGAGGAGTGACAGGACGGGATGACGATATCATGATGGTGATGCACGAACGACCGAATGAATGAATGAATTGTAAAGATACATGTGTGTACTGTACTTGGTCGAGACGCGACGTGACGACGTGTATCCATAGGGCCCCAAGCCTACGAGTCTAGGCGCACCCGTTGCGATGTCACGAACGCACATCATTGTTCCCGCGGACGGATCATGTGCACAATGGTACGATGGCACAATGTCGTCATCATGAAAATCCGACAAACGGGTCTATATAACGGCTTGGAAGCACCAGCCGTCGAACGTTTGAACCCTATGAAGGGTTTATCGATCGCTACGTCAAAGGCGACGTCGATGATTGATCGATATACCCAAACGGAGACGACAAAGACTACTTGAAATTTCCCATGTCACTCATAGTTTTTGAGCGCGTGCATTCCTGTGTGTCACGGTATGTACAAAACTATACAATAGATACGAGAGAAAAAGATTCCTGTAGTGCAATAAAGAGATACCGTGCAAGATGGATATGGATATGGGATGAATATGTTGTCGTCGTCAGTCAGTCATGTCGATCATATGCACGTTAAACCAAGCAAGGAAAGCAAGCAAGAGCAAAAAAACAACACACGCACGCACACTAGCCCCGCGACGTATACTGTCCATGTCCATGTCCATGTCGCCTACTCTCTCGTCCACGTCCATGATAGCGATCGCGGTCACGCACAGGATAACTCGAACTCGACGTAAACGCGGGACGCAACGCTGTCGACACCCTCGAATCTGTACACGAAATCGCATACGCCGGGATCGAGGGTCTGTAGATGCATTCCGAGGTTTGCCCATGGGGATGCGCGTGATGAGAACGTCCCTGCTGATCCACATGTCGGTGGAGCTGTGGGCCATGTCCATGACTACTATATGCAGATGGACTTGCCGGTGTACGGGCCGGAGACGCCGATCGTGACCATACCGAGACGTCACTCGAGGACGAGGACCCCGCGGAGCCTTTCATGGGTGCCGTGGGTGGGGGCACAGGGTGGAGGGGCTGGCCACCTGGACCAACACGCATGCCCTCATCGCCGGAAGCTGTTCGGCGGATGTCACATCGGTCCACGTCCACGTCCATGGGATAGTCTTCGTCATCCGAATAGGCCTCGTCTTCCGAGTTGCCCTCGCTGACGCTCGAGTTGGTGGCAGGGGGAGACATGAGGGCAGGATGTGGGAGACCATCTAGGCGTGGGTGGTGGTGGGGCAGGTATACGGCACCTCGTCCGAGGTCCGGATCCGGTAGACGTACAGGCGCACTTCTTGAATGATTCCGCCAATGCCGGCGCATATTTGAATTGACATTGAACTCGCGCCCACAACCCGGAAATGGACAGCGATACGCTATCAGAAGACGTTATCAGCCAGGGAAGGGCGGAGAAGATGGGGATAAAAAAGGGATAGTATGGACCAACACGTTGCATGATGAGATAAATAAAGCGCCACGTACGTTTGGCCCCCGTGTGGGTGTTTACGTGAATTTTCATGCTACTCGGACGGTTGAAACGTTTTCCGCAATGTGGGCACTGGTGCTTCTTTCCCCTGCCTTCGCCTTGTAGAGCGGCGCCGGGGATCTCTGATCGCAAATGGACGCGCCTGCCATCTGTGGTGATAAGTGCGGCTGTGGTGGAAACGGGATGGTCGGATACGGGAAAGGAGAGGATCGTCGAGGAGGGAGAGCGGAGATGGACAAGATCGGCTTCACGTGGGATCGACGGAGGGAGAGAGTCTTGATGCCGTTCTCTCGTATCGGGGAGGATCTCGCGCACGGTGCGGTGAGGTGGACGGTGTCGAGGCGGGCGTTGGTCAGTGGGAGTCATCGCGACGCGAAAGACGGGGGCAGCGCCGTGCATGCCTGGGTGTGCTAGCGAGGTGGCCGCGCGGGGACGGAGTGTGGTGCTGGAAGCGACATGTTCGAGCGAGGACGTGACGGGGTCAGCGCGGAGGACGTTGAAGGAGTAGCTGGGCTGTTTTGAGGGGGGACATTTGTTGAGGGCGAGTGGCGGACTCTGAGGATGAGCTGGATGGGGGCGGCGATGGGGGCGGCTGATGGAGGTGAAAGTGGGATGGGAGCTGTGTATGGGTTGGATGGGGGGAATAGAGCGGGGGAGGGATGCTCACCTGTGTCGACGCTGTGGGACTGGGAGAAAGTTTTGGGAAGCCGGGATTGCCCTGCATGGACATCTCTAGATCCGGAATGCCCCTGTAAGGAGGTGTGGTTGAGAGAAGAAATGAGGCTGACCTGGGAAGATGTCCCTTATGCTTGGGAGAGGGACGGATGGGCGGGACATTGTGGATTCGGGTTGAGTGAGAGGAGGGGGAGGGGGAGGGGTATATATATGTGTGGGTGGACAAAGGAGACGGGGACTAGACAAAGACCCGACCGTGTTCGAGTGGCAATCACCGTGGAGGGTTGCAAATCCTGTGTATCTTCGCGGGTTCAAGGAGGAGCAGAAGAGGACAAATAAAATAAATAAATAAAAAGACACATGCGACCGGGTCTCGCTGTCCACGTTGCAAGACTGTCGTCCACCTGAAAATCCTCTTCCGACGGCAGAGAGGCCGTTGTTTCCGTAATCGGCCTAGTGGTGATCTTTTTCCGAAATAGGATACACGACATGACCTTATCCGCCGATCTTGTCGTCCGTTCTGTCAGCTTTGGGGACAATCCATTCCCCAAAACTGGCGCTCTTCTCCGTGGACATAAGCCAGGGTGAATCCCACACGAGGTTATACAACCGCTCTCCACGGACTCCATCAACACGCCGAACCGGCCAGTCCATCCCCGCCGTCTGATTTGCGCCTCGGCCCGTTTTGGATCGCCGTTGTCCCTCCACGATCGCTACCCATAGCTATATATAGTAATCATCGCGTGGGAACGCGAGCCCAGATCAAGATCGACACGAGAATCGTCCGTCCTCGTCGAACGTGAATCCAACGGTAATGAACGCCAGCTCTCCTCCCCTCTCCTCCTCGTCGGCTCCGCTCTCCCTCTCCCCCTCCTCCTCTCTCTCTTTCTCGCGATGCGATGGCGATGCGGCGTCGCACCCCCGTCGTGGTCGGCGACGCGTCCGCCACCCGCGGCATTCAACCCACGATGCGCATCTCGGAGGATACCTCCACCGAGGCTTTTTTAATTCTGTATGCGCGTAATCGACGTTGGATGTGGGATTCGCGTGTGTCGTGTACAGTATCGGCGTCCATTCGGCCCCGTCTCTCGCCGACGTCAGCGCCCAGCACCGCTCTGGGCGTTGTTGATGATGATGGTTGGGTTGACGGTGCGCGCGTCGTTGCGTGTCTTTTTGTTACTTTTTTTTTTTTTCTCTCACCTCACCTCGTGTCGTGTTCTATTTTTCTCTGCGTGTGTTCTATCCTTGGCATCGACGAGGAGACGGAAAAAAGGATCATTCGTCCAGCGACGGGTGCGACGACGCACCACGCATATGATCGCCGGTGTTGATGTAACCAAACTCCCAAAACAAGCGAGACCGACACAGTGGACAGCGAACAGCAGACAACACACACACGGTACACGGCCAACAACAAAACAGCACGTCGGCAACACATCACATCACCCACACCCGGCGACCCGCGCTCGGGATCCAAACACGAGACCGCCCCCGCTAAACATTGGACAAGAGCATCATATCAACCAGTCATCGCCGGTCACCCATCATCATCCCACCGGAATCCATTTCACTTCCGATTCGAAATAAAAAGAGTTTTCGGGGGTCGTCGTGGGGTGTCACTAGTGCGGATGGCATACTACAGACCAAGACGAGACGCTGCGCAGTGCGTGATGTCGCTGATTCAGACAATGGCATGTAGTAATAATGATGGTGCTGACTGAGTCGTCTTGGAGGCGCAGTGCGATCATGATGGGAGCGATTTCACAGCTTTCCCTCATGGTACACGTGCACGCACGGTGGCTTTTCATACGGGATTAGCAAGGGGTTCCTTGCCTTTTTGGGACCATTCTGAACACGGTGACAATCAAACGGTGGGACGGTGCCCACGCGCAGCATGCAGCGCTAGGTTAATTGTCTGACCTGATCGGAATACAATACATGATAATTACAGAAATAGAGACGGAGAGAAATCAAGTACCCCATACACCTTCGACGTCGACCTCGCGCGCACCGTCAGGTCGTTCCTGTCTTGAACCAAGCCCATGTGGTTGCGGTGAGGGTGCACGTTGATCGCGTCGGGAACGTCGCGAGACAGGAGCATCGTCGGGAGGCAACGCGATGCGTCCCCGCCGATGCGAAAGTTGATCATAGATGAGCATTGATATCAACCCGAGCGGGTGGAGCACGGTGAACAACACCACCGTAATCTATCGCGCATGTTGTCAAGCACACAAGCGCGAACCAAAAAAAAAAAAAAAAAAAAGGACGTACAAAGACGGGCGCGGGTTTAGGCGATGCGGTCCAAATGCTGATACAGATCCAGGTGGCAGCGATGGCCCAAATGATGTCGCGTCGAAAGAGAATAACAACAAGGCTAAGCAGGTTGACGGACATGACGACGGCGAAGCCCGGCCAGGGGTGGAGGGCATAGTCCTCGGGATGCGAAGCGTATGTGAGCCCGAGAGTGATGCTGTGTCGAGGGTCAATTGGGATAGCCATGATAGGATAAAACGACGTACAAGAGCGAGTAGGGAAAGAGGAGCGAGAGAGGGAGAATCATAAAGAACCGCAGCGGGGCGTGGATGAGTGCCATGTCAAAGGGGCGGCTGTACGTTGGTGCATGGTAGATGAGGAGCGCGACATTGGAATAGACGAGCAGGAGGAGGAGGATACCGAGCATGATGGTCGAGAAGAGGAACATGCGGAGGATCTGCAAAGGTGTCAGGCATGCCTGTGCACGCTTGGAGGCGGGCTTACCCATGCGATGGCCCAGACCGCCATAGCCCAGTTGGCGAGCACGAGAGAGAGGCCAACGGCTTTGACGAGTGCTCTCTGTGCAGAACGTGAGCGCTGCGTGAGAATGATGATGCGCGTTACCTTTGTGTCTGGGTCCTTGGCAAGGATAAGCAAGAGACAATAGCCGATCTGGAAGATGTAGATGAGGATGACATAGACAGCGAGCCATGCGGGGTGAGGCGAGATGGAAGCGGGGTAAAGCTTGATGATGTCGACTGGACGATCATGCGAGTCAGGGTTAGAGTTGAAAATAAGAGAGTCTGCGCACGGATGGATGGTTTAACGATGAAATGGCATACGAGCACGGTAGCGATGTTGACCGAGAGCGACAGCGGGGTTAACACTTGGAGTCTGCGCGGGTCAGCCTACACAAGACGATGCTAAATACGACGTACCGAATGAGGGAGAGAAAGTCTTGCACGGCGGGTTGGACATGTCGACGGGAAGCGACTCCATCGTGGACGAGAGGAGCAAACAGCCAAATGATGTCATCATACAAGGAGATACAAACACATCCAAACAACCCATGAAGCGCGTGTTCGTCCCGACCGCACTGCACGCTGAATTGACCGAGTACACAAATCTCGTCCGCGTTCTGCGCACGACCAGGACACTCGACCTCACCGCTCACCTCCTTCACCACGCAGCGCAATACAAGGACAACGAGGCAGACACTTGGACGTCATGGCCACTCATCGACTGCACTGTCCCAGAATGGTCCTTTGAAGACGAGATACGCCAGTTGGGCGAGACAGTCGTGCGCGCACGTGATGGCGATGACGACGAGCTGGATTCGGACTCGGACCTGGACCTGGATGGACTGTCGCCGGCCGCAGAAAACCGTCTCGTCTTCCATTCCGGTGCTGTCCTCGTCCACATCCTGAACCTCTTGGCAGACCAAAGACCCGCGGCGTCGGGAAGCATGCAAAACAGACTCTGGCCAATGAACTGGGAAGACGTCATCAGTCTGCTCGCCGTCAGCGGCGTCGTCCACCCAACGTACGTCCTCTTTCATCACCGCACGACCGCCACCCATGTCCCTTCGCTTAGCATCGTCGCGCGTGCCGAAAAACGCATTGAACGCATATACGGTCCATCGACCACAAAAGGCAAGCCTTCATTCCGATCCTGATCCCGTCCTGCACGGCATCTCACTTCGCTGGACAGCGATGGAGAGGCTCACATCGGCCACGTCAGCAAGGGCAAGATCCGCGTTATTGGCAGTCGCCGAAGAGGATCAATTGTTGGCGTTGCCGACACTCTCCCGAACCTATCGGAGCGACGGCAAAGGTATCGTTGGTCCCTGTTTCAGCCATCATCCAAAATGAAACATGGCTCACTTCTTGTAGGCCATCGGCACAAGAGCGGGGTCAAATCGCGCCCCGTCGTTAATACGGACACGGACACGGATGCATAGCAAATGATACTTACAAAGTTCTCCCACCCTCACTGCATCTGATCAAGCGCAGTTCCCATACTCTACCTTGTATGACCCACTGTTTCTGACGTGACTCGCGTCGGATGACATGCACGTGCACGCCACATACAGCATCGTGCTTGGTACTCTCAAACAAGGTTCGGTTCACTCAGGGCTATGCACTGCGATCTGTTTCGCATTCACACATCGATTTGGTTTACTCCTACACACTACTGAGGCGACAAGGTTTGATTCTTGAACTTCACAGCGTTATCAGTGTCCCCTGCATACCCCTGTTCTTTTTTTTGACACCTTTACTTACTCCAATGCACTAAGGGAGGGGAGCAACGACGATTCCATTCTCTCGCTTATCTGTGTCTCGTGGAGACACTGCATAGTCGGCGATCATGCCTTCGTATCCCTGTTTTAGGACGACTCTGCTGGTTCTCCTTCATCCGACGATCGTGACAAGTGATAATGGCGCCTATCGCGGTCATTCGAACAAGGACTATGCTCTGTTTTTCCGTTTCACCATCATACCCAAACTTTTTTTGGTTTGCTCCCATGCCCTGCTGAGGATAGACATGCATTCTTGCAACCCAGGGGTTATCTGTGTCCTCACGTATCGGGGATCATGACACTCAATGTCTTTGACCCGTTTTTGGGCTTGTTGGGTTGTCTCCCTCATCTGATCGTGATATTCGTCGCGGGTCGAGCGTCTCACCAAGGATCTGCGTTCCCATGCACATTCATGGATCGATTTACTTTGGTTCAGCGCTCTGTTTAGGGTCTCTGTTCACACCTGCACTTCACAGCGTCACCCGTGTGCCCCTGGATACGCTCTCTTGGGGATCACGACGAATGCAGTCTTGGCCCTTTGATCGCTCTCCTCTCTCCATCCGATCATGTCTGCACTCTGGACACTTTACTTTGCTTTGCCTTTTGGGGGTAATCCATTTGCTCTCTCCTGTCCGCAGCGAGTGCGCACATGTCACATGCAGCGAGGGCTGACAAAAGGCTAGGCTCGAAGCGTGCCTGGATCGCGTGATGTCTATTAATTCTCGACCCCTTACACCTTGCTTTCACCGCACTCGTGGATGGTGCACGGTCCGGGCTGTAATATTCCATTCTTTACCCAGGGATCATCTTTCTCCCACACAGTGGGGATCATGACAATCAATACCTTGGACCCTTTTTGTGGCCTCCCTGATCTGATCGTGACAGCTCACCACGAACTAGGATCTACGCACCTTTGTACATTCGTGGGATCAATTTAGTTTTTGGTTCAGGGCCTCTGTTCACACTTGCACTTCGTAGGGTGCCAGGCCTGGATGCACGACCGCCGTATCGCCAGTCTCGGCCCACTGATCGCTCCCCTCTCCGAATCTGGTCATAGGGCCTCGTACTCTTTTTCAGTTGGCGCTGCCTCATCCACCACTTCGTAGGGTGCCAGGCCCTGCCTGGATACGCTGAGACTCTTTGGGATCACGGCCGTATCACCAGTCTCGGCCCAGGGCCTCGTACTCTTTTCAGTTGGCGCTGCCTCATCCGCAGCGACACGATGTCATACATTATGCAGGCTGACTCAAAGACAGGCTCGACGCGTGCCTGGAGTGCACGAGGCATCTATTCATTCTCGACCCCTCATACCTTGCTTTCAGCGCAGCGCTGATGGGGGGTCACTCGTGGTTATGGCGAATGACAGGGGCTATCATATGGGCGCTGGTTTGGTTCACACGCATTTGCCTACTTTACCCGTGATGCTGACAAGCAAGCAGAGGTGTGTCTGCAACGAGCTATATGGGCGCGCGCCATCACATCAACTTCGTACTCAGTTCCAGTGTCATGGTGCTTGACGGTGAACCACAGGACAGGTGTACAGAAACAAACCCACGCCTGAATCAGGCTTTCCATCCCCACCACCCAATGGCCGTCGTTTTAACAAGATCCCGAAAGGTGTGTGCCTGACTTTGTATGGTCGACGGAGAATTATTTTTAATGAAAAGCTCCGGCCCCCAGTGCCTGAAGCATCTTTTTGATGATGGACCCAGTTGGTGAAGTCTAGGCGGTGGAACCTTTTCTTCTTCTTCCAATTTGACTGTGCAAGGGTGGTCGATATGAGTGGCGGATGCGGGTGCAGTTGCAGTTGCAGACGTGGTACGGGGTTCAAACGGTCACCGGATACCTTGTGGTTGGAATGGGTGGGGGAACATGACGCCAGTCCAAGGAGGATCGACTGAGTGAATGGTTTATCGTGTTGCCAGCATCTATTTGCTGATCAGGCCCAGGGACGTGATACCAGCCACTTGTCAGCTTACTGTTCGATGAAGTGGTACTCCATGTCCGTTTTATATCAAATATTGATTCATTATTGATGAGTGAATATAGATCAATGAGTCTCTAGGTACGACGCCGTGCACTGAGTGGGAATACAGTATCGTGAGCGTGACCGCACCACGCGTGCGGATGGCAGGATGTAGAGTGTGTGGCGTTCAATCATTCAAACGTTCGTCGACACCCCAGTGTGCCGTATGCGCGTTGAGATGGAAGCGTGATGCCAGTCCAAGGAGGATCGTCTCAGGGTGCGGTCATTAGCACTTGCTCACGTCCATTCGTTGATCAGGCCCAGGGACGTGATGTAAAGTTCCTTGTCCATCGATTCGACCTAGTCCGCCAATGGTGAACGTTCGCATGTTCACCGGTGAACATGCGTCTAGGCACGACGTCGTGCGAACGTGATTTATCATGCTGGCATCCCGTCCTACGTCATACATGCATTTCGAGATATGGATATGTCGTTCCAGTTCACGGCAAGGCGAGATTGACGCTGGCTGGGGCAAGACTGCAATGATAAGGCCAAGGTGGAATGTTGAACGTGTCAGCGAGACGGGCGTTAACGCATGCGAACGACCAGTCTTGTGTGCGAACTTGAACGACTCCGATAAGGATAAGGACAAGGTTGTTCTGATGAGGCTAACGATATCTGCAGCCGGGAATGTACGGTTGCAGATTGCGACACGGGGTTCACCGTTCGACGTTGCAACTTCACCGGCACTGGTACCTCAACGTGGAACGGAGAGCGCCATGGACGTGATTGATTGATGAGTCTGGGAAATGATGCGGACATCTATGGAGATAATAAGTACGGAAGAGCCGATCACGTCCACGCCTAGTACTGTTGGTCGACGAGTTGTAAACTGGAGCGGGTGAAGATGCCAAGTCGATCCTGCCACCTGATTTCCGTATATGACCAGTGTCGATAGGTCTTATGGAGTGCTGCGGGGAATCATGCCCTCATGATCGCCCTTGCTCCCTCCCTCCGCAATTTGGCATCAGACCGCCGATCCAAGTCCGAGTTTCTTCAAAAGAGTATCGTGGATGCACCATTAAGCATATGAACACGAGTGCCGTGGAGCCTCGGGCGTGAATTGGATGGAACGCAAGGGTGCCAATCGAGGCGCGACCTAGCCGAATGCGCTTTGCTGGCAATGCACGCGTGCAGAGGGCAGCCAGTCATGACGAGTCCCTCCACGCCGACGACAAATGATATCGCATGTACCCACGATTACATGACTCCCGCATGGCCCCAGGACTCGGAGCCATGTCCCCGCAAGGATCACTTGAGCGTTCGCGTATTTCGCCTTGTCAATGAATTGGTGTTGGTGGGGGCTCGCATGCATGCCAGTGACACATGACGCACGGCATGCCAAGATGCGTCAGAACCTGTGACCTTCAAGGTCAGCTTCCAACCGGCATCAAGCACGCGAAGTCAGCCCAATCCCACCCTTAGAAGCGTCAGCATGTCACGATCCAACTGGTCGAGCCGACTTGGTCACGGGCAAGTTGCAACGCTCCTTCCAGCGCCAGAATCGCCTTGTCAGGGTAGATCGTCCAGATGTTGAGAGCATTGAGACAGTGAGCGATGGAGGAAGACTAGGTCGGGGCGTCATGATCGGGAGTGGATTGCCAATCAGTAAATTGGTTTTTGTTCCCAACTGCTCCAGACCACTCAGGACCTTCAGCTAACAGTTAACCATATCCTTGATCAGTGGAAAGCTTCAACCGACAGCGAATCGATCAACTTGTCCCTGTCTGCCAGTGCAGACCAGCCAAACGCTTGGAAGCGTAGGGGAGCGATCCATGTAGGACGGCGACTCCATCGTATTGGTCAAAGTGGCTACATGGGGTGTCCGATGGGTTTTTGGATGTCGAAGGGGTACTTATCGATGAAGTCGCGCAGGATTGCAAGGCTCCCCCGATCAAGATTATCACACTGTCAGGTTGTGGAGGTGAGTAAAGAGTCTCGAGATAGCGGTTCGGGTTGGTGTGAGATCGAGTCGACAATGACATGCATAGAGGTTGATCGAGATAAATGATGGTTGTTGGTGCGTCGCACATCGGAAATGGGCTCGATAGCTTGTCTTCAAGATCGCCAGGCCGTGCAAACGACCAGACTATTGTACACTAAACGCAAACTAAACGGCTTCCCCCCATAGGCCTCACCTTCCGTACCAGTTCCATTGAAACAATGAGGTGGGCTTGTGAGTTCCTTTTTACAGCAAATGTATAATACTCGTAACTCTAGGAAAAAGTCACTAACTTGAAAGTAGTCTACAATACAAAGGCTACATGCAGGCTAGCGTCGGACTGGTTGAAAGCAAGTACGACCGCACCCGGTGTAGTGCCACTGCCAGTGTGCTCGATAATTGGCTGTTGAAAAGTCGTGTTCCGGGAACGAGACGCGAGCAGCGCGGGACGGAGCGGCAGATGTTATTCGTGATAGCGAACAAAGAAACAGTGAGCAAGCGACTACGAGACAAGGTACTATGTTACATAATCAGTACTAGCGTAGTAGCGAATGATTCTACTACAACATTGGCTAACACTGACATCATCGTCAGTTAATTGCAGAGGGTAAATTGGGCTGCTGAGATTTTGCATGAGCGACTTGGGGAGAGAATGGTCTTTGGAAGGCTACCTACTCATAAACATGTTGATCTGGCTCAACAGCTCTATAAATTGATCCATCGCTCGACCCCTCTATGGAAATAGCGGGCAAAGAATATTGTACCATTTCTTTCGTCATTGTCAGACATAGTACCATATGATCACTTCTAAAGCACTGAGACAAATTTTACAAAAGAAATTCGTCAGTTGGGTGCGAGTTACGGACGAAATTTTTTCGTCATTTTGGACCTCTTGTGACGCGTGAAAGACGAATCGATCGGAATGACTGACAGCGACGTTATGACGTCGCGAAGAGGCTGGGAATGGGGAAATCTCTCCAGAAATTGTTCGATTGAGGAAACAACAGTGTTTGCCGTAGGTCGGTCCTGTGGCATTTGCGACAAACACTGTTCAATGAGCTCCCAGTGCTGGTCGTCTATTGGCCGGGACCGTGGCCGGCCAGGCGCCACGCCCGCGCTCAGTTGATATATAAGAGCAAACTCGTCCATTATTTTCGGCCAGGGTCGCTCACCGGACAACACCTACGGCTGGATAAGAAGAGATACAAATGCGATATCCGATAGACTCGCCTGGAGGGCGATGCACCCGAAGGAGTAAACATCACTTTGGGTTGTCCGATGAACGGACACTGGGGGTGACAAGATCTGTTCTGGCGCATTCCATCGTATATTGTCCGGTAGAACTGTGGTGGCCTTGAGGTATCTCGATACTAGGGGTATTTCTTGCTCCATGGAAACACGGCCGAAATCAAGTAAGCATGCAGTATAATCACCATCAAGAAGCACGTTGGCCTGTGAAAGGTTTAGTTGCGAAAAGGATGTCGTCTGATTACACACAGGGTTAAGGTCTCCATGAACAATTGGATCGGGGACGGAGGTATGCACTATCATCAAGAATATTAGATAGACACGCTTAGCGACAAGAGACCTACAGTAACGTAGTCCGTTTGCAATGTCAAGTAACTGCCAAAAAAGTGTTAGCCAGCGGAATGCACAAGCAGTGATGTGAGAAGGCAGTGAACGCACCAGTCGGAGCCGATGGTCAACTTCGATATTCACGTACTTCTTCAAGAAGCTTTCAAGGGTCCCGTTGCGCATCCACAACGAGACCAAGGACGTGGTGTTAAATCCAGTGATAGTACCCAAAAACGGAACAATGTTCGGGTGGTCTAATCTCCTCCAGATTCCGAGCTCTCGACGTGCCGTCTAGAGAGGGCAGGTTAGAACGAGACGTCTCGTTGGTCAATGATGGCACTCACCTCGCTGATGTCCATCCGGAACCTGAATGGAAGGGGTTTGACCGCCACCTGAGGAATGTACTAAGTGAGACCGTGTATGTAAGCACTGCGTGATGTGCGTACCTCTTTACGGCCCATCTTGCCGATACACAAACATTTGTTGATGTTACCAAAGCTCACTGCCCGCGGAGATCTACTTTCAAGTTTGATAATATAGTTGGTGGACTCTTCTGGGGATTCGAGTGCAGATTCTTGCTCATCTGTATTGTGGAGAGGGCTGGTGGTCGTTTTGATGTACGGGTCGCAATGCTCTGTCGAATGATGTGATGAAGTTTTTATCGTGGTCACGTGGATAAAACTCACGAAGAATTTCCTCAGCTAACTCCGATGTCTTTGAAAGCATCAGCTCCAGCGCATCGGCCGCATTGTCGTAGTCTCCAGCCTCGTGTGATGCTATATACTTCCTCTCGTAACCCCATGGGGACGAGGGATCGAGCATGATCACCTAATGATAATTTCTTAACAAGGACTGCTACGCGAGAGAAAGAGATGTACCTCGTTGGCATCATTCATTGCCTCCTTCCACGAACCCTTGGCTATGTACGCTTTGCTTCGCTTGATGAAAATATCTTGTGGCGTGGTCAGGTCCAGGGACAGTGCAGTCGTGTATAACGAGATGGCTGCATTATATTTCTGAGCATTCACCTCGATATCTGCAAGGTCCTCTAGCTTCCCACAGCAACGAGATTTGAAGGCTGACAAAACGGTTAAATAGATGCCACTTGCCATACGCCCGATCACTCACCGGAAATCCATTTCGCCTCCTCGTCTTGTATCTCATGCGTTAATTCACTCGTCATTCTGTGGAAACACTCAGCCGCGTCTATTGTTCGGTCGACTGTTTCAAGACGTTCACATAAGGCTCGATATATCGAGAATCTCGGAACCACGAACTCCAAACCGAGGGTGTCAGGCCCACGAGGCAAATCTGAGGAAAGGGAGATACTCACACTAGCAGCGGTAGCCAATGCGTCTTTCCACGAACCACCCGGCAGCGCTGCCATTTCTCTTTCCTTCAAGAGCTGTGTGTAGGTACATGAATGGAGAGCGCAGGGATCGAATCGCATAGTTTCTTCGTGCATCGCAATCGACCCGTCGAGGTCACTGAGGTCACCGCTGAGCTCATAACGGATCCACAATGCGGAAACGAGGTTGATTAGTCTCTGAAGCCTGTCAAGATGGCCATGTGGAGTCTCTTGCACCGTTTGACGAAGTGCAGGAATCAACTGGTCAATGTCGACCAAGCTACCGGTGCTTATAGCCTTGTACAATGCGTACGTTTGCAGTGCGAGATCAGCAGCTCGACATTCATGGCTGTCCAGAGAGCAACAAACTTGCACCTCCGACGCGAGCTCCATAAGCTCTCCGGGGAATTCTTCATATCCAAGCTTCCCATAATGATATAAGAGAACTTTGGCTAGGTGCAACAATGTCGCAGGTCGATCTGGGTGGCCATCACGTCGCAACTCAAGTGCTTTTCGATAACACGAGATAGATGTCGAGAGCCTCATGGGCCCATGGTCGATCTGACAATTGACGAAGTGGGCCCCGGCTAGGTTGCACAGTACAGCAGCATAGCAACGATGGCCAGGTGGACAAGTCGCAAGAGCATGCTCGAAATATCCAATAGCGTCTGCAACGAATTCTTTTCTTGGGTCGGCGCAGTAGCGGAACAAAGCGTCGTGTCCTTGATCAGTTAGTTGTGCGAGTTCGGAAGACTCCTCCCAGTCAAACTGATCAGCAAGCGACGATCAGCGAAGGACAGTATTTGCCAATGTCATCTGACTCACATCTACGTTATGATCCGAACCCCCTCCCGATGTATGGGAAGGCCGTCGCTCCGTGGTTATATGTAGAGAAGAACAAGGGGATGTGGGTCCACCTTCCGATGGATAGAACAAGATTACTGTGCTGGTTTTCAGCCTACCGCTAGCGCATGAAATAAGACACTTACAGTGAGTGTCACGCAAGTCTCCTGCACAGATTTCCACTTCGCGGAGGACTTCTCCTTTTCCCAACATAGGGGAAAGCTCAAAGGATGCACATACAGAGAGTTGTACCTTGGCAGAGCATTCGGACGGCCTGTAAGTCATGAAGGCGACAAACCAATAGAATACATGACAACCCACAACTGGATCCTCTCATTCCATTCAACAATGTTGTCGTAGAGGCGTACTAGCTTATTCCGAGTTCTCCGCTTGGTCCCATCAAATTGCACGCGAACATAAAATCCGACAGGCATTCAGTTGAAACCAGCAACGACATCCTCAGCTCGGATACCTGCGACATGAATATCGCACTCCCAGAAGGACAATTTTACGGGCACGTACTCGTAATCACGATTTGAACGTTGTCAGTGGAAGGCCTATTATACCAATATTTTTCGGATTTAGGCAACACTTCTCGCTGTATACCTGCGTCAGTTCGAAGCCCGACCACAGATATCGATTAAGGCTGAACTACTGACATCCTTGCTGATAACACAGCGTGGTTAGCGGTCCGAACATAGTAACATAACGGAGAACCGTCCACCTTTTGCCTTGCAGACACACTGCGCCTAAGAAGAATTAGAAATAAACGACGGTCGCGTTAACCTAGCCCTTACTGTTTTCAGGTTGCGAGTGTAGCGAGTAGTGTTTCGATAGGGCTTTTTCGAGGCGGTCCCTTTGCGTCAGGTCTCCAGGGGAAAGTTCTCCCTGGACGGCAGGTAAATAAGTATATACATATCGAAGGCTATGGCGACGAACCTTCTCGATCATGGTTATCCATTCACTATCATGCGTAACGGCGACCAAGGCATTGGGATCCTGGCAAAAATAACGTCATTTCTGAGGTGATCTTCGTTACCTCATCATTCAAACCTTGTCCAATAGGTATTAGTTGATAATATCGGAAGGGTGAAAGGGCTAAACTTTGCTCAGCCATTGAAAGCGTCCAAAATTATCTATGATGCCAACCTGCGATAACTTGGGTACGTGGTTGACATCTGCAGTCCCATCTACCCTGCGACGACGTTTTGAAGTGTTTTTCTTGCCAAAGAGTCGCACAAGAAACCTTGCAAACCCACATGGATCCTTACGCGGCGGAACAGCAGGCACCGGCAGAAGGTCGGGCTTCTGAGACAGCCATCCCAATACGTCGTCCCGTACTGCGATCTTGAACCCACGGATGAAAACCGTTTGATTAACACTTCCATAGTGTGCAGATTCAGGTCCATCACGGTATTGCAGAGGAAACGTATGCCTCCAAACTCTTCCGGCAGCTTTACGTTCGCCCTCTCGCGGTACCACCCAGATGTGTCGATCTTCTGTACCTGTAGCATCGTGGAACGACGCGAGGGACCAAGAGGGTGCTTTATAGAATCCGGTAAGGAGGTAGAGGGAACCGTTCCTGACACTTTCGCCGCAGTGCTCTTGGACTATTTGATACCAGTCAAACGCATGTTCCATCGCCAATTTGCGAAAACGCTCGTTGGCTGGGGCTGAAAGATTGTAGGATGCAGCACCATCTGGGAGAATGAGAATTGCACCTTTAGTTGAAGACGGGGTGAATTCGTAGTGACCAACCCTTCGAGCTACGAATCAGTACCGTTTCTTCACTATCCTTCGTGAGGAAGATACCTTTGTGACGTCTGGGTAGGTTGAGTTATGCCAGGGGAGGTAATGGAACAACCAAGAGGGATAGCGTTGAGTTTGACGTTGACGTCGTAGTTGACATTGAGTGCAACAGGATCGAAGGTAAAGGAGACACCGAGGCGTTGATTGAGAGCATGGTTTGGGCGGAAAGAAATGTTGAAGAGAACATTGAACGCGCCATCGCCATCGACATAACCAACGTCTCCGATCTGCAGTCCATCCGCTTTATAGCTAGACGGGAGTGTACTGCTTGGTTCGGGAAACCACAACGGGTATCCGTGATTACTTGGGAGACATTTCGCGTATACATCTTGCGGGGACTCGCACATGTCACTGTCAACAGCTTGAATCTGGACGCTGCGGGGTCCGGTGTTCTTCCCGGCAGTGGATCCAGTGGTAAGAAATCGGCCCTCGTGAGTGGTTGGCAGGAAGTGCTCAAAAACAAGGGCTCAGCGCCGACCACAGCCAACTTGGCTCCCACGACAAGCGCTGCTTGCTGGAAGCTGGGACCTAAAGCGCCAAGCGCTGAGAAGTTCTTGAACCGGTAGGACCTATACACTAAAAAATTAATCGCTTCCGATACTAGTACTAGTTGTTTATTGGCATCTCATTCACCACAAGATTCGGCAACTCGAACACTTGTGCCAGAATGCTTGAGGACAGTGAAGAACTGGTGCGTCCATGGTCAACCTTTCCGAACTCTGATATTAAAACCACTTTGTACCATTCAGTGGCGGACTGGAAAAGATCAACCGGTGGAAGTTAACCAGCGTGCGCTAATCGATAAAGTGTTGGCACGCTACTCTGGAGAGTTCACCTGTAAGAAACGTGCCAGGGCACTCGGAGCACACGTCTGCTCACGGTTTCCTGCATTCCCTCAGTATTCCGAGAACTACTTCAGAATTCTGATGACGCTCAATCACATACGGTTGAGATTCACTTTGAGACCGCAGCATACCTCGATCGGAGGAAACGGAGGGAAGAAACCCTCAGTGTATCAGCACTTCCTGATCTCAAGTCTACCCCTGTATTGGCGTTCGGTCCCTCTGGTTGTCACCCTGGTTTGCTGATCACAGTCTCTTCAAGGTTACACAATGGACGTTCAGAAACAATGGCGAAGTGTTTACAGAGAAGGATTGGATGCGACTGCCGAAGATTGGTGTGTTAGTAATTATTATTTCCACACCTTTCCCCATGCCTTTCTTCATTCAGCTGAAGGGAACCCTCGCCCGGAAAAGATCGGTGCCTTCGGTGTTGGTGGGTATAATATCTTTTCTCGAGTCATTTTGCCAATGATAATGATTGGTCATTTCTTTCGCAGGTTTTTATAGCCTCTTTTCCGTGACGGAAAGCCCATTCGTATCTTCTGGAGGTATGAACTAATCTCTTTTGGGCTTATGTGGTAGTACAAATGTCGCTATAGGACACGGGATGCAATTTTACTGGAAAGACAACGATCAGGTATGCATATCAATATTTCGTCAATGCTACTTTTCAACTTGGCATTAGCTATATGTTCGCCGTGGTAATCTCCCCAAGAGAGAGACTCCAAGTCCATGGACGACATTCGAGCTGCCTTTGCGTGAAGCCAGTCCCATCCCGCCGCCTTTAGAGTTCATGCGATTCCTGGCATCCTCGATCACGTTCATGGTTAACTTAAGGGAACTTGGGGTATTTTTTGATGAACATTGCATTGGATGCATCAAGAAGTTTCCAGGAACCATTCAACCTGTTGCTGTTCCTGGGGAACTCAAGCGTTCTAGTCCATTGAACATTATGAATGTAATAGAGCTTCAATATCATCGTGAGTCTGATTTGTGTTTATGTCATGTAGGTGCGAATGAATGTACTGGATCAGCGATAACCATCGAGGTGGAGGTCTTGCCCGCTGTAGACACTACAGGTGCCGAGAAATTACTTTCTCAGGGGGGTTCCGAGTCCCAGGACGAGATCTGTTCTTCCCCTTCTAGTCAACAATCACAGCTGGGGACTCTGACACCGCCACAGCAACATGGGGATCCTACGCGGCGGCTGCATAGAACAAAAGCGGATCTCACCGTGTTCACTGCGGAGGTGAAAGTTGAGCTAGACCAGAAACTTTCAATGGAACTACTCCGGTCTACGAAGAAGCGGTCACCAACGCGACTGAAATATTGCTTGATTTATGTCAGTGGTTGAAACTACTTGTCTTTCGCAGTCTTGTTGAGATTGGGTATATAAAGACCGGGAAAGAAGAGTATGATCGAAGTGTGGCGGATCAGCACGACCCAACGAGTATGTGTGGCTCTGTGTTCCAAGGACTTCGTGCCGACTTGAATGGGTTAGTAGACTTGATCTCGATTATGAGCATTATGACTGACCTGTTTCTAGTGCTATGCACTCGCGTATATTCATCGTCTGTGTTCATTTTGTTGTGCTATGCCTTTCGCTGACCTTGATTTTCAGGGCCACGCCACTGGACAAACGACGGGCATCGGTGGTCACATGGCTTCGTACTTCATTCCTACTGTAGAGCGTGAATCAATAGACTTGGTGTAAGTTGCTTTCCCTACGGTGACGCTTAACTGCTCACGATTTCCTAGCGATAGGAACATCGCTAGTGAGAGATCCCTTTCTAATGACTTGGAAACATGCTTATACATTATTGGGCTAGCCTGGAATGAAGAGTTGTTGTATGTTGGAGGTTTCTTGTCTCGCACCCTGTACGATCTGGAACTCTCCAAGATTCGAGATGCATGGGAAGGAGCAGCTGGGTCCAGTGGCACACCGGAATTCCTCCCATCGGCAGAGTTGCAAGAAACATTGCGCCAGCGGTTCCTTCACGTCCTCAAGTTCTTCACTTTCCACATTTCCACGCCCCTATCGAAGGTTGCACGATTGTTAGAGGTTGCATTCTATGGGTGCTCCACCGTGCCTCTAAGACTTCTCTCTTCTACCGGCGTTCGCTCGGCGCCAGAAATCAAGGAATGTAATCTGGCCGTTGCCATGTTCCTCAAGTACCTACCGATGCTTCCCCACTACGTCATTCAAGAATGTCCGCGTGCTGTCGAGGCGTTACTCGCTCAACATAAGATTTCGCCCATAACGTTATCTGACATCTTACAAGATCTCCGCACACATGTTCTAACTCAAGAGGAGTTAATCGCCTGCCTTCGTTGGTGGATGAGTCGGAAGAATGTATCGCCACAGGACACTACACGACTATTGAGCGCGATCACCATCCACAGTGCAAACGGATCTCCACTTCAGCTATCCTCAGTCGAATATTTCGTTGGTTCGAAGTCTCTCAAAGCATGTATTCCCTTGGATGGCCCACTTCCTACATCCCTTATGTCCCACGATATCACTACGAGGTTCACTCCCACAGCACTCATGAGTTTCGGTTGGCAAGAGTTCACCACTGTCGACTGGCTCCGACACATTTCACAAACTGAAATCATGTCAGCCAATCCGGACCACGACTTCACTCGATCAGTTCAGTGGGCCGAACACATTCTAGGCATTCTTTCTGGAGTATGGTCCCCTCTGTCAGATAAACTGCATCGTTTGGCGAAGTCAGTATTCAAGGGCAAGAGCTGTATTCCAACATCTCATGGACTCTGCTCCCCGGATGAGTCATTCCTTTCCAGCCCAAATATCACTCTGTTCCAAGATCTTGATCTGCCGATTGTTCATTTCACTGCAGGGTTGGAAATCCAGGGAGAGATGGAAGGCTTCCTTTTATCTATTGGCGTCCGAAAACATGTTCCGCCTCAGCTTCTCTTAGATAAGTAAGATGACACAACATTCCGCTAGTCAGGTTACTCATTCAGTGCTCATAGAATGGTCGAAACCGGAAATTGGAGTATACCTGACCTGGTTGGCTATCTCGTTCAGGTACAGGATACCTTGACCCCAGATGAATTCTCTAGGTTAGAATCATTCGTGGGTTTCGCTGAGGAAGGTGCACAAGGAGACAGTGATAGGAGACATCGTTATCGTGCCCTTGACGTCCTCTACCCACCTCTGGACATCTTCCGGCAGCTTCGGCTGCCCGTGATTGATTGGAGTGAAAGATGGCAGAACGAATCAGACCAAGGTAGATGGTCAACTTCATTGTAATGGGAACAACCTTAATCACATGCTGTCTAGCTGTACTGCTGTATCGTCTTGGCTTATGTCGTTACCCACCACTGGAGAAGATAGTGATGCTCTCTAGTGCTGCTCCAGATGTCACAGTCAGGGAGACAGCTTTCAAATATTTGTGTGACAACCTTCTGTCGAAGTATTCCCATTACAATCCAGATAACTTTCGACATATCACGTTCATACCTGCAGAAAGCAAGGATGGTGCCTGTCTGGCTAAGCCGGGAGATGTACGGGGCTTTTCTCCCTCTGTTTCTCCCTCTCATGTACTATCCCAGGTATTTTTGAGTAATCGGTGGAAAGCGCTTGGCTTTTCTGTCATACAGGACAGTTACCGGAAAGCTCCTGTCGCTGAACTGGGGGCACAGCAACATCCACCTCCGTCTACGCTCATCCAACTGTTGGAAACCACACCACCCACTAATCGAGAGACTGCTCGACAATGGTTTGAGTGTTTATGTGAGTGTATATCAAGTGAGTGATCATTGTAATCTTGCTCTGCGTTTCGCCTGAATAATTCCCAGACTTTTCGCAACTGGAGCTTGCCAGACTCTCCGAATTGCCTATTGTCCCAACAAGATCTTCTACTGGCTGGCAACAGATGGCTCCCGCCCAATGCTACTTGAACGAAGGTACAAGAGACGATTTTCACACAAAGTTGTTCGTCTTCGTGGATTTCGGTTCGACTGCAAATCGCTTTTTGAGGGCTTGTGGCTCGAAGAGCGAACCATCTGTAAAAGATGTTGCAGAGAGCTTGGTAGAAGATCCTAAGCGATTCTATGATCTCGCAGGAGGGCACGAAGAGTGAGTGTCGCAAGTTCAACTTTTTATCTGAACTAGAGCTTATCCGGGGAAACCAGCTTTCTTGCCGAGCTGCGTGACCTTGCCTCTCAAAGTCGCCGCATTCCCAACATCACGCTGAGCAAGATGATGTCCAGACCTATTTTACTCGGTATCCGTCGAAAAAGAGCCTTAGATGGAGTGGAATATGAATACGAACGTGCCTTGCGGAAACCTGAGGAGATTGTCATAGCCGATGATATGAATTCCTACCAAGTCTTCACAGACACGATCTTTGTGGCGCCACAGGACGTGCCCGGGCTAGAAGGTATGCACACATTATTGTCTTCAACCGTGTCTGACTGAAGTCATACAATAGACTTTTATCTGTCCCTGGGGTGTCGTCGATTAAGCACCGTAGTTGAAGAAACATACAACGCATCCAACGAGATTCGGGATCCTAAGACCTCCACTGAAGTCCGAACGTTGATCTTTGAACGGCTTCCGTTGTTCCTGCGCGGATATGCCCATACCGAGTTCAAGGTTCCAGTCTCCCTTCTCAGGGACGAGAATTTCAAAGTCAAGATCTGCGAGAGGCTGCTTGTGTCCAACACCCTTACCATTGGTGACGACCGGATGCCACGAAGTCAGAATGTGTGGGCGGCTACGAATCGTGACGAAGAGGGGCGGATCGAATTGTGGCTTAATAACGCGGAGCTGGACATGCACGAGTCAGTTGATACAATTCACCTTCCTTGGTCTCGTTTCTGGTACTTATCAAGGCCCTCAAAAGAATTGCAGCATCTCTATGTCGGCTATTGTTTGGAACAGCCAGAGTCAACGACACTCTACTCCTTGCGACAATTCTTTCCACGCCTTTGGAGATACTAAAACGAAGAGGGTATGATGGTTAGTTCCATATACCTTCCCTGTTAGAAGATGTCGAACGAGTCCATGACATTTTCTTAGTTGGCAAGATTTCCAAACAGCATGGACAGCAACCAGAGGATTCGGATCTGGCGGAAGAAGCTACTGACAGCCACCATGTGCCGCCAGTAGTGACTACTACCCCCCCACCGAATGACGTGCCCGATCAACCTGAGGTAATGGTTGGCCCTGGTATTGCTGCTGCAAGTGCCAAGCCCTCTACCAATCGCCGTACGCCTGGTGCTTCTGAGGTTCCGTCCGGGAATACCCCTTCACCCGCGCCGCTACATCGTTCTGTCGAACGTGCCTCGAATGCACCAAATAACGCTCGCAGTCCGATCCCGAACCTCATACATCGACTCATTCTGCGCGGGCGGGCCTCGGAGACCATTCCAAGTGCTACATCCCCACGGTATCCACGGTAAGCCCTGACCAACGAGTGGATTCCATGTCATTCATCCTCCTTCCAGGACTCCACGTCAAGTAATACCTCAGAGTTATATACGTGAGTCTCGTGACTACCTCCCCTGATATTTGTTGATGCATTCTTAGGAGCAAATGTAAACAAGGCAATGAATGTGTGTAAACCGGCAGGAGGGAAGCTCCTTCATCATCACAACAAGGTAGAGGATGTCAGGGATTTCCCGAATACGGGCTACTGTGATGTGTCTGGACAGGTCGAACAAATGAAGCTTCGTGGTGAGTTGTTAGCATACTGTCGTTATTATGCCACTTACAGGAAGGGTCAGGCAAAATCGGACAGGTGAAGGTCTTTACCACGGAAGGTAATTCATTTTCAACAAGTGGTGATTGCCATAAATCGGAAGGCACTAAACGATGAAAACTCGTTTCGTATAGATGTTCCCGACGCCGACACGTTCATGAACGCCATGCATGACGTACTTACTCGTTTTGTCGATGTGCTGACACCTGTCGCTGAACTTTACGACCTCCCGCTGACGCTCTTACATGTTTTCTATGACGTTGCTGGAGGACCTATTGCATTCAACCGGGACAGAAGCATCTTCCTTAACCTGAGATACTTTGAAGCATGGCGTGAGTATTAACTGGCTTTGATGGCATGGCAAATATCGTGCTGATGCTGAACTTCCTAGACGACCAGGACGTTCAGAACGGTGGCCCAGAGCAAGCCCAAATATCGTGGTATGTTCTGTTCTCTCATTTATTGCTCTCTTCCAGTATAGACAAGAGGGTTAAATCCAGGTTCTTTACGCTCGCCCACGAGCTTGCGCATAACCTCATCAAGGAACACAATTCTGAACACGTATTTTGGTTCGCGGCCATCTGCGAAGCACACGTTTGGAAAGCATTGGCGCGTACCTCGATTTGACTATTTTAATAGGTCACGCATGTACCACGTCCGTTTATTCCATGTCTTATGACTGAATCCAAATACCAAGACTGTAAATAATTTTCTGGTCACTGCATGCTAGTGATCCGCTGATTGGAGAGCTGAGATTGAGAACAAGCTCAGTGGAGCATGCCCTCGAGGCTACGTAAGTGTGGCGGAGCAGCTGCTAAATTTGTCCTTGTCCGGTTTCAATTCGGATCCAGCATGTCGACCGCACTCACAAACCGACTTCTCGTGAACGCCCGAGTCCAGGCTTGCCTCAAGTATCAGTGGCATCACTGTTAGGAAGGTTGACCGCGTCGGAATAGCGTTGAACAGTCCTACTCCTAGTTGACCTTGCCTCCGCATCAACCACGTTCCTGAGGTCACCTCTTTTGGAGATTCGGTCATGTGCCGGGGAATTGGCCAGGGTATTCTGGGAAATGGGCACGAGGAAAAAGCGCGGTACAGTAGCCATCAAGCCTGGCAGAGACGCTGAGATTTTATTCCCTCTGCCCTTTGGACAGGTCCGTCTCCAGAGACCCAACTGATGCCGGGATGGGGGTTCAAGCAGCTTCGAGGGCGTTTGAAAAATGTACAAACATTAGAGGGTAAATTACTTCAAGGTCTGACACGTATCGCCTTCGTTCCTAACTGAAGAATATTACAGAATCTTCAAAGCCGAGAGACAGAGAAAGAAGCGACCCCAGATCACGGTCATACGAAGGGGACAAACCGAGGGGTGAGAATGGTACACTTGGCGGGGCCGGTTGCTCACACAATGCAAAACCCAGAACCGCGCTGTATCGATATCCGAGTCCATGGGGATCCAATAACATCGTTGGTCTTTTGCGTTGACGGAAAGCATATCGTGGGTGGCTGCATGGATGGGTCAATCCGACGATGGAGGGTGAGCGACTGGGGCGAGACGGAACCTGCGATGAAGTCCGACGGCATGGTGGTAAAGTCCGTGGTTGCCTCATCGGACGGAAGGTGGATTGCAGGCGGTGGGGTTGATCGCGGGGTGATGGTTTGGAGCGCGACCAGTTACGAAAAAGTCGGCGGGCCATTCGAGCGGTGCGAGACCGGCGTCACTGCACTGGATATCTCGCCAGACTCCTCACATATTGCAGCGGGATTGGAAGATGGGTCAGTAGTTGTCTGGCGATTGGAGAGCAGAGAACGCATCGCAGGTCCATTGAGACACGACGAATCGCTAGTATCTTCCGTCAAGTTTTCTCCAACAGGCGATGGTCTTGCATCAGCTTGCTCCGGCAGAGGCAGCGATCCGATCCGCATTTGGGATAGTCGGACTGGCGAACTGCTAGCATGTCTCTCAACTGATACAAAGCCAACCTACTCCCTCGACTGGACACTTGACGGCCGACGCCTTTTCGCTGGTGGGCCACGTGGTTCAATCAGATGTTTCGATATCGCGAGCCGAACAGTCCTATCAGCATTTGGGGACCAGTATTGCGATTCTGTGACTTCTCTTTGCATCTCCAATAATGATCGGTTTCTCGTCGCTGGTTCGGAGTCTGGTTGTTCTCTCAGCCTCTGGGATGTCAATACATTTGAGCCAATCCTGCCCACCCTTTCTCTACAGAGCGAAGTGTCGGCCATGGCCGTTTCCCCGGATGACCAGCATCTCGCCGTTGGAACAATCGACAAGAAAATCACTATTTGGAGCCTCTCTGATCTGGTTCCGATGACCTACTTCTTCCATGTAAGCACGCCATTACCTTGCGTAAGAGTCTGGCAGGCTGATTCCCAACCCACTTAGCGTCTATCGCCCTTTCCGGCGAGCAACTCGGAGCCTGTAAGTCGACTTACATTGTTCTGCCTGGCCACGTCCCTGATAATTCTGGTGGCTTCAAAACGTAGTTTGCTTATATCAGTAATGCAGTGCACGGTCAATGGAGACATGGAAATTTGGAAGAGGCAGAGGAGATCTTGTCAAACGAAATCACACAATTGGATTGCCCAGAGTTTGTCACGTATTCGCGCGCTAACCGCGCTCTTGTTCGGGCCCGACTGCGTAAGTGGGATAAGGCATTGGAGGACGTTCGGATGGTGATTTACCCCTCATCTTCCATGACGAATTGATTGACTCGGATTCAGTTGCTCAGGTGGCCAAAAGTGGCCCATACTCCGCCAATAGCCCACGTCGCTGATGCATTTGTTCTCTTTGGGGAAGGAAACCATCAGGAGGCGACACAAGCAATCGATTCAGCGCTTTGCCTTTGCAATGACAATACGAAACCCTTTGTTAAACTCATCAAGGTAATGTACACCATATTATACTGAGTGGTCACTGAATCTATCGCTGTACGCAGTTGATTATTCTCTTCGAAGTAGGACATCATGACGAAGTCGAGGTCTTCTGTTACAAGACTGAGCCCAGTGACTGTACTCCGGATGTCGCGTCACTCCGCTCCGTTGTCAAGGTGAGCGCTCCTGAACACGCTAAACCCCTCTAAGTGTGACTGATAGCGTGTTTAGGCGCAGCTGCTCGTTCTCCTTGCCGAACATTCCATGATGGAACAGGACTGTTCCGAGGCGATAAAGCATCTGGAGAAAGCACAAAGTCTTCGCCCTTTCATCCGAGTTCCGGAGCTAAGGACAATCTCGCTGGTAAGGTAGTCATGCATTTTTGGCGTATCGCTGACGTTCCTGGAAGATTTTTGGTTGGAACTTTGACGGTCTCAATTATGTAATTCAACAGCAAAAGTGCGCAGCCCTGTTCGCTTCCGGTCGCACACGTGATGCAATAGACGCCCTCGTCGAGATGCAGAAAGACCTGAAAGGAGAGGCAGCAAAGAGAAAGGAAGTGCATGAATGGCTCGACGGTAAGAGTTCGTACACCGAGTCGGCACCAACGGTCTGGAAATTTGTGACTAGGTTTGAAAAAACAATGCCTTGAGGCGTCTGAGAGCCTTGCAGAGGAAGCCATGCGCAATGGGAATTACGACGACGCCATTGCTTGGTACTCTGCGGCATTGGACCTCGATCCAGCATCGCCAGAGCAGATTCTCATGAAACGCAGCGATGCATACGCAGCGAAGGACTCGTGGGAGAATGCCTTGAGGGATGCAAACGAAGTATGTTATATGGATTTTCATAAAGCATAAATGCAATGATGACTTTCATCCAGGTTTTCAGGCGTAATGTATTATTCCCTCAGGCCTACGAATGTCGTGCGCTCCGAAAGCTCGAACGGTATGACGAGTTCGTTAAGACATTGAATGAGCTACCCGATAGTCGCAAGTACACTCTGCTCCATCTCCGAGACGTTCCTGCTAAGTGTCCTTGTAGAGCTACTTTGTCAGTATACACTCGCAAGGGAGGCCATTGCCAAAACAGTCGAGGAGATCCTTGACCCGGAGAAAGTCCCGCTCAGAATGATAGATATTACGACTGGGAAACTGTGCGAGAAAGCACAGTTAAAAGACCTGTTTGAAGATGACGCGGTCTTCAAGCAGCTCATTGTGTCACTGACAATGACGGAGCATATGGACACCGCTCGCATCAGTTGCGATGTCAAGAAGTTTTTCAGATATGTCATGTTTTCCCACAGATGGCAAGGCAACGAACCTCTGTACAGTGATGTCGTCAATCTCAAGGATCAATCCGTATATAAGCTTCCGACGGCAAAAATGGTCATCAAGCTACAGACTTTTTGCAGAATCGCCGGAGAGGCTGGGCACCGCTGGGCGTGGAGCGATACATGTTGTATCGACCAAAAGAACCCTCGGGAATTTGAGAACTCCATCAACTCCATGTTCAGATGGTACCATCACTCCTCCCTCACTCTTGTTTACCTTTGGGATGTATTGCCTTCGTCGCTGCGTGGCGGACTGACAAAGAGTACATGGCTCACACGTGGTTGGACGCTACAAGAGCTCCTCGCACCTGCCGTCATTCGATTCTACACCGCAGATTGGACGCCGTACCTCCTCGACTTGCGTGCTAATCACAAGGAATCGGACGTGATCATCGGAGAGATTGCGAGCACAGTCGGCGTACCTGCAAGCGATTTGCTCTCCTTTCGCCCTAGTTCGGATGACGTGCATTGGAAACTCTCTATGGCATCAAAACGCGACACCACAGTACCGCAAGACTCAGTCTACTGCCTCTTCGGTATTCTCGATGTCTACATGAATGTGATACCCGCAGAACCGCAGTACCATGCTGTTGGACGACTGCTCCAGAAGGTCATCACCTGTTCCGAGTCAAAGGATGTCAGTTGTTTAGCTTGGGTCGGGAAACCATCCCAGCTGAGCAGCTGGCTCCCGACACAAATCAAGATGTACTACGGGCGATGTCACACGCCGTCGTCTATCGGGGAAGAGGAGATACAGCGGTCGGTGTCGGAGTTAGAGTCTTCGCTCACGAGGGAGTACGAGGAGCAAGCACTCGCATTTTGCGACAAGCTGGAGCATCTGCGTCGGGCGGAATTCAATGGTTGGCACCTTCGCCTGCCTTGCATCGCGTTCCCTGTCATTGCCTTTGAGCCGGACCGCATCTCCAAGTCGAACGCGAAGGTGTATATCGCGAGGGCGACTGCACTGGAAGAGACAAGGGTCTGTACGGCGAACAAGTTCTTACCACAGGACCTATTACTCGTCTGCCCGTGGATCCACGAACTCCTCGACCTAGGCCCGCCACATGGACACCAACAACATGGCGAGGCAAATAACGATCGTGGTCGACCAGATCATCTCAATGTCCACCACGATAACCCTGGGTTGTCAACACCCTCCAGTCTCCTTCCCTCACCTTTAGCCGCGTTCGACGAGCATACGAGAGCGCTTAGGTTCATTGCTCGTCTTAGACAGCCCATGACAGCACTATTACTCTCAAAACAACGAGGTGGGGTATACAAGCGGGTCGCGACGGATCATGAGATCGTGATAGAAATGCGTAGGGGTGTCTTTCTAGACGATGAGAATGTCATGGTAGTGGAAATAATATGAATGGATTTCGTACAATCGAATTTGAGTGCGTAGAGGGTGCCATATCATCATGACCATTCCGCTTTCCCCCGGTTCACGCACACCTGCTGTTGTGAGCAGCGTTATTTTTGGGGTGAACCATGCATGGTCCAATCGTGGTGGAGTTCAAGACCTCTGGACGCAGGGTCGCCGGGAGTAGTCAATCTTGCAAGTTCTCAAACATCTGCGTTCAGGCGCAGTACTTAGCTCCATACTCATTATTGGGATTTGTTCGTGCCTCGCCACCGAGAGCGTCGAGAGCATGAAAGAATCGACAGAGCGTAGTACCCTGAGTGGCTGCACTCTTCACGTACGCACGTGTAATGCGGAAGACAGGTCCCGCAGTGGGTGAACGGACAACTCAAGAGTGGTCGCCCGCAAAAAAGCCTTCTGAGCAATGATTTATTCCCATGCTTTGGAGGTAGCGTATAACATCGGCATCAAACGGACTCGGTACTGTACTCGAAGTCAGAGTGTACTCATCGGAACCGACCTTAGCCATAGCGTGTGATCATCGCTATAGTTACGCACCCAAGTACGCATTGCTTCCCCGCACTCCCTCTAGCTTGTTGATAGCATGTATAGCACAGCACCGGTCTCGGAACCGAGGACTCACTACGCCCAGATACCAGGTGGAGGAATCCTAGGCTGAATGACTCATGTCTGCTGTTGGCTGGGGCACTGATCCTGAAGAAAGTAATTAGTCATACTCGTTCCACAAAATACCGAGAGTCATTTAAACTTTTAATGACTCGAACTCACAGCTTTGAACTCGTGAGTCATCGTTTCGGCGAGAAGGCACTGTCGGGCGGAATGAACCTTTTTTTTTTTCCTGACTAGTACCAAGTCAATCCGAATAGGAATCGAACTAGCCACCATTGGAGATGACCATGAGACGCGGAAGCGTTAGGAAAATATTAATCTTGTTCCGTGCCCGACAAGTCGACTTGAGGCTGCGCCGTCTGAATCGGAGCTACGGAGTTCTTTCGAGTCCACCGTGACGGCCCTCTAGGCCGTCTGATAGAAGTTATGCCTTTTGGAACTACGCGCGGGGCAGCCCATGCCAGTAGTTGGACTCGTGACTACATTGTCCGGCCCGTCGACGCTCCATGCTGTATCCGCCCACTGCTTGGTCGTAAGTAGCACAACAAGGAAGCACGACCTGCATATCCGGCATCCCGACGGACCGTCATGTCCGACAGATGGCAGGCTTGGCCTGGCGGGTGGCATTGGCCTTGCGCAGCCATGTTGTTGTTCTACCACATAGCCTCTCCAGTCTTGCCAACCAATCCATTCTTCCATCGTTCGTGATCACACAGCGCGCACTTTCGGATCTTGGCTCTTTTCCACACTTGCGATCAGCGAGAATCGAGAACAGGGTATCCTTTGTCATACTTGGGTTGCTTGAACTCTAAGATGCGTCATGCCTTTGTACACGAGGACTGCAGTGTTGTGAATCGAGGCTGAGATTGGTATTTGATGACGAACTTGCCACCTAGAACACCGGCCCAGAAATTCACCGGTGTCCCATGTCAGACACCGTGGAAAACCTGACAGAAAACAATGACAAAAAAGAAGCCTAAGACGTCCCATCGATGTAATGTGAATCCGGTCGAAGGTGGGCCGGTGGGATACTATCCCCATATCGCCCCGCCACCGACCCGCAATACAAGACCACACACACCGGCCATTTACCGTGATAGCGTCGAGTTATGAAAGGGAACCCAGCTGGACACCGAATGATGTGCCCGCGGGATGGAGCACCGAGTCGGAGCAAAGCCACAGATGACTGGCCGAAATGTACGGACGGACACAACGAACGCGCTCGCGTGCTCGGGTCAAGACGGACAGTGTTCACGAGAAACTTCCCCTCTTCGATGTGGCCGCCGCAGGGGCTGCTGGGGGTCGAGGAAATATCATCACCCCGGTGTGGGGACGCTCGCAATTCACCCGTAGATATCTTGGCTGGTAGTTAGCACGTGAATTGCAACGGAAGATTCGCCGGCATCGTATGTAGCCGTTTTACAGCATTTCTTTGCATTATCATGCATCCATTTCTCAAATCTAGAAAGTGTAATATGAAGAGACGATCTCAACGTCACTTGGATCGCCGAAAAGCCATATACGTAGAATCATTGTGAGCGTCTAGGAATAGTGGGTTCACAGCATGACAGAAGGATCAGGTACCTGTGCAATTACTTCACGTAAGTACGACACGCCAGCTGACAGCTATGTGACTCAATCGGAAACGCGGACCCGCAGAAATTTTGAGGAACGGGGATCCCATGCCCTACGAGTACTGTAGGTTTGAGTCCGCTGTCCTGATGAAGGTACCAGGGGTGGGTGAGGTACGCCATCTGGGCCAAGCCATATCACATGTCAGTAAGTACTCCAAGAACGACTAGAATAGTATTATGTAGCACACATACTAGCAGATCCAAAGTCAATTATAATAGGAACGGTCGTTTGCCCTGGTCTAGCCCGCCGCTACGGCATTGTATCATGTGGGATGTCAAGTTCCCCGTGTGGGAGGCCGCCACGATAGGCGACATGGCACACTGCTTTCGCTGGCAGGTGTCCACTACTCGTCGAACCTTGTGTGAACCGGCCGAAGTTCGACGTGTCACCAACTTGAATCCGCTCAGCAATTGTGTCCAGGTAGGGACAAGCGTCGCCTGAAAGATTCGACAGCCTGGGGTCGACCTTGCCAAGATACCCACGCTGGTTCAGGGAAAACCGTCGGCGGGTGCGTAACCCCGAGTCATGTTCCGCTCCATGGTCCAACTTAACGTCCAGTGGTCGATTTTCGAATTCGATTGATACGGTGCAGGGAGATGATGGGAATGAAGGGACAAGGGGGTCTTGGCGAGGACCTGGCTGGTGCCGATTTCGGACCGCCGCATCTCACCTGGCACGCGAGCGCAGATCTGCGCTCAGTGACTGCCAGTTCGCATTGCCCAAGATCTACAATCACGACGTATCACGAATCGTGTGCACGTCTATCAAAGTTATATTGCAGTGACATAGCGTATGTTGTGCAGCACAAGGGAGCCCAGCCATGTCGGCGATGGCGGTCATTAGTGGTCAGGAACGATCGGAGGGATTACCAAAAGAGGAATATCGCCGGAATAGAGTGCCGCAAAATGAAGACTCGAGCAGCTGTCTTCCTCGCGAATTCAAACGGCGCCAACTTTTTCCCCGTCCTCGTCTCATACCCATCTCTCCCTGGACCTGAAATGGACAAATGGTTCCGAGGCAGTGTGATATCTATCATCGTCCGTACCTTGCTGTTCACTTGCTGTGCCCCGCTACTGCCTGTGGCCAAAGTCAACTAACCTCTCTGGTTGAGCTACAGTGCACTGGAGCCACAGCTTGCGGACGTTTCCATATCGACGAAAGTCATATCTTGTCTTTCCGTGCGTATTTGTCATCGGCTGACGAGTTTGTGTATGTGCTCGCAACTTTGATGCGGCAGGCCGTGAGCTGATTGCAAGTTCCTTCGAGGGTGGCCGGTGGGGACATTTACCCGAAGTAGAAGTCCTCCGGGTATATAAACGACCTGATTCGATCCCATCTCCAGCATCTATACAGTCCCCCGTCCATCTACAAAGCGACATGTCCTGCCCAGTCTCTCCCGTGTTGGCTTCTCCAGTGAATCCTCACGACCATCACTCACACTCTGGGGGTGTGTGTCCCGTAACAGGAAACGCGCACGCATTCTGCCCCCCACAACCTGGTGACATCAGGTCACCTTGTCCAGCTTTGAACACCCTGGCCAACCACGGCTTCTTGTAAGTCCCTTCCACACGTCGTGGTATCTCAACGCACTAATCACTTTTACTGTGACTAGACCACGAAATGGCAAAAAGATTGGCGTATTCGACATCATCAAAGCCCTCAAGGAGGGATACAATTTGTCAACCGTACTCGCCTATCTCCTTTCCTTTGGTGGCGTTCTCCTCCTTGCCCAGTACCGTGATATGTCCCTTGCCGATCTCGCACGACACAACCTTATTGAGCATGATGCCTCCCTCTTCCACCTCGATGCCCACAGCGAAGACGAGTACGCACCCATCTCAGCAAACGACTCCCTCATAAAGGCCACACTCGAGCAAGGTGGACGCTATCGATCCGGTCATATGACACTCGAAGACGTTGCCAACATCCGAGTCAAGCGAGAAGCAGAGAGCCGGCCGTTGGACGGCGTCCACGCGGAAGTTGCGCGGGGAGAGATGGCTATTGCTATCGGAATCTTGGGTGGACAAAACGCGGCCACAGAAGGCCTTGACATGGACGTACTCCGGCTATGGGTAGAGCAAGAGCGTCTGCCTGATGGCTGGAAGCCGGACCACACCCAAGGTCTCTACAAGACCTACAGAATGGCAACTGTAATACGAGAACGGATGAAGGCGATGAAGAAGGGGGAGATGCGCGACCTCCTAGATGATGATACGGGATCTGAAGCGGCGGAGTCGGCGAAGACGAAGTAATGGTTCTGGAACACTGCGCCGCGGTTATTATTTATTTCGATTTATATTCATCGAACCTTTTCGTGCACATCTACTCTACTAGTTCGCATAATCGTATACCACTCCTCAGTGATTCACTACGCCTTTGTTTTCTGTCTAATAGTCTATTCTCGTTGTGCTGTGATGTGCTTCTGTCTTTTGAATGCTATCGATGTAGCAGTGTCCTCAATGCTCATGCATCAGAGAACTGTTCTCTAAGAGCTGGTCGTTCTTCAACACCACCTGCGTGACCCAATTGGCAGCTAGTGTCCACAGTGGAAGAAATATACCAATGGCTCTTACACCTTGGGCAGGAGCGTAGAGGGGATCGGAATGGGTCGTGGGAACGTTCTAAACAATTTTAAACGTCCAAATATACCCTCTCTTAGGTCTCCTTCGTGGACACACCAAATGACTCTTGTCTTGTCAATTATTTCATTCCTTTTCTGCCTGATTTTGTAACTGTCATCTCCGAAACCTCAGCAAGATTCTCGCTGTGCTGTACTGTGGTGGAAAGGCGGCTGAGCCGCGTCTTCTTGGAACCATTCAAAACCAAAACCGTCGCCGTTTTTACCGTTTCTCGACGTGCTCATTTATCCCTGGTTGCCTTTAGCTCCGTCTCCGTCTCCGCCCCGCTCTTGGTTTAGACTACAAATATCTGTTCCTTTGCCAGCTTACTTCAATCTTCCTTTATGTATGGCACAGCCGACAAGGACGACTCGATCAGTGCGTTCCAGAAGCACGTACGCCAGATATGCTGAAGTGCTGATCGCTCCTTTTTTCCTTTTGCTAACAGCCTTGTGAACTTTATCGCAATATATCAACGATTTTCATTGCTCTCCGTCACTGACACTCTCTGGGGCGCAGAACCTCAAGCCCTGTGTCACTGCCGACGTTGGTTCCGACCACATCGAATTGAACTACATACCAACAGAATGTTCAAATTCTCCAGGACAACTTCATTCCCCGTAGTTGGAGAATGTCGATATCGTAGTCAAACACCGGCGGGCCACTGGGGTGAAGATGGTGTGATTCCACGGGGATATTGAAAAATCGCCCAACTGAGGATCCAGAGGATGCTGGCGGGGTCACGCGGCGCTATAACGCGCAAACCTTTCCGTCGAACACGGCGTGAGTGACAGATGTATGGCCTGGTAGCGAGGGTTGCAAGCTAGGTACACTGATTCTCGATCATGCAACTGTTGACACAGGTGGATGAGGTCGGTTGAAATATTGAGTCCGTCGTCTGGTCAAGCATAATCCAGACTTCTGGTGGTTTACAGAGACCCAGCGGAGTCAGCCAAAGACGACTCGGGAGGGAAGCTAACAACGTGGATGCGGATCCATGGTAAATTATCCAACAAGACACCCGACGATAACCCGACGATCAGGGGTAATTGGGGGGGTGACAATCTGTGGCAATCGATAGAAGGCTAATCGCGAGTGATCATGGTTTTGCTATTCTGTGATATGAGTGCTAAATGGGTTGAATGTGTAAGCCACGAGGGTGCCTCAGTATGTAGTGGTGTCGTTCACCTCATAGACGGTCTGGTAACCAGACTAGCCATCCACCGCTGTGGCCGATCGTAGTACCGCATTCCTATAAAATCAAATCCAACATGTCCCAAATGACGCCACGGGAGTCAAAGCTCACGACAGTCAGTGACCACACACTTTTCAGCAAAAGCCTACTTTGACTTCTTGAACGTCCTGGACATCTCCAATAGTTATTTTCGAGTTTCGTTTGTCGTGTTCTTAAGGGCGAGTAAATCTGTCCCTGAATTGGCAAGAGCCATCCAACCCAGTGAGAGATGCAAAGACTCGTATCACTGGCAGATGCCAGTGATCATTATCTTTTGCCTTGATTTAATCAACCCCATTTCAAGTTGGTACAAGCCTTGAAACAGGCTTAGCGCTCAGTGAAGGTGTCTAAGCGACTGGGACGGTGGCCAACGGACCCCAGTAACTCATGCCAACATTAGCCACTCTGTTCACAAGCTTTGATAGTCCCAAGGGCCACACCCATCGACCACCTTCTTTATTTTCAACCAATCGTGGCACAACGGCGACGATTTGACATACTTACATGACGAAATTTACAAGGCGTGAGCTGAGTGTACCTGAAATGACAATAACAATTCATCCCTGGAACGTCAACTCACTCCCCCAAGCCTGCGGTGTATCCCTCATTTCGAACATCAAGACGCCTCCCTGTGCAATTTGATCATGTCGGATAATGGGCGCTTCCACATTGCGGCCGTTGACGCTCAAGGAGTACACGTATGGCTTAGACGGCGCTCCAAGGGAAATAATTTCCAGCTTCTTGCTCGACGACGGCAAGTCGATCGAGACTTTGTCGAAGAAGGGACTGGACACGAGATGAGGATGAGCTGGTAATATGGCAGGACAGAAAGAGACAAATGTATACCTCCCAACGACGTATTCACCTGATACAGGGTTTACCGGGTAGAATCCGAGCGCGCTAAACAGATACCAGGCACTCATCTGACCGCAGTCTTCGTTCTGGACATTCAAGCTAAGTCGAGGGGGGATAATGAGTGATATGTGCATTTACCCCAGATAGTCCATTGACAGTTGCGTTGTAGTCCGACTCTGCGATCTGACGAACACGGGTCTGCGACTTAGATGCCGCGCTGGCTAACGAATAGAGGTATGGAATGTGGTGGGAGGGCTGTCATACAGGGCATCAGTAAGGACCACGCAGTTATCGTTTACCATAACCTCATTCGTATGATCATTATGCCCTGTAAAACGATGGAGGCGTCCACAATAGCCATCGACGAATGATCACTCACCACCATCAAAGTGCTCATCCAAAAACCCAACGAAGCTCTTGTTTCCACCTTTGCGCTCGATCAATCCGGGAATATCATGTACCACATCAAGCGTATACGCCCATTTGTCGCCCTCTGTCCACCCATTGTCTGAACCTGCCCAAGCCCCGCTCGCGTTCCTCGCTTCCATGAACCCAGTTGCAGGGTTGAAGATTGTAAAGAGGTTGTTCATTGCACGTTCTCGGAAAAACAGTTGTTCGTTGGTCTTGTTGAGCAGGCCAGCTAGTACGGAGACCGCAAAGTCGTCATCTACCAAAGTATTCGGCTTGACTCCATTAATGACCTGCGCAACAGACTCACAGGAATAATCGAGCGTGCGAGAGGCAGACTCGGAGTGGATATCATCCGCCACCCAGCCCTTTTGCTCATAGACGGAAGATAAACCTGCACGCACTTCGTAGTCAACGAACTGAAGGATTTCAGGGTCATTCAGCGGAATTGTATGTTAATCGCGAAACAGACCTCTTCACGATCGCTATACCTACGTGATTGTCAGATAATCACCAATACACATGTAGTGACCTCACAAAGTCGTAGTGTCGTTGATTGGGGGTACAGTGGCATCCTTATATACCGCGTTCCAGGCGGCATCAAGGTCGAAACCCGTGAAGCCTTTCAAAACGGCTTCTGCGACGAGCGAGTCCGCATGCGTGGCAACCTGTGTGTACTCACTAATAATGCCAATTAGCTAGGGCGGGCTCACATACCATGATGTTCGTTTCTACTCTCTACCATCAATATAGAACCGTGGAACAGTGAAAGCAATCTTACCAATGATGTTTTTCCACATCGGAAGCCAGCCACCCTGCACCAAAGAAGGTAGTTGAGCAAACGATCATGTCGATCCCCGGTCTGTATACCTCTCTGTAGTCTTGAATCATACTCTGTACCATTCCTGGAATTCTCTCTGGGGCTAAAAGGATAAGCCATGCCCATTCTGCCCGATACGTGTCCTAGACTTAACTCAACGTGAGACCAAAAAAGTACAGCCAAATCAACGCACCCAGACTGAGTAACCAGTATAAGATATACCCTCATGAATGGAGTCGTCATAACCAGAGTAATACTTCCCGTACTCATCTTGTTCATAAGGGTACTGTATGGATGAGCATAGATGCATGGTCATTATCGCTGAACATACTTGGAGGGTATGGAAGAACCCCGTATAAAAGATTTCTTTCTGCTCTTTCGTCGCCCCGACAAGTTTGATTCTATCGAGTTTCTCAACCCACGCAACGCGAGTGCTCCTTGCTGTTTCCTCGAGAGATTGGCCATCCGGTATCTCTTTCTCGAGGTTCTGTCGAGCCTGGTCGATCGAGATGAACGAGACCGCGACCCTAACGTTGACTTGTACTAGCGTCGACCTGAACGTGGCATATGCAGACAACATGGTGCCAGCACTGCCCGTCTGATTTGGAGCCAGGCTTCCACTTTGTGCGACACCCCACGAAGCAAAGGTTGATCAAATCTAGCGCAGAAGTACCCACTCCAGTTTGTAGCAGGTGTAGAGACTGGCGCAATGATGTAGTCTTGCCTCTCAGGATTGCTTCCGCAAATCTCCCGATGCTCTGGGTCAATAACGATGCTTCCCTCGGGGTACGTGAGGTTGTTAGGGTTCGATGAGCCAATTACGGAAGGTCGCGTGGCTTCCACTAGGACATAAGGATAACTCGTATCCGTGAACGTGAAACGTAGATGTCCGACTCGAGAAGCTGAGAAGGTAACCATTCACAAGTTAGCCTTGGCATGTTTTGGATAAACATGGTACCCACTTGCACTTTGTTCGGCGAATATTTTACCACCTTCAATAGCCTCTAATTCGACACTATAATAGCTGGCTGAGACTGTCTCCCTCTCGTGGTTGAACGCCATGCCACGATCCTCGAACTTTGAACGGATCTTCCCAGCACCAGGGCAGACCGTAACCTGGCCGCTTTCACCCATCCAGATGGCAGGCTGGTGGGTTCCCTGAAAACCATGGATTGAAGTGTCTGTGTAGTTATACGGTGTGACCGAAACATAGTTCATTCTCGTCTGCGCAACCCATCTGGTCATCGCAAATGGTGGTGCAGTAGAAGGAATCATCCCTCCCGAGCCGTTCGGTGAGTCACCGCCGTTTCCTATCAATCTACGCAAGTCAGTGGACAACACGACGAGTTGAGACTCGGAGGATGCTGACGGGTTCACGTGATCGACTGCATCGCTCGGTGGTTCACGGAATGGAACTGAACGATTTCTGGGGTTACCATCGCGAGCGAGCAGAGGAGGGCAGTCAGGCAGACCAGACCCCACAAGCTTGCGTTGGAGACAGATGTACGGTTGCCTACAACACTCTGGGCCGTAGCTCGCGTTTGGGAAACATCAGGGCCGCGAACTTCACTGGCGTCACATGCTGCATGCTGCATCTTTCCAGAGGCGGCCATGCGTCCAAAGGAGCGGTAGGGTCTGTGACTCTGAAGGTTAGCTGAGATACAAACCAGCTAATACCAGTGCGTCGCAAGCGCTGAGCGTGCACCAGGTTTCCCACGTGGGCGTTGTTTCTGCCATCACTCGAGTCCAGCCCAGTGAGATCGTAAAACCTTTTCCCGAGCTTTTCGTCAAAACTCAGCAGGTTCTTTGTTTTGAATTTGAGGATGAAATCCTGGCGACCAAGAAGCCCGGAAATATGACATCCAACTTCTTCCCGGTCATCATGCACCATGTTCACCCTCCGCGGAGAGTTTCACCAGGTACGTACTTGTCTCTTGGGCGTGCTTCCTGCGACAGTAGCAATCTCAGAGCTCGACCCAGCATAAATAGCTGTCCATTGTCACTCCTCTGGGACACGAAACATGAAGGCGCAAAGCTCTTGCCTTCATCTGAGCACCAATATAAGTTCCATTGCGCTCATAGGACCACAGTCCAACAGGGTTACGGTTGGTGACCTTTCTGCTCTCCTCACCGAGACTTCTCATTGTAGTACTAGCTCGGCGACTATTTCTTCTTCAACGCGTCAAAGAACGGTATAACGCCGCTTCGGGGTTTCACTGAGTTCCTCGCCAATGCATCTGTCAAGATCAACTTTGCAGAAGGCTGCAGGCTCTGGTCGAACGATGAAGCAGGTTTCCCCGAAGCGGGTCGCAGCAGCGAAAGGGTCTGATGTTGCCATTGTGGCACGTGGTCGCTGGACCAGACGCTTCTGTAGACTCCCGGAACAAATGTGACGACGGGCGAACACGTCGATTTATCCGATTTGAGCCTTGTAGGTGCTCAGTTCCCACTGGTGCAGGTTATCCAAGCTACTGGCACCCCGACGATCGTGGTTTTTGTGAGCGGAAAGCCCGTCACCAACCCTTGGATACAAGAGAGTAAGTCGTCTCCTGAATTTGAACCAGCTTTTCTGATCACATGGCAGATGTGGACGCCGTGATTCAGCAATTCTACCCAGGGGAGCTGGGTGGCCTCGCCGTCGCCGAAATTATCTTTGGAGCTGTAAACCCTTCTGGTATGTATGATGACGTCGTGCAACGGGTGCTTCCGTCTTTATCGTCGACCATTCGCAGGCAGACTTCCCGTGTCGTTCCCAAGAAGCATTGCCACTGCGCCTGCCTTCTACAACTACCTCAAAGGCGGGCGACCGATCGACCCTGGTGCTAT
The DNA here is from genome assembly GCA_018397855.1 of Boletus reticuloceps. Taxonomy (NCBI): domain Eukaryota; kingdom Fungi; phylum Basidiomycota; class Agaricomycetes; order Boletales; family Boletaceae; genus Boletus; species Boletus reticuloceps. The sequence continues at coordinate 1,110,710 of JAGFBS010000015.1, forward strand.
TTACCCGAATGGTTCCCTGCTGTTTGGGCAGCATCTCATTCCCACGGTCCGCTAGTGCGTTCTCGACACCCCGGTCCCTACATGGGGCTTTGGTCGCGGACTTAGCTATACAAAGTTCAACTAGTGCGTGAAGCCATTTCTTGTTCGGGTCAGCCATACGTGCACTCACACGAGTCTTCAGTACTGACCTACAGCTGTCTTGTTCGACAATCAGAACGAATGAGGACTTCAGCGTAACCGTTACTGTCGATAATTGCGGCTCGATGGACGGAAAGGAGGTCGTCCAGGTCAGTTCCAGCAGCGTGGCCTCGACCGCGTTCTTGACGTCTCCGGAAATAGGTTTACATGACAGATCGCTCCAGCTCTGTCGTCACCCCAAACAAGGAGTTGATCGGCTTCACCAAGGTGGACATCCCGTGCGTCTTTCGTGCATGCATCGTGCATTGCTCGTTGCCGCCTTTTCGCTGGCGCAGTGGGATATAGTGCGGGCCAATCGCGGACGGTGAGCATCCCAGTGATGTCAAGTCAACTCGCTGTGTGGTCTCTCAGGCAAGTTGTTTCCAGCCTTGCCTTTCTCTTGCCGAACTAGCACATTGAGCTGCCCTTCGTTATTGTAGCAACCAATGGGTGGTCGAGCCTGGTAATTCCAGCATCTTTGTGGGAACGAGCGAGGAGCTATACCTCAACGCGACGCTTACAGTACAATAGAGGTTTCCGACCCCGAGGGTTTCATGGCGAAATTGAGACCAGGGTGTAGATGATGACGAACGAGTACAACCATTCCATTACTATCTCTCATGACAAATGGCTGTCCTTTTATTTGAGACCCGCTGGGGTAGCAGGTGTGACATTTACACCTGCTACCCCAGCGGCCCTTAAAGTCGAGGATGCGCTTGCTTCTGCAATGATATCCATAGCTTTGGTTGGGATTCGATTTTACCACATGAGTGGCGTAGGCTCAAGCTGCATCAAGCATAGATCCATTGAGGATTTTGCTGAATAGACTACAGATGGTATCGATGGGATTGATAAACTCAGGGGGTCGCCAAACTTGATTCCCTGTTGCAAATCATCGGTCAAATGTCAATGTGTGCGCTCGACGTGGCAGAATCAAAAGATGTGTGTTTCATACATGGTCGGCAATAGTACGTGCAGTGTATGTGAGTCAGAACAATCGCAGTGTGAATAAACCTATGATGTTATAGCACAAGCACCACCAGCGACTGTCCGATGTACTTCCGGGACTGTCTTCCCGTGTTCCCATAGGATTTTGTCAGGGAATGGATTACACCATCAGTACCTACCCACCACGGGAAGACTACTCATTGCAGTTGAACCGGCATCCTTGTCGAGGTGACCATCAACCGATTTCATGCTCCGCTAGTAGCTACGAGAAAACGCACAGTCGTGGGCTTGCAGACCCTAAGAGAATGCAAGATAAGAACGCACCATGTTGGGGATACCATTCGAGATCGGGTAGGAGTGATTGCAATTCGGACATATCATCGCGCCTTCCATGACGTGGATCTAAAGTGTCGTGTGTTCATGTGATGAGTGATCATGGCACAGATGGCAAAAAGAATGGGAATGGAGGCACCTCGAGGAGGACATGATGTAGTTTTTGCAAGAATTCGTCGTCGGTCATTTCGGGTTGCTCCAGCGGTAGAGACGCGTCTCCGACCTGTCGTACACACCTATTGTTCAGAAAAAAAAGTGATATTCGGACTAGGAGATGCGAGTACGTGCCAGAGTGGCTGCATCGACGAGGGCGCGCCATTCGAGTTTCGGTAGGAAGTTTTTGATGAAATCGGGGTTGAATTCTTGTTCTTGTAGGTTGATTTGGACGTCACGGAATAGTAACGGGAAGTTGTTGGTAGTGCATCCCCTGGCATGACAAGCCAACAAATTGTGGGTGATCAAGCGGACCATCTTGGATTTGGGAGACCAAGGTGTGTAGTACGTAAGCGATGGAATTAGGCTTTCCGACATGCGTCCTCAATCGCCGTCAATACCAGAAAAAGAATTCACTTACGAAGCTCTCAAACAGTCGCTCCGTCTTGATGGACGTGGTCCACTGGAAATACGGACACCCACGATTACATTTGGACCAGAATTAGGCTGGGTCGAATGCACGCTTGGGAAAACACGGTGCGCGTTACGAATCGATCGACTCTCGCAAGTGTGACATCCCATCCAGTGTCGTTGCTTATGTCGACGCGAAAATGGTCAAACCACCACCAGAACGGCCATTCGAAGGTACGATCACCATCCACTCTGAAATTTCGCCGATGGCCTCTGTCGATTACGAACTCGGTCGGTAGGCCCTCCAGTCTGCCCTCCATTTCTACACGTGTTTATCATTGTGTGTTTGGGTATTTTAGGCCATCTGAAGAGGAAGTCACGATGATCCGAATGCTCGACAAGGTTCTGAGGCGGAGTGATGCAATCGACAAGGAATCGCTTTGCATCCTCGCTGGTCAACGCGTGCGTCATTCCCACCCTCGTGCTCCTTTTTGACGTGCTAAACACGCGACCTGCTAGGTTTGGCATCTGCGCCTTACAGTCCATTGTCTCGCTGACGCAGGCAACATGCTCGACTGTGCTTGTCTCGCAGGCATCGTCGCATTCAAGCACTTTCGCCGATCAGAAGTCGAGGTCATCGGAGACGACGTCATCGTGGTCTGTACCTCGCCGGGAATGTGGTTCTCGTTTATTTAAGTCGCGCACATGCACAGCACGCGCCAGAAGAGCGCGCACCTGTACCGCTCGCTATTCACCACACGCCGTTCTGCGTCACGTTTGCGTTCTTTCCTGATCCGACGACGCGTCCTGTCGTAGATCCTTCATTGTTGGAACAAAAGCTAAGCGCTGGCGCGATGAGTATTGCGCTCAACGCACAGCGCGAGATTTGCGTCTTGCACAAAGCGGGCGGCGTACCAACGGCACCAGACGAGATACTGCGACTACTCAACGTCGCTGTGGGTATTGCAAAAGACTTGGACAAGTTGGTCGAAGCGCGGCTGCGAGAAGACTGGGCAGAACGCAAGGTCGAGGTACGATGAACCCCGCGATGAGGTAGTCAATATTAGGTCTTGTGAATGTCAAAGCTTGTGAAAAAAGCTATTGGTGCTGGCGGGCGTCCAAGATAATAAGGACTGGCCCAGTACAAACGACAAGTAATGTGATGATACACGCCAAACCGTGGTTGGAGAGGAACGCAGACAAGATTCCGAGGTGATGCCAACACCCGTTTTTCTCGAAAAACTATGTAGTTTGTCTAAGTAGTACATTCACTGGCAAGTAATTCGTCAGCAAAGCCACATCCAATAAAATACCAGTCCGCATTCTGAAGTATGCGATGTTCATCTGGTAGTAGTACCTTCAAGTTGGTCGTACTATGCGGAAAATCCCGATACCGTTTCATGTCCCTTTCAACTACCCACGGCCCACTCCATGCACTACTGATTGGCAACTGGAAATTGTTTATGCCATCACACGTGGTGATCGGTTTGGGAAGATGAATCGATGATGGTGTGGGACAGGTCTGCACGGAGTTGCTTGGTGATTTCCTTGTTATCGCCAATTGAAGTCTTCCTCGAGGATGGCGATATCGACATCATTTTAGACGCTCAACGCTTATCAACGATTTTGGGCCCGCCGCAAATTTTTCACTTCTCTCGTTGGTCTCAAGCCCATGACACGCTCGCAACAACGCCTGGCCTCCCAACTCGCTACACCCGACAACGAACTCGCTTCAGGTCTCGGCCAATGCCTCATTTCTGCCCCCCTCCCCTACACCTCCGAGTCTGTCCCGTCGCTGACACATAAAGCGTTTCACAGAGACAAGACATACGTTGAATCATACAGTGCAAGTTACTGTCGTAAACAGTCTCACAAACGTGACGATTCGTTTTCTCGGTTATAGACACTATCTTTTTACCTCGTGATCAACCGTTATATATCGCAGAGTCCAGTGCCAGTAGGCAGAACGCTGCTTGCGACAAGATGCTTGTAGTATTGGGCTGGTCAAACACTACCGTCAGTTACTAGGGACACTTTCTTATACTAGAACAGCAAATGGATAGTTCCACTTACTGTGAGAACGATTGTCCGGACCGTCGTTCCTATGCGCTATAAACCTGTCTCGGACCGCAGTCGTTCCTTGGATTGATCTTCCGAGCTCCTGCATAACGATGGATCTGGGACTGCAAGGCGTACATGTCCTCGTCACAGGTACATCCACCACCCCCTTGTTCAGGATAAACTAATCCTTGATCAGGTGCAAGTGGTGGCATCGGTCTCGAGATAACCAAACTCTTCTGCTGTGAGCCTCATTCTCCATCTCCCCGGAATCCAAATCTAAAAGCACTCTTGTTACCGGCCTCGCATGCCAGCTCTCGGCGCCAAGGTCACCGCGCACTACAACACTCAACGCGACCCGCTCCTCCCGCTCCTACAAACATACCCCACCCTCCACATTGTCCAAGCCGATCTTGCTGACGAAACTGCCGTCGTTGATCTCTTCGCTGCTCTCTCCCGCAGCGACGCTGGCCTGGTCCAGGTGCTTGTCGTCAACCATGCGATTGCAGATCGGCAACGCGTGCCAGTTGTAGACATGACCCTCGCGCGGTGGAACCGCATTCTCAAGGGGAACCTCACGTCTGCCTTTCTTGTGTGTCGAGAGTATCTCAAGCATCTGAGGCAGGCGTCATCCGAGGCAAAGGATAAGGCGGCGATCGTGCTCGTCGGGAGCACTGCCGGCAAGTTTGGTGAAGCGGGAAACGCCGACTACTCAGTGGCCAAGAGTGGTGCGAGTGCCTGTAATGTGGTTCTTTGTCTGGTGCTTATCGATTACGTGGGGTTTCTGTGGATCGTCGATCGGTGTCGCTGGTTGATACAGGGATGATGTATGGCCTGACGATGACGCTCAAGAACGAAATCGTGAAGATTGCACCGCGCGGGAGGGTGAATACTGTCGCACCAGGCTGGGTGTATACTCCAAGGGTGGAAGCGCTCCTCGCGGGCGCAGAGATACGGTACAGCGCCCTGGCAACGTAAGCAACATACAACCACATGTGCACATTGGTATTGCAGGACTGACACAGCGACAGGATGCCGCTCAAGAAAATCGCATTGCCCATTGATGTCGCGACCCAGATCGTGGTCCTATCATCATCAGCGATTTCTGGTCATGTCACTGGCCAGGTATTGATGGTCGATGGTGGAATGGAAGGAAGGGTTCTCAACAAACCAGAAGACATCTAATACGTGTTCTCGTGTATTTAACTGAAGGATTGATCCCAGTGTACAGAATTCATGAACAAACTTTGACAAGTGTATGAGTCGAACGGTGCACTTACATCATAGATCCTATGTGCTACATAAAACCTCGACACTAGCCCCGCCAGATCAATTTCTCATCAGCTAGATACCCGTCTGCGGTAAACTCCGCACCTTCCACCGCGAGCATTTCTATCTTCCTCTGACACTTTTGGCCGGATCCACCACCCTTCCGCGACGACAGTGTGCCCCATTCTCCAAAAAAACCGCCGATGTAGAGATTCGATGCAATGACTCTATGACAAGGTACGAATGGCGCGAATGGATTGTGCCGCAGCGCAGAGCCAACTAGCGTCCAACCAAAAAGTGAGTGAGGATGAACACCGAGATATATGCGCGTAAAAGAACACCAAACCGAAGCGCAGGCCCGGACATGGCATACGCGCGGTTTGACGGAACGCACCTGAGCGTGGGGAACCCTTGCCAAGGGCCTTGCAGAGGGCGCCGTAGGTCGTAACACGGCCACACGGGATCGTTCGTGCAAAATCGTATACAGCCCAATGGTGTTCTGTTACTTTCTGCTCCAACCCAATTCGATGGCGGGGACGAATCGGTGGATGAGTACAAGGAACAGCACTGCAGAATAAACTTGCGCTCACCTTTCCGTCGCGAGTCAGGAACGTAGCACGGGCTGGTCCGTCCAATGGGTACTCTACCGTACCTGCAGATGCAAGCGTGGTGTTAGGAATGAGCGTACAGCAACATGTTGTGCCTACAGGCTGAGGATGGTGCGCTGCCATGCAGGTCGTTGACAGGGGCGGTCACAATTCCATTTCTCTTGGCCCTGACACGTTTTCTCCCTTTGTGCGTGCTCGACTCTGATACGATCAATGTTGAGGAGTCTGATTTCGCTGTGATTGCTGGCATATCATTCCAAGTTACGGTGCAAGTCTGCAAAGACAATGTGGGTGCGGTGGATTCACAGCACGTGATCGGGACGCGTAGAAGCGGGCCGGCCATCGTACAATTTAGCGTGGGAAAGTGAACGTGTCCTTCAACTTGAATTTACGACACGTCGAGGTTGTTCTGGTGCAAAACCTCCTTTCGCGACTTGGATGAGACTAACTACACTTGCTGGACTTTTGTTGCTGGTCTCTCCGGTCTTCGGTGAACCGTCGAGCTCATCTGGTTCGATCGCCCACCCTGGTCTCAAACCTCTCGTCGCCCGCGCAGACGCCTTTCTGTCCGCCGGCCATTTCAGTGATGCCGCCAAGACGTACACGGAAGCCATTTCCCTTTCTCCAGGCGATTACCTTCTCTTCTACAAACGTGCCACCGCCTATTTCTCGCTCAGCAGACATCCCAGTGCATTGGACGATTTCTCCAAAGTCCTCGAGCTAACTTCTGGCGAGTTTGACAGAGCCATCATGATGATGGCGAAGATATACACCAAGGACGGAGACTTTGCTCAAGCCAAGAGCACTCTTGACATTTACGCATCAAAAGCTCCCAGCAGTCCCGCCGTGGACGAACTCATGGTGGACATTCAAGAAGCTCAAACAGCCGCGAAGAAGGCGAGTAATGCCAAGCGCGCTCAACTCTGGACGGTCTGCTCGGAGGCGGCAACGCAGGCTCTCAGAGTAGCCAGTCACAACACCGAGATTCGTCGAATTCGTGCGGAATGCAATCTTGCAGGAGGCGACCCACAAGGTGCCATCGTCGATCTGAGGCTAGTGCTGTCTACCCGTGCTCTGTTACGATACTGATTTGCATGCCCACAGCCGACTTTCGCGTCTCACACAGCCAAGTACTACCTTCCTCATGCGGATATTCCGATTGGCATATTTCCTCCTTCCACCATCCCAATCCACTTCCTCGCATACCTCTCATCTCGCTCCTCTCAAGCAATGTCTACATCTAGATCCCGACTCACCTTCTTGTAAACCCGCTTACAGACTAGCCAAGGCGCTCGACAAGAGTTTCGCCAAACTCGACAAGCATATTCAGGACAACGACTGGATGGGTGTGGTAAAACACGTCGCAGGCCCGTCGAAAGAGTTCCCAGGGGACGGTTTCGCGTCTACCTTTGAAGAGGCACTCCAGCAACATGGTTCCCCGGAGCTCTTGGCTTCCTCTTCCTCTGTACCCATACCAGACGCGCGACTATCGAGCCCGCGGCGCGCGCACATCCTACGGTCGATGTGCCGCGCATATACCAAGCTCAATCTGCCGAAGAAGGGAGAGGTATGGTGTGACGCACTCTTGGCGATGTCGGAGGAGTCGCTCAAGGCTGCAAGTGAAATGATGTCCGAGGGAAGTGCAGAGGTCGACGGATGGATCGGGAAAGGTGAAGCACTACTCATCCGTGAGGAATGGGAGGATGCTGTCAGAGCATTCGAGAGAGCGGCGGAAGGAAGTGGTAGAAGTGACCGCGATGTAAGCATGTTGTCGTTTCCTTTTGATACATTCTTGCTAACCGTACTTGTCTTTCAGGTACTCGGTCGGTTGCAGAAAGCCCAACGACTGTTGAAGCAATCGAAGCAAAAAGACTACTATAAGGTCTTGGGGGTCGCACGGGATGCCGATGCTAAGACCATCAAGAAAGCCTTGTACGCACTCTTGTTGCTGTCGGAATCAACGTATATTCACCTTAAAATCAGTCATAAAGCTGCCATGACTGCCCATCCAGATAAGGGCGGTTCGGAATCCAAAATGGCTACCGTCAACGAAGCGTACGAAGTTCTCAGCAACCCCGGTGAGTCTTCTTAACATTGAACTGATGGAGCGTCGTATCTGATACACTCAACAGAACTTCGTCAGCGCTTCGACAATGGCGACGATCCAAACGACCCGAACTCCCAAGCGGGCAATCCATTTGGAGGCTTCCACCCGGGTAGTGGCGACCCGTTCTCGCAGTTCTTCCAGAATGGTCATGGAAGGGATAGTGGATTCTCGTTCAAGTTTGGACACTAGTATCGATAATCGGTGCTTCAATGCTGGTTTCATGGGCATCATGCTAGACAGTGAGATTGGGATGCTGTGCGACGCGCTGAACGAGACTGAGGACAGCCATGGACTGGGGTGTTTATCGTCACTGTATAATCGCCTTCCCACCACTTTCTTCTTCTCTATTTATAGGGAGGGGGATATACCTTTATTACTAACTGCTCAGTGTGTCCAACGGAATTGAGTGTCCATTCCTGACAAGTGTAAGTAAGATACAGTAGTAGTTCAAAACACATGACATTAGTTCTAGGCTATTAGCTTGAAATCTGTACTTGGTATCCAAACTCCTGCTTTGGACACTTTCTGATCAAGGTTCTTGGTTACTTGGCGCCCGTCCTTGTATCCCCCCGTGGTACCATTCACAGGGGCACACGAAGATGCGTCAGCCGCGGGGAAATTCGGGGTAACTGTTCGGCCGCTCCAGTAAACCGTACCTGTCGATTCAGAAATGGCAATGAAGATAAGGAGCCTTGCTGTAGAGACACACAAAAGCTGCTCTAAAGGGGAGAACGTCTTTCATTGGGCCACGTCAACGGTTTTCTTTAAATATACCATATTCTCACATCAATAGGGGTCAACGAGCGCCATTGATCAAGGAGCGACAACATGGAGGAGAGCCTCCTGCGGGACCTGGACGCAAGGTGCTCTGTCGTTTGTGTGAGAAAGGGAGGGGGTATCAGCTGTTCGAGTGGTCGCATGTCGCAGGAACTCTTATGTCAAAAGAGGTCAAGGACACTTGACCAGCATTCAACTCTTCGGATTTGTTTTCCCCAAGCGACTGGGCGGGAATATACATGACCCATCAGATCCTAAGCGCTTCTCACCGGCATAGATACTTGAACAGGCGAAGGCTCTTTTTCCAGACCGTGTCAGCTCATGCAACAAGGTCACGTCACCGCTGTTTGCGGAGATCATGATGCCCGGGCTCCGATATCGATACGATGGCCGCCAGCAAAATGTCTATATAGCGCCATTGACTGCCAAACCTACCGTAGCTAAGCTTATCGAGCAGTATAGGCACCGTAATATAGGAAGCGATTTACATGCTTTCGGGCTCAGGAGTACCTTGCCTTTTATGCCTTGCTGGCGTTTTGATACTCCATTCAATCCATGTGGTGCTCTGACATGCGACAAATCCAGTTCCTCAGACTTACCAGTATCCTCGTGCAACTTCTCTGGGGCCAAGTGCTGCATCCAATACCACAACCGCCACTCGAGCTAACCATGGGTACTCGTCTGACAGTGGCCCATGCAAGCTGTAACCACCAAAAAAGGCGACCAGACTTCGCAAACGACCACTTCCGGCCTCAGACTCAAGCTAGCGAAATGTAGAACCTTGTACCTACACCGGATGTCCTGTCGTGTTGACAGTAAAAGGCATTGACTGATGCGGACGCGTCTGCTCCCTTACCTTCTTGGACCGCCGGGGGCGGACCAGCATTATCTGTGGGCGAACATATTGGGAGGGACCAGGTATTCGTTGTATAAAGGCTGGATGGGACGCCATACGGCTCTCGACCACTTAAGACGTCCCTTCTCTGGGTACTTGGCTTTCAATCATGTCTCGCTTTTTGTTCGCCGTGTCTCTCTCGACTATAGGCTTCCTTCTGCCATTGCCCATTGTGGGTGCATTCAACATAGCCGCGAACACCAACGTGAGTAGCTCTCATATGGTCTTTTTTTCAACTTCATGTCTCGTTTCAGCTGGCAGTGTAAGCAGCGAAATCTGTTTTCTCTTCGTCGTTCCCTTGAGTCTGCCATCCCACTTTAGATACTGGGGCCAGAATTCATACGGCGCCACCAATCCAAGCAACACAGCAAATTGGCAGCAGCCCATCGGGTACTATTGTCAAGTAGGTTATCATACGTCGTTTGTCCCGTTCTCCCAATTCTACATGAATGACAGGATGCCACCGTTGACATCATCCCGATGGCGTTTTTGGACATATTCAATACGACAGGTGGTCTCCCCTCCGTCAATCTCGCAAACGTGAGTTCAAATATGTCTTCTTACAAGACAAACAGTTTGACACCTCGAGTACTCGCAGACGTGTAGCACATCTTCCAACGGAGTCTTTCCGGGGAGTCAGCTCCCAAACTGCACGTTTCTCGCTCAGGGTATACAAACTTGCCAGAATGCGGGCAAGATTGTGACCATCTCGCTCGGTGGAGCAACTGGTGCATCAACCTTTGCCAACGACGCGCAAGGCCAAGCTTTTGCGCAGATCATCTGGGACCTTTTTCTTGGCGGGACGAGCACGACCCGCCCGTTCGGTAATGCGGTATTAGACGGGTAAGTCTGCATTTCACGACTAACACACCGTTTACGCATGGCTTATTGTTGCAAAGTATCGATATGGACATCGAAGGTGGATCGCAGACGGGATACACGGCCTTTTTGACGACCCTGCGTCAACTCATGGATGGTGGTAGCAAACCGTCAGTACTGTTTTGACACTGGACGTCACTCTGCTGACAATTAGCGGGTTTCAAGATATTATATTACTGCTGGTGAGTAAGGCTGACAACCAAAGACTTCATGACTGCTAAACAGCCTCTACAGCGCCTCAGTGTCCTTATCCAGACGCATATATCGGCAATACAATAAATGCAGTTCCTTTCGATGCTGTCTTTGTCCAGTTCTGTAAGTGTCGCAGACTAAAAGGTTGCGAGGCTCTTGCTCACCCGTCACGAAGATAACAACTACTGCGGGCTCAACAATTATGGAAACACGAACTGTAAGTGATCGCCATTCATCATATATGCGCTATTTATGCATTGCTCTGCCAGGATTGGAACTTTGCCACTTGGTATGAATCATCTGCCACGGTCATTCCATGCCCGTCAGAATGCTTAATTAATGGAATAGGGATAACTGGGCCAAGACGGTGTCTCCTAACCCAAATGTGAAAGTTTTCATTGGTGCCCCTGCCGCTTCCAGCGCAGCGGGATCGGGTTACGTCGACGCCTCAACGATCACCACCATCATTCAGCAGACCCGTAGCCAATATTCGTCATTTGGCGGCGTGATGATGTGGGACATGTCACAGGCATATGGTTCGTGGTGTCTTGTGACTGAATGACCCTTGGTCATGGATGACTAACTGGAAACTAGCCAACAATAGGTATGATATTTCTGTGAAAGACGCCTTGACTGGTGGAGGATCTTGCCAACGACGACGAGTAAGCCTGTCACTTCGACAACCCCATCAACGTCGAGCGTGCCTGCCACCTCGACAACACCGGTTACGACGAGCAAGCATACCACCTCAACAAACCCAGTTACGACGAGCGCACCTGCCACCTCGGCTATGTCGACGACCACAACGAGCACGAGCACTACTACGACAGCCAGCACGGGTTCTTGTGCCGGAGTTTCGCCATGGGTGTCAGACGTCGCTGTAAGCCGTACCCTTGCCGTGTCGTAGTACGTGCTTTCTCTGATAATTTGTCCCCCCACTAGTATGTGGGTGGTAATCAAGTGACGTACAAGTACGACGGTAGTTGTTACCCACCGTTACCTATACTGACAGACAGTTTTCAGTGGCGACCTCTGGACCGCACAATGGTGGACATACAACGACACTCCTGGTGGTATGTATCGCACTAATTTGATCCTACGACGTGCGCGACGATTGACACATCCTCGCCCTTAAATCACAGGTCCGGCAGGCGTTTGGGTGAACGACGGGCCCTGTACGACGGGCGCTGCGACTGCTAAGCTTAATGTTTTTGGAAGTGCGGCACAGGCAACTTTTTCTGCCATTGCTACAAGCAGGCCGTGATGTGATGGAGGGGGGTGGCATTCGATCGAGCTTCATCGACACCCTGGTTGTCGCTGGGTCGAGCTTGTTTTTTCACGTGCTATCATTCATTGCTGGTGATTCTTGCATGAGGAATTTTGGGAAATATGTTGTAATATAACCTGTGGTACGTTGCAGCAGCGTGTGTAAGTAGACAAGGCAAGAACCTCGTTGTCATCAATACCGTGTGAGGGAAACACAGCAACCCAAAAGGCTCAGGTCTGTCCTTCAAAATTCATACGGTGCGCACAGTACCGTTGTAGCGGCCAGTGGAAGTTAGAGCATGGTGGACCGCCGGGCCGCTCGGGCCGTCCGGCGTCATAAGCATGCGGGAAATTCGGTCACAGGTTTGACTCTCCCGCGACAGTTAATTATCCAAAAACTTGAACAGCCCAAAATTTTCAACCAACGTCGTATGTATTTTGAGTCCGCGAGATATTTTCACCCGTCTCACAAGCCCACCTGATTCCGTGGGTCCATCGTTCAACACTATGGATTTTGTCGAGCCTCAAAGTTGAGGGGTGCGGTAATCTGGTTCAATGTCAAGAGCCATTTTGGTAGGATCCATCGATCCTGGATGCCAGAACTCCTAGGTGCGGTTCGGATATTTTTCTGGACTCGTTGTGACATTCCTTCAACATGACTTTCTCGCGGCTCGATGAATTGTCCTTGCGAAATCCCGCTTAAACCTTCTCATGGGCTCTCAAGTGGTTCGCTTATTTGACTTTTCTCCCCTCTTCGCTACGTGATTCTACCGGCCCGCCTGGCCCCTCAGACGAACATATATGCTATAAGAAGGGAGAATTAGGCATTTCTGCCGCAAAAAAATACTCATGCGTTCAAATCCTACGAAGAGGTTCCCTTTGCTCGCTCTTGCATCGTTCAGTACGCTCGCCAAGGCGGTACCACAGACGAGGTCTAGCAGTTGCATCGGCACCATTACCTCGCTTAGTGATGTGAGCACTGCAGTCCAGTGTACGACCGTGAACATCAACGCGTTCACTGTCCCAACCGGTCAGACGTTTAACCTCGACTTGTTGGAGGGCACGACTGTCAACGTGTGTGAGTCATCCTACGTGTGGCGTTGGTTCTGTGTCCATTTGGCAAACGATTCTTTGGCAGTGGGTGAGATCCAGTTTGGAAACCTAAGCTGGGCTGGTCCATTGTTCGAGGTCAAGTGCGTCGATTTCTGGTTCTTGGAGTGCACTTTCTTCCTGACTGACCTTTGCGTCGTCGGGGACAGGGGGACTAATATCACATGTAAGCCCGTCTGGAATATCTTTTCAGCTCGATGCTAAGGCTACGCTTTCAGTCAATGGGAATGGGCAAATATGGGACGGTGGTGGACCTTTTTACTGGGTAAATGAGAATGCGGTGACTATATGCTTCCTCGATGATTGACACATCACAGGATGGTCTCGGAACAAATGGGGTGTCACCAAGCCCCGTCCAATGATGAAGTGCGTGCATCCTTAAAATCGTACACCCCTAATTAACTTTATCGCTATCACAGGATCGAGATTTCGGGCACGTTGTCTGTATGTGACTCTTTGCTAAACATTATCCAAATTGACTTTGATCAGGATGTTCATGTCGTCAATGCACCTGCACAATGTTTCTCCCTGACGAATCCTGGCCCGCTCGTCGTCAGCGGCATCATTGTTGATGACAGTGAGCAATCATTTCGCTTGTGGCTGACATTTCCGTCACCTTTTCCATGTAAAGGTCAAGGAAATTACCCCAATGCTAACAGCAATGGTCTTCCTGCTGGTAACGACATTCAACTCCTATCAGAGGGAAATACTGAGTCAGCCAACAGGGCACAACACGGACTGCTTTCGACGTCAGTGGAAATGACCTTGTTGTTGAAAAGAGGTAACAAACATTCCTATCATTAAACAGTATTGACACAACGCATCCACAGCGTCGTGATCAACCAGGTGCCTGGAATCATTTCCTAGTCGCCCTCAAGAATTTTGTTGACTCGTCTTGCATTCAGGATGACTGCTTGGCTATCAACAGAGGCCAGAATATCGTATTCCAGGACAACTATTGCAACGGTGGTCACGGAATATCTATCGTACGAAGTCTTGGTTGGTCGCTTTCATGCGGAGGATTTCATCACTCCGAACCATAGGGATCGATCACTTCGAACGTTGTTGTCGAAGGTGTCGTCGTTCGGAGCAACACGGTCGTCAACAGGTACTTCATTTCCAACCGACACACGAAAACCAAATGGTCCAATTGACATGAACTATTCTTAGCCAACAAGCGTTCCGCATCAAAACCGACGAGGTCGCGACAAACAGCAGTGTCTCCAATGTCACGTATACCGTACGCGCATCCGCCTTCCCTGGCTGTCTGTCGCGCTCAACCTTGATTATAGGACAACGTTGCGACGAACTGCACATCGTATGGCGTACTGATTACTCAGAGTTACCCTGCTTCGCTCGGGACGCCCGGAAACGGCGTCATCATATCTGTGAGTAAAAGTCGTCCTGAGGAATACAAGTGCTCACCGGATGATGTTGCAAGGACGTGGACTTTTACCCAGGAAGTACTTTTCTGACTGCTGCGAGCAATGCGGTGATGGTCGCTGTAAACTGCGGTGAAGGTTCTTGTATTGGTATGACCGGCGTTCGGGTTGCCTGACGTGAACTAATTTACGAGCTCTGCAGGCACATGGAATTGGTCAGGATTGCAGACAAGTGGTGGGATGGTCGGCCCGATGAACAACATCACAGTCATCACAGGTTACACCCAGTAGATCTAATATTTGTTTATGTGCATACGGGGTGGTTATCCTTATTTCGTAGGTGACATACCGTTGGTAATATGAAGGATTGCATACAAAGGGATCTGGGCCAGGGCTCCATTAGAAGACAACAAACGTAGCTTCTTCTGCACTGGAAACTATGAACGACGTGTAATACGTGGGAAGTCATGAAGAGAAATCATGCGTCCGAAATGATTCGGTTTCTCGAGTGAAGTGAAGAGGAGAAACTCGACATTGCCCATCGTATGCGGTAAGTTTCTGGGAAGGATGGTGGGGAGATGCTCCGCAGGTACTCTGCAACCTCGATGAGATGTTTCGCCTCTGCAAGATCGAGAGGTGTACATCCCATGGCGTCAGGTACATGCGTGTTACAGCCAGCCTTGATAAAAAGTTTTGCCAGTTCCACCTGATTTCTGGACCACCGTAGCTCCAACAACATAACACGGTGTAATATGGTATTCTGACGTTGGTCTCGTGCGTAAACGTTAGCTCCTTTGCGAACAAGCGAGGAGATTATTGATATCCACTTGTCAGTGTCTTTCTTGTTAGAAATATCCGAGGGCTGCGAATCCAATGCAAAGAATAGTATGTCGCAAGGAAGGGGCAGGGCTTGTGAGAGCAAGTAATCAACTACGCAGGGAAACCCTCGAACGATGGCGAGATGCAGAGGCGTGTTTCCAGAACTCAGTGTAGGTATAGGGGAGTCATAGCCAGTATGACGAAGCAATTGCGTGATTTGATGGTATTTTTCTTCACCAGTATCCTCCAAAGTAGTGTAGCATGGCAGGTCATCTTAGGATATATCAGAATCGTGGTCCTGAAGCGACGAAATTATAGATTGTTTACCCCAACGTTGGAATACAGTGAACAGTGAGTTGGGAGGCAGTGATACCTGCTTGAGAGCGTATAATAGCAGATATTCCACAACGGATGGAGGCGCTCTAGACACAGCGATGTAGGAAGGGTCCTTGTTGGTGGTATCGCGAGCAAAAGGGTCGCAGCCAGCCTCGGCGAGAGTTTGCGTAATCTTGAGACATCCATCACCCCGGAGTTTTGACATGGCCACATGTAAAAGCGTATCCGTATCTTTGTTCTCGTCACGGACCTGAACATCTGCTCCTTTTCGGATGAGTAAAGGAATCATCCACACTTGATACCGCAAAGCAGTGAAAAGGATCGCAGAGGGTAATCGTACGGCTTGAGAAATGAGATATTCCACAACCTCGCTAAATCCTTGCTTCACGACAAGGTCCAAGAGTGTTGCGCTACCAGAGCTGCGAGCGAAAATATCACCTGCAACACCAACAAAAACCTTTGCCCACTCCAGACATTTGTCTTGGTTATACAGAAACTGTCGGACTAGTTGAATCAACTTGGCTTCCCATTCTGATGAGAGGTGAAAACCGCCCGTGTTGCCAATGAGTGAACGTAGGGTCACTGTTTGTTCCGTGAAATCACCCTCCAGTAAGGATGAGATGTCTGAAGATGAACTGAACAACGTCAAATAATTGACAATCTCATGGTATCCCTGCTTGGCTGCAATGTGGAGGGGAGTTTCGCCACGTAAGTTGTGAGCTAAGGGGTTGCAGCCGGCGTCAATGAGTATCTCTGCGATCTCCAAGCAAACCGGTCTGTCGAGTGACTGCACATTGGTATGCAGCAAAGTATCTCCGTCAGGATTGAGAACGTGCACATCTCCTTTACTGACAAGCAAGCGGATCACCTCAACTCTCCTCCCCACAATAGTTTGAAATGCTGCGAACAAGATCCTGGGTGGAAGAGGCACATCCCGTGAAAGGAGATACTCCACCACGGACACGAATCCTCGTGCCACAGCAGCGTACATCGGTGGTTTATCATCTGCATCGAGTTCACATGGGTTACATCCAGCCTCAACGAGGAGTTTCGTGATAATAAGGCATTGGTTTTCGTTGGACAATCTCATGGCCATGTGCAGTGGTGTATCCCCATTGTCCGCAAAAGCATCCACGGTCGCTACTCTACATCTCAGCGATTGTGCTTTTTACATTCAGACTGAAGACATACCATGCAGTGTATCCGGGGATGATGATGTATTCATTGAAACCAGGGTCCTGATGACGGGGATGCATCCCATTTCGACTGCGTTGAGGAGAAGCGTCTCTGCGCAACCAGCTTGGACAAGCCCCATTGTGACAAGCTCCAATTCGTCTCCGCCATTTATTTGCTCGTAGCTATCCTCATCGTCGAAGACTGCTTCCAGAAGTCGCCGATTGTCCCAGGGAGTGGCTGCCCACGTGATGAATTCAGCCGTTTGCAACAATCGCCGTATGATATACAGAGGGAATCGATGAGGTTGTACACTGAGGACGCGCGTCAATAATCGATCCGGGATGGTACTTCCATGCGCTAAGAGTAGATCGAGCATTTCTGTATGCCAATGGTCCACGGCAGCTTGTATTGGCATCACCTTGCGTGCGTCGGAACAATCCGCAATCGAGGTATCTGAGTCAACGTCATCTCCATCTAATCCGTCCATATCCGTGTCGTTCTCATCTGAGTCGTCAGCGCCCATTTCGTCGACAGCCAAACCCCAGTGATTTACGTTGGCGCCTCGTAAAATCAGAGCTTTAGCATGGTCGGTTTTGCCAAAGTGTGCAGCATACACGAGCGGGTTGGTTCCCTCCTTTAATGTACGTGCAGAGCGATCGATAAATGTGTGAAACAGAGCATCGGATGCAAACCCGACAAGGATATACATCATGAGATCGTGATCCGAAGTTGGCCACGGAATCCCAGAGCGGGTTGACGGGACCAATTTGCACATTCGTTCCCACTGTAAATTGTGTCGGTAAATGTCTTCTTGCAGCATTTCTATGTCCTTGAAGATACCGGCATTAGCCGCGCCAAGATGAGTGAGATGACTAAAGCCATCGGAAAGCACGTATTTCAAAAGGGGCCGAGACGTGCAGGATGTAGTGACCACGAGGTCTCGCTCCCATGTCGTGTTGGATGATCGATATCTGCATTCCTTCATATCCTCGAGGCAGAACGAAATATAGGCCATGCATAGCCTGGCCAGATGTTCGTGCGCATCTTCCAAGACGATATGGTATCGTGGCAACTTGGCTTGAACGAGATCTCCAACAAGGTATTCCTATGCAGTACCATGTTCGTCAGAGGCCAGAAGGGAGATGGATCAATGAACTCAGCTCACCTTGACACTCATATGAGAAAGGGCGACAATATCGGTTTCCTTGTTGTGAACCACAAGACTCCTGCTGACTTCCAAGAAATCAAGACCCTGTATAAGGATGAACCCAGGATCCAACACTCGTCGTATAGGGTCAATCGTAACCCCTTCGAGAAGCTCGTGCAACCGCAAGGGTCTCAGGGCGGTCACTAGCCACATCAATGCTCGACGAACTAGAACCCCATCTTCCAAGCGTTTGTCAACAGCAATAAGAATTCTCCTATAGGTTTCCTCCAGGCCTCCCGGAAGACTCTTGAGCGCTCTTCTAATTTCCGATACCGATGTACACTTGTCGAGGGTGTCGATCTGACATTGCACCCAACGAAACCTTTAACACGAGGCCGTCAGTCTAAACACTGAGCACGTAGAGCAATGCCTCTCACATGCCGTTTGCTTTTGTGCACAATTTGGATCGAATCTCCTCTTTCAACTCTCCATCGAATGTCCTCAATCGACCTCGTGAGTCAAGCACTCTCGTAATATGTAGCAGGATATCTGCCGACAATTCGTGGGTCATTTTATCCATTGATATGCATGGGAGATCGAGATGAGAAAGCCTCTGGACAATGTTATGGAGTGGCCGGCTTGTGACGAACAACCGTATGCCACCATTGCACACGATGAGGCCGTCAAGGAGAGTCTCCACCTCTCGACATTCGTCAAGTGCGTCAACGACCACCAATGGTTTGCGAGGGCATAACTCCGCAACTCTGGATAGATAGCGTGCCAGTCCATCGACGCTGTAGAAGGTATCCACACGACTGTCGGTCCCCTTGAGTAGCTCGTCGAGCAAAGCCTCTGGGTCCATCACGATGGGACAGAGTTGTTCCGTCAACTGAGCGAGGAGGGAGCACATCACTTCCACACAGCTCGTAGATCGTGCGGTCCGAAAATCGCAATAGAAATAGACTAGGAGTTCTCCATCCTTCTTCGTGTTGTCCAAATCATTGATGACGGAAGAGCTATTTGCGAGGTCAAGCAGCTGAACCTCGGGAATAGATGGTCAGAAAAACGCACGCTAAAACAGTTTTTCCAGCACCAGCTACGAAACCCATGTGAGTAACAGAGTAACAGAACCATTTGAACCGTGAAAATGATACCTTTGCCCTGTAACCATAGGAACGTGTCTTTCCCTTCCCTCCATGACTTATACGCATCCGTAGCAGGTAACCACGTGCATGTATCAGATTGACGTATTGAGGATGTCTCGCGATGCTTCCGAGAACAATCCAATGCACGCAGTATTCCCAGCAACTTGTTAAGTTTCCCAGCTGGGTAAAGATATCGTTGGTGAGACGCCTGATAGACCAATGGATTTCTGCACGTACAAACAACTTCCTTCCTTTGATGTTCTGTCGTGCTATCCTTTGTTGAGGCGGATTGAGATTGCTCTTGAACTTGCACGCGTTTGTCCCTGGTATAACCAATGATGAGCGTACACCGTAGACGTTACTACATGATTGTAGGACCCACTTAGTTTTAGATGGCATAGTCTGCCTAAACACTT
This sequence comes from Boletus reticuloceps, assembly GCA_018397855.1. Lineage (NCBI taxonomy): Eukaryota > Fungi > Basidiomycota > Agaricomycetes > Boletales > Boletaceae > Boletus > Boletus reticuloceps. The sequence goes on from JAGFBS010000015.1 coordinate 1,130,314, forward strand.
CCCTCTCGTAATTCCTGTGGAACATTGTCGTGAGCGAACTTCTTCTAAATAGCCCACACTCACCAGATGTCCGTCGTCAGCAGGAAGTGAAAGTGTGCCTTGCGTGCACAGAAAAGTGTGATGGCCAAGTTGATCCCGTCTTCTCCGTGCCCGGTTCTCCGAGTCGTCGGGGTGAACCCAGAAAACACCTGTACATCATCATGGTCGATGTTGAGTAATCCCTCCATCCTTTTCAACGTATCCAAACACGTTTCAGGTTCTGAATCAGAGAGCCAGTCCACCAGGCGGTCATCAAGCAGATAATGACGTCGCAGCAGTGGATCATCCAAGACTTCGAGGATGGCACGGGAAGTGTCGCTGATGGATTGAAGTTCGGATTCGAGCCGAACAAGAGAGTATTGTTGGGTTTTCCTAAGGCCTCTGGCGGTAGAATACTGAGCGATAGCATTCTGGACGTGCTGGGTAGCTGGAACGATGGAGCGTAAAACACTCTTGACAGAGTCCATAAGGTGAGTTGTGATGAATCCGTAGGACTTGCTGTAGGAGGCGGTGCAACGCTGGGCAATTTTTCTGTGATAAGGTAGTGAAACATAAAACTCAACATCAAAGCAGAACATGTACATATGCATACAGAAGCAAATACAGTACTCGATGAAACATATCAGCCAAGAGATACACGATCAAAACCCATCCAAAGGCATCGAAGCATAAATCGACTCCCTCTCCATCTTCTGCCTCAGGACAATAGCCGCTTCCCTCTTGACCGACCTGTCCCGAGCATTTCGTACGATCAACTTGTCCTCTTCTGTCATCTCCACACGTAGTTTCAACTGATTCTCCTTGTCTGCACGTATGTGAAGGTTCATGAACCTGATCGAAATGTATTTAACAAGCACGAGAGAAAGGAGATGGACTTTGCTCACTCCATGCACGAAGCAACCGTCATGGGCTTCTCGAAGCTTCCGCCAGTAAGTCCGGACAGCATCGTGAACGGCTCCTTCCCCCTGGCCAACTTCATTGGGCCCGGAGGAATAGGAAGCGGACAGGTGATTGAAAAGTCACTGTCGTTGTTGACGAACTCGACGAGTCCGAGCGGATTATTACAATGTACCGGGTTGCCATTCAGTTTCTCTCTCTCGCCGCTCCACATCGTGTCACGCATTTGGGTAAGGGGGATATGTCCGGATCGGCCGGGAATGTGGGAGTGAAAACGGTTGATCTGCAGCATGCCTTCCATTTTGTCCGAAATGGGCTCGTCGGTGAGGAAGAGCTTGACGAAAGAATAGACATCGGAGGGCTCGATGGCGATGTCAACGCGGATCATGAACGGAACTTTGAACCCAATCTCCTTTTTCTTGTCGTTGACGAGATTCAAGTCGAGAGCGGCGCAGACTTGGAGCATGGTGGCGAGCGTGACGTTGCAAACAAAGGTTTCTACGAGCTTCCTTGTGCCCTTTGGACGATCGGATGGGGTGCACCAAGCCTTGTGACGCGGCCTAGAGTACGGTTAATACCTCGAAAGGGAGTCTAGTCTATGTCGTTGACGTACCAGTCTTTCCTTTGGCACTCCTTGGAACAGTACCACACGCTTTTGCACTGTGAAGCCGTTGCGATGAAAATTTCGTACAAGGAAAATTGAACGACCTACTTGTTTACACGTCTGCAACTTTGGGCGGGTCGTAGAGCATGTCGTGCACTGAGTTTGGGACGTGTTCTTAATCGCCTTGCTGACCTCACGAGGGGTAGCCATCATACGGAACAACTCTTGGTTGAGAGGATGCGTCGTATGAACGACATGGATTTCCTTCTTGGCATCCATTGCGTTGAGTGCAACGTTGGGTGGTGGACTTGGGAGAGATCTGAGTCTCGTCGACAAACCCCTGAATCGGTGCCTATCATTACATAAGCGAATAACCCACTGCGGTGCACTCCGAGTCTTTTACACCAGGACTCGGTACTTGACCGCAACGGAGCTGGCATCGCTTCTAGGATCCAATTTGATCATGTCGAGGTCAAGGTAACATGTGCAACGCCAGTACTGAGTTGTCAACAAAAGTTGGGCCATGGGTCGCGTCCGTACCACTCGGTGAGTATCATCCTCGGATCATGAGGGGTTCTGCTGAAAATGTTGAAGTGGGTGATTCGTAACGAGATATAAGGTATCGCTGTGGTTGTCCTTTTTTTCTGTGGTAGAACACTGTTGTAGCGCTGGGAGGCAGTTGACATTGTAGGTCGAGTCGTGGTGTTTGACTTCGGCTATTGGATGGGTATAGCTGACGTGATCCGCAGAATTCAAACACCAAGGCCCGGATATAATTATAATTCCCAAGCTGATGGCAAAGTTGAACGTTGAGGCCTGAGGCCTGAGGTTCGTCTCCGCTATGACGGGCACGTGTTGCCTAGTTGGAGCCCATGGCCTGGATTAGCGTTACCCAGCAATTCGACAGCAAGAACCCCATGCGAACGGCACACCAACTGAATGCTTTTCTCGCCTAACCGGATTGTCACTCTGACGGGCGTGTTGTCATCCTACTCACAACCAGTGTCGTTCTCTCGCACATTGATGTATTGACAGGTGACTTCCTTGAGAACTAATCTCGAACAAGCAAAAATGGTCGGAATGTAAATGATTGAAAAGGTATGTCACACGAGTCCAAGTCCATCGTCTAGTACTCTATTGTTCAATGCCTCAAAGCTCGTCGCTCACGACATGTTTCCCCTTTTCTCCCTCAGGCTGCGGCCCACCCACTTTCTCATTTATACCATCTTTCAATCCAACCCTTTCAATCCATTCCTCCGTAATTGCATTGAACACGTCCGGGAATTCTATGTGCGGCCAGTGGGCGCCATCCATTGTCTGCATACATGCGCGCATCACCAAACAGACGATCTAATCAACACACGGTGACCATGTCTGCGCATTTACGTACCTTTGTGGTTAGCTGAGGCAAATACATGGCCACCTTTGAAGACTCGGCCAACTTGTTCCAGTCAGCGACGGGGTCCTTGAACGACCTCCCTGCTTCACATCTGATAGATGAGGTGCATATATCCAGTACGCACCTGGAGAGGGAGGACCGAAAGAACAGGTTGGGGGATCGTGAAATTACCTTGGTCGTGAGCAGATTTCCATGTCCCGTACTTGTTCTTGCCGCATGTATCCTCGTTAGCATGGACGTTACGGAAGAGAGCTCGACACTTACACCGCTGGTATAGAACATCAGCGCTAGTGGCAAGAACGAACAATCATTGTCGAGTCACGCAAATGAATGGAGAGAACTTACAATGGTTGAACCCTTGTCTACTAAACCTCTCCACGAAGTAGTCTTCTTCCTCCTGCGAAAAGAATGGAATCGGAGGGATCTAGAAACACGTTGGTCACTGGAAATAACGAAGAATAAAATGACTCGCCTTCATACCATCCCACGCTCCCATGAACGTTGTAGAACTGCGCAAAAATGACTTGGGTGGTGGACTCGCGACGCTCCTTAGTGTACCCCTCAACGTGCGTCTAACATCTGTATTCAGTTCGACGATGGCTACGGACGTGTTTCTTGCGAAAAAGACTTGGTAGGACAGTGTAGGTATCTCGGCTGACAACGACTCGATAGGTTCAAAGTCGCCCGCGGAAGGCAAATACTGGCAGAAGTGAGAATACGGACAGGTACTTGAATCGTTGTACTCACTGGAATTGTCACGCCGATCACAGCAGAGAACACATCAGGGCGTCTCCTCGCAGCCTCGTAGCACGCGACCGAACCCCAATCGTGGCTTTGTCAACAGCGAGTCAGTGTATGTATTTGACAAACAGTCTGCGGAGCGTACCCCATGCAGATCGCAGACGACACCCCAGCGTGCTCAAGAACACATGTCAGGTCGCCCGCAATGTCCGCCATGGTGCTCGATGATTGGATGTCGGAAGGGTGTGTAGACCCTCCAAATCCACGAACGTCAATGGCCAACAGACGATAGTCGTTCTGAAACGGATACATAATAGACGGGCGATGACTTGCAGAAAGCTAGGAGAATACCTTGAAATGTTCAACCTGTCGGGCCCAGCTGCTCCACAGACTCGGCCAGCCATGTACCATTAGAATGGTCGTTTTCGCCAGGGGGTTAATATCGACGTATTCTGCGCCATGGGACAACAGGTTATAAAGCGCATATAGGCAGCGGCGTACTCACCAATGGTAATGTTTAGGGTCTGATCGAGGACTCTGTCTATGGCAGGACATCTGACAGCGTTTGTATCATACTCGCCCGGGTTGAATACGGCCAAGGCAAGCACAATTGCTGAATGAGAGAGTAGCCAGCCGGCGGTGAAGAAGCGGAGTACACGAACCATGGAGAGAAACGGGGTTGGAAAATGGATTGGAATGAAGGGGGGAGACCTTTTATACTCCAGGAGAGATGCGACGGCAATCCATCTGCAAAAAAGAACCGAGCCTGAGTCAAATGCCAACCAAGCTTCCGGAATCAAATGCTCGCCAAGGAGTGGCCCTGGACAAGATACACGTTTAGAAGCTAGTCTTGGATGTCTTTGAGTATCCAGAGACATCCAGCCACGAGACAGGCGTGACTGCTCGTATACAATTCTGGCATACAGAACGGCTACAAACTAGGAGACTGCAATGTTATTCGTACGCAAGGCTCGTTGAAACCCACAGGAAGTGCAGAAGTGAATGATGACATTCAGCCGGACAGGGGGCAGGGGGACGACGATCGTAGAAGCAGGCCCATAAAAGTTTCAAGAAAGATAAAGAATTATTCGTCGGGTTCGTGCAAAAACAATGCTGGATTATGCATGCAGCACGCTCCGGAGAACCAGGATGGGGAGATTTGCCACCATGGCATGATGGTCAACTCTGATGACGGTGGTGCTGTAGTGCTGGACTACAGGCATGCATGGATATATTCCCTCCTCCGTTCCTCCCAACTCTGCACCGGCGGAAACTTGGCCGCGACGCAGTAAAAACTGCGTAGAGATGATAAGGAAAAACGGGGGCTTTTCACGAAACATGTGGGGCACCGAGCACAGAGTGTCGAGTCGCGTGAGACCGTCCGGGTTGTTACCCTGTTTGTACGGCACCTTGAGTTCTTGGGCCTCCTCAATGTATATCAATTTTGATCTTCTGAGCGTCGTCAGCCACCCAGAAGTTGTCTATCTTTTCGAAACATAGCTTGGAGAGCCATGAAAAAGCCATGGATTCAGCTGTTTGGAGGTAAAAGCGGAATTCCTGAAAGGAGAAACAAGCCGGTGTAAATCCTGATCAAGGCTTCACGTGAATCAGAAATCGACCACATTGGCATATATGCGGTCGCGGTTCTCCCGATCGTTCAAGTGCTCCCGCCGAAGCTCGCCATAGGATAGCTTTTGGCCCGTCACGATGGACAGTTGGTCAAGTTTTTCGAGTATGAAGTAAAAGAGATGGTTGAAGAAGACCATAGAATGCCAAAAATATTCGCCCCCATCGTCCCGGTGCTTCCTCCATCACGTCGCGACGCAGCGATTTGAAGTTGTCTGGTGGTGGGTATACCGGCGGAACAAGACTCAAGTCGGTATTAATTTTGTAGGTTAGTAAAAGAAAAGACGTACATGACTTTCCCTCCGAAGCCCCGATGCTAATGGGGAGAGTGAATACCAGGTTGGCGATATTCCCATTCCGGAGCTCTGGAGAACTTCGCAGCAGTTCATGTATATAACGAACCAAATTTTGCTTCTATTAATGATCTTCGCGAGCAGACGTTTATGGGCTGCCAGCAGCCATGTGTCTTGCAGACTTGCACCGTAACTTGAAATGATACTTATGCCAGCCATCACAGCGAAATCAGACTCCTCAACATTGATTGTATCAGAGTCGAGCACGCACAAAGGGAGAAAACGTATCGGGGCCAAGAGAAATGGAATTGTGACTGCCCCTGTCAGCGACCTGTGCCTACAGGCTGAAGATGGTGCGCTGCCATGCAACTTGTTGCTGTACGCTCATTCCTAACACCACGCTTGCATCTGCAGGTACGGTAGAGTACCCATTGGACGGACCAGCCCGTGCTACGTTCCTGACTCGCGACGGAAAGGTGAGCGCAATTTTATTCTGCAATGTTGTACTTGTACTCATCCACCGATTCGTCCCCGCCATCGAATTGGGTTGGAGCAGAAAGTAACAGAACATCATTGGGCTGTATACGATTTTGCACGAACGATCCCGTGTGGCCGTGTTACGACCTACGGCGCCCTCTGCAAGGCCCTTGGCAAGGGTTCCCCACGCTCAGGTGCGTTCCGTCAAACCACGCGTATGCCATGTCCGGGCCTGCGCTTCGGTTTGGTGTTCTTTTAAGCGCATATATCTCGGTGTTCATCCTCACTCACTTTTTGGTTGGACGCTAGTTGGCTCTGCGCTGCGGCACAATCCATTCGCGCCATTCGTACCTTGTCATAGAGTCATTGCATCGAATCTCTACATCGGCGGTTTTTTTGGAGAATGGGGCACACTGTCGTCGCGGAAGGGTGGTGGATCCGGCCAAAAGTGTCAGAGGAAGATAGAAATACTCGCGATGGAAGGTGTGGAGTTTACCGCAGACGGGTATCTAGCTGATGAGAAATTGGTCTGGCGAGGCTAGTGTCGAGGTTTCACGTAGCACATAGGATCTATGATGTAAGTGCACCGTTCGACCCATACACTTGTCAAAGTTTGTTCATCGATCCTTCAGTTAAATACACGAGAACACGTGTTAAATGTCTTCTGGTTTGTTGAGAACCCTTCCTTCCATTCCACCCTCAACCATCAATACCTGGCCAGTGACATGACCAGAAACCGCTGTTGATGATAGAACCACGATCTGGGTCGCGACATCAATGGGCACTGCGATTTTCTTGAGCGGCATCCTGTCGCTGTGTCAGTCCTGTGATACCAATGTGCACATATGGTTGTATGTTGCTTACGTTGCCAAGGCGCTGTACCGTATCTCTGCGTCCGCGAGGAGCGCCTCCGCCATTGGAGTATACACCCAGCCTGGTGCAACAGTATTCACCCTCCCACGCGGTGCAATCTTCACGATTTCGTTCTTGAGCGTCATCGTCAGGCCATACATCATCCCTGTATCAATCAGCGACACCGATCGACGATCCACCGAAACCCCACGTAATCGATAAGCACCAGACAAAGAACCACATTACAGGCACTCGCACCACTCTTGGCCACTGAGTAGTCGGCGTTTCCCGCTTCGCCAAACTTGCCGGCAGTGCTCCCGACGAGCACAATCGCCGCCTTATCCTTTGCCTCGGATGACGCCTGCCTCAGATGCTTGAGATACTCTCGACACACAAGAAAGGCAGACGTGAGGTTCGCCGTGAGAATGCGGTTCCACCGCGCGAGGGTCATGTCTACAACTGGCACGCGTTGCCGGTCTGCAATCGCATGGTTGACGACAAGCACCTGGACCGGGCCAGCGTCGCTGCGGGAGAGAGCAGCGAAGAGATCGACGACGGCAGTTTCGTCAGCAAGATCGGCTTGGATGATGTGGAGGGTGGGGTATGTTTGTAGGAGCGGGAGGAGCGGGTCGCGTTGAGTGTTGTAGTGCGCGGTGACCTTGGCGCCGAGCGCTGGCATGCGGGGCCGGTAACAAGAGTGCTTTTAGATTTGGATTCCGGGGAGATGGAGAATGAGGCTCACAGCAGAAGAGTTTGGTTATCTCGAGACCGATGCCACCACTTGCACCTGATCAAGGATCAGTTCATCCTGAACAAGGGGGTGGTGGGTGTACCTGTGACGAGGACATGTACGCCTTGCAGTCCCAGATCCATCGTCGTGCAGGAGCTTGGAAGATCAATCCAAGGAACGACTGCGGTCCGAGACAGATTTATAGCGCATGGGAACAACAGTCTGGACAATCGTTCTCACAGTAGTAAGTCGTTTGCTGTTCTAGTATAGGAAAGTGTCTTTAGTAACTGATGGTAGTGTTTGACCAGCCCGATACTACAAGCATCTTGTCGCAAGCCGCGTTCTGCCTACTGGCACTGGACTCTGCGATATATAGCGGTTGATCACGAGGTAAGATGTTCTGTTCACGACAGTTGCACTGTATGATTCAACGTATGTCTTGTCTTGTATTCCGAGAAGAAGTGGAATACGACATGGTACATACGGCCCACAGGGAAGGTGTTTACCAGGGCCGCACCAGGGAAGAAATAGTAGTTGGATTAAGTTAAGTCTATCATTATAATGATGTTGTCATTTTGCAGCACCATCTCTCGGCACAGACGCAGGACCGTCATGATCGTCCACGCGGTAAACCTGGTGCGCGCGCCGTCAAAGGCCAACACCCGAGCGCGATGTCCATGGGCTGACTCACATTCAAAAGGCGGGTCTCAAGTCGTCAGGTGCCTATGCGATGCTCTCGAGGGGTGGATAGTCCTTTGTTGTAGCGTTGCTACAAGCCAAATCCGACCCTCTCATAGATGAAGCTCTTGCTTTCGTGCACTCTACATGGAGCACGTGTACTTGGACATTGTAGGAAAGTCATACCTCCGCGATGTTGGGCCACAGCGTATCCGATAATGACAAATCCAGCCCGCGACTACCCATCAAACACTTCAGGCCAGTCGAGAACCAGCCTTTTACTGATCTGAGATGTTAGCCTTACTCCCATTCTACAAGTGTAATGTCGATCCTTGTCTGCGTTCAAAGAAACAAAATGTCGCTCGAAGTATTTGAGCGTAAATGCCGTGGTGGCCTCATGCCTCGCTAGGGCACGGTCTATTGCCAGCAGTGCGGCGAATTATGAGAATTCCATGCCGCGACGGCGTCCAGTAAGTAAATAGGCCTGGCCAGTCAACGCAATCACTTGTTCATACCACACGTTCCCGGACCAGCCGTCGGACTCGGAACGACATCATTTCGCTTAGTCTATCTTCCAGTCGCCCCAAAACGTTACTCATGTCACCCCATCCTGGTCTATCCACTACCCTTATCTGCCCTCTTCATTGAAGAACTTTGCATGCCGCCTGCAAACTCGTACAGCTGAGTGGGATGAAGGACAAGGAAGTGGTATTCGATATCTGCAATTATTGACGTGAAGCGCAAACATGGATGGTACAACAGTCCGGTGAGTGTGAACTATCTATCTCTTACACAGCTGCCTTCCCGGTGGGTATCAGTGGAAAACTGGAGGAGTGTAGGCTGTGTTTATCTTGCTGTGTGCTTATCTACCCTAGTGGCACAAACGCAACGATGACGTTATAATTAGACAACTCAACCGAACTACGCCGCAGTCGGTGGCTTATCGAGGCGTTACAAAAATGCATCAACGGCCCGGGTTGATCACGCCCCACGGCCGTCTCTCCATCATGCAAGACATCGAAGTCAAAATCTCCCTTGTCACCAGACTTTCAGGTCAGTCCCGCCGTCCTCCGAGTCTTCATGCCAGTGACACACTGGTTGCCTTTTGGATGCCAACGTCAAATAGACCAAGACCTGGAAGATGTCGTGTCAATCTCAGACCATGCATACCGCGATGCAATGTGTGAGTTATGGACTTTGCGCGTCTTACGCCGAACATTGTTCGATGACGTGTTCACAGCGCCAGGAGTCAGTTTACTCACGGGCGGAAAACTAGAACTGATTCCTGGTCTATTTCGCGCCATGACGCGATGCTGCCTGATGGACGGCGAGTGCTACATTGCGACAGAAGTGTCTACGCAAAATATTGTCGGTACCGCGCTTTGGTTTCCACCAGGGAAACAACTATGGGATACGTACGTCAATTGTTTCCCTTTGAGCTATTTCCGTAATCTAAGTCGTACATGCGTAGGGATGAGTTGAGGCAAGCTTCTGGGTTCGACGTTTTCTATGATAAATTAGATCAAGCCACCAAAGATTGGTGGATCAATGAGGTGAGTTTTCTTTTTCTTTTGTATGCGAGTGACAGATGATTACTTTTGAACCTTTAGTACTGTGGCCAGGTTGCGGCGTTTCTGAAGGAACATTATGGACCCGAGGTAGATGGTCAGAATATATGGACTTTTTCCCTCTGTTCTAACCATAGCAAAGACTCAGCAAGAGAGTTGGTGGTTGAATAACGTCGCGGTACTGCCCGAGTATCAGGGAAATGGGATCGCAACGTCGCTCCTTCACAAGGTGCTGAAAAAGGTAGGATGATTTGTCCGTGTGTGTGTATTAATTGTTTATTTATTTCAGGCAGCTACTAACGAAGCGATTGGATTGTGTACCGACAGCGAGAAAAATGTATGTTTAAACTTTAAAGGCGAAAGAGGTCTGTCATTGACTAAGTGGGTGCCAATAGGTCGTGTTCTATAAGTCACTTCGCTTCAAGGAGATCGGTGTCTTCCACATCCGCCATCCAGTGGATGGCAGTGATGTCAAGGTATGGGGTTTTAAACAGTACGGACTCGGGGTGAGGACATAGGTATAGCGTCCGAACTATGAATATAATGGCCTTGCATCTCAGTGCGCCGATGAGTCTGGTAGTCCCTGGGACGTCGAGACACATCTATCAGACACGTAAGTTATTGGATCGGTTCGAGCAGATGCATGTGCCTGGGGAGGACATGCTTCCTCCCATCTAACACTTGATTGGTTCAGACGTTGACCATTTATGTAAACGTCCAGGCAGAGCTGACATGTCGGTACTTGTTCGAGATGCTACGTAGTTATAAAACATCAAGTGTACGTACGTTGTCGAGAAGTTCAGCCAGCGGAACACTCTCCTGAAACTGTACAGTGATCAAGCTATCAGCCGCAACCCGTCTGTAGTCCATTGCCCGTCGACCCGTCGATGCAAGCGTAACCAAGAGTGCACCGAACGGTTGTCTAAGACACGCGACAAGCCGTCGTGCTCGCGTCTCTTTGTCGATTGGTAGCATATGCGTGCGACCAGGGGTTGACGAATATTCAGGTTCAGCAAATGACGAGGCAGTGTCATTGAGTTCCTCGTCTGAGATCGCTTCGTTGTCTGTGTTGGGAGAGGGTGGCGGCGCGACCTCGTCTTCTATGAATGTGGCGCTACGCATATGCTCGCGGTCTAGGACAGTATCCAACCACGGGTAAATCAAATACAATGGCTTCATCCGCGAGAGATCTTGCCTCGTCCTGATCTCCACCATCCCAAAGGCATCAGTTTCCACGCGATAAATACGACCTGAACGAGTTCGATAAGGCGTAGTAAGAGGTGGGAGTTCGAAAGCGATACAAGCATCAGCAAAAATTCCAAAGTCTATCCTCACCTATGTTGCATATATAACACCTGTTGCACCCATTAACATCCCCCTGTAACATAGTATGATGTAACATACATAATTTCTATGTCGTACTACAGTAGCATGCTGTTACATAAGGCTCAGCGCTCAGCATCGACATAGCTCACTGTAGTCTGTTGTTGTGATTTGCCATTTAGTTCCATTCAATCTATAGTTGTGATAACCATTGGTTGAACCAAATGAATAGGCAAAAACACTACACACCACATTACTTATTTACCGTAGCATACATACTACATTCCAAGTATTGTAAGTAAGCGGAAAAGTGGTGACAAGAAAATGTAGCAAGGAGCGACAAAAAAATTGCATTTCAGGGGGAAAAAGGATAGAAATATAAAAAAAGCTGCAGCAGGGAAAAGGAGAGCGTTCGGGCTCGAGTAGATACAGTCCAAGGTGGGAGACAAGCAGTCACACTTAAATGGACACAGTCGGGCTCAAAATGGCATGGTGGGGGCAGGAGACGAGCTGTTGGGCTTGAAACCATGCGGTCACCAGGGGACGAGCGATTGGGGCTCGAGTTGACACAGTCGTCAGTTGGGTGGAAGACGAGTGGTTGCACTCAAATAGATGCGGTTGGGTCGGAGACGAGCGATCGGGCTCAAAAGGACTTGGTGGAGGTGGGACACGAGCAGCGCTCGAATTGACACAGTGGGGTGGGAGACAAGCAGCCAGGCTCGAAAGGGCATGGTGGAGGCGGGAGACAAGCGGATGTGTTGAATGGACGCGGTTAGGTTGGAGATGAGCGTTCGGGCTCAAAAGGACACGGTTGGGTCGGAGACGAGCATTCGGGCTCAAAAGGACTTGGTGGAGGTGAGACACGAGCAGTGCTCGGATTGACACGGTTGGGTGGGAGACAAGCAGCCGGGCACGAAATTTGGGCATGGTGGAGGCGGGAGACAAGAGGATGTGCTGAATGGACGCGGTTGGGTCAGAGACGAATGTTCAGGCTCGAAAAGACCTGGTGGAGGGTGGGACATGGGCGGCGCTCGAATTGACACGGCTGACTCGGAGGGGTGGGGGATGAGCGGTCGGGCTCGAAAAGACATGGTTGGAGTGAGGCGAGTAGTAGGTCAGCACCCCGCCTTGGTGAGTTGGCGTTGTCGTATCGTATCGTGTTGTTGGGACTTTGAAAAATTTCAAGCACACCAACAGTTGCTTACTCAATCAGTTCACACCACACCGCTGACGCGGCCCAGGTCAACTTACATACATACATGCCACCATCACTGCACTGCCAACCCTTTCGTTCAACTCGTTTTGAGTCGCGGCGTGCTGCGCTCGTTGCGACGCCTGTACCGTCACCATTCCCATCAATTTGGACGCCATATCCATCGATCCCGCGCTTCCAATCGCACTCAACGTCTCTCCTCGCCTCTTGGATCTGTATGTGGCCTCCTGGCCCTGTACCTCGAGTTTGCGCGATCGTTTCGACGTTGCGCTCGTTCCTGTCACTCTCAGGACCTATCCCATCGTATCCGCCGCCTTCGACAATGGTTTGGCGGTTCCAATCGCCCTCGACGACTTTCGACACCTCCAGTGGACCTATGTGGCTTCCTGGGCCTATACCTCGACGTAGCACGTTCGCATCGACGCAGCGCTCGTTTCCCTGCTCTCTGGACGTTCTTGGGTGCTCTGGGGATTGTCTAGTGCGGCCGCTTTAGTTTCCGGCTCATCTGGCTCATTTCGAGCTTCTCCAGGTATGTCCTCCTGCTCCCATGTCTCTCAGCGTTCGTGTTCGCGTTCTGACGCGTTCTGCAGCTCGTTTGGATTGTCCCTAGTGTCCTTGTGGTGGCTAGATGGTCCCGCTGTGCCCGTTTGGTCGCCGGTAGGTACGTCGTCACAGCTCTTTTTTTTTTTTCCTTTCTCCCCCTCAAGTTGACGCTCTGGCGGGTTCGACGCTGGCACTATGGCTGCACCATCACCAGTGCATGACGACAACACCACACGACGACGTTGCGCCAGCACCCACAAGTAAACCCGTGACAGGTGCGGGTACAGCCTGAGGTTTTCGCTGGGTATGGGTTTTCGCCGGGTACCGGTACGGGTACACCTATGTTATTCCCTACTGTCACCTGGTCCCCCGGTTTCCAAGTGGCATTCTCAACACTCGCTGGCGTCATGGGAACAGTATGAGTGTCGCGGATACCTTCTTTTTGAATAGATATATTAATATGCGTACATTTGAACAGTACAGAGTGCACGTGTTTTGAATGTATTGGTTGTGGACACTTATTAATGGTAGTCGACATTGATCAATTCAACTTTCGAGTAGACTATGTACACGTTGGCGCAATGGCAGGAGGCTATGGTAGCTGATATCGGCAATGGTCCGTATGTAAATAGGCACTACTGACTACAGGTGACGACAGCAACAATGTAATTATGGCATGTGCAACTGCTACTTTTCCTTTTTGCAGATGAAGGAAGCTTCATCCGACTCGCCACAAACCAGGGTGGTGGAAGCTCGTTAAGGCGGCCGTATAACTCCAGAGCCACGTCGAGGTTGAATGAAGAAGTGTTAGCTGCAGAGATGATACTCTCCATCTCTGCATCCGGAATGGGTGATGGGAGGTGTGATGTTGCTTGTTCGTTGAAAACGGTGATGTGGGCGGGCAGACAGCTGTTGTAGCTACCAGACTCTCCAGTCCATGCAATAATGCTCACATCTCCAGATCCGGTGAGAATGTGTGCCAATAGACGCCCGAGCGAATCTTCCCCTTCACCATATATTGCAGGTATACCAGCAACCGAGAAAATTCCCAGCAACGAGTATGCGGCGTCCTCGATCAGCGTCGTCTGCCGGGTTGAAGCGAGGCGTAATTTTTCCCGAATGCTTGTTAACCCTGGGCGAAGTGCCATCAATTGCTGTGCAGACACCCCAGTGGCTTGCTCCATCTCTGAGATGACTTCCAGTGATTCCTTGTGGTTTGGTACTTCCAGGTTGAGATAAAGAGTCCAATCTTCCGTGTAGAAGTGGATGACATTGGCAGCGATGTATTCCTGAAGGGTCCAGGCACGAGTATTCCAGATGCTCCTCACGAGAGCACCGTGCAGTGATGAAGAGTGAACACCACGGAGATAGACGATCGTCAGGACCGAGCCCTGATACCACTTGAACATCGCCACCAGGGCCTCTTGGAGCACGAAGTGGTCTGACTTATCGATACAACATGTATTGCTCCATGCCCAATTGAGTCTGGCGTCACGAGGAATCTTGCAGAACATTTGTAGCTTGCCATTGGTCAGTGATTCCTCCAGATCGTACACCGCTATGTGTATCACCTGGTGGTACAGTGGTTCATTGTCTTCCCATTTGTGCGACAGCATGACGTATCGGAAGTACTGTCGTACTTCATGCTTGATGCGGACGTAATTGATACGTGTCGTCATCAACGATACAAGCTCTTTGAAGGTTGGTTGGGACTCGAATGAAGATACTTGTTCAGTTCTGTTGTGGAGACTGCCGGTAGTCGTGTTGATGAGCACGCGTGGCATATGATCGATGGTCTTTTGAACAATTTTACGAATTGTTGCTTTTACGATACACGGGCTGATGTACTGGTCGCCATGCTCTGTCGGATAACGTAAAAAACCACACGCAACAATGAGGACACAACTCACGACGAATGTCCGGATTGGGTGACTCCGCCATCTTCGACTGCATCGTATTCTCCTGTCTTCAGTAGAGCTGCATACTTCATCTTGTAGCCCCATGGCGACAATGGATCAAGCATGATCACCTAATAACGATACATCATTAAGATAGACATCTATGAGGCAAGAAAAAGATGAACCTGGTCTGCGTCGTCTATAGCCTGTTTCCATGACCCGATTGCCATAAATTCCTTGCTTCGCTTTATAAGGATGCCTTGGGAGTGGGGGTTGAGGGACAACGCAGTCGTATAGTGTGTGATTGTCAAGTCCAGATCCTCCGGGGTCAAATCCGGCGGAGGTCCGAGGGTACTGGGTCTGAGGGACGGAGGTACGACCGAAGTCGTCGGAGGTGCAGAGGTGCAGAGGTGCAGAGGTACGGAGGAGTGAGGACGTTGGTGCAGGACTTATGTGTCGCGCCCTTGTCAATCCCGTGTCCTCGTATTTAGAGTAGAGGAAGGTGAAATGGAAGCCAGACTCGAAAGGAGGTGACTTAGTTAATTTTCGTACTGAAGGTACGACAGAGTAATACAGGGGATTATATAGTACTCGAAACCCGGAGTAAGTCTGGGTTCGTAACTACTGCGCGAAGGCGATGTACATAGGAAGGGAAGGCTGAGTAACGGAACACGGAGCACAGCCGGAGAAGGCTGTAACGATCGGACAGGTGAAATGCAGACTATAACCAAAGGAGACTAATAGAGGTACGAGTCCGGAGTTGCAACTCCGTGGATGTCCGTTGGTCCTAGGTCAAGGGTTGTCCGAGATTAACCGGAGTTGTCCGGAGTTGGACTTGGTAATATCTGGGTCGTGACAGTATCCCCCTCTTAGGCCGAGCCCTCGAGGCCTGCCAGGAAAAACCCCTGAGTGGGAAGTCCGTGTGGACATTTCATCCGAGGTCACGTGATGTGGTCCACCCATGGATCAACGAACGGAAATGGAACTCCGCCGGCCTGTGCGTATAAAAGCAGGGCGTACTCTGGTCGGACTTCCAACAACTCCTTATGTCCAACTCCATCGCCAACATCGCTCAGTGGCCGGAAGCCCGCCTTGCGGAGCACCAGGACGACGACGACGAGACGTCCGAAGCAAAATTCGTGGAGCGTCGGAGGCGCGCGAAAGTGCGCAAAGAAGAGCAGGAGCGACAAAAACGCGAGGAGGAGGAGCGACGACGAGCGGCGGAAGAGGCGGAGGCGCGCCGGAAGACGGAGGAGGCGCAACGGAAGAAGGAGGCCGAGGAGGCAGCGCGCAAGCGGGTGAGTGACCACTTCGGGGTTGCCACTGTAGCGCTAACGGAGTCTAGGCCGCAGAGATAAAGGCGCAACAAGGCGCCAATAAGGGAAAGGGACGAGCACCGCCGCAGTGCAACAGGTGCGAGTTCCGGGGACTCGAGTGCGAGGTCGGGCCTGGTAAGGCGACTTCGTGCTTGCAGTGCCGCGAGGCAAAGGTGAAGTGCGAGCGTCCCGGAGCGGAGAAGCCGGAGAAGCGGAGGAGGCGCGTGGACAGCGAGGCTGGCCCGTCGAAGAAGCGGAAGAAGACGTCGGAGGCAACAGTGGAGGCGTCGGACGATGAAGAACCGGACGCGAAGACGTTGTCGGCGCAACTCGTCGAAGCGGTCCATGACATCCGCAATGTCATGATGCAGCAAAACCGGTGTCTCGAGCGCCAGAACACTCTGCTGGCGCGGCTCGTCGA
Source organism: Boletus reticuloceps (assembly GCA_018397855.1). Classification (NCBI taxonomy): domain Eukaryota; kingdom Fungi; phylum Basidiomycota; class Agaricomycetes; order Boletales; family Boletaceae; genus Boletus; species Boletus reticuloceps. The sequence continues at coordinate 1,146,932 of JAGFBS010000015.1, forward strand.
GCTGAAGACGACGGAGGTGTACGGAGGAGATGACTCGGAGGAGGAAGAAGAGGAGGTGCCGCTGGACGAATTGGTGGAGTTGTCCACGGAGAGGAGCGAGAACACCGCTCAAGAGCTGGCGGCTTTGCTCGCGGAGGAAACGGAGGGGTCCGGAACGGACGCGGACGGAGAAGGAGAAAAAGAGTAGTGTAAAATAAGTTCCTTTTTTAGTGTTTGTCTTTTGTATAATATAAACAGAGTCAGAGAGAGAGAAAAAGAGAGAGAACAAAAAATGGAATGATTAAGTTGGGAGCGGACCGGGCTTGTCCGGGCACTTCCGATGGAAGTCCGAGACAAAGTCTGTTGCGTGTCCTAACTCCGTAGCGAGTAACCAGGAAGTTTCATCGTCAGTACCTTCATATCCCAACCAGCGTACCAAGTACAGGAGTTGGCAATGACGCCTTCTCCGATCGATCTTGGAGTCTAATATCTCTTCGATCTCGTATTCTGGTTCGCCCTCAACCTCAACCGGAGGTGGCGGAGGTTGGACGCGGTCCAGAATGGTGTTCGGAACTGAAGGTTCTAGCTGTGAAACGTGGAAAACGGGGTGTACGGATTTCATAGATTCGGGTAGACGGAGAGTGAAGGAGAGAGTACCGGGTCTCGCAATGATACTGAAGGGACCCAGGAACTTCTCGGAGAGCTTCTTGGATGGTCGTGTAGACCGGAGGTATTTCGCCTTAAGCATCACCTGATCTCCGACCTGGAAGTCCGGAGTGGGACTTCGTCGTTTGTCTGCTGGTCCTTGGTAGCGTTTTTGCGCTTCCAGCATCTCCGATCGGAGGAACTCATGGAGTTCATTCAAGTCCGTGACATAGGACTTGGCTGCGGAAGAGGTAAGATCGCGATCGGAGTGAACGGAGAAGTTGGGATGGTATCCTTTATTGGCGAAGAAAGGAGATACTCCAGTGGTAGCACTAGGAGCGTTGTTATAGGCGAACTCTGCGAGGGGCAAGTGTTCGGACCAGTCGTCTTGCTGATAACTGCAATAAATCCGGAGGTACTGCTCAAGCGTCTGATTGGCTCGTTCTGTCTGGCCATCCCCCTCTGGGTGATATCCGGAGGTGAAGTGGAGGCGCATGTCGAGAGCTTTACCGAGAGACCGGAAGAAGTGCGATACAAACTCGGAGCCCCTGTCGGAGGTGACGTGGGATGGAACTCCGTGCTTAGAGAAGACGTGGATGAGGAACAACTTGGCGAGTCCTGCGGAGGTGATCGTATCATGAGTCGGGATGAAGATACATTGTTTGGAGAGTCGGTCGACTACCACTAGGATGGCGGTATATTCCTCCGAAGATGGAAGCTGTTCGATGAAGTCCATGGAGATTGAGTTCCATGGTTTTTCCGGAACCGGAAGTTGCTTCAGAAGACCGTAAGGACGATGACGAGGAGTCTTCGCACGAGCACAGGCTGTACAGGAGCTAACGTAGTCTTTTACGAAAGTCCGGATTTTCGGCCATGTGTATTCTCGACGAATGAGCTCCAGGGTACGATTCTGACCGAAATGTCCTGCGGTCGGATGGTCGTGGAATGTCCGGAGTATACGGAGTCGGAGGTTATCAGCTTCTGGGACGTAGATGCGATTGTCCCGTAGAAGGAATCCTTCGGAGTTGATGCTCCATCGTGGGTCTAGTGGTGTCGAAGACAGGAGAGGGGACGCGACAGGATCGCTGGAGAGTGCGGAGAGGATGTCGGACTGGAGTCGCTCCATGTCGATTAATGCTGATGCTTGGAGTAACGGAGCCTCGAGAATAGTGGCTCGGAGGGAGGGCGCGAGCTGTTCAGGAGTAAAAATCGACCGAAAATTGTCAGGATTGACGCAAGCGAAGTCCTTATCCCCCTCTTTGGGGTAGACGTCCCAGTGTCTAGTCAAAGCGTCCGGTTTCGCTCCGAGCTTACCAGGCCGGTACCGAACAACCATATTGAACTGGTTAAGGTATTCGGACCATCGGGCCTGGCGGCGCGTCAGGAGCTTCGTGGAAGAGAAGTATTCGAGGTTCTTGTGGTCCGTAAGGACGTCTATGGGGGTCGGAGAGCCTTCCAAGTAATGTCGCCAGGACTTGAACGCCTCGAAGATTGCCAGCAACTCCTTATCGTGCGTGTCGTAGTTCAATTCTGCTCCGGTCAAAGTCCGGGAGAAGAACGCGACGGGATGAAGTTCATTGTCGGAGGGAGTGGTGATGGAGAGAATGCCGGCAACGGCGTAATCGGAGGCGTCAGTCTCGATGGTGATGGGGACGTTCAGAGTCCAGTGAACGAGCACCGGAGCGGAAGTGAAAGCGTCCTTGAGACTTTGGAAGGATTTCCGGCAGACGTCGGAGAAGTCCCAAATGACTTCCTTGCGAGTAAGGCGAGTCAGAGGGACCACTATATCGGAGTAACCCTGGATGAAACGACGATAAAAATTGGCGAAGCCTAGGAAGGACTGAATGTCTTTGACTTTCCTAGGCTCAGGCCAATCCAGGATTGACTTGATTTTGTCGGAGGCCATGGTTAGGCCGGTGGGGGAGAGAACATACCCAAGGTACTCGACCGTGGTGGTATGGAATTCGCATTTCTCCGGCTTGGCATACAGGCCATTAGCTCGGAGTCGTCGGAGAACTTCTCGGACGTTTTTACGATGCGATTCCATGTCATGGGAGTAAATCAGGATGTCGTCGAGGTAAACCACAACGAAAACATCTAGCAAATCTGCAAAGATGGTATTGACGAACCGCTGGAAGGCCGCCGGAGCATTGGTAAGTCCGAACGGCATGACCAACCACTCAAAGGAGCCATAGCGAGTGCGGAAAGAGGTTTTCCACTCATCTCCCTCCGCAATACGGACCAGATGGTACGCATGTCGGAGATCGATTTTCGTGTAGACCTTGGCTCCGGAGGGCGCGTCAAGGAGATCGGAGGTGCGGGGAAGTGGGTAGCGGTCTTTTCGTGTGATACTGTTCAAACCTCGGAAGTCGACGCAAAGTCGAAGGGAACCGTCTTTCTTTCGGACGAACAATACCGGAGCTGCGTGCGGAGACGTAGATTGTCTGATGAATCCAATATTGAGGTGTTCGTCCAAGAAATCACGGAGGGATTGTTGTTCTGTAGCGGAAACGGAGTAAATCTTTCCAATAGGGGGTTCTGCTCCTTCCTCCAACTCGATCTTCAAGTCATATGGCCGATGAGGGGCGAGGGTATCGGCTTTCTGCTTGCTGAAGACGTCCGCGAAGTCGTGGTATTCGGAGGGAACACCGGAGAGGTTGATTTCCTCGTCGGAGGAATCAACGGAGGCAGAGGCTGCGCGAGCGGAGATGTCTTCAGTAGACCGGAGGGAAAGAGAGAACTGGACTGAGCCCTCCATCTTGCAGGCGCGATGAAAAGCGACTGCATTTACGAAGGAAATGTGAGGGGCTGGTAGTCCCGGAGCTTTAGGCGGGTCCGGTGAGCGTTCCAAGGGAGGAGTGTCGTCTAGCGACGGAGAAGGAACGCTCGGAGGTTCGGAGGGTGATATCGGGGTTGGCATCCCGTCTGCAGGAGTTCGGAAAGTAATGCTGCTCGTAACCCAATCAATCAACGGATTGTAGCGGGTGAGCCAGCAGTGTCCGAGAACAAGGCTGCATGAGGGATCCAACGAGGTTACATAAAATGTATCGGAGGTGGAGACGCCAGAAGCGAAGAGGATGGTTAGATCTACCGCGAGGGTAATGATGGAAGTTGAGGAGCCGTCGAAGAGACGGAGGTTTATCGGAGGGACGGAGTACGCAGTAATCTTGTGTTTTTCGACGAACGCAGTGTCTACGAAACAATGAGTAGAGCCGGAATCGACAAGAATAGGTACATCCGAGAGGTTATGTACGGGGATAGAGATAAATGGACGGAGAGAGTTTGGATCGGAAAGAGCGGACGCGTTGAGACGTAGTTCCGTGATGGCACAGTTCGGATCAACGCGACTCCCAGCCTGTGCGGACGTACGAGAGTCGCGTTCTATTTTTTCGCCTCCGAAGAAGCGGAGGTCGATGCCGATGCTTCCGGAATTGCGGTAGCTGCACGGGCTTTCGACGCTCTAGAAGTGGACTTCAGGCAGTCCTTGGCGGAGTGTCCACTCTCACCACAGAAGAGACACAGATTGGCGTCCATTCGGCGTTGACGTTCCTCCGGAAGGAGTTTTCCGTCTTTTCCTAATTTGGAGGCGATTGCGTCTGCCTTGGAAGGGTTGCTATTGCCCTTCTTATTGTTGTTTCCTCCCCCGGAAGAACCGGAGTTGGAAGACGAGGAGCCTTTGGACTTATCGTCCTTAGGCGTGGAGGAGTTAGTCGGAGCGGAGCTCGACGACTTACTGGAGTTGTGGTTGTTGGAGGGTGTCGAACCGGGGGCCTTCGGAGCGCGCGAAATTTCTTCCTTGCGCTCCCAGTACCTTTGGTCGATCTGCTGCGAGAGGGTGCGGAGGTCGTGGATGTTATCAGGCTTGCCCTGACGAGCGATCTCGTCTTTGATGCGATCCGGAAGTCCGACGTAGAAGCTCCGGCGGAGAGCACCGGGTCCCCATTCTCGGACTTGGTTCGCTAGGCGATTCCACTCAACGATGTACTTGGAGATTCGCTGAGTGTCCTTCATGCGCAGTTGCTCGAGTTGAGTTTCTGCCTCAGCGACGGGGTCATGGGGGCCGAAGTTCGACTGTAACTCATACAGGAAGGCCTGCCAATCTGTCATCCAGGGAGGACGACGGGACGGAGTGACAACTCCGAGCAAGTCCGGCTCGAAGTAGTCGAGGGCCATTCCTTTGAGATACGACTGAGCAAAGGTGACTCGGCTTCGGTCCTTTCGGAAGGATTTTTCGTTGGCTTGGAAGGTGATCTCGCACTGCACCACGAAGGAACGGAGTTTCTTCGGGTCTGACCCGTCGAAAGTGTCCGGTTCACGGACTTTGATCCTTGCGTCGCTAGAAGGACTCTTGCGACGGAGTGCTTGGCGAGTCATATCACGGATGGCGTTAGCCAATTGGTTGAATGGCTCGAAAGCCAGAGGGACGTCGTTGGGTGCCTCATCTTCTTCTCTTGGACGATCACGACGGAAGAGTCGTTCGGAGTCCGGAGTGGAAGAGGTGGAGGAGCCATCGTCGTCTGGGTCATTGGGATCGTTACCACCACCATCATCCCTTGCTCTTGCTCCTGGTAGAGGAGTGCCAGGGCGGTCCTCGCCCCAGAAGTCCTCTTCGTCTTCCGGTAAAATCCGGATACGGGGAACTCCGGAGAGACGTTCTTCAGGGAGCGGAGTGAGCGGAGATGGGGTGGGCTGGGCGCGCCACCTTGATGATGCCGAAGGTGCGGCGCGTTGGGTTAGGCTGACATATTCGCCTGGTACGGTGCGAGTGCTGCCAAAGGCAGACTGCAACATAGTGGCGCGTGAGGTTCGGGTAGTGCGCGTAGACATGATAGTTCAGAAGGGATTGTGACAAGAGTCAGTACGAAAATACTGTCAAGTCCAGATCCTCCGGGGTCAAATCCGGCGGAGGTCCGAGGGTACTGGGTCTGAGGGACGGAGGTACGACCGAAGTCGTCGGAGGTGCAGAGGTGCAGAGGTGCAGAGGTACGGAGGAGTGAGGACGTTGGCGCAGGACTTATGTGTCGCGCCCTTGTCAATCCCGTGTCCTCGTATTTAGAGTAGAGGAAGGTGAAATGGAAGCCAGACTCGAAAGGAGGTGACTTAGTTAATTTTCGTACTGAAGGTACGACAGAGTAATACAGGGGATTATATAGTACTCGAAACCCGGAGTAAGTCTGGGTTCGTAACTACTGCGCGAAGGCGATGTACATAGGAAGGGAAGGCTGAGTAACGGAACACGGAGCACAGCCGGAGAAGGCTGTAACGATCGGACAGGTGAAATGCAGACTATAACCAAAGGAGACTAATAGAGGTACGAGTCCGGAGTTGCAACTCCGTGGATGTCCGTTGGTCCTAGGTCAAGGGTTGTCCGAGATTAACCGGAGTTGTCCGGAGTTGGACTTGGTAATATCTGGGTCGTGACAGTGATGGCTTCATCATGCCACTGGGCTTCCACTGCTACATCTCCGAGATCCTCCAATTTCGCGAAGGAACGCTGTCTAAAGGCTGGAAGACAGTGGTGCATAAGCGACATCTACACGGAATGCACAACCACTCACCAACTGCCCATTCGAGATGCTCACCCTCCAGGTTCATCTCCTCTCCCAAATCATTCGTCATTTGGTGGAAACAATCAACACCATCTTTAGTGCGGCCCACTGCATACAGGGCTTCACACAGACGTTGTTGAATAGAGATGGCAAGAGTATCAAATTTCCATCCAAATATCTGCCAGGAACTGTGAGCGACATGTTGTAAGATAATCACTAGGAAGCTTACCAGTGAGACGATCATGAGTAATCCACTCTTGTGATGTCACATATGTGCCCGTGCACGTTCGAACGACTTTATCGCGCCTTCGTAGTCACTATGTTCCATGTGCGAGTTTCCAAGGAGAAGATACATATATGCCTGTTGGAAATGTCAGCGGTGATACTAGTCGGGTGGTAGCGCGTTATAGCCTTTCCTGAACTACGTAGCAGATCGAGTTGTAATGCACCGTAGCTATGAGGTCGTCCATGCACGATATCGCATCGTCGCGTTCTTCGGCCATAAATACGATAATAGCCTAAGTGATACGAGCAGCTGAAAGGAGATCAAGCCTGAAAATGCAGACCTTGATCAAAAGAAGAAAGGTAACGTGGGATGAATGAAAGCGCTCGAACGCGATGTCGCAGGCCCTATAGCCTTTGTGCCTTTCTCCCTTGCCGACATGTGCTACGCTCTTTGCGATATAGCCAATGACAGATGGCTGAATATCGATGGCCTTGGCGCAAATCGACGTCAGAATTAGAGCAGAGTAACAAAAAAACACGCACCATTTCGGCATCGGCGAGCGCTGCGTCCCAGTGTTGCAGACGAGCTCGGACGAGAGCCCGACTAGCGAGTACATAGTGGTCTGGATTCCGAGACTTGTCAATCGCTGTAGTTAACAATATCTCTGCATCTGAAAGTTCGTCGTTCTTCCATGAGTGGAGTGCAGCATCATCAATCTGTATCTCAGGATCCTGCAAAGTAGGGTGCAGAGAAGAGGATGATGGGTTCGAATCCTGTGCGGAAAAATAGTCAGAATAAGGAAACACCTTGATTCGACAAGAAACGATACTCGCTGTGATACGAGATTGAACCTTGATGCTGATGTTCCCGTGGTCTCCACCGATTGCCAAAAATCTGTTGTTGGAAGAGATCGCGACCGACTGTATGTATTGAGGATCTTGGATGAGAGCAAGCTGCGAGTGCGTCGACGTGTCCCAAAACGTGATGGTATGGTCTGTAGAGTATGCGATAGATTTCCCTTGACTGAGCAGAGCAATACACGAGTTTGTATTGCTTTGGGGAACTGTCCACTCAGATATCCATGAGCCAGTGGATGCATCGAACTCCTTGACTTGACTGTTGCTGGATACGACGAAGAGGTGGTCGCTGAACCAGAGGCAACCAGTATTGTACCGCGGGATGACAGTTACTGAGATGTCCGCAACCAAGCGACCGTCGTTGCTGTCCCAAACTCGGATGCCGTTTGGAGTGGCTGTCGCGATGCGATCCCCTTGCGGCGAGTATTTCGCCGCAGTGACCACGCACCCGTGACGGAGTGAGAGTACTCGATCGCGAGTCTCAACGTCGAAAACGGTGGCTGTGCTGCTGCCCGTCGCTGTGACGAGTCTCAGACGGCTCGTAGTCGCGGCCGGCGAGAAATCGACTCCGTTGTTGCTGTAGTAACCGTCCACAGTCATCGCGAACAGCTTCTCGAACGTCCTTGCGTTCCAAACAAATATCCAGCCCATCGCCGCCCCCGCCGCGATCCAGTTGCTGTCACTCGAGACTGCAACGGAGAGACACAGTGCAGACGGCCGTGACGTTTCCAATATCGCTGCTGTTTGCCATTTACCGCCACTTTCCACCCGCCACACACGAATTGTCTCCTTGTGGCCGCTGACGAGGTACGTTCCATCCGGCGAAAATGTGACCGCGCGTGTTTCGCTACCGCCATCAACTTCGACGAGTGGCGAGTACTCTTGTCCAAGGGTCAGTATATACGGGAGCCTCAACTGTTAGCACGCACCAATCGTTGTCGACGACGTGGACATCAGTGACTACGTAGCACACCAAAGGTGGGAGCTACTAAAGAGTCGTGGTTGGTATGCTTTCAAGTTCTACTCACCGTTATTGCGCTGTCACTGATATAGATCAGTTCACATACTCCGACTCCTTCTCTTGTTTCCATCGCTTGGGCCTTTGTGCGGGTATGTTGTCATGGATTCGTGATGCCTGTGAACTCTACGGTCATATTCTTTAATGACTGGCTCCGGTTCAGTCTAGCTGGACTGGTCGGCCGGAACGACATAGAGATCTAAGACGTCGAAGAAGTTTTCGTGGATGCTAAACCCTCCGCAGGTTGCATCGATACAGATGGTGGTTTCAATGACAGCCGGCGCATGCGATCCATGAATCCAGTGTCAATCATGTCGCTTTATCAACCACGTGCACGGAAGGCTCATGACGCGACAATCAACTGACTTTGTCCTTCAAAGTGGATTACTAGTACTGCCACACGAAGGTTAGTTTCAGTACCCTTGCACGGCTAGGCCGCTCTTCATCCAATCTTGTCCTTAGATTCGATAAATTCGACTCAAGGTAAGCGTGTGATCGATGATGTTTGTTCCCGGTCCTACCAGTGTAAGCCTCATTCTCAGATGCAAACTTGCAGCCTATCACAGCGGGGCCGAGTACTACCCCGTTGCTTGCCTGCCAGTGGGCGTTCAATGGGAGTAAAGGTATTTCATGTCTCTATGCAATGAAGTAATGGGCTGCTTCTCGTCCGTGATATCTAGCGTCGCTACAATTAACGTCGCATCCATAGAGGCATCAAAAGTGAGGTGACGACAAGTTCCTTGGCACATGATGTCCATGCTTGCAATGATTTCACTGACGTTGTCCAGCGTACGAGCCCCGACCTTCGAGCTGAAGTGTGTTAGTGAGTCATCTAAAGGTATCGCACTTGTTTCTACTATCAGTCGTTTTGTCGTTTCTTCATGTGTACCGTAACGAAGAAAAAGTATGTGGTATCATCCCTTAGGAGGCACTTTCATGGTCTCAAGACATTGACAGAACACGTTTGACACAGGGAGCAATTCGTACCAAATCTTACGGGATGCCAGTGTATGCCGAGGAGCGATCGCCTCGGATCCAAAGTCCTTCCGCTCGTGCGAAAAATGTTCTGAATCATTGTGCCTGATGATCGGGTGCACTTGCCAGTGCCTCAGACTGCTCAACTGAACTCTATCATAGTACCCTTCTGCGGCAGACGTACAGTTACTACACTCGTTGGCATGTTCCGAGCCCTACATGCTAGTACATAGTAATGGAAACTCTAGAAATTGGACCCTTCGGGTATCACAGAGCCCGTGGCATGCGACAAGATCCGGAAAAACGCCACTTATATACTGTGCAAGGTTCGAACTTCGAAATGGCATGATCGGATGACCCCGCCTTCAGGCACGCAAAGACATGTGGCAAGAACCCGTGGGCACGGCACCCATATGCATGCTCGAACCATGTGCATGCTCTATAAATTTTCACTCGTCCCCGACGGGACGTAACGACATCCCTACACGCTCACCCCGAAAAGCAGAGAAACTAAGAGGGAAAAAGCATGTCATTGAGAGCATGGGTATGGCATAGCAAAAAACGTGATATGGGGGCATAACAGGGGAAAACCAAAAATCATACAGCATAGATCGTAATCGTGACATCTAGATGCGGCAAAAAAAGAGTACCACAAGGAAGAAAAAAAGGAGCGTTTTGGCGACGACCGAGCCTAAAACTCGACGTGCACACCATTGAGACGGGGCTGTAAACTCACGCCAATCGTCTGCCTCAACAACAATTCCACCCTCTCCCGCTCGTCCGAAATCCGTGCCATCTCTTCCTCCCATCGCGACACCCGATGCTCGTAAATCACCCGCAACGTTTCGAGGCTGCCCAAGGTCGTCTCGAGCGCGCGTTTGAGGTCGTCTTCGCGGGCTTCCGAGGACGCGTCGGAGCCATCGCCTGAAATGCTCGTCGAGCTGCGGAGACGTTCGAGGATGGAGGCGGTGGTCATGTGTGAGCGTGTGGCGTGCCGGCGGGATGCGACGCCTTTGAAGGCGGTGCGGATCTGTGCCATTGCGGGGGACTTGATCAGTTGGTCGCGTCGCACGCAACGCGATGTCAGCGCATGCAGTTTCGTCGAGTGGGACGGCGCCGCAACGAGAATCATTGTCGTGTCTGTCTCGCAGTCCAACGCTTGGAACTAGACAGACACTCTGTGATCAGCACAGGCAACGCAAAAAAAAGGGCAAACGGAAGCAACCCGTACCGCCTGCTGCAACGCTTCCCATCGCGAATCCCACTTGCGTCGTCTTTTTTCCATGTTGGATATGAAGGACGGGTGATACTCGAGATCCAAGAGTTCGTCCTTGTCGCCCTCTTCGTCGACCCACTCCGCGTCGTCATCATCAATTCCATCCCCGTTCACCCACGCTGGCTCCTCGTGCACCTCGTACCCTTCACCGGCCGTCTCCTCGCCCGAAGAATACGGCTCCGGACTTGTATCTCTCGGCTGTGTGCTCTCCACGCGCGGTGGTGGCTTCACCGTCTTTTGTTTCACGCCCGACGCAGGCGTCCGCAAGTTGAACGACTTTTCTCGCCGCTTCAATCCCCTTCCACGACTACTGGTTGAGAAAGGCAAACTGACGGGTTGATGACTCGGCGAAGACTGTAAGCTCATTGAATCAAATCGGCGACCGCCAAACGCTCTGGAAGCTTGAAGAAATGCCCATGGATTGTATGCCGCACCTGGGAATGGCGTCGAGGAAGGAGAAAACGTGGAATCGCTCATGGCTGCATTGTTGTTGAGCGCATACATTTGCATCTGAAGGGCAAGCTGCTCTTCGATGACCGACGGATGGTTCGGATCGTAGTTGGATGATGGGGTGGGAACAGTATGTACGGGGTATGGATTGCGACGGACGTGGGTGAAGGGATAAGGATACGGCGAGCCGGCGTGGGGGGCAGGACTGGGTTGGATGCTAGAAATGAATGGGGATGGTGATGGTGCGGCAGTTTGGCTGTGTGGTGTAGGAGGAATGGGAGCGTTTGGGCGAGCGGACTGAAAGTAACTTTGGAGGTATGCTGCCGCGGCATCGTCGTAATATTGGTCTTCCAGGTGGACTTGAGTCTGAAGTGGATGTGGCCGAGCATTTTGTTGGTTTGGACTCTGGGTCGGGGGCTGCTCCGCACCGCGATGGCTTCGATCGTCTCGGTTGTCATTGAAAGAATGGCTTTGCTGGTGTTTGATTGTTTCTTCTGGTGCCCCATGGGCCTGCTCAGCGTTCACCTGCACGAGAAGCAGAGGCGACTCACGGCTCTCTTCAGCTGATCTAGCTGGAGGCCTTACATTAACGACAGCATCAAAGCTACGGAGACCAAGCTGGTCAGTGGAACCGTTGCGGTGGTGTTTCGTAAGACTCGCAAAACGATTGTTGGGGAGAGAGGAGGCATAGTGGCGAGCCTGATATGACTCTGGGAGGGTCACGCTTGGGGAGCGAGGGGTGTAACCTCCCGAATCGCCATCACGATCGTTGTCATTCCCAGGGCGCATATAACCGGTCTCCGTCTCTATCAATGTGTCATCGTCGTCATCGGGAGGGGGATTCCCACCGTGATCATATTGGAGATGACCGGTACTATCCTTCAACGACGCAGCAACGTCGTCTTCGGGCTCCTCCTGTACAGGAAGAGACTTGTCAGGCGTGCGAGTTTTCATCGCCTGAAGGGGAGGTGTTTGGCTAGCAAGCTTGCTGGCTGCAGGTGGCGTTGCGCGGGTATTCTCCGCGTTGCTCGCAGTAGAAGACTTTCGAGCAGTTGGGGGAGTCGGGATCCGGACATGGGCGCCGGAAGAAGATTGGTAGGACTCGCGCTTTAGGGAGATATAGTCTCCCGCGGGGGCACTTTCACCGGAAGAACCTTGGGGAGTGTGATAAGGCGGGGACACCCGATCCGGGGAAATGCCTCGTGCCTGAGGGTGTCCCTGAGGAGAGTAGGAGGGTGAGTTACCGGGACTGGCAGGGAGAGGACGACTTCGAGCTTGAATACTGTCGCTTGGCTGAGAGTCCCTCTCGCGTTCGCGTTCGTTGGCACGAACTTGTCTCCTGGCAGGGGGACCAGCCATTCCCTGGGAATTGTCAGCGTCTTTGTTGATCGAGTGTTCGCCTGCTCGAACGCGGTCAAGGACCGAGTCCTTGTGGGGGGAGGGGGCCTCGCGAATGTAGACTGCGCCGCTCTGGGCGCCACCGGCGTACGCAACGCCGGACGTCCCTGGAGCAGCAGGTTGCTGACTCAGGGCCTGCGCATAGTCAGCGCGCTCGATCTCTGCCATCAGTTCGTCCGTCATCTGCCAGTGTTCTTCCATGGCATGGAAGGAAGCGAGAAAGGGCGGAGCAATCCTGTTGATTGGGCGAGGGTATCCCATAGTGGGATTCATGGGTACGTGTGCGTGGATGTTGGGCTGGCTGTGAGAGTGCGCTGGAGGAGGAGGGGGGTGCTGGGGAGGGGACTGATGTATGCTGGGCTGGCTGACCATGTGAGGCGGTGGAGCGGGGGGCGTGTAATGCCCCTGTATGTCTTCTCTTGAGAGAGGAGGTGGATTTGGTGGCGATGGGTGCTTTGACATGTTGTTTGACGGCTGCGCCATGGGGGGAGTCGTCGAGCGCCGGTGTTGGAGGGAGAGGTTGGCAGAAGGAGGGCTCTGTTGTGACTGGCGCTGATTGGGCTGCACGTTGGGCGGGTTGAAAACTTGCATGACTGATGGGACGATCGGCAAAGACTGCGTTTTTATGGTTCGCTGCCTGTCACGAGGAGATGGGGACATTTCACGGGGAGGCGAGTTCTGGGCCGAGCCTGCAGGGATGAAATAAAATGCATGGTCAGGGGCTGTTGCTGCAACACAAAGGGAAGATCTGCAGCGAGTAGGGAGGGTTGGATGGACGTATGAGGAGCGGACCATGGCAGAAGCACGGATGATCCAATGGAAGGGTTGGCACGAGACACTCACTTTGCATATGTGCGGGATACATCTGGGACTTTCTGGATCTGTGTGGGGAGTGACTTGACATGGGGGATTTGTTTTAAGATGCGCCTGAGAGTGATCTGTTGTAGTATGGAGGGAACAAAAGAAAGGTGAGATCGGTGCGCTGATAACCAGACGAGAACGAACGTACGCGCGTTTCCAACGTGGTTCGGCGACAACGTTGCGTGCAAGCTCAACACATGTACTACAAGGGGTCGGCAAACCACGAATGGAAGTGCCTCGAGGCAATCCGAGTCATTTCACTGCCAACCTCATTTCACCACCAAAAAAATCACAAAAAACGGAGAGAAATAGAACAGAATAAAAAGACTGTAACCTTCTCTGGAATGGAATGGACGGAATGCAAAAGAAAATTTTGATATTCGTTGTGTCATGTCACGCGTGTCACAGAATAGAAGAGGCAATATCGAGCCCGACGTTCCCTCTCCGTAACGATGCCGTCCAGCGCAGCGAGCAAGAGGTAAGCTGACCCCCGAATTCAACCGTGCTATTGTTCAACAGCTCGTCAGGTTCCTCCACATTTACGATGCTCTCCCACTCGACGCGCAGCAGCTTCTCGTCCAGAAGCACCTCGCGCCCCTGCTCGACCTCGTCCCAAAGGACAAGCGACACAAGGCGACCGCCTCCGCCACAGAGATGCAGCAGCGCTTCGCTCGTATGCCCGCGTTGAACCCCAAGGCGAAAAAGGCAGAGATCGCTTCACTCTTGCTCGAGCTGTCGCGTGACTCGAAACGCGCCGTCATCAAGGAACGCTCTCGCAGAGAACAGCTCCTCTCCGAAGCCATCGACACTCTGGTCCAATGGCTCAACGACATCTGGAAGGTCGTGTACGAGTTCAGGACCAACTACAAGGTCGCACATGCCTGCCTCCTCTTTGCCTGCGACGCGCTCGATCGGATCGGAAACGATTGTGGAGGGCACGTCTCTGCGTAATCTCTCCTTCCTTTCCTCTTATTCCTCTACAGCTGCAGATGCCTCTACGCGAGCATGTTCATTCCCATCAAGATCACGAGATCCTCTGGCAAGCTCGTCAGGTCCTTTATGCTCAACGGCGCCCACAATCTCGAAAACGTCATCTTGTGGATATGGCGCGACCTCTTTATGACCATCCTCGCCACAGGGACGAAACGGCAGAGAAGCGTCGTCCCTGACATGATAGACGACATCCGCGTCCTTCTCGGCTGGCGCGCCCTAGAGCAACTCTTGCGTGGTGGTAGTAAATGTACGTCTCCCTATTTCATCTTTCCCATGCTCCTCACATCTCTATCTCAGCTTTCTGCGAGGACCAGGAGGAGGACGAGGAAGAGGAACTCTTCGCCGCTCAGCACCAAGACCACACTAATGAGTGGCCCGACATTGTCGACGACGACGGCGACCAGAATTATACTTCCGATGATTGGTCGACTCTATGCGACGAACTTTATCCGAAATGCTTCTATGCCTCTCATTGGTCATGGCGCATCACTGACCAACAACCACAACTACGTGACCTCGTTCACAACGCCCTCCTCGGTATTTTCAAAGTAGCACCCTCGGGTCCGCTATATTCCAGCATGATCGCCATCGCAGAGGACGAGGACGAGTTGGAGGAACAACTTCATCCGCTCTTGATGTCTGCGGCTGGCCACTCCTCCGACAACCTTTCGGCAGCGCTGGGTATCATGTCCCTGAATAACAGATCAGACAGTGTCGACACCCTTCTCAATGCTCACAAACATCTCTTACGCCCACAGGATGCCGCTTCGTTGCAATTTGCAGTATTGATCATGTCGAGCAATTTCTTTTATCGCACACACGCCATTTCGATCGTCGAGGAAGAGCTCATGGACGTCACAAAGGTATTCCGCGCCGCTATTCGCTTCAGCTTTTGCAACATCGAGTCCGAGAACAACAAAACGGAACTAATCCAAATTCTCGCTCTCGGACAAGACTCTCTCAACCGTCGTACGCGTGTGACACGATGGGTCAAAGGCGTCGTGACACCACAGGCTGATACCCCTCATCCCATGGCGTTCGCTGCACTCGTGATGGGCCTCCCGTTTCCCCCGGGGGTCGAAGCCAGCGATGAGGGCGACATGTTGGGTTTCTTTGAAGTGGATGGGGACGATCCAGAGGGGGAGGATTTGAGAGAAGAGTTTAGACCAACCATCAAGGCCCGGCTGCAGGGATGGGTAGATACCGCGGTCGCCATCAACGGCGGACCAGCGCTGCTGTTGAAAGTGTACGCCAAAGTCATTGTCGACTTGCCCTTCTTGAAAGGAAGCGACGTGGTAGAAGAAATGTCTGCACGGTACGTCGCGGTCGTGTCCTTGTGACTTGACTGACAAGTGCGATCTCCAGGATATCTGACCGGCCGAGTAAACACCACGTTTCTGATGCGCTCGAAGCATTTAGGGAGTTTTGCGAGAAGCAGCGTCGGAATCTTGCGCTTGCGCGGGGCAAGGCGTCCCGGGCCAAAGCCGCAGCAACAGCGAGCACGAGCCGTGCTGGCATGTCCAGGACCGGGCCGGGGTCGGGAGCGACGTCGTCTGTTCCGCACACCGCGTCGCAGCCGACATTGGATCCCATCGAGGACGTCGACTGAGAGTGTCTGATAATACTGTATGCTCATGTGGTTTCTACATTACTTGCACCGCAATCTACATAGTTCTTGGTGATTATAACGAGGGCCGAACCAGGAACAAACAGTAACAAATAGTGAAACGCCTGCTTGTATTCCCGATTTGGGCATGCGTTTGTCTGTGACGTATTCACTAATTTCACTTGCACAAGATGTGTTGTATCTCCGTCGCCGAGAAATTCTCCAAAAACAAGGACCCACACGTTTATGGAACCGTACGCGCACGGTGCCATGCGGTTTTACCTCTCTTTTTGCGCCGCCTCGTGCCGTGGGCGTGGTCTAGATCGCAGCCCCCAATCCATCTCAACTGCGATTCGTTCCGCATATGACGCCCCTTGTACACTCATTTCCCTGCAACAATGGGTATATAACGGGCCCTCCTTTCAGCCTATTTCTCCAGCTTGCTGAGCCTCTTTGTACACCGTCGCGAGTCTCTGTGCCATTACCCTCTGAGCAAGCCTCTCGCCTTTCATTCACCACTCGTTCTTTTTCACAACTACCGCGATGAAGATGATCCTCTTTCGCTCCACCTTTGTCTCTGCCACCACGATGCTCCAAACCATCGCCCTCCTCTGCATATTCCTGTCCATCACATCTGGTGGGTCTCCCACACATCCATTCGTTCTCTCTGGACTAACACGTTCTAGTATCCGCCGTGCCACAGTTTGGGAGACCGCTGTTCCACGCGTTGGACGAACCAATGCCGTCCCGTCTCGCTGTGCCCCTCGTCGCCGATTCCTCTCATGCGCCATCGAGCGTCACGCCAACCCCTAGCGCCACCGCCACCGCCAACTCAACCGCAGAGTCGACTCACGTACGTGTCCATTTCGACGATCAACGTTTCACCGCTGATACCTCGTTTCTCGTTTTCTAGACGTCGACTCCAACAGCGGTCGCTCAAACGAGTGGCGCGTCGGTCGGACTGGGTGGCATCCCCGTTGCACTTGTTTTCAGCGCCGCTGCGTCGGCCGCTTGGCTCGTGTTTTGAGCCGTCCTCCGTTCTGGGAGCTGGTATACCTTTTTTGCGTTTGCGTTAGGGCGTTTCAAAAGGTTGTTTATTGCTAATTTTTCTTCCTATTCGCCGCTCGCTCTTTCTTTCATTTTTTTAAATCTCGGACTCGTTCAAAGCATCGAGACATATTCACTGTGTTTTCATCATCTTTTGTATCCAGTTCGTCTGTCTGTATCGTCCTGCATATCGCGCGGCCTCGACGCCGTGCGTCTTTGTAACCCTCTGCTTGCATTTTTTTTTGTATCTGGTATACCCTACATGTCTGGGATTGTATCGATCGTACCCTACCGTACCTCTTCGCTCCTTTTCTCGTCATATTTGTATCAAGTTGGACCACGCTGTCGTATCTCGTGTCGAATGCATTCAGTCTAGATGTATCGTTGTTTGCTCTCGTGAACTAGACTAGATGATCGTACACTGTCTAGGACGGACCTGTGATTCGATCCCAACTTGAACAAAAGTATGTACCGGCACTAGCATGCTGCCAATACCATTCCTCACCCATCCCAGCCTTTCTATGGGGAATCCCTAAAACCCACCAGATACTGCATGATCTGGAACGCAGCCTGTGAGAGCAACGTATCAGCCACCACGCCATCATTCCCCCTTATTAATGCACGCGCGTACTCACTACGGGTGCAAACTCTGGTACCATACGTCCACTCAGATCGACCTCGTAATACGCCAGTCCATGCTCCGAGTGCATATTACTATATGCGCCGACGCCGTCGACGATGAAGCTGTTGTTGGCGATCGGTGTTTGGAATCCTTGTAGCCCGTTCCCCGCAGCGAAGAGTGGGGTCACGTTAATACCCAACTGTAGTGAGACAAGACGCACACGTCATGCTGTCTTCACGGGATGGTAGGACGTATGTCAATCATACATCCATGTCAAAAAGGGTCACACGTCATGAGCTGACTGTTGTATCACGACGCGCGTCCTAACAAGCATTCGCACATCGAACCCAAACGAGCAGGATCACCGTCCGCAAGTTCTTTTCTATCACGCTCGGAATGGACCGTAAACGCAGGTGGTCAATGCTGGTCGCCGTTCAGGAAGCCGAGGACGTCCCACAAGATCGGGCACTGTATTTTCTTTTTTTTCGCAGTGTCAGAGTTTGTCTGATCGATGACGATGTGTCACTTGTCGTGTCCCAGATACGATAGATGTTGAATGCTGGGTTGATTATCAACGCAGCATTGAAGATGTCGTCCCAGACATCCCATACATCCGGAAATTCAACAGTCTCCTGCGAGAGGGAGTAGCCTTTTCGGAGGATGGATACATAATTTGTATAATTGCAAGTAGCGGCTGTCTGATCAAGGTAGTCGAGAAAGGTTTGGCTAGTGAACCAAGGCGTGAGTTTGTAAGAACGCAATGAAAGAAGGATGGGATCTTACTTGAATGAAAACAAACCTTGGTATTTGTGGACAAAAGTCCACGGCAGGGATCTCTTGCTGAATAATATCCTATGAAAGCAACGCTGGATCGTGTCGCATTCAAACGTGAATGTTCCCGACAATCGACGAGCGCGCTCGATCACTAATCCACGTTCCTTGAAGAGAAAGATCTAACAGCATCGGGTGCTCATAGATACAGTTTGCGATATATCTACGAATCGTGAGTCTTATTTGGGATCAATATCGTGCTGGACGCAAAGTGATCTCTGAGTTGTTCATTCCATTAAAAATAAAATTGATAAGCTCACACTTTTACCAGTAAGCCAGGGTTTCTTTTCCATCAGTTCGGAGAATACTTCGTTGCAAAAATCCAACAAGTTGTTCAGCGAGTTGATCATCATTCTCAATATTTGGAATCCCTTGTGAGAAGTCAGTGCCGACAGGTTGTTCGATCCAGAGAATAGAGGAGAGGTTGGTCCAGCTGTGTTCGTTTACCGTAGGCTTTGCTTGACCATACGAAAATGCCAAATGACGTCATTAGAATCTGGGATGAACTCGGAGCTGGAACGAAAGGTTCTCTTGGAGAAGGCCCATGAGGGAAGAACATCCAGGACCGCCGTTCGTCCTAAACATACACATTCTAGTTCGTATTCGTTGATTGAGATGACCTTACCAAAAAAATGAGGTCGTCGAGGTTCCGTTCAGGACCAGGAGGGAAGAACCAAAAGAAGAGCTACGCATCACGAGCTCAGCCCATCCCATCCCGAAACTCGGCTCCGCAAATGTTTCCACTATACCTGGCGCGTCTCGTTCGAGTTGTTGCTAATCGGCAGCAAATCGACGAACGGAAGGGCGTTCCCATCGACCCGAAACTCTACCAGGATCACAAGTAACGTAAATCACCAAGACGACCATTGAGAATAAACCACAACCATCCCGACAGTTGGGATTCGTGAATGCGATATAAGTTTGCGGACCACTTCGTGTCACGTTGGTTGCGCCCAAGACGGCAGGACCTGGACTGCGTCGCCATCGCTTTGCAGTTTCTGCTAGACGAATCGCCGCCTCGTCCTTGCGCATCATTCGCGCCCCAGCAGTCCCACTGGCAGCGGCCGCGAGAAACGCCACGAACGACTTGATGAGTGCGACCATCTGCGTCAGACAAGTTATCGATCGTGTTGATATCGACAGGTGAGGTCGGGAGGTGCTACCCCGTTCCTTTATTTTTGACCGTCTGGTTTGTTGTAACCAGGCTCCAAGTAAACCTGATTATGCTCTTCGTTGTTCTTCCTACCCCTGATAACCAGTCACCATGTTCTGCATATGCCATCGCTGACATGTACGCGTACTAGGGTTGAGCTCTCGAAGTCAGTACCCATCCTATTCTTTATAGTGACTCGCTGGCCCGACGAACCTCCGCATCTTATGTTAGTCCCGCTCCCGCAAGTTACAAGTTCCCAACTATCCAAGTGGCACTGCTGCCTACACCCGCACGGCTTTTATACTGATCGTGTCGGTGGGTAGAGATCATCAGCACGTAACAGAATACTTCATCCTCGACTGCCCCTTTGGTTTCAGCTTCTCGACGGCTTGCGAACCTCGGATGCTGCTAACCATCATTGACCTGTTCTCCGTGAACTTTGCAGTGCTGAAGGAGTGGTATAACAACCACCATTTAATCGAAAACCAAGCCCGGCTCAACGCTCCATCCAGGATGCAGGCGGATCATTACCTTTGCCCGGCGCCTCATCAGCGCAACATACGGACACCGCGCCCTTGCAGAGCTGGTGTCCTGCTTATCACATGCATGAAGGTGAGTAACCTCCAGTAGCCACCACCTCGTTATTCCCAGTGTAAATATACTCTAACACAGACGTGCCTTTTTGCCTTTGCGTTTGGTCCCTTGAACGGGGTTGAACGTATCAAAAGGTCGTTTATTACATATTTTTTTCCTCGTTAGTGTCCGCCATCGCGCGAACGTATTCCGCCGCTCAAACTTGGATTCATTTTCTCGGACTCGTTCAAAAAGATCAAGACGCGGTCGTCGTTATCATTATCTTGTCATTATCCATTCCTTGCTCACTCGGTTGTTTGTATCGTCCTGCATATTGCGCGGCCACGACGCCGCGACTATATGATACGATGGTTCCCGTCTCACAAAAAAATGTGTACTAGTGACACTGGTGCACTCGCTCCTTATCCCCAGCCTTTCTATGGCGTGTCCCTGAAACCCATTAGATACTGCATGATCTGGAATGCAGCCTGTCCAAGCAACGTATCAGCCATCTGATAAGTCTTAACCCCTTACGCGCGTACTCACCACGGGTGCGAACTGCGGTACCATATGTCCACTCAGAGCGACTTCGTAATACGTCAGTCCGCGCTCCGAGTGCATATTGCCGTATGCACCGACGCCGTCGACGATGAAGCTGTCGTTGGCGATGGGGGTTTGGAACCCTTGTAACCCGTTCCCTGCAGAGAATGCGTCGTCGTTAAAACCCGAGCAGAGTGTCGTTGGAGGGACAAGACGTACACGTCATGCTGTTGTCGTGAGATGGTAGGACGTACGTCAGTCATACATCCATGTCAAAACGGACACGACCGACAAGTCATGAGCTTACTTTTGTATCACGATGCGTGTCCTGGCGAGTATTCGCACGTCAACGCCAACGTCGACGACTCGAGCAAAGAGTCCAAACGTACCCTTCAGCGATCAATATGAAATCGGCCAACCCGTGCACGATCACCGTCCGCACGTTCTTCTCGATCACGTTGGGAAGGACTGTAAAAGCAGGCGGTAAGCTCTGGTCGCCGTTTGGGAACACGTTGACATTGGAGCATTCGGCCCAGTGCGTGGTGAGCGGTGCATGAATCGCTTCTTTGACCTCGCGACGGTTGAAGTAAATGGGTGATTGCTTCTCTGGGAAGGAACCTCTGTATACGTTGGCCATGTGAGTCTGTGTCTGGGAGGGTGAGTGGAGCGAGAAAACCGTACGGGAAGCCGAGGACGTCCCACAAGATCGGGTACTGTTGTTCTGCGATGTCAGCTTGTGTTGATCGAGAACGCTTCGCTACTTGCCGTATCCCAGATACGATAGATGTTGAATGCCGGGTTGATTATCAACGCAGCATAGAAAATGTCGTCCCAGACATCGCATCCATTCGCAAACTCAACGGAGTTTCCCGGGAGAGGGAGTAGCCCATTCGGTGGGTACGTCACGTAGGTGGATACATAATTTGTGTAATTACAGGCAGCGGCTGTCTGATCAAGGTAGTCGAGAAAAGTTTGGCTAGCGAACAATGAGTTTGTGAGACATCAACAAAAGAAGAGCCGGAACTAAGATGATCTTACTTGAATGAAAACAAGCCTTGGTATTTGTGTACAAAGTCCACTGCAGGGATCTCTTCCTGAACGACATCCCACGAAAGTGATGCTGAATCATGTCGTTCATCGCATTCAAACACGAATATTCCCGACAATCGACGAGTACGTACGATCACTAATCCACATTCCTTGAAGAGAAAGATCTAACAGCGTTGGGTTCTCATAGATATAGTTTGCGATATCTACGAGTCGTGAGTCTTGTTTGGGATCAATATCACCTACGCGACCTACAAGGAATGTATGTGCCAGCGTACTAGACAAGAAATGATCTCTGAGTTACTCGTCCCACACAATAAAATCGAGAAGCTCACACTTTCACCAGTAAGCCAGAGTTTCTTTCCCTTCAGTTCGGAGAATACTTCGAGGAATTGTTGCAAAAATCCAACGAGCTGCTCAGCGAGCTGGTCCTCATTCTCGATATTTGGAGTCCCTTGTGAGAAGCCAGTGCCGACAGGTTGTTCGATCCAGAGAATAGAGGAGAGGTTGGTCCAGCTGTGTTCATTTACCGTAGGCTTTGCTTGACCATAGGACCACGAAAAAGGCTAAATGACGACATTAGAATATGGGATGAACTCGGAGCTGGGATAAAAGACACCAACCCCGTTCTCTTGGAGAAGGCCCTCGAGGGAAGAACACCCTGGACCGCCGTTTGTCCTAAACATACATGATCTAGTTCCTGCTCGTTGACTGGGATGACCGTCCTACCAGAAAATGAGGTCATCGAGGCTCCCTTCAGGACCAGGAGGGAAGAACCAGAAGAAGAGCTACGCATCACGAGATCAGCATCCAACTCGGCTACGCAGATATTGACATTTCCACTATACCTGGCGCGTCTCGTTTGAGTCGTTACTAATCGGCAGCAGCCCAGCCCAACTAGGACCAACGTCGAAATCGACAAATGGAAGAGCGCTCCCGTTGACCCAAAACTCTACGAAGATCATAAATAACGCGAATCACTGTGATGACAGGATAAACCACAACCATCCCAACTCACTAGATGCCTTAGGATTCGTGAATGTGATGTTTTGCGGACCACTTCGTTTCACGTTCGTCGAACTCGAGACGGCAGGTCCAGGACTGCGCTGCCATCGCTTTGCAGCTTCTGCTTGACGAGTCGCCACCTCATCCTTGCGCATCATTCGCGCCCCAGCAGTTCCAGCGACCACGAGAAGCGCCACAAATGACTTGGCGAGTACGACCATCCTCGTAAGGCAAGTTCGCGAGAACAACCGTGGGTCAGGGAGCAGAAAATGAGAAACGAGAAAACTTCAGGATACCATCCCACCGTGAGATTTTTTGGCGCCGAAGTAGTACATGAACCTCGGGGCCGACCAATCCCAGAATAGGACGGCCAAGGAGAAATGCGCATCATGGGGGCCGTATCGAGGAACTGAAACATGTGGTGCAGTGAGCGTGGTGTTCGCCAGCCACATGCGAGTCGCACCCCGTGACGGCGCCGTGTGTCGGACAGAAAAAGTTGGAGGAACGGGGGAACTGGGAACTGCGGGCCAAGTGGTCAGACGGACTCGGTTTCTTGATTGAAACAGCGGGCATTACAGTAATATATAGCAATGGGTATACACTTACTGAGTCCTGGCGCTGCGTGAATTTACCCGCGAGGACAACTGCTCCTTCTCGGGGAAAGGCTAGCCGGACTTGATAGAGTTTGGATCACAAGATAATCGTGCGAACTTGGCAACAACTCAACTCGCGCTCGATCGTGTCATCACGTTCTGGTGTCTTACACGTGTCTTGAGGCCTCTTTCATGTCGACGAATCATGCACGAGTCCTACCCCGAGATCGCCAGCTCACAAGGGCCGCTCGACGTGCCTCATCCGTTTCTTGTCTTTTATTTGAATCTGATAACTACTGTTGTCGACATGTACACCACTTAATTAAGCGTGCGCACACTGCGCTCCACCCGGAGATCGAGCGCTGATAGCCCAAAGATAAGGCCACCAGTATGACCAATCCCACCATCATCTGATAACCACTCTCAGGTGTCATGGCATAGAGATGGTTCGCAACGTAAACCGAGTTATGTATTTAATCCCATCCACAAGCCACAGAATTTGCTTCGCACGTGCGCATATGACCTCTTGACTGCCGCCAAGAAGTAGTATCGACATCAGACCCCTCTCGACGCTGTCCTTGGCGCCGTTCTTTTGGCTGCATTTGCACCACGATCCGGGTCCGGCAGCCAATTGATCACGATGTTCCCCAACAGAGACACGCAGATGCATTCAACAAGTGGTTTCAATTGATCGATAAGGGCTGTATTGAATCCTGAAATAGAGGTTGAACGTGCTAGAAAGGGTTGGAACTACTCGGTATCGTGAAAAACGGTTTAAACGGCGAGCTGATATATTACATATAGATCCCGCTCCATCTTCAAAAGATGATATAAGTGAGCCATTCAGGTTGTGTGGACGTTTACTGCTGTGGCGCATTGTTCCTGCATACAAACTCGAATGGCTGTCATGGTGTTGATAGTTGGCCTTCAAAGCTTTATCCAACAAAGCGGCCGAGAGACCCAAAAGTAACAAAGGCCGCCAAAAAACCCGGCACGCAAAGAAAACATGAAAACCTCGAGATCGGACGATGATGATTGTTGAGGAAGGAGAAGGAAAGGAAGAGGCGAAAAATGGAGGAGAGGGAAGAGGAGGTAGAAGCCGATGTGCATGCAAAAGCAGAAACGCCGGAACTGGACAGGGAGAGATGCTGCCTACCACGCTCACGTACAGTATGTCCCCTCATCTCTGGACATTCCGTCCTTGACCGAGACTGACCTGGGCATAGGAAAATACTGGGCACAAAGAGCCCATGCGAGCGGAGCGATAATCGTGGAGAGCGGTTACGACAGGACGGATTCAGGCTGGTCGAGGCGCCGCTGTGGGTATGCATGGTGCGAAGATTGCTTGATCCAATGGGAATCGATGATGATTTCAGGATTTCTCTTTCACACTGCGACCTTGAATCTGAGCCCTCTACTGTGTAGCTTGGCCGCCTGGACGATGCGTCACTGGCAGAGGACAAGTGCAATGTAAGGTTGCCGCCAACAACCTCAGGCTCTGGTTGACAGGGTGATACCCATCTAAGTTCAAAGGCGTTCCAGAAGACGTGTCAGCGGAATCGCAAGTGTCGCACGTTTCTATATCAGATGAAGCTCGTGAATGAAGGGATTCGGAGAAAGCTTTCCCCGACATCACCCGCCCGACGACACAAAAGTCTGAGCAGCGAAGGCGGCATCCTGCTACACTGGCGTCTCTCCCGCACATTGCCATCTTGGTTGACCTTGGTCGTCCTCCGTCACCTTCCTGGACGTCGACGACCGCTGTCTGCCTATCTGTGCTGCCGGTGTCGATGCCTCCATTACTGTAATCCATTGCTGACCAAGTGTCCCGCACTTATGGAGACTCTCGAAGACCTCGTACACCTTCAGTTGATTTCGGAGATAGAGATTCCTTGTATGGAATGCCTGAAAGCGCTGGCAGTGCACTGAGCCCTGACCACAGGCTATGGGAGGCACGGGAGAACTCCTCCGGAAATGCAAAGGCAAACTTATTAGCGTATGCCTGCGATGTACTATGTGCTATGGTACTATGTCTGACCAGCGAAATACCTCGCACCTCGGTTCAAAAGCGTATTCCTTTAAAGAGGCGAAAACATCGACAGCGTATAACATGTTCGCTACCAGCTGACAGACGTTAAACGTTCAGCTACAACTTGGACGGCACGACTCGCAGTCAACATTTGTGAGGAATCCTACGCGTGGCAGTGGTCTCCGAAGGTACGTTCTTCATAACCGTATCCATCAGGCGGTCCATTTGGAGTGATTGACGTGGGGGAGACCGAGATGAACTTGTCAGGTTCATCAACGGCTGGCGAAGACAACAAATTACCGCGCCATAGTGGAGTTCAAACAGACATGTATGAACGATGTTTTTATTGCTCTAGATTATGCAGCATCATCTGTATACAAGAGAGGAGCACTGGTGGAGATGATACGACAACCCAGAGCATGATCTAGCGAGAAAGAAAAGGCACCACGCACATCCGAACAAAATACTCGTGGAATCTCCCGTCCTTGGTCAATTCTGGATGAAATGTCGTGAGTAGATGGTTCCCCTGTTGGACGGCCACTATTCTACGTGGATCGTCTTCATTGTCTATGGGCGTCGTCGCTGTCTTTGGGACTACCCCGAAAGGTAGACGCGCGATAACACGCATCGGTGGTTGGTCAGGCGATGAATTTATTACCGTAATGACCTAGAAATGTTTCAGTGCGACTGTTCATGGCACATAACACTAACTGTTACATACAGGTGCACGGATGAAGATGCCAGTGAAAGCATTGTGCGGGTTTTGCAGCCCCTCAACGATCAACGGTGCCTCGAAAGAGTCTACCTATAACGGCGGCAAATTCAACCTCCATTCGTGCGACTAGGCACTAGTCCGACGAACCTGCGGACCCCAGCCATTGCGCGCAACAGTAAGAGTCATGCCATTCAACAGTTCTTGACCACCCTTTTTGGGATTTTCTACTGCCTCTGCGAGGAGAATTGCACCCGCGCAGGTACCCCAGACTGGTTTTGTCTTGGTGAATTCTCTCAATGGCTGCAGAAGCCCTGCAAGGTTGGCTAGGAGGGCAATCGTGGTTGACTCTGCAGAATGTAAGAGACGGGTACATGGCGCGGACAACGTGGTACATGCCTCCCCCTGGTACGATCAAGCCATCGCACTTTGCAAGGTCATCAAGAGTGCGTACTAGGAGTGGGCAAACCTTGATCTGTGAAGATATCTTACGGAGAGCGGTCTCATGCTCCACAAATGCTCCTTGAAGAGCTGATCACGGTGTGTCAGTGGTGTCTCGTAGTGAAAGTGGGGACCTCACATGCCTAGTATCCCAATGACTGCCTTTCCTTGCATGAATGTTGTCAGTTAATGTTCACGATTAACGTCCCGGAACACCGACAGTTGTCAGAAAATTAGCAGGATGAGAATCGGAACATCAACTAAAACTTCGTACCACGCGGGAGTTCACGGGGGTGCACGAGGGCTGTCAACGTTGTCAACGTCGGGCCGACGGGAAGCGCCGTGTGAACATTATGCGATGACTAATTCGGTGGTCCCCGCTTTTTCATCTCTCACCTTTACCACCACGTACAGCAGGTAACTCCTCTTCATGTCTGAGCTCGACGCTGACCTCTACGGTGGTAAGAATCTTGAATCCGGTCTTCTTGTTAGCGTACCTGGCCTGACATTACTGCTCTAGATCTCTACGGAAACGACGAAGCAGAGTTTGCGTCTGCCGTCGAGTCACACGAACTCAAACCGGAAGCATTCAAAACAGAGGCGCCTTCGGAGACTCCGGTCCCTCCAGCTGCAAAGGCTCCCGAAGTCAGGCAAGAACCAAAAACCGCGACTCCTGCCCCTCAGCCAATAAGGTCTGAATATACCGAACCCCAGGACGACTACATTGCGTCGTCACCACAACTGGGCCTCTCGGCGCAAAATACTCCACAACAGATCCCTACGTATCAGCAACCGTCGGATTATTCTGTAGATGTTTCGCTCTCTGGCGTGCACGCTAATATGCCCGAGCGTAGCATACGTCCTTCGGAAATGAAAGATGAAGGGTGAGTTGTCATTCTTTTCTCGCTGACCATGCAATCCAGTTATTTCGCTTCGCTGCGCACGTCGGTATTGCTGGGTTGTCGCCAAATAAAAGTGTAGTCGGTCTATCGCCTAGCTACTCGGAAGTCTGTCGACTAGGACTAGGCTAGCTCTAGCGTACAGTCTAGTCTAACTAGGCTAAAACAACCCTCAGAGACAGTAGCGTCCCCCTCATTTCTCCTCTGTCATAACGTCTCCTGTGCTTTACAGATAACTAATAGCAACCTTGCCTTTTCCATATCTCCATCTACGCGCCGCTCATCCTTGTCAATGTGCACGTGTCAAACCCGAATTACCATCTATAGCAAGATGTTCATTGGCGGGCTCAACTGGGACACAACCGATGGTACTTATACTGTCATTAATCTTGTTGTATCCGTTCAGTAGTACTAAAATAGCGTCTCCGTACCAGAGTCTCTCAGGAACTACTTTTCGCAGTTCGGTAAAGTAGATGCATGTACTATCATGCGCGATGCGGCTGGGCGGTCACGATGTTTTGCCTTCTTGACATTTGACGATCCAGCGAGCGTTAACGCCGTGATGGTACGGGAGCATTTCCTGGATGGCAAGATTGTACGTACATTGCTGTATTTACCATGTGGATTACGTTCGGCTCATACGCGTTCTCCCTGTTTGATCTAAAGATCGATCCCAAACGAGCGATACCAAGACAAGAGCATCAACGGGCGACCAAGTTGTTCATCGGCGGTCTCGCAGGCAGCGTGACGTCTGAGTCTATGCGCGAATTTTTCTCTCAGTTTGGCAAGGTCATCGACTCGACGGTTATGCTTGACCGCGAGACGGGACGGAGCAAAGGTTTCGGTTTCGTGTCCTTTGAGGATACCAACGTCCAGCCTTTCCTTGGTTTTGGTAACTTACAAATTGATGGTAAACTGGTAGGATTCGACCCTCCGTCGGCCATGACACGATTGTTGACTTTGCGATTTTCCAGATCGATGTCAAGTTGGCCCAACCGCGGTACCAACGAGACCACTTTCAGGAGGATAGTACTCCACAGCAATACGGTGACCCCCGCGCGAGTACTGGTCCGAGCGGGGTAGTAGCCGGAGGTGGTTTTGGCGGGCAGACAGGCGGCGGTGTTAATTTCCCTGCTGTTCAAGGCAACGTCAGCGCTATGGCTGGAACCCCAGCGGGCAACACGCCCTTTGATCCACAGGCCCTGGCGCAACTGTATACAAGGATGTTCCAGATGGCTGGTGCGGGTGGCATGCTTGGGGGCATGAGCATGAACCCGATGATGGGTGGAATGGGCGGTGGCATGGGTACGGGTGGGTACAGTGGCGGTATGGGGGCCATGGGTAGGGGCATGGGAGGCGGAATGGGAGGTGGAATGGGAGGTGGCGGAATGGGCGGTGGTCCTGGCGGTCCTGGAATGGGAGGTGGGATGGGGAGGGGAGGACAGACGATGATGCAAGGTGGTACGCCACCGACTGGGCCAAGTGGCTTGGGTCCTAATGTTCCGCGCGGACCTCGAGGTGCTCAAGGAAGTGCAGGTGGTCCTGGCGTGGGGCCACAGCGTGCTGGACAACGTGGTCAGCACAGCTATCATCCCTACGCACGGTCGTGATTGTCATTTAGCCTCGGATGTGGACCTCGGCGGTGGTTGGAAACTCAAAATTCATCTGGCATAGAAGGTGCCGGCTTTGATTCCATGGACTAGTTATTTACTGTCCGTGGTCGTCGTGATTCGTTAACTTTATAAAGTATACTGGTCTGTTTTTCGCGTATGCCGCGTCGTGTACAGTATTTCTACATACTTAGATCATGTGGCGGTGCTCCTTCTCGAGAGTCGGTTAATCGGTTACGCAGCGTGACATGAGGGAACATTTCACACAGGCTTGTTGACGAACTGCATTCATATTTGCTACACTTCATTCATTACGGTGTCAGCCGAAATCGCGAAGGATGCCCCCGCACGTCGATGTCGTCGTCGTCTTTCGGGCAGCTTCGAAACGCACCCCGTTATCCAAGGAGCAGACACGAAAAGATGCAGCAAAAACTCAACGACAGTACACAGTGCTCATAGATACGCTCACTCGTGCGGGCCTCAAGGCAGTCGGGCGGCGTGGGGAGAATCAGGACCAACTCCTCGTTCTGGTCGCCTGTCCATCTGATCTGCTCGTTCGATTGGTTTATTGTGAACGGTCAGTTCTCATGCCCCAATTTGGCGAAACACTGGGCTAACTTTTCAATCACGCGTGCGGGTATTTTACACTAGATATTCCGACTATTTGTATGGTCTTCCCATGTCAAAACTGCCTTCTGCAGAGGCAGACCTCGACTCGGCCCCACTTTCTTCCGCGGACCGTGTACGTCTCGTTCACGCTTATATTACGTCGACTCCACAAGATGGCGGTCTGGGAATCATAACGGGCTGCAAAGAATGGGACCGCGTCCAATCCGTCATGGCGCTCCACAATCATGAATTCAACGATCAGTGGATACGGTTATGGACAAGGCATAGGATAGCTTCGGTGGAACTCGAAAAAGTACGAGATCAGGTGCGTTCCTCACTCTCTTTTACTCTGCAATGACGCTGACAGAGGGGTCAGTTTGGCGACTCTATTGCCCTCTATTTCTTCTTTTTGACAGCATACACGCGCGCCCTTATTTTCCCCTCAGTACTCGGAGTCCTGTATTATTTCTTTGGGACGCCATATTCCGTGGTCTATTCAACACTCCTATTCATATGGTCCGTCGTGTTTGTCGAGTGGTGGCGCCTTCAAGAACGTATCCTTTCCGTTCGATGGCACACACGGGGGTCGTTCCGTGTCGAGAAGCGAAGGGCAGATTTCGTTCCTGGTTTTCCTTGGTGGAGGAAAGAAGCAAGAAAAATGACAAGCATACCTGTCATATTACTGTTTGCCAGCGTCCTCTCCGTTATTCACACAGGCGTCTTTATCCTGGAGGCATTTGTCACTCAACTATACAATGGTCCTGGTTATCGCATCGTAGTAAGTCGTCTTAAAGTGTCCCATGTACGCATTTTAATCTTTCCTCAAAGGCTTTCACTCCAACCCTTCTCTTCTCAGCGTTGGTGCCACAACTACTTGAAATGTACAAGTCTAGTGCAAGACGGTATACGGACTGGGAGAATCATGCGCACCAATCTAGTCATGCAAAGTCCTTCAGCATCAAGGTATTCACTTTATCGGCTATCAATGCTTATCTCGGTCTCGCGCTTTCCGCCTTTGTCTACGTCCCATTCGGAGAGAGGGTAATGTCCCTCGTTCAGTACTCCCTTTTCTCTAGTCCGCAGGGAA
This sequence comes from Boletus reticuloceps, assembly GCA_018397855.1. Taxonomy (NCBI): domain Eukaryota; kingdom Fungi; phylum Basidiomycota; class Agaricomycetes; order Boletales; family Boletaceae; genus Boletus; species Boletus reticuloceps. Next base: position 1,177,563 of record JAGFBS010000015.1, read on the forward strand.
GAGCGGCTGCTATTTTCGACAAGCTGAACATCAATCTAAACGATACTTTCAAGTTTAAGTTGGGAGTCAAGGGGCCAATTACGCAGGCGGATGCAGGGAAGACGACCGCGCAAAGTTTATTCGAGGCGGACACTGTTCGTGCACGACTCAAGCTAAATCCTTCGAGGCTGCAAGAGCAAATGTTCGCGTTTTTAGTTACTAATCAAGTACTGGACAACCTCCGAGAAATCGGCTTGCCATTTGTTATGCGAGCCATTGGCTCGTTTCGAGCTGGAAAAGGGTTTAGGAATGGGAGCGGGAAAGGGATCATGAAGAAGAAACGCGTCGCTTTTGATGATGAACCAGCCGGACAAATCCACGATGACGCGCGAACACGGCAAGAGCGCGAGTTCTTGGAGACCGTGCGGAGCGAGGCATCCCTTCCCGACTATGACACTTTCGACGACTATAGCGAAATGGTGACCCAATTCGGGTATGTCGCGCTGTGGTCGACGATATGGCCCCTCGCACCACTCATGTCTCTCTTGAATAACTACATCGAGGCACGCTCGGATGCGTTCAAGATCGCAGTGCACGTGAGACGGCCAATTCCCGTGCGTACCGACACGATCGGTCCATGGCTTGAGTCGCTCTCGTTCTTGGCCTGGCTCTCCTCAGTAACAAACTCGGCGCTGGTGTACATGTTCCGTACGCCGTTCAACGGTTTGGTCGCCGAGAATGCAAGTCTACCCGAAGATCACGTGAATGCGGCGATAAAAGAGTTGCTGCTCTCGGCGTTCCTGGTCGCACTTTTGGCCTCGCACGTGTACTTTGTACTCCGCGCTGTCGTGAGTCGTACGCTCGAGCTTGCGATATGGAGGGGTAGCAAGGAGATGAAGGAGGCGGATAGGGTGGAGCGGGAGATCAAAGAAAAGTACCTTGCCCAGTGTCCCACGACTCCGCTGCAGGGCCCCCTTGACACGCGACAGCCGGTCGCGGTGGCAGACGATAATGATTGGGCATCCTTTTGGGCGACGGACGAGGGACTGGAGGAGATTCGAAAATCAGACAAGGATGCGTAAGGTCATTCCTGCCCACATTAATTGGTATATCATTTTTTGGAGGTCGAACGAATGCAAGCTATATAGTCTGCTCGAGTAAACACCTTTCTTGTTCTCCATGTCTCATCCTTGATAGTCTGTCAGCGTTCATGTCAAGTGTCACGTACTAGCATTGTCGTTATTGTTTCCATCATGCATACGCAGCATCCCTTGTATCTTACATGATTGACCTACTAGGCTACAACATAGCAATGGTTTTGTACATGACTAGGACTTCCGAGCATTTGAGATATGATGACAATTTGACTCCAAGTCTTTCAGCCACTCTCAAGTAGAGCTCTTCTCATACTTCTTATGCACCACGGTCGCACAACTCTCCCAAGGTAAGACCTCACCACGATCTGTCACCCCCTGGACATAGAACTTTGCTCCATCCCATGTGTCCCAGCCGCGAGGCAAACATGCCGGCTCTACGTAAAATCTATTCGCACGCCCATCAAGACCTGTCGTGCCGATAAACACCGTACTGCCGGTGTCCGCATGCGCAGCCGCCGCAGCGTCGTGCAGCGGCACAGTATAGATGTTAAAGTAGGCAAACGTGGGGAAGCGGGAGGCGGGCGTGTCTTGGAGAAGCCACGCTGGGGTAATCGACTCTGGGTCGTCAATCTGGACGTCGCTATCGATGGGCGTGAACGTGGATGTGGTGTCCCACGTGAGGACGCCCTCGAGCGCGTCGGCGTTCGTGTTGAGTGCGTGTGCGCTGGGGGCGAATTTGGCTCCGGTTATGGAGGGTGTACCGACGGATACAGATTGGGGAGGTGGTATGGGGTATACGGCGAGCTGGCCCAAGGAGAGGGAGAATGTAACGTTGGCCAAAGAATCCGTGCGTACGACATCAATGAGGAAACCCATCGCAACCGACATGGTATTCTTGGTCGAGGTCGCAGTGAAGTTGATAGTTTGCGATGTCCATCCATGTGGGAGATCTTTGACAGTAGTTTGGCCTATGGCGAGCACCCTGCTATCATCCTCTTCGTTCGAGAGCGACTTGACGTCAATGTGAGATCTGAGGCTAACGTCGTTAGGTGCTGTGGCTTTGTATACGACGCGTGCTTCCAACGACTCTCGAGTCGTCAGAGTGAGGGATTGGACGGGCAGCCAGATGGTGCCTTCTGATTCGCTTCCTGGGCATGTGATGGTCAATGTGAGCGTGTTTCCTCCGTTATAACCATCTGTCATGTCGAGGACGGTCGTTGCAGTGGGAACAGCTTCCTCCTGCTCAGCGTCCTGCCTGGAAGGAGTAGGCCTTGGCCAAACGAGATTGCCGATCGAGCTTTGCTTATCGATATCTGACCACCCCTTCTTCGTATCCATGACCTTCTTCCCCTCAACGAACCAAGAGTAACTAACACCAGGAGAAAAGTTCGTGTAAAATACGGAGCTCAAGGGATCAGGGGGCGGCAAATCCTGGAAGAATGCAGCCATGGGCTTGAAGGGACCTTCCGGAGAATCTGGGATAGGAGTAAAATTTTCAAGATTGAGAGGACCAAGCCAGAACTTCCGCTCGTTGTCCCACCACTCGTTCCAATTTTGTTCCGGGTTCTCCGTCGCCGCTTCCCAAGTCCATCCCGGTGCAAAGAGCGCAGTGCTAAAACCTCGAGGGCTGGTGTAGGTGATGGAACGGTAGCAGCTGAAGCCACTATCACCGTATTGACCACGACCGGGCCAGACATCAACACCTGAGTAGATGTCTTGGAGGGCCTTGTCTGGGACGAAGGACGGAGCATCTGTCGAAGCATTGGAGCCAGGAACTGCGCGTTTGAGATTCGCAACATATTGCGCCATGGAATCTTGAGTTTCGGGCTTCCACTAGTACATCACTGTCAGGACCTCATGATCATGCAGCCGTGTAGGTACTCACCCAATAGTTGGTGAACAACGTGTCAGCCGCAAGGAAAAACGGTAGATTGTAACCATTCAGCCTATTTTGGTACTTCAGCCGGCCATTATACATTACACTGTCATACCTGGCGTGCGATGTGAACCTCCCAAGTTAAGATATATCGAGAAACAACAGCGTACCACATAACTTGGGCGTGAGGGCCAACTTTAACTCGAAGTTCTGCCTTGAGTAACAAAATCCATGCAGCCAGAGCACGCGCATGATCAGTCTCGTACGGGAGATCGGACTCAAAATTTAGCAGATACCCGTCGAAACCACGCTGGTACGCCAACTCAGCGAGGAGGACCGCGTAACGTTTAGATATAGGGATATTCTTGCCAGTGACTGCAAAATCGGCGTAACCGACAATAATTTGAAGGCAATCGGGATTACCATTCCCTTCGAATATCCTACAGGAAGTTTAGTGAGGAAAGTAGGGAATTACCAGTTCGATCGTACTCACAATGTGCCAAGCATTTTCGTGCCTTGCTTGTGCGCGGTGTTAGTCCATCCGGATGGAGGAACCGTAACACGGTGGTGCGAGAAACTACAGAATCAATCACTGAATGCCTTTGAGCGCTGAGCGATGGAGAAGGACGCACTAGACAAAGGTATCGCAGAGTCGCCAAAAATTGAAGGTGTAGCATAACCCCGAAGGAGACTCGGTATATCCACCCTATTCCGCCATATATGATGTTGATTGTTCGGATAAGACAGTCGTAACTGACTTTATAATCATGGCAAACCTGATAGATAGAGAGATCAGAGGAGATCGCACATCTTGTTCTGGAATTTCTGTCCTACCAGTAACTTTCCAATACTATCTGACTGTCCATCGACTTGGGGGCGGGGTTGATAAGGCACCACTCCAGACAGCTTATCGTGAGGTTGAGCGAACCATGTGTCAAGCTCAGCAAGAGACCTGAAGTACGGTGCTTCATCTCTGACAAAATCTGAATGACCCTCGCCCAGCAGTGGCATGACGTCTAGATGGATCTAGTCAAAGAACCTCTGCCAGCGCAGACCGTACACAACGGCGTGGGAAAAAGCGGAATACCTTAGCGGTTTGCGAGTTTAAACCGTTCGGCCTTCCCTTTGAAACGTTTTTCGACGGTTCCACTGGACGGAAATGTCTGACCAGCAAGACATTAAAAACGACAACGGAACCCCCACGGAAATCGCCTCTCAAGATGTCTACAACTCAAACGCGGACAAGACCCAACCAGCCGAGGAAATTTTAAATGTCCTCAGCGCGCTCAACCCAAAGACCACCTCCACTGCTGCTCAAAACGGCCACGGGCATGACCTTGTTCAGCAAGAGGTGTCTCAGGGTACTCAGCAAGACCCACCTTCTGAGTGGCATGCGTTGCGCGAGAAGCTGCGTGAACATCCGCTAGACCCAGAAGGCTGGAACAAGCTTGTCGACATCGCCGAAAATGCGGGTGATCTTGAACAGATTAAACAGACCTACGAAGCCTTGCTTGAAACGTATCCGAACACGGTATGATGTCTCTCCACCATCTGCAAGCAGTGTGATTTGACGAAAAGTCCGCATCAAGTCCTCGGCTCAAATTGCCTATCTCAATCACTTCTTGAGCCCCGGTCTATTCCAGTACGCTGAAGAATTGTTCAAGAGATTCTTAAGAACTTCACCGCTTGTTGATCTCTGGAAGTTTTACCTTACCTATGTCAGGTTAGTCACGAGCGTACTCAAAGTCCGACATGAACGGCGCATTGAAATATTCTCTTCAGACGAGTGAATACATCACCAGCTAGTCGAGAAGCAGTTAGTAGGGCATATGAGTTCGCGCTCAATCGCATTGGTCAGGACAAGGACAGCGGTGAGATATGGAGCGATTACATCCAGTTCCTCAGAGCGGGAGAGGTGCGCCTAGTATTATTTTAAAACTGAACCAAGCTTAGACGGGATGCTAGACCACTACTACTTGGGAGGAACAACAAAAGATGGATGCACTTCGTAAGGTCTATCACCGAGCTGTGCAGATTCCTCTTGAGAATGTTGAAAAACTCTGGTCCGAGCTCGAGACGTTCGAAAACTCGTTGAACAAGATTACGGTGCGATTTGTTCTCAGGTTGTCTGAACCTTTACTTACGATCTGGCAGGCGAAAAAATTCATGACTGATTTATCCCCGTCGTACATGCAAGCCCGGACTGTACTTCGTCAATTGCAGAGGCATCTTGGGCCTTTATTTCCACCCCCTCCAGCATCGTCAACATCGCGGCCACCCATATACTTACCCCCGGCTCCAACATTCAACGCAGCCGAACGAGCTCTTGTAGGTTCTTGGAAGACTTATTTGAAATGGGAGGAGAGCAATCCACTTGAGTTCGAGGAGAAAGACAAAGCTACGCTGATCTCCCGCATTCAAGGAGTCTATCGTAAAGCAGTCATTCGCATGCGATATTACAGCGAAGTCTGGTAAGGTCTTGCTTCATATATCGACTCGTGTCGTTAATGCGACGAATTGCAGGTACATGGCATTTGTGTGGACTGGCAGTATCGGTAAGCAGGAAGAAGCGTTGAACATCCTCAAAGCTGGTATGGAAGCCAACCCTACGAGTTTCTTATTGCATTTTGCGTATGCCGAAGCGCAAGAAGGCCGCAAGGAGTATGGCGAAGTGACTGCGACCTTCGACAAGCTTCTTGACACCCTACGTGTCGAACTCGAAGAGCTTGAGAGTCGAGTGAATTCAAACAATTCGTCGTTCTCGTCTGATGCGTCTGGTCGTATTGCGCCTGCGGGAGTCCCGAATGTCTCCGGTACTTCAATGATGGGGCTCACGGAGGCAGTGTCCAACAATTCGTCTTTTGCCACCCAGGTTTCTGACGAGAAACCACCTAAATCAAAAGAGCTACAAGAGCGTCGGACAGAGTACGGACTTGTTTGGATCATGTATATTCGATATGCTCGTCGTGCGCATGACCTCAAGACATTCCGAGCAGTGTTTGCCAAAGCCCGCAAGGACCGCTGGACCTCATGGGAAGTTTATGAAGCTGCAGGTACGTGTGCGTGAGCGTGTATTGAACTGTGAAGTTGATGAGCACCGACAGCGTTGATGGAATACCACTGCAACAAAGATGGAGGGTTGGGAGTTGCGTCTCGTATCTTCGAGAAAGGTCTGGAAAGTTTTGGTGACGAAATTGAGTTTGTGTTGAGATATCTTGGCTTCTTGATATCCGTCAATGACGATAACAGTACGTCGTTCCACATTCCTTATCCATGATTCCCCTTGACCAAAGTTACGTTCCAGATGCCCGAGCACTGTTTGAGCGGGTTATCCCAACATTTTCTGCGGAGCGCGCTCGGCCGCTTTGGGAAAGGTGGGCACGTTATGAATATCAATTTGGCGATCTCGAAGCTGCACAGAAACTTGAGAAGCGTATCGCCGAAGTTTACCCAACTGGTGCGCCTATTCCATTGCATTTGCTAATACATACGGAGTCAACCTCGTCATAGATCCCCCAATCAAGCGCTTTGCACAGCGTCACACATATCTTGGTACAGATGCTATTGCGGCAAGAGATCTCGGGTTTGCTATGGCGGGTCGTCAGCCGATCGGAGCCGCATCTTCCATTTCGTCACTTGAGAAGCGTACAGATTCCTTGTTGTCAATTACGTCCGCCGCACATATGCTGCCCACCCAGCCACCTCCAAAAAGACAACCCTCACCAGAGCTAAAGCGTCGGGAAGAGTCCGTCAAGCCAGAGTTTGCCCCGCCCGCAAAGCGTGCCCGACCGATGAGCCCCCCTCGCGAGAGAGAGCGTGACAGGTTCGCTGACGGACCAAGGAGACGCTTTGGTAGTCCCGCCGCGTGGGAGAAAGACCGTGATAGGGAACCCCATCCAATGAAGAGAGACAGAGAACCCGATGACAAATCAACTGTATTACCTGTTGTCCTCACGTGGTTTGTCGGACAATTGCCAAATCCAGCATCCTTTGACGGTCAGTTCTATTCCCCTGCCCGTCGTTCGGCTATTGCAAGAGGAAAGTTGACTCATTCCGGGTGCTTTTATTGTTTTTGTTTTCGCAGGACCCATATTCAGGACCGATGATCTTATGATGTTGTTCCGGAATGCTGTCATCCCGAGTGCTACACGGCGTCCAAGCCCGCCGCCGCCTCCGCCACGTATGGGGTCATTCTTTTTGTTTGAGATGCTGTGATCTGACTCGGTTTCATAGGTGGGCGTCCACCCCCAGATTACGGACCATACCAAGGACCCGGAGGAGGCCGAGGGCGTCGGTACTAGCGTGCTCAACCTTCATTTTCGTTTCCTTCTTGTTCATGACTTATTATCTTCTGCTTTTCCGCATGTCTAAGTAACGAGGCTCGTTCGCGAATTGCTCAATTAATGCCATCGGAGTCCTGGAGGATGAGGCTGCTCGTCCAAGTTCCTCGTTACGCTGTGGGTGCCAGTGGAATAGTTACAAGTAATAAACATGTTCGTTGATCATCGGCGGCATACAGCAACTTGGTTCAGAAACAACTTGCAAATCCAGGGCGAAGCGAACTTGGAGAGAGAGAGAGAAAACAAAAGACAGTACTAGCCGGGCGAGTACGAGTATTCTGCATCAAATAAGATTTGTTTGAAAGTCTTGAACACCGTCGCCGGTGGAAAAAGCGATAAGAAAAAGACAATTGCGCAAAGTAGGCAAACTTGAAGGTGGGGTAACGTGATAGGAATGCAAAACTTGAAATTCGGATGTTGTAATGGAATAGAGTTGCTCTGCCGTTGTAGTCGTCTTGGCGGCAGTGCATCTAGAGACATTCAGGGCGGGCGGAACAGCAAAAGGCACCAAACAAGCATCCGCGTACAAGCCTCTGCTAGCTCTCCTCACGTCTCCTGCGCCACCCCGGCGATGGGAAGGTACACCATTGAGGCAGATCAAGTATGGCGGATTTGGTTGGCGTTTGGGTACTGGACTTGATGGTAGCCACCTGCATCATGAAGGTGTAACTGTGGTTGTCGACATTGATGGTTGTGCCGCGCAGACCATGGTGTAAACATTCCTATCAGTAGTGCCGCAGCGCCACAAACAAGATAGTGGCGATCCAAGTCTGTCTCGGAGGTGAATGGGTGTCCGCAGTGGGAGCACAGGAGAGTTGGGTTGTGGAAGGAGTGTCCGGGCGGATGAGGGATCGAGCCGTCGATGGAGTCATGTCCGCACTCCATGGATGCTTGGGGGGCAACGGACGGTTGGAAAGGCTGATACTGATACTGCTGACGGTTGCCTTGCTGCTGAGAGGGCGCGACTGGGATAAATCCCACAGGACCTCCGATATCATGATGCCCAGAAGGTATACGATGACAAGACGAATCAAAACTTCCAATTGTGCGTCTGTTAAAGTAAGATGGCATTCTGTTTAAAGGAAATCAGAGAGTAAATGCCGTTCCGTAGAAGACACGAAGTCATCGGGTTGGTCTTTTATATGTCACGGGAAGAGGATGCACTGCTATATGATCCACCTTGAGATGTGTGGACCAGATGGCGCAAGTAATGCTTCTAGTGGGTACGAAGTCAGAGGTCGCGGCAAGTACGACACGATCTCACCTACAATGCGAAAGGAGCTATCTCAGTCTGTTAGTGATCCTGTGCCCGACAGGAAGAAAAAGGCTAGTTTACTAGGTCCCAAGAAGTGTGCCGTACTCGTGAGACACAGGTTCATGTGAGCAACATTAAGACTGGCGAGCCGCAAAAGCTGATGTCTATCGGGCACGGGTCAGGCGTTCAATCCTTTGTGTAGCCGCTTGGGGCTATAATCCCCCCTTTGTCCAGGTCTACTGAAGGTTAGTTGGTACAAGACCGACTCGGACTCGGAGCCAGATCATGTGAGTCAGGGTATTTTTATTCAATCGTCAGAGACCTCACAGTGAAAAAAAATGATAAAAGTCCTGACATTTCCAATGGTCTTAATACCATAAGACTGAAGTGTTGGCCATCTCATCTAGTAAAGACCTTGAGTTTGAAGGGATACTACTGTATGAAGGGGTTGACTCGGAGTGCGAGCTCGGCCCGGCGAGGAAATGCCGCGTTGGCGTAGCGGAGTTCCGAAGTGCGACAAATTTGCCAGCATCGGCAGTGGGCACCCGTACAGGCCGACACTGTCACACTCACCCTCTTCGCTTCTCCCCGTCACCTCCTGCAGCAGCTGGATCATCGTCTGTCCCGACGTGCACAATGGAGGTGAACAACATATCCATATCTTCCGCACAATCAAACAACGTATCCCGGATCATCACGCTCCTCGGATCCGTCCTCGTTGCGTTGAGCTCTGGAACTAATTATGTGGGTTGGCTCGATACTACTCATTAGACCGAAGACGATAACAACTTTTCGTCCAAATAGATATATTCCGGTGCGCCTTTCTTCGTTCCCGATCATCCCGCTTCCATGAACGCTCCCATTAGCCTATGCGCCTCAGCTCGGTGCTCGCCTTCGAGTATCGCACACGCAACAAAATATCATTGGCCTGGCAGGAAATAGTAAGCCTCATACTGTCCTTATCAGCCCTCGTTTAATCCATCCACAGTGGGGGTATACACCTCCGGTCCTGTGTGGGGTCGCATTGTCGATCACAAGGGCCCGCGGATCCCGCTCATTGGCGCTTCGATCTGTCTCCTCGTCGGCTACTTGGGTATCAAGCAAATGTATGACGATGGCGTAGGCAGTGCCGCTACTGTTTCGCCACTCCATCTTGCATCACTCGTCGCGTGCAGCTTTATGACAGGGTTGGGGGGCAACGCGGGGCTTGGCGCCGCTATGAATACGACCGCGAAGAGCTTCCCGCCCAGTGCCGTACGTCCCTTTCGTTCCGTCCTTTGCGTTTATGCCAAGTGCACTCGGCTGATGTTCCTTAGCGTGCCACCACCACTGGTCTCGTTCTGTCGGGTTTCGGGCTCTCAGCTTTCTGGTTCTCGTTGCTCGCGCACACACTTTTTCCTGGAGATACATCTGCCTTCCTGTCGATTCTCGCTTTCGGAACAGCTATCCCCATGATCATCGGTCTGTTCATCGTGAAGCCTGTTCCTTTGCATCCGACGAGTTCGCATACCATGGTCGAAGGGTATGATTCCATCCCCACCGGAGAAGGTATCGTTTTCGTCGGAGAGGCACAAGTAGCGATGGATTCAGAGGCGGACGTGGATGCAGATGCAGATTCCGCACCACTGCTACCTCATGAGCAAGAGACTAGTTCTTATCAGGCCTCTCTTCCCACCTCCGCTGTCAAGTTGAACCCTCCAGTGCATTTGCACCGTGAAAGAAGTGTTGGGAATAAAGATAAAGACGCATTGCCAGATATTCATGGAAAGCGACTTTGGCTCACTCCAGACTTCTATCTCGTCTTCATGATCATGGCAATATGTGGGTGGTCGGTTCCATGCACCTTTTCAACTGACGCCTACTTTCTTTTCCAATAGGTAGCGGTACTGGTCTCATGTGTTAGCGCATCGACTTCGTTGAGGGTGTTCCAACTCATTCTCCTTTGATAGACATAAACAATGTCGGTTCAATCTCACAAGCACTTTATGCTAAAACGCATACGGTTTATGATGATGTTGAAGCCGCCAAGTGGCAAGCTGCTCAGGTATCTATTTTGAGCTTAGGAAACTTCGCAGGACGTATCTTAGTTGGTGAGGTTTGCGCCATTCCTTTGTCTAGCCCTGACCAACTGTATGCAAGGCTTAATCTCTGACTTTGGACACATCCGCCTTCGCATTCCGAGAGCCTACTGTCTTTGCATCGTCTCCTCTCTTTTCATCGTCTCCCAAGCGACTGCTATGATTGTCTCCTCCGTCGAGACATTATGGGTAGCAACTCTTCTATTGGGGCTTGCATACGGATTTTTGTTCGGGAGCTGTCCATCGATTATGATTGAGTGGTTTGGGATGGGTGAGCCCATTTTTCTTTTAGTTTGCGTCAACTCATGTTCGCCAGCACACTTCTCTGAGAACTGGGGCTACCTCTCCTTCTCACCCGTCCTAGGGGGTAACCTTTTCTCCCTTATGTTTGGACGCTATCTGGATGCACATGTGCCGGTGCAGGACGCACGTTCTTCGTTAGGGACACGTGTCTTGTCGATCATCAGTTTGGGGTCACGCGAGCTACCCTCAGAACATCAGTGTTTCGATGGGAAGGCGTGTTACTTGGGGAGTTTGCAGTTGACGCTCGTTGCGTGCATCATTTCCCTCGGGTTGAGCTGGCGGGCTGGTATTAGAGACGGGCAAAAGATTAAGGCTAGAGATGCGTCTGTTGGAGTGTAGGACATGTATACAAACCTGCCGTCCAACAGTTGTAATTTGTTTGCAGAAAATAAATTACCCTTGTTATCTTGTTAATAATTAGTCGACCTGAAAGAAAACTCCCACTGGCAGGAATTCCTGTTCTACAACTATTTATCGTCATGCCTGTTGCCCTTCCAACTGCGCAAGAAGCCAAATTCTATGACCGGCACAACGCTCTCAGTGCATACAACATTTGCCTTGCACTTGGAAGCCAGGTTACTACCGACGAGAGTCGCATGCATGCGCAGATTCTCGGTTATTTGATTCTCCATGCACCTTCTTCGACCGCGCGCAGGCCGAGATCGTGAGAGCAATCCATTCCTGCGCTCAAGACGACAAGATGCTGGTAGAGCTTGGAAAGTGCTTTCGATTGTGGTTCATTCTTCCATGTAAGTTCTGCATCAGCTTCTCGTTCAATGGCGAGTCGTCCAGTTTCCAGACCGAACCAACGAGGTTGATATCCTCGAACGTTGGTTCCTCCCCTTCCCATTTGAAGTATTGCGCAACAGATTGACGGATATATCCAGGATCTCTTTTCATCATCGCGGTCTCAAAGATGAGCTTCTTGAGCGGTATTTCCATTTTGAATATTCGAACCCGCTCTTGAGCATCGCACAATCGGCCAGTCGTGACATCAATGAGGACAAGCAGACTGAGACTGAAAATCTCATCGATGGCGGTTTCGATGGCGGCATTTAATACCGACTTTAGGGCAAGCACTTTCTAACCCCGTCTACAGTACAATTTGGCCTTGTCACTTCTCTTTCACGCACTTGGCGGAACATTCCTGTGTTTTGTTTCTTTTTCCTGAACCTGTATCCGCAGAAACCACGCCCTCTGTTCCATACTCCAGAAACCCGCACTCGTGGTGGCGGCATGTCCCTAGACCGGGAAGACTCTCGTATCTTCACACTATCGGTCGTTGAACCCAAATTATTCATCGACTCCCTTTTCCCACTTGGAATTATATTCCAGGACGATCGATTCAGCTTGGAAGATTTTCTAGATTTTCTTCAGGTCAAGAAACATGAGCTATTCAAGTCCGGCTCCACCGTTGCCACCAATTGGGAGCAGTGGGACATTTTCGAAACAATGACCCATCCAAACCAAGAAGACGCTGTCAAAGATTTCATCCAGAACATTGCTCAGTCGGCCGAAAAGCGCCAGTTGACAAATGAGACAGTTCCTCCAATCTGTCGCTCCTGGTCGTCAGCTAACAAGAACCATCCTGCGCGGGGAGGGGATGTTAATAGAAAACCGGATCTTGTATGCACGGACCCCATCGGCGTTTCGGACGATTGGAGGCATTTCCGCGCACTGGTAGAAATCAAAAGTGGAGAATTGACTCCGCGTTCAGTATACTTGTTGCTTCAAGAGCGAGCCGCCGTTATCTTCCGCCATCAAGACCGCCGACGTTTTGTTCTTACCTTCGCCCTGATCAAACACGAAATGATAATCGCTCTCTTTGATAGGGGAGGTTCGGTGATCAGTCCGCCATTTAACATCATCGATCGTCCTCTGCTCTTCCTCAAAGTCGTCCTCGGACTCTCATTCGCCCCGGAGGAATACCTTGGTTACGATACCACCATCATCACCCGACCATCGTTTCGCATCATCAATTCCCGCTTTCTTGGCCGTGTCACGATTCATTGCACATTGTTCTTAGCAGATCGAATGGACGGACGTGGCACCGTCGTTTGGCTAGCTGTGCTGGAAGGCGACGCACTCACCGCGGCGTTGCCCAAACTTATTCAATCCTACTTTCATTGGTCATCGCCTTCGCGCCATATGTCACTTCCACTTGTCGTCAAAGATGCGTGGATCGATGAAAAGAATTCGGTGACCGAAGGAATGATTTTGGCCCTCCTAAATCACAAAGGCGTCAAGGGAGTGCCTCACGTTGTCGCTGAAGAGCGCGTACCTGCGCCCGTACCTCCTGGGTGGACAAATACTACCTGCTTTTTGTAAATCAATCAGGGTTATGGCAGGGTTATGGCATGATTTTCAACACATGTATTGCACATTTCGACATGTTGACCAAATGTGCAATAGTATAGTCACTCTGAATACTACTAGTAGTATATCGTGCATTTGGACAATGTGTCAAAATGCGCGATAGGTATGGACAGTAACTATCCAATCCTCAAGTGGTCTGTAACAGGACCAAAAAGGAAAAGGTGACTGAAGCATGTAGCATGGTTCTGTGAAGGGCGTACACTATGAAATGGAGTAACTTGACAGTAGAATTCGACAAAGATGGGGGGTACTCTGGCAAGCCAAAGAGGTGAGTGATAAAACGTGTACATACCTTCGAAGTGAATAACATACAAGGCTATGAAATGGGGTAACTAACTATATGGTTTTATAGGGCATATTCACTAATAGTTGATTAAGGTCGACTTTTTCTTTGACATACAATTCATATGTGCAGATACTCCTCTTCAACAGGATTCCAATGGTCCAACATTCTATCATATTTTCTCTAATCCCCTTAGGGTTAGGCATGGATATTTTAAGAAATCAGACACATTTTGCCCGCGACAGAACGTACGAACTACGCGGTGGACTGATATGACCACCACTCAACACAATAACCACGATATATATACCCACACATGAACACACACAACGCCTAAGCATTATACAAGCTCACCGCGATTCAACATTATGTTGAATCGCGGTGGTATCAACTCTGTCACACACACAACAATTTCACCGCGATTCGACACAAGTGTCGAAATGCGGTGAAATACCATGGTATTGATTGATATTGATTATGTACTCATTGATATATAAACACACCTCTCAAGACGCGTTGATCACAACTATAATGTCACACACAGCGATGGAACGCATGAAAGAGCAACAAGAAAGAATATGAATGATCATTGCATTGCGTAGTAGTAAGTGGTAGTACATGAAGTGATATGTACTAAAGGATGTTACAGAAAACCAGACAACGAAAGATGAGAGCGTCTCTGTGGAAGCAACAGCCAGTAAGGTGGTTGAAGATGTAAGTATGGAAGTGGATAGTGATGAAGTGGAGATCGTGGACCACAGGGTGGATCTAGAGTACGATGAGAATAGGAGGAAGGTGAAAGGGAAAGGGAAATAGAATCGATTGGAAGCGATGGAGAGGAAGAACGAGGAGCTGAAGATGAGGGTTGAGAAATTGGAGACAATGGTGAGTGATGCACAAGAAGATGCAGAGGATGATAGGGAGAGAGTGGACAGGTGAGGGGGTGGACAGATGTCCCCTGATTCTGACATCGAGATCATCAGTGACTGAACACCGCGATCCGACATGTATGTCGAATCGCGGCAGAATTGACACCAAATGACATATCTCTTTCATATTCACACTTCATTTGTATGTACACGTGTGTGTTATTGTATTACCAGAAATAGAACTGTCTGTGTTGTGTACAAGACACGTGTGACTTTACTACTGTAACGTGTTATACAATATCGCCGCGATTCGACACCTATGTCGAATAGCGGCGATATTGTGCGTTGCACATGAGTGCGTCCATTTAACTGGATGTCCTGATATTTTATCATGTTTTCTGTAGTCCCTTATGATTAGACAGTGAGAATTCAAGAAGTTCAACATATCCTGACCACAATAAAACATATGAACCATGCAGTGGAGCGATATTGCATGTCATTACATACATACTACAACTTATCAACACATATACAGACCAACATTTTACCACAGTTCGACATACATGTCAAAACGCGGTCAAATAATATGTGTTGATCGTGTCTTCATTGTATACGTACACATCTCACCGCGATTTGACATACATTTTTACCGCAGTTCGACATAGGGGGGAATCAACTGTGAGCGAAGCGAACAGTTGATGGATATGAACCACGTTGATAGTGGGACTTAGCAGGTAACAGGATAGGGTTGACGTTCCCTAACCACCTGTTTATATACTCATATGGGAGTTAAATATTAAAACTCAAAACCATTTTCCCACAGTATCTATGATGTAAATATGTAGCTACAATGCTTACCTAGCACCTCAATAATGGTTCAAGAGATTTGGTGGTTTGGAACATTTTGTACAGCACATTTGAGCAGATGTGGTGAGCTGAATACATTTGATACCATATACCAGTAAGAAAATTTCCAATGGTTCCATAAATGGTCCCAATGGATTCCCACACCTTCAAAGCCCCAAATGCACATGTTTTAAACCATATATAAGATGCATGCTGAATTGATAATCCAGTATTGGCATAGATCGGTTAGGTTGTTAGGACTTTTTAGGTTAGGTTAGAATGATCACACCGACTGCCGCGAAGCGGCAGGAGGTGGGACAGAGCTGACTAAGCAAAGCCCCCGCCTCCCAAGTGTAACAATGTCCCTACCGCCGGTTACCCGGTTAGGTTCAGAACTCCGTCTTAAATTGGTCCATCTACGCTTATTCGCGGTTAAAGTCAGTGTCACGTGACTTCTTCGGGTCGCGGCCTCAACGGGCCGGTCCCAAGATGGGGTATCCAGGCACAACGGAAAATCCGGGGTTTCGACCCTTTAGGTCTCATCAGCTGGGGAGGGGGGCAAAAAAGATATGCGTAGAGATGAGGTGGTGCTGAAAAAAGGCCCTACAGTGTAAACACAAGAGGGAACTTTCGGCGGTATAAGCCTCATCAGTTTTCAGACACAGGGTTTATATACGGTAGAGGCAAGGGCGATTTGTAAGATCGTTTACACGCTGTCAAGCGATTTCCCATGTCATTACTAAACGTTTCTGATGGCATGACCAATCGTTCACATGCCACCGTCTATTATTAGTAATCTATGGACGGAAATTAAAGTGATAAGTAATCGTTCACACGTCAACTAGAGTTCAGATCTAGATTCTTAATATATCAATATAAAAAGAATCAAACTTAATAATAAGGTTAGATCGTTCGGGGCTTATGTGGATTTAGGGTCGCGTAAGCTGTCTAAGTTAGGTTTTCCCTGTTAGGTATTCCAAGAATATCAGTGCCTTCCAAGTGGGAGAGTTCAGCGGTAGAGTTTCCTTCCCACTAAAGGGGGCCCCGAGGGGCGGGATTCAAACCGGCTGGCCCGGCGGAAGGTAGCATAAAGCCTACCGATACTCGAAGAGTCCTTGACAAAGAGTCCTTGACAAAGGTGCTTCGGGCCGACAATATCCATTGCCGTACTAAAACTTCTTATTACTAAGAATGTTGGGTGTTACTAGGTAACCACAGTTCGTCAAGCGTAGCTTGGCGAGGTCCCACGACGACGGATGAGAAGTCTAGGGCATCACTGGTTCCTGGAATCACTGCTTGGTTTTCATGCCAAGCCCGGTACTGCATTCCCGGATCGTCCCAAAGCTCCTGAACGGCAGCTAAGTGATCGTAGTGATCTTCCATAGTCTGATTAATCATGACTTGGGCGGGATCAGATGACCAGTCATAGCTGGCTCTTACGGCTGATCGTCGCCACTGAGTGACCAGGTCTCCCACGTTACGAGTGCGTTTACGTGATAGAAGAAACCTTCTGTCGCCAATGATCCAGTGCTCGTAATTCAACAAGCTGAACTCTTTGAGGATTAGCTCACCTTCGTCATCCCGAAAAGGCAATCTTCGTGACAATAACGGAGCAGTTTGATCCGTGAACGACTGCTTCGCCTGCTCAAATGTGAGGCTACAACAGCCGTTGCCGGCAAACTCCGAAACGAACACGTCGATATTCTTATCGGTAAGTGATGACTGGGGGATCAGATCCTCTAGTTCTTTGGCTGAGACTGGTGTG
This sequence comes from Boletus reticuloceps, assembly GCA_018397855.1. NCBI lineage: Eukaryota > Fungi > Basidiomycota > Agaricomycetes > Boletales > Boletaceae > Boletus > Boletus reticuloceps. Next base: position 1,194,630 of record JAGFBS010000015.1, read on the forward strand.
AGAGTTTCTCTCAGCCGCCAATTAACGGTATATTCGTTTATTGGTTGGATCATGGCTTCTTTCAGTTCATGAATAGAAAATGAGTCCCACACGTCATTAAACACGGTTTTCAACACAACAACGCGCTCGGATTGTTCCGGTCCCTTGGGAGTGTCTTTCACAGCCCAACGTTGATGTACGTATCGTTTAAACCAGTTACGTATGACCTTAGCGGGATACCCTCGGCGTTCATATAGACTGGCTAATTCATGAACTGCCTCCAAGTAATGCTCTAATTTACTTGATAGGGTTGCTAAGCGGGATAGTTCGCCGATAAACGTGCCTCGCTTAATGTCTAGCGGATGCGCACTATCCCAGGGGATTCTTTCGAGGTGATTACCAGGTTTGCGATATGGTCTGTATTGTAAACGGTTGTGGCCGTCTACATAGATCCATAAATCCAAGAACGCAAGTCCGTTGGTAGGTTCACCCCAGTCGATGGTACATCCTTCAAATTGAATGCAGGCGTCCATATAGGCTTTAGGATTCTTTTCCCCGAGGTACTCAGTATCGTAAGCGTCAGTATAGACGATTGCAAAGATGTCATCAATGTATCGCTTATAGTAAGCGATAGATTGTGCTTGGTGTATCCAGGGGCCTTCAAAGTAATCTCCATAGAGATTAGCGATGTCGGGGGAGCATGCGACTCCCATAGCAAGTCCGCGGATTTGCCTGTATACCACACCATCAGGTCCTTCGACTAGGAGGTCTGTCATTGCCGTTTCAAGGATTTTCCGGAAGATATCGGGTGATGGGTAATCACCGGCGAAACGTTCTTCTTCGGGAAGCTCCGAGAGATAACGTGCCCAAAGCAGACATATGATTTTAACCATATTGTCTAATGGGATATTTGGATAATACGCGACAATGTCGCCAGTTATAATTTTAAACGGTCTACCATATTCTAACTTAACATTACGGAGATCATCCGTTAATTGTTTAGTCCCGCTTATGCAATATTTAGTTTTTGCAAGAAGCGGCTTGAGTAACTTTGATAGATACTTGGCAACCGGGTTCTGAACAGCCGAATGGCATGGAGCGATTGGTCTAGCTTTTACGGGATTCTTATGAATCTTGGGTATGCCGTAAAACTTCGGGAGTTTAATCCGAAGCATACTCGTTTCCAGAGTATCGTATTCCTCACTCTCCCCAATGAATTGGGTAAAGAACTTTTTCAGTTGTTTGTTGTGACAGAGCTGGGCAAGCTCGATTATTTGCTGAACTTTATTATGCAAATATGTACAACGTTCTGCGACACTCAGAGGGACATATGACGTCCTGTCGTCAAGTAGTTTCTGTGTGCTAGATATAAACCATTCCCTTGTGACTACGGAGCAACCTAGGTTTTTGTCTGTGGGAAGGACAACGTAGTCCTTCTCCTTCAGATAATCATGAAGGCGCTTCACGAAAGACCCTAAGGGGGATTGTCTAACGTGATCACTGGGTATAGATGACATTACGTGTTTAACGTAAGTCTCACCCGCAGTGATGGCTGATTCAATGATTGAGTCTCCTTTTGGTGCCGGCTTGCGCACGTTTGGCACCGCGTAATCAGGGTCAAATCTATTCGAGTCAAACTCTTCGTCTGTGAGCATTTTCTTGGCGAAGTACGTACGCCATCTCAATCTTTGTACGAAGTCGGACCAGGCTAATTGAATTAGTTCTGGTCTCACGTCTGATGGGAGAAGGTATTTATAACCTAAACTTAGTTCTCGAAACAGTAATAAAGATCTCTCGTCAACATCTATATTGGGTCCAATGTGGACAAAATGCCTAATACGGGCATTCTCTAATACATGTAATGGTACAATAGTTCGCACGAGAATGATGACCATGTGATTACTAGGTATTTCATCAATCACCCAATCCGGCCACGAAAAGGGATGTGCGTACGTTATTTGGCCATTGGAGATCTTGGCCTGCCAATCAGAGGCAAGAAGGGAGATCGGGATTAAGCAGCCTTTGCTTTCCCTTTCTTGTTCGAGCCCTTCGAGCTCTTCTTGGCAGAGGCCGAGACATCGGCGGACTTCTTCTTGTCCTCCTGCTTCTTTTTCGGCTTCTGTCGAACGGTAAGCGTCTCGTGCGTATGGGTGAAGGCGGTGACTTACTTTAGGGTTACCCTTGTCAGGAGTACCCTTGCCTTTCCCTTTGCCCTTAGAGGGCTTCCCTTTCGGAGTGACCTTGGCGACTTCGGCAGCAATCAACTGCCGAATAGCCTTTGAGGAGGTAGGCACATCTGCCATCTCCACGTCCGCCTTCTCCTTCAACGTAACTTTGCGTTGCGCTTTGGCAGTAGAGGCGTGAACCTTACTGCGCTGCACCTGCACAACGCGTTGTAGGAGGGCGTGGATGTCCGATTGGACAGACACGTGGTGTATCTGTACCCACTTGGGGATAGGGTGATCCCGGCTATCCGGGGTCTCCATGGAGGCTCCCTCGGGGTTGTCATGCACAACATTGGGGATCAGTAGATCCGACAGTGCCTGTGCAAAGACCCGAACGACGATTCGGTTGAATCGAGGGAGGTAGTGGGTGTGAGTTATGCTCTCGAGGAGCATTGCCTTTTCGAGCTTTTTCAGCTCAACTGTCCTAGCCAGTTGTTCGTGCTGGTATTGCTCATGGGCACTCTCAAAGTCCTTCAGCTGCACCTGGAACTTCGCTTTGACCTCGTTAGAGACCTGCAAAGAGGGCGGCTTCAGGCCCTTGATAAAGGGCGGGAGGTTGCCAGCCGCTTGGTCGGTTTCAAGCTTAGCGAGCTGCGTTACCACTTGCTGGAAGCGGTAGGCAGCGTCGCCAAGGGCATGAATGTCCTTGCGGAGGGCCTCCTGGTACTCCACTGGCAGGAGATTGATGATCTCCGCCACTGAGGAGCAAAGCATCGCTGCATTTGCTCGTGGAGCGAAGCGTTGCTGCTTGATATCTGCAAGCAACGCTCTGCCGTTATCATCCACGAGGTTATCGTGCATGAGACTGTCTTCCTCTGGTACCATAGGAAGACGCAGACCTGAGAAGGTCGCGGCAACTGCCTGAAGGGCAGGGGACTCGGAACGACGAGGGAGACGGGACGAGGATGCGAAAGACGAGGAGGACATATCGAGCGATAAGAAGACAGGGAGGGGGGCAAAAAAGATATGCGTAGAGATGTTAGCATGTTTTCTGTAATCCCCTTAGGGTTAGGCATGGATATTTTAAGAAATCAGACACATTTTGCCCGCGACAGAACGTACGAACTACGCGGTGGACTGATATGACCACTACTCAACACAATAACCACGATATATACACCCACACATGAACACACACAACGCCTAAGCATTAGGTTAGGTTAGGTTAGGTTAGGTTAGGTTAGGTTAGGTTAGGTTAGGTTAGGTTAGGTTAGGTTAGGTTAGGTTAGGTTAGGTTAGGTTAGGTTAGGTTA